>CM034084.1:14578041-15778041 GCA_019845555.1 Aristolochia fimbriata | reverse complement strand
ATTGCAGCTTCGGCAGCAGAGGAGGCCGCGTTTCTTTCCTCCTCGAGTTCAGATGAAACCATTCTCAGAGCCCTTTGTGAAGAACCCAGTCCCTCTTCGGCGTGGAGTTCAGTTCTTTCTTGTACCATTTCCCTTTCTTCTTCTTCTTCTTCTTCTTCTTCTTCTTCTTCTTCTTCTTCGACTGTGATTGTTTCTCTCTTTCCACAAACTGAACATAATTCAAGCTTACTCCCATTTTCTGGGCCCCCTGATTTCACACCAGACTCGTAAACAGTGTCTTCCCAACTGACATCCAATACTTTCAGCCCCAAGAAGAAGAGCACTACCGAAACGAAGAGATGATACACCACATCGAAAAGATCCTGGAAACAAACTCCCCACCTGAAATATTCGTACCGGGGAAAGAAGTTCGAATTGGAAACATTTTCCATTATAACAACCACCAACAAAACATACCCAATACAGTTTCCCAATCTGACAATGCTTCTGCAACAGAGCAAATGTAGAACAAATCTACATAATAAAAAAAAAAAAAAAACTCCCCCAGAATCTGATGGAGGGTCCTCGAAATTTTATCTACAAAATTGCTTCCAAAGGGACTTCGTTCATGATGAAAAGGATCGGAAAACAAAAATGAACAACGAAAAATTTAAATACCCACCGTCATTTGTTGGTCTCCAAGAAAGATAACGGTGCGAGATTGAGTCGTGGGAGGAGGGGGATGATATTGGGAAGCGGAAAGGTGTGACGAAGAAATCGAGGGGTTTTTCTGTATAAAAATCCCTTATCTGGTCGCGCGGGTCGGATTTATCGGACGCGATCATCCTTTCCCACCATTTTTTATCTTCACCCCCGAAAGATGAAAATGGAGTCTATGCAATGGCTTTTACTCACCGCTACTGAATCCAGCAGACCAGTCTTTCTGCTTCGATAAAACACTGTTCCTCGTACGGACCGACCCTTCATCAATTGTCTCTTTTCGAGAAGAATCGCCTGCACATTCCCCACGGCCGACGAATCGAACCAGAGCTCTCGTTACTGGCAGTGGCTGTAATATACTTATATACCTCTCGTTCGTTACTGAGTCAGGCCTTCTCCGATCGGCACTCGGTGAGTCGGAGGCGGCTTTCCGCTGTGGCCAGGGGTGGGCATGGGTCGGGTTTTTAAAACCCGAACCCGACCGACCCGTCCAAAACCTTTTGCATAAAGTGCCGGTAAAATATCCCCTGAAGGGGGACCTAAACAACATGAATTGGATTTTCAATCAAAATCATCAATAATTTAGCATGGATGTTTTATTCATATGTTTATTCTATATATCAAAGGATTTGAGTACTACAATGATAAGACCATCTCAGAGTTTCAACATGAGCTGTAGGAGGGATGGATACTACATTTGCGGTCTGGTCTGAACCACATATATCTCTCCATTCTTTACTACTCCTTCAATATCCTGGGCAGAACCATACAATCCTTCAATGATTTTTCCAACTTCAGCGATTTTTGAGAAGATCCTTCTCTGAAATCCTTTATCAGTAACCAACATGTCACAAGAGTAATCCAGCAGAACTCTCTCCTCTCTGTCCATAGGAATACTGCACCAACACATAATAATTGGTAAGAGAATACGTTGCCGACTATATATGATGGAACATTTTACACTTATAATTGCCAAGTGTTGCTGGAACATATTTCAGTACTGGCAAGCATTGGAGACTTACCTGTCATAAAGCCCTGCACCTGCATACCCTTCCAAGTCTTCTCCATTGGAATCTGATCGGAATATAATAGACTTGCTGAGAAATAGGCCTATCCTTTTACTAGGATAACCAACAACCTGCAGTAAAGATGCATTATTGGCAAGTGATAACAGAAAGGAGGAACAAATAATATCTTAAATTACTACTTGACAAGCACATAAATACAGGAAATAGCTTTCTATATTTCTTTGAACAACTAAATCTGACACAAATTATTGGCCACAAAATCTATATCCAATTTTTCACAACCCCTCTTATACAGAACAAGTACTATGATCTTAACCTAGACTACAGTCCCACTAGGCCCAGTTTTTATTGGAAAACAGTAAACATTATAGAGAAAGAGATCGAATCACATCGAGAGTAGCTTACATGGGATCTGTCTAACTCGGACTTCTTTGTTATGAAACTCATAGCTCTTCCATGATGTGCTCCCACCAAAGTTTCCCCCAAGCCTTTGACAATCTGTACAGGCATCAGTCAGGAACACATGCAAATGATACTTTAGAATTGCCTTCTCATCAAGGTTTCCAATTTCATTTACCTCAGCATAGATCTCAGTGGGATCTCCTGATAACGGATTTCGTGTGTGAATGACAAAGGCATAGTCAGCAGAAATTATTTCTTGAACCAAGAGGGCCATACAAAGGTCATTGTGATTCAGTTTAGCTTTTCGGCAACTAACATATGCTCTTTCATTCCACTTAGAAGCCCAAACCTGCAAGAAGATATGAGAAAAAAATGAATAATGGACTTATGTGCTCAAAGGTGTTGAAAATCAAAAGTTTAGAGGCAAGTGTCAGTTGATAATTTTATCATTTTCTTCAATTTATAAGGTAAATTGTGACATAAGAGAGCAATGACAATTCAACTTCCTAATTGTTTCGCATTGCTAAGTATTGTTGAGTTGTACAAAGATATCCACATTGACAAGCGGCTTATAAAGTTGAAATAAACCTCCTAAGCAGCTAGACAATTTAGGATGACACCCGGCACTATCTCAATATGATACTAAAGAAAGTTATGTGTGTGATGCGTACCCAGTTATTGCTCCCCTGGGTATTTTCCCACATCTCATGTTTGTTACCTGTAAGCCTGGATGTTAGGTGAGCTATGGAGTAGGCAAAAAGTTCTACATATAAAACTGGCTCACAAGGTTGTGCAATAAGGTTCCTAAATGGGTTAGTCATTTTGGGATGGTACCATGCTCAACCTTAAGATTAATGAAAGCAGTGAAAGTATAGCTATTTTATCTGAAAGACACAAGAATGAACAGACTAAAATTGCTTGTAGGCTCGAACAGTGAAGATACAAAATTGTATTATGTTTTATAGGAGTAAAAGCCACATGGAAGAGGATAAAAATATGCTAATAATAAGCTATCATAACCATATGCTATTAATGACAGACCTTTTTCATTGCCTGCCAAGCTCGATCCCACCTTTCTTCACCTTCATCACCAGGCCAGGCCATGTTTGAGCTCTTCATCTTGGTCTTGAGTTCAATAACCTTGTATGATAAGTGAAGCAGGTTTAAGTAATGTAAACATACAGATACTTTTCTCACAGTCATTGGAATGTTTAGATTATGAATGCAGGAAGAACTTTGCATTTTCATGCTAAAAAGAAAACATGGATTTACAGAACTCTTCAGCTTTAACCAATTTAACAGTCAATAGATTTGCTGATGCAGAATCAAGGTAAATCACGCGGGTTCAATTGAGGCACTGTATGGTAGTTTATGAACAAATAACCTAATATCTACCAGGAAAATAAGAGTGTCACATAAAAACAAAAGACAAAAAGTCAGAAGGGGTAACGAAATCTCAGCCCTAATGTGAAGCACTTTATCCAAGCCAAAACAAGAAACAAGTAGTTACATGGTATAATAAAATCTAGATGCTCTCACACATTTTCAGTATTACAGTAAGTAAATCACTAGGTGATTAATCTCAATTTTACTGTCATTCTTTTGTCTAATCAACCCCTGAAATTTCATTAAGTTAGACCACCTTACCATTTTCGAAGGTTCCCACTAAAGAATCTCATGTTCCCTGTACTATAGTATCAAATCTGATGATATACAGAACATACGAAAACTATACAGAAGAATGTTCAAAATCAACAATGTAATAGGTACCAATTGAGTTGGAGCTCTCAGTTGTAACACATGTTCCTTTATGGCATGGATTTTTGACAGGTCTCCTTTATCGATAAGTCTGCTCAGTGAGAGAATGTCTTTTGCCAATTCCTGCTACACAAACGTTGTTCATAACAAGAATTTTAAGAAATATGCGACACAAAATTATATACTACAGTGTCAATTGAAAGTAAAGTTTGTCCCATAAGGCCACTGATCTAAAAGACATATGTCCATTTTAAACTTTTGTAAAATCAAAATCAAACATTTCTCATTCCACAACTGAAAATGCCAAAAGCACCTTGTTAATGTCAGACAGCAAAATGGCTTCAAACACTCTGAATGGGACTGCAACTGATGTTGGAACTCTTATCCAAGATGGCAACCTCTTTTTCAGATACTGAATATTTCGAGATTTTGCACCGACCTAGGTGAAATGAAGCCATTCAAATGACTTAAGATGTTTGATTTAAACACCAAAACGAGTGTAACATAAATTTTTTAACAGGATTCTCTTGAGAATTCTTGATTTAGTCAAGAAAACAAGATCAAGTTTGAATGAAGCATAAAACAGACACACCAATTAAATGCTGGAGGGACAAAATAAGTCAAAGAGATAAAGACTAGCACAGTAGTGACATATCTTAAACCCACAATATTATGAGTTCATGAAAGAAAAGTTCTGGCTTATCTTAAACCTAGACGATCTTACATGTTTACCTATAAGTAAGAGTAATGTTAAAATTTCTTTCAATCAAATCAGATGATATTATTCTCACTGATAAAGAGCCTAACAATCACTTCTAAGCATACCATGTCTGTTGTGAACTCCTCGGCTGAAATAGCAAATTTTCCACGAAACTTTTTCTTCCCTAAACTAAGACTTTGCCGAGAGCCAGAAAATATGTTTAAATAGCGTGACCAATTTGAGCTGGCAACCTCACTGCAGGAACAAACAAAGCATTCAGAAACAAAAGCACAAAACAAAATGCTCGTTTTGTATTCCAATAAATGGCTTGAAGTGCACCATACTTAAATAATAGACTGTTGCACCCAAGGCTTATTGAGACCATCTTCCCCTCCTTTGACTTCACATCCCTAAATATACTCTGATCAAAACATGCAGCAAAGCAGACCTGTACAATGTTCCTTTTCAGTAAGACCTTCAAAACTTATTGTTTTCGTGATGAAAACAAACATCCTGGCCATTAAGAAGGAAAACTGTTTTTTGCATTGAAGAATAAGAACACTTTCATAATGAAACTCGAATTGAGCTGTAGTTACCTACTGTTCTTTTATGACTTTTGTTTTTTTTTTTTGAGGAAATACCTTCAAATAGCTTGAAGCTTATCATATTAAGATAGACCTTTTAACTTAATCTCAAAGCAGTGTCCCGCCCTCCCTTCAGTGATAAGATTTTATTATATACATGACTTCCTTAAATAGAAACTAAATTTCAAAAGATTACATATTATAATGTCAATATAAAAAAATCGACAAAAAAGGAAAGAAATAAAAAGAGAAAAAGACAGGTGTCCAAAACTTTTGATAAGTTTAAGGTTCCTTTGAAATTAAATGACATAGAAGAGTAGATAAAAAAAAGGGAGATTTTATCACACTTTTAGTGGCACAGAATATGGCCTTTGAGGAACACAAGTAGCAGAAGGAACTTCAGTATCTTACCTTGCCATTTCTTGCCCTGACTGAAACATGAGAAAGAATATCTGGCATATCAGATGTTACTATTCCCACAACCCCATCTGGAATCTCTTCCTCACCAGACACTTTTTCCACAATGAGGATCATCGGTCTCACATAGACTTTGTTTTGTACACTGATTAACTCTCTTATGGCTGCTACTGAACCACAAACGTCTACTGGGCTGATAACCTGCCAACTATTTTACACAGGAGGCTAAATAGAATGAGGCAAGACTTATATGTTAACATAGATGCTTAGATTAAGTCATTTCGTTAGTCCTCACACTTACCAGCTAAAGTTTGCAACTTCACGAAGAATCTGATCAAGGTGGTTGACAAGCAAAGAAAGAGTTGCTGCACAGCCTGCCCTTATCAACTCCTCAGTAAACATATCTATCTGACCATTACCATAATAATTACATTTTAGAAAACACACAAGATAAGTAACAATAATAAACAATGAGACTATCTCAAAAATGACTTACTGCCCATTTCTCCACGCATAGTAACTGACCCAGATGTTTTGCAGTGGGTTGAACAATCCTTTGGTAGTAGTCAGCCTTCTCAGCAAGGGAAAGTTTAATGCGATCAAGAACAGCTTTCATGTGTAGAGCCCACTGGTCATCTTTAGCTTTATACAGCTCTCATGCACGATACCAGTCCTTAAGGCAACCCATCGTGTTAGTACTTAGAAATGAAATTATTGACACGGACTCAAAACTCAAGAAAATCGAGAATATAGAGCATAACAGATGATGAAGCAAGAAGTTATGGGATTACAAGATAAGAGGAACAAAAGCAACATCTATGTAAAATGAGAAAGTAGAACTTATGTTAGATGATACGTTGCAGCATCAAACAGGAAGTGTCCTTTATCTCAAATTAATGAAATGACCTTAAAGAAGAACATGCCGTTGCTCATTTGGACTAATGTTTCCCATCTCCTGAATTTTCAGAATTGAAACTTTATAATCCCAAATCATGATTCATAAAGATATTAGAAGCTATATTTTGAAATATTTAGCTTTTGTTGTTATTGAGGAAAGTGTTTTCTCATAGAAAGTAAGCTCCTATGGTTTAGAGGATCAATGGACATGATTTTAGTTAAGTTTTAAATCAGGATTGGGATATATAAACCTTATCTCTGCAACAGTTTTCTCTTGCAAATGTAACATGGTACAAGGGTGTGGCCGCCATCAAGATCAAGCTCCCATCCCCATAATCTTTAAAAGGGAAGCAGTCCCTACAAGGTCCTCCCCATATTTTTTCTCATAAGGCCCCTATATCTTAGTCTATTTTGTGGTCGTGCAAGTAGAACATTACGGCTATCATAAATCTGCAGTTGTCATTTCACATGCTGTGTTGCATAATGTAGTTTTAGAGGCAGGCAGATCATTGTCACTAATGGGTAGCATGGTATTAATACCTCTCTTAGTTACCTACTTTCTTAGATAGTGTCTTATATGTTTAGGATAGAGTTGGTTTCTGTTGTTTAGGAGATTGATCTATGTCTAAGCAGTTCCCTGTATCACACAAGTGAATGCAAGTGAATATCAGGGGTCAAGCTCAATGCTGCCTGCTCTTTCTTTCCCCTTACTCTAGCAACTAGATTTCTCCTCTTCTTTTCCTTTCTTCTCTTCTCTAGCAACTAGCCTATGCCAAAAACATTTTCTCAACAAATGACCTTGTGTTTTTTTTGTGATTATTAGCCATGCAACTTTATTATCAATAGCACTTGCCTAAACTATAAGATTACTCAAACACTCAATAGGTTTAAGATGTGAGTAACACTGGAAGCAAGTAAACTAAATGGGGCATGAACCTTGTCCAGATTCCATGTTAAAGTCAGGTGGGAGCCTATCCCAAAACGTCAGGGTTATGAGACATTTCCTAAGTATTAACTATATGACTTTTCTCGATATTAGCAATCCCACTAACATGTAAATGCATATTAATTGAAAGAGAGTGGTTACATGAATCACCTTTGTGCAGTAAACGGTGTCTTCATTTTCAATGGTTGATAGGCATAAGTTCTCAAGCAGCAAAGAGATGAGGGACATTGTGCCCTGTTTACAAAAAATTTGGATAATAGCTACATTTGATCAGATGAAATTAATTTCTTAGATATTAATAAGTCGAAATTAGAAAACAGTATATACCGGCAATTGGGAATCACTTGAACCTTTCATTTGCCTCTCAATGCAAGTTTTAACAGCTGAATCCAAAGCAAGATCAAGGAACAATAAATCCTTTGACCTTCCATGGGGCTTGTGAAGAATAGGATGGAGTGCGACTCTGGCTTCTATGAGTTTCTGGAACAATGTTTGTGAAAAAGATGTTGTATATCTGAAAATAAAGATAGAAAATGCTGCACATCCACTAAAACATACCTCCACAAGAAAAACACTTCTATCTTCATTATGAATTTGAATAAAGTTCAGCAATTCCTGTAGTTTTTATCATCAAAGATGAATAGTTTAGTGCATGACAGCATGAGAATAGTTTACATCACATTGGTACAAACGTTGAAATGGGAGAATATACCTGTAATTTTGGTGATAAGTCTGGAACTGCCTGTAATTTTGGTGATAAGCCCGGAACTGCCTGTAATTTTGGTGATAAGCCCGGAACTGCCTGTATATGTACCTCACTCATGAATCCATGACCCTAGAATCCAGTATTAATATTGAGATCAGTCTTGCATAGTTATCTCTCTCTCTCTCTCTCTCTCTCTATCTCTCCAAATATATCTATATTATATATATATCTATATATATACATATATATATATCTATCTATCTATATATATATATATATATATATATATATATATATATATATAGATAGATAGATAGATAGATAGATAGATATAGATATAGATATAGATATAGATATGCCAGGTAGAGAGGTTCATTATAATAGCACCTTGGAAGTGTAACCCAAACAAGCTGTTATTGCAGATTCAAGGTCTGCTCCTGAATGGACAGCCTACAAGGGTAACAGTATAAGGATTAATAACTGATTACTTCTGGAGGTCAAAATCTGTGCAAC
This sequence comes from Aristolochia fimbriata, assembly GCA_019845555.1. Taxonomy (NCBI): domain Eukaryota; kingdom Viridiplantae; phylum Streptophyta; class Magnoliopsida; order Piperales; family Aristolochiaceae; genus Aristolochia; species Aristolochia fimbriata. The sequence continues at coordinate 15,769,391 of CM034084.1, read as the reverse complement.
AATCCCCCCTTCTACATATCACTTTTAACTCGTTTAATGTCCTCCTGTACTTTTTGTAACATAAAAACATCTAGGATTTCCGTGCCTATTAGTATTTATCACTTCTGTGTCTGAACAAACCTTCAGTGTCCTCAAGTAAGAAGTGAGGTCACGAATAAGTCCTTCTTTAATATCACGTCCAAATTGAGGCTCAGAAATTATTGGTCGGTCATAACTTGCAAGGGTCCTCTTCGTGAGGCTATTAGAGTTCAACGTCTTCCAGTAATCCTCAAGCTTGAAATCACTCCTCACATAATCCAGGAGTGCCTGATAAAAAATGAAGAATACAGTGAATCACAATGAGAAAAACTCTGTTCACATTCCTGAAAATTCCTCAGTCACTTTTACCTGACAAACTATAACATCGTCTGGACTACTATTAGTATGAAGTTTCTGGTGCCACTCTTCCATCATCCCACCCTTGCAGTCATTATTCCTCTAGATACAAAAGAAAAATTATAAGATACAGGAAATCTATATAAAGCATGTTACCGATGTGCTTGTTCCGCATCTGAGTGACCTGTGCTCTTGCAACCTGTTTTGATTAAACATCACAAGTTCTTATACCTGAATCAACAGTATTTCATCCCGAATACGTTGTCCACCATCGCCTTGACCTCCACGACCAACACATGACCTAATTAGCCTTATATATTCTCTATTGCTGGGTTGCTCAGAATATATTTTTGCCAGCAGGTCTGCAAGCTTGTCTTGAGCTGCACTAATTTCTCTGCAAAGCAGTGATAGATTCAAAAAAACTCATTTGAATTGAGGAATGTTCCAGAAAATCCTTACTCTCTATGTATAGAAATCTTAAAAGTAGATTCCAGGGGATTTACAATCATCTCAAGTAAAAAAGATAGATCAAAGTAGTTTGAATACCGAGAGACCTTGGCTGCACATTATAGTTTTTATACCATTTGAGCTGTCTGCATGCCATGAATCTGAACCAAACCAATATGGCAACTAGACCTAGTTCTCCTTCATATCTACAGCGACCAAGCAACTCTGAAGCAATATTGTACCTGCACATAAAATCCTCAAACCCTCAAAACAGACGTAGACTTTGAAGTACCATATAATCAAGACAAACTCTAATTCAAAGTGAATCATGAAGCACATTTTTGAAAGTTTTTATGAGTAAATCGTGATCTTTCTTTTTGTTCCACTATTAAATGAATGTGTTCAGAATGATAGTTATGAGAACAGTATGTGGTCACCGATGCATAAATGATCTCTCTGCATCTTTCTCCTTCTCAGATATTTCATTGACCATCCATGTGAGAGTCTGCATCTGATTGCCTGCACTCTGTTTATGATATTTTACTTATAAGACACCCAAACATCAGACCAAGTAAGAGACATGATAAAATTACTCTTAGGTAATCATTAAGAAGATAAAGGTGAATCACCTTTCGACCTTGTGAACCAAATGGAATCAGACCCACATAGAAATTTGAACCTTGATTCTTTATCCAGAATCCATTAGACCAAATAATAAAGGAAAACCCCATAAAAGTACCTTTCTTGAAGATTGATGTCCACAAACTGCACAAAATATATGAAGCATATTTTTAACTGCAACATGAAAACAAATTCATATAACAGTATAACACCTGGCATACCTAGATGACAAATAACCTGTTCCAGCAGACTTGATCAACTTAATACTTATCCCACAACCATTTTTAAGCGCTTATACATGTTTTGAATGACCAAACTGGATGCTTTTCCAGTATTAAGTCAATCACACATTCAAATAAAATGGGAGCTAGAAAGCCACTAACCTCATTCCTTAAATCTGACGAAATGATTAAAAAAAAAAAACAGATTTCTTTGGGCTCAGTAAAATTTAAAAATCATAAATCAGATGAAAAATAAAATAAAATCTTAGAATAAATTAGAAATAATGACCTTAAAGAATCCTCCTCCAGTAGACAATTCTTTGAAATAAGTCTGGCATGCTCCATCAACAAGCTTTGACCTTTCAGGCAATATTTCTGATGGAGGAACCTTCATTAAAACGCACACAACATGACTCCCAAACATTTGAATCTTTCCACTCATTTAAATCCAAATGATTGTAAAATTCTCAGTAACCATTCCCTTTAAGAAGTTATCGGACTCACCAACCATTCCCCAGGTGACTGCCTTGACACACCCCAGTGAAGAATTTGAGCCCCAGACATGCTTGTTGCAACTAACAGATGATAATGACCTCTAACTATCTTCAAGAGGACCTGATCAATGAGCCAACCATGAAAAATAAATGAAAAAATATTCAAATTAAACTTGAAATTATATCTTTATTCAAAAAAGTTTTTAAAAAAGAAAAAAGAAAAAAAAAAGCACGAATGAAAAGGGAAAAGCTTACCACTAATTCATTGTTCCCCACATGAAATATTTGATTCTGAATCACATCAGTTCCCCCAATTGACTTATCAACCAGATTCAGAAATGTTGACCTGTATGAAGGAGTCTTGCCCGAATGCTTGTTTAGCCACTGGGACACATCATATCTCTTGTAATATAGAGATGAGATTGAAGAAGATGCAAATGCAGCATTAGGTTTTTCTTCTTTGTCACCAGTTTTTCTGTCATTTCTTCCCAATAAACTACGAATTTCATCAAGTGAAATTCCTCTAGCTAACTGCAATTGAAACTCTCTAACTGCAGCTTCATAGTCGTCCTGCATTATGTACCATTAAACTACATCAAGCAGGAAAGATAACTTTATAATTATATAGTATGAGCATTTCTTCATGGAGTATCCAAACATCTTTTGTAACAGTCAGACATAATGCCAAAATCTAGCGCAGGCACCCATCAACCACCCTTGGCAACACAGAAGATGCACAGATTCTAAGAAGAATGACAGTGCAGTATATTTTAAAATTTTTCCGATATTTGAAAAGCAGTAGAGATGGGGATAAACTACACATCTTAATGACTGTAACTGAACAAGAAGCCTTCATAGTCCATTCATCACGCGCAATTTCATCTTAAATGCAGAGAGATAAGTAGAAATATCTCATGACACAAGTTAGTACACCATATTGTATTTCTTGAGAAAAACTGACAACATATTCTCAGATAGATCACTATCATATTGTTTACTAATACATAAAATGGAAGGATGATAAAGAAAGATTCTGCATTACAAAAGAATACAGAAGTGTGTTTCTTGAAGTAAAATCTGACCATACATTCTCAGATGGACCAGTCCAGAGCGTTTTTTAATAAGTACAGTTTATAATGGAATGATAAGAAAAGGGGCCAGGATAAACAAGTGGAACATCAAGGTCATCCAGCCTCATGAATATATTTCTGCATGACAAGGTAAAGGGCTAAAACTTAAAATAAAAGTAATATTAGAACATAAATTTGGCTAAAAGTTCTGTTAACACCTTTTGTTGTTGTGGTGAGCTTCTTGGCCTGCCCTTACTTTCCCATGTTAAATATGCCTTAAGATCTACCAAATCCTTTGGTAGCTGAGATACACATCTGAAGTCCTTGTGTATGTCAATTCGGAAGTTCCCATTATTTAACTTAAACCTGCAAGGTATGCATGCATCATACTGCAGAAGCAAAAGTACCGTTTCCAAGTTTCTATGCTCTAAGTGAAACACACACCTTTTTTTGCAAATAATTAAAAAAAAATAAAAATTTACAAAACTGACACTATTCCAAAATTATTTGCAAAAATAACACTATTCATAATTTGACCGAGTTGGTCAACTTTGACCAACTCGGTCAACCACCACGTAGGCGACACGCTGGACACAGCGAGTCGCCAACATTTTGTTTTTTTTAGAATCCCATAGGCGGCATTCAAATGCCGCCTACAATAAAAAAGCAAGGCGGCTTTGAAATGCCGCCTACCTAAAAATGTGAGGCGGCATTTAGATGCCGCCTCAAACTAGACTTAGAGAAAAGTCTATTTTTAGGCTATTGAACAAAACTAGCAAGGCGGCATCTAAATGCCGCCAATACCAAAAACGCGAGGCGGCATTTGTATGCCGCCTCTCCTAACACTTAGCGAAATTTTGTATCGGCATCGCGACTCGCCGTTTGTCCAGGAGGCGGCATCGCGATGCCGCCTAACTTAAACGTAGGCGGCATCGCGATGCCGCCTCGTCTTCTTTTTTATTCTCCCCACCCTTCTTCTTTCTCTTCTTCCTTCAATCTCCCAAATCGAACCGTGCGGAACTCTCCTTCTCTCTTCCTTTCGTCCCTATTTCCGTCGAATCGAAGCAGCAAATCAGCGATTTGAGGCTGTACGAACGAAATTCTTGCGTTTCTCCCGCGGATCTTCCTTGTTTCGTTGCAAAAGTAAGGTATGTTTTTCATTTTTCGTGAGTTAGAATGTTTGGACGTCGTTTTGATGATTTGATGCATGTTTTTATTTGAAAACGCTCTTATTGTAGTGTATTAACCATGATTATGCTACGAATTTCATGTTTGTTGGTTGATTTAGGGTTAAATTTTATGTATTGCGTGGATTTGGGGTTTCTTGGGTTTAGGGGTTAGGGTTTTTTAGGCTAATTTTGGGATTTAGGGGCTAATTTAGGGTTTTGATGTTAATTTAGGCGTTTTGAAGCTTATTTAGGGGGTTTATGTTAATTTTGATTTTATGTTATTTTAAGGGTTTTTATGGTAATTAATGGATTTTATGCTTAATTAGGGTTTTTCAGGGGTAATTTGGGAATTTATATGGTAATGTTGATGTTATATTAAGATATGGTTTTATACGCGAATGAAGGATTTTTAATCATAATTCAGTCATATTTTAGGCTAATTAAGGGTTTAGGCTAATTAAGGATTTTATAGACTAATTTAGTAAATGAGGCGTTGTAGTTTTCTAGAGGCGTCGTCGCTTCTAAAGGCGTTGTGGATCTTGGAATAAGTACCTTACGCGAAAAAGTGGTTTTGCATGAAAAATTTTAATTCCAAGTTGTGTGGTGTATGTGATGAGTTGTGATTTAAATGTCTGTTGCTTAATTTCAGTTGAAGATGGCAGTCGTACCTGCGTGTTGTTATTTTGGTGGTGAATTTATTTTTGAGCACGGCAATGTGGTCGGCTATTGCGGGGGGACAACCAGACTTATATATCTAGAGCCGACGTGTTCGTTTAGTACGTTGTGCACTATGATGTTTAATGTTCTCGGAGGGAACCCACGCACGGACCACATTTCAATATGGTTGAGTTTTACGTGCAATGGTCGGTTGATGTACACTCCCGTACTCGATGACGTGTCACTGGAGAACGGAATAGGCATGGTGAAACATGGGTTCCAATCAATGCTGAAGTTGTTTGTGAAGCAGGATACCTACTCCTATGAGATGGATAGTAGAAGAAGTTTGGAAAATGTGGGTGGAACCGGCGAAGGAGCCGTTATGATATATGGGGGGCAAGCTCCGGCTGAAGGGGATGAGAGAGTTGAAAGACCTATTGTGGAGTTCATCCCTGAAGAAAGGTGAGAATCATCAATCTAGCCTAGTTTAAAGTTTTACTTAATTTCTATTTCGCATTAGTTGTTGATGAAGTTACAATTGAATTCAGGGAACCAAGTGAGGAAGCAAACGATGATTCTAGTAGTGAGGGGTCATGGCCGGAACCAGTTACAGAGGAGGAAGTTGAGGAAGAAGAAGATGTTGAATTACCCCTTCCTACCCTGGGTGTCCCACCTCTAGAGGAGAATGATGAGCCGTACCACGATCCATGGATAGGAGTGATGGACATGGATGTCACATATAGGAACACAATGGTCCCAGGCGTAGATGATGACAATGTACCCCCACCCATCGGTGTTGGAGTCGGTCAGAGGTTTATGACCAAGGACGCATTAGTGATGTACTTGAAGGACTACTACATAAGTAGACATGTCCAGTTCAGGGTACATAAATCGGGACCAACAATTTATTCTGTTCGTTGCACAGGTGATCAGTGTCCATGGCACGTATACACGTCATTCAGTATGAAGTTGAACATGTGGAAAGTTAGACGATGCAATGATGAACACACGTGTTTGAACGTCGAGCTGCGCATGGACAACCGGTTGTGCACCTCTAGCGTGATATGTAACCTGATTATGCCCAACCTGAGGACGAGTTTCACTCTGTCTCCGTATGAGATCATTCAGCTAGTCAAGGATAAGTATCATATTCAGGTGAGTTATAGTAGGGCATGGAGGGCAAGGAACAAAGCACTAGTTGCTGTATTTGGTGGATGGGAGGAGTCATACAACTTATTACCTCAGTTTTTTAAGGCAATCAAAGACACAAACCGAGCTACTAAGTACAAGATGATAACCACGGATAATGGAGTGAGAGAAGGAAATTTTGTGCGGTTTGATAGGGTTTTTTGGGCGTTTGGACCAGCTATCCATGGATTTCAGTTATGTAGACCCTTCATCAGTGTAGATGGAACTCATCTGTACGGGAAGTACAAGGGTTGTCTTCTGATTGCTACGTCGTTTGATGGGGAAAATCGGTTATTTCCCTTGGCCTTTGCACTTGTGGAGACAGAGAACATCAATACGTGGACTTGGTTTATATCATATTTGGCGTGTCAGGTGGTTAGAGGGAGGTCTCCGATGTGCATCATCTCTGACCGTCACAGTGGTATCATCAGAGCAGAAGGGATGTCTTTCCACGCCCCCATAGACACAGGTTCTGTATACGACACATCGTTGCCAATCTGAAGAAGCGGTACAGTGTCAAGGACTTGAATAAGATGGTATGGAGATGTGCGAGTGCAGAAACAGTGGCTCATTACGATCATGAACTGTAAATACTTGAAGAAGCATGTCCTGGCGCCAAAGCGGAGTTGACTGAGGATATGAGCCCTGAGCAGTGGGCCCTTGCATACGATGGGAACATGTCATTTGGGAAGCTCACGACAAATTCCTCTGAGAGCGTGAATTCTTTGTTGAAGCGGGCACGGACCTTACCTGTTCAAGCCCTAGCATTGGCGATATTCTATCGGATGAATGCATGGTTTGTACACAGGTGAGATAAGGTTGCTCAGATTACAACCCATCTTTGTCCTTCAGTAGACGCACATTTACGGACTGTCGTGGATGATGCCAGACATGTGCACGTTGTTGCTTATGGCGATGGGATATTTTAGGCCGGCAAACACAAGGTTAACGTCATGCTTAGGGAGTGTACCTGTCGGTCATTCCAGATATATCAGGTTTCTTGTGTTCATACCATTGCAGTGTGCGGGGCATTACATTATGACTTCTATCAGTTGACTTCCGAGTATTACTATGCATCTACAAACGATCGGGTGTATGAACGAGCGTTTGATGTGCCTACACGGAGAAGTACTTGGGTGCAGGAAGGTCCAGTGGTACTCCCACTAGGTCCGAAGAGGACTTCGGGTAGGCCAATGTCCACACGTATCCAGAATTCTATGGATTGGAGAGATGACGACAGAGGACGATATTTGTGTAGCAATTGTAAGCAGCCCGGTCACAACAAACGGGCTTGCAAAGCCCCGTCTTCTGACAGCGCAGAGAGTTCCCGTGCGGGGTCTAGGCGTCGGTAATGTATTTGGTTAGTTTATGTAAAATGTATAATGACACGTTTTCAGTTGGTTAATTCATCTTAGTTTGTTAATGTTACTTTCTTTTTCCTACAGGTCGTGATGGCAGACACCCCTTTATTGTACGATCAGGACTCCCACAGGAGCGAGGCCATCTGGCATGGGGAGGTTAGTGCGAACTCTTGTACTTGTGATTATATTTGCTTTTAAACATAGGGTTTAAACATACACTAACAATACCCAATCATTTTCAGGACCCTCAATGCCTGGAATGCACTGAGCATTTCCAGACTCTATGACATTGGCCCATGGACGAGCGGATGTTGTCCTATGTAGAGGCTGCGGGGTTTGGTGCACTACACAGAGTCCAGTGGTTGAGACTGGACAAGCCGCTGATTACCGCACTAGTAGAGAGATGGAGGAGCGAGATGAACACCTTCCACCTTATGCAGGTAACCTCTTCTTTCATAAAAATTGTTCATCTTGAAGGAATAGGACTTATCAGTATAGTTTTTATTTTATGCAGTTGTGGGCGTGGGAACGTCTACATACTGGACGTCCGACACTCCTAGAGGAACCGAAGCTACAGGGTGGCCCTTTAGGTTCCAGGTATGTACCTATACAGTTTAATCGTTATTTACACTTCCATAAAATCTTGGGTAACTAACTTATATTGGTTTTTTAGGTGGAACGTCCGACGAACGAATGCCACAACCCTGGTGGAAACCTGGTGCTATACAGGACAGAGTTGGACCACCAGCGGAGCTATCAGGTAAGTTACTTTACGAACAAACAGTAATGACAATTCATACCCAGCAAGTTCCCGTTAGTAATTATTGTATTTTTTCTTAGGTAAACTGGCAGCCGTACCAGGATTTCGTGCAGCGTCTACCTGCTATCTGCGTTGAAGGTAGACGTATCTAGTTGTCTAGGACACCTCTTATTTGCTTCGAGATCGTCGAGCTGCATGATCCTGATCGAGTGATGTTACAGTTCGGGCTGGAGCAGGTAATTATTGCAACGCCCAAGTTCAATTTCTATTTATCTTTCAGTGTTTAATTTAATAACTTTGAGCAGGTGACTCCACCAGAGGATGTCGAGCATGTTACTCGCATCTCTCAAGAAGGCCGAGCTGGGGAGGATTGGGCGTTATACCACCGTGATTACATCGCTCGGTGGGAGGCGCGGGCGGAGTATGTTATTACGGGCAGCCGGGCACACACCCCCAGACATGCTCCCAGTGACTATATGAGGTGGTATTTGGGGCTACTCGACGATTCATAGCACCTCCACCGACTGAGCCAGCCATGGTATACCATCCTAGAGGTTATACCGAGGCGGCGTTGGTACGTACTTAACTTTGTGGATTGATAATTTCCTTAGTCATACAATTTTTACTTACGTTTTTATTTCGCAGTTGGGTTGTGTAAGGAACGTGGTTGAGCGCGTCAACCTTAAGGCAGCCTTATACCCATCATCCACAGACCCACACTGGTTGGAGATTGGACACTATTGTCAGTCGGTCCTGCACAACCTTCCACTCTTGGAGGGAGCGATCGTCGGCGGAGACGAGTCACATGCTGGTGAGCCTTCTCACGTGGTCGAGCCAGCCAGAGATAGAGCTCCGCGGCGACATCGTGCAAGGCGTCGGCCTACAGCTGAGATGACGACTCGTGTCGAGGACTCTGACGAGGTTCCAGCCGTACCAGAGCTTACGGTGCTCGATCTTCCACCTCAGTAGACACCCGACACGGAGCCCGGCCCGCCCCTTGAGCAGCCTCTTGAGCAGCCCATTGAGCAGCCCCAAGAGGAGCCCAACCGCCACCCTCCTATTCGACGGATTTATACAAGAAGGCAGAAAAAGGCAATTGGTGCACCAGAGCCCAGTTTTGCCTTATGATTGTTTCTGTAACTGATGATTTGTTGTTTTTCATTATTTTTTATGTATACACATTTGTATAGTTATATTTTATATAGTTTTTATTTATTTGTCATGATAGATGTATTTATCTAATTTACAGTTATGTAGTGTGAGCTATTTTGGATTATGATTGTTAACAGGTAATGACAGGTTGAGAAACAAATAAGACAAAAAAAAAAAAAAAAAAAAAAAAAATTAACAAAAAAATAAAGCAAAGGCGGCATTTAAATGCCGCCTTTAGTTTTAAAGGTGAAGGCGGCTTTTATATGCCGCCTACAATGTAGAACGTAAGGCGGCATCTAGATACCGCCTCCTAATCACGAAATTTCGTTAAGTGATGGTCGAGGCGGCATCGAAATGCCGCCTCGATCTATTCGCTAGTGGCGGCATTTAGATGCCGCCTCGGTAGTTTTCGTTCAATAGCTTAAAATTCTCTAAGTCTAGTTTGAGGTGGCATCTAAATGCAGCTTCGTATTTTTAGGTAGGCGGCATTTTAAAGCCGCCTCGCTTTTTTATTGTAGGCGGCATTTTAATGCCGCCTACGGGATTCTAAAAAAAAAAAATTTTGGCGACACGCTGTGTCCAGCGTGTCGCCTACGTGGTGGTTGACCGAGTTGGTCAAAGTTGACCAACTCGGTCAAACTATGAATAATGTTATTTTTGCAAATAATTTTGGAATAGTGTGAGTTTTGTAAATTTTTATTTTTTTTAATTATTTGCAAAAAGAGAGCAGCAAACTAAAGACCAACCACTTCTCCTGTCTTTCATCTTTCATAACAAACTCAATTGCAATTGCTTTAGTGTCTCTCAAGTGAATTACAATAAAATGGATCTCGCCATTCTGTAACTCGAAAAGAAGCAAGCTTAGTATATGTTTGAATTAGGGATTTGTGACAATCTCAATGTCAAACTCAAGTTAAAGATTGAAAAAACAGTTGTTACAAAAATCTTAAAGATGCAAAAACCTTCACAAATGGAGTCTGCAATGCACTATCTTTATAAACTCTTGTCCCTGTAGGATGAATGGCAGGAAGGATCCAATTCCTGCAGCATGAAGATCAAGAATCTCCACAATCAAAACGTAAATGAGCTCTACTTACATCTACCACGTGGTTCAACTTTAACCATAAAAAGCCAATCAAAAACATAAAATACACGGAGTCTTACCCCAAGAATGTTAGAATCCGATTTATCATCTAGTAGTTGCGGTTCTTCCGTTCAGCCCAATGAAATAACAAGCAAGTCCCATTAAATTTAATTCTGTCAATCTAATTCTTAACTTAGCTCATTTAATTAGCATCCATTAAAATATACAATGTGCTAAACTGCGAGAAAATGTTCAGCTATAAAGCCTCGCCGGACTCCATCTAAAAGTTAGCTGTTTCTCGAAAGCGAACGCCCTTCAAATGTACCAATTGTATCCCGTTCGTCAGAAGCATGCCTGTGTTATTTCTCAAACTTCCGAGGTTGGATCCGAGCAGAATTTTGACTAAAATGAAAACCACGAAGAAGACAATAAGTTGAAAGACGAAAAGTTCAAAATGGTAACGAGGAACAAGAATAAAGCAAAACCAAAGGAATTGATAGCTTCCTACCAACCGCGAAACCGCTAAAAGAATGAAAGAGAAAGTCAAGAGAATTACAATCGTCACTGTCTCTTCATTCATTCTTCCGCACTAAGGCCGCATCTTTCAGGAAATAAAGCACCACCAAAATTGCCGCACAAAGCTCGAATCAGATACTTCTCTCTGGAAAGCGCGAAGACACGCATTTTCCCGCAGCAAAAAGAGAGCGGCGATAACACTGCGACAGAGAATGAGGGAACAAATGAGATTCCAGAATGACGGCGACATGAGGATCTTTCCTGTCGTGGAGAGATTACGTGCCTGAGATCGCCGGAGTAAACAATTTGAAAATCGCGTTTGAAAAAACCCGGGAACTGTCGTCACTCCTCAGAGACGAAGCCGACGATGGTAAACCGTTAAGTGGGTTCGGATGACCCGGTGCCGCCAGGCCCGACCCACATTGTGACACAGTTAAAATACTATAAAATATTAAAATGACAATTAAAATATTAAATTTTGGGTTAAATTATTATATTTTATAATAAAATACTAATTGTATACACCAAAATGTGACGGCCCAAATGCGACGACCCCAAACGCCCATCAATCCAGCAATCGATTGTCGTGGGTAGGTTCCGTCGATTCTCAAAGCCACTTGCCGCAGCCCATTGTCAAACTCATTCGCATTGCTGCATCATCAATACAATCACCGCCCCAGTCAGCAATGAACCGTCGAGTCAGCACCAGTCAGCAGCCAAGTTACAAATCAGCCACTTCAACGGCTAAACGACCAAACATGGTCTCCAACCGAAGGAGCCGAGAAAAAACAATTGCGATCCACATTCGATGGATCCAACAGAGGAGCGCCCAGTCTTCCTCTCATCTCAACTACAACAGAAGAAAGGGGATCGTGATCCCCATTCCAAGGAAAGAACTCCAAATAGCTAACAAAATCGGCTCCAAATAGTCAAAAATGTTCTGTTGAAGGGATCCGAAAAACTTTAGTCGAAGTGCTCATTCACACACAGTAGGTTCGAAAACTTGAGTTCGAAATTCCTTTGTGAAGAAAAAATCTTGTGTCGAGCAACACTATCATGCACAGAGACTCTTTCGAGCCAAAGAAGTTCAGCAACTTGCAGTCTGTCGAAACTCAACAGTTCGACCGGAGCAGCTCTACACGTTCGCCGACAACGTCAACAAGTTGATACACGCGAAACACAAATACTTCCGTCCGACCGACCAAAGTCGTCAACGTTCGTGCACACTCGTTCCAGAAATCATCTCGACGTCAACACGCCAGAAGCCGAAACTTCATCAAATTACAGGGAGATTGAATCAGAGGAAGAATAGGAGATTGTACTCTCATTTTTTTGACTCTCAAATACAAATTGTAACACAAATATTCTATCGCAAATCGAATTACTCTCTTGGTCGCGCCTCTTCGCGGACCGGCGGATTTTCAGTGAAACACTAATCCTACTTAAAATATTAAACTTGGGTCTAAAATATCATATTTGAGTGAACACTTGAAAAATCACGTATCTATTTACTATGTCATGTCACAATTTAGTTGATGACATCGGATAAGAACTTTATAATTTGGTTGGTGGCACCAGATAAAAACTTTGTAATATGGTTAGTGGTACTAAATAAATATGAATCGGTAAATGGTTGTAAGGTTAACAATGGGTAATGGGTTGTCATTTTTTGTTTTGGTAATCTTGATAATGCTTATTTATTTTTAGATATAGTTTAAATGTTATGGGATTTCCTATTGGAATTTTGTAGATTATTTATTATCATTAGAGAGAAAATGTAAATTTTTATCTTCATTTTATATATTACTTTATTTTATTAGAAATTTACACAATCAATAAATTTTACTTGTCAATTTTACAATTGTTTTAATTTAAATTTTATATTTTTTGTGATTTTATAGTTTTGCTTGTTACCATAAACTCTCCCCCTCTCCCCCTCCCCTTAGTTCATCTTTTAAGCAATAGATGCACCCATCAAACAGGGTATACGACATACCTAAGTGAGATTTGACTCAGTCAAATTAGTCTAATTAAAGAATTATGACTTATGGACCAATTAATACTAAAATATCAAGTCATAAACCCATGTTACAAAAATATCGAATCATGGAAGATTTCTTCATCCATGTAAAACTATTACTTGTCTAATATGTTACATCCAACTAGAAAATATGTTAGATGCAACCTTAATAAAATATTACAAACCACAAGGTAACATATTAGGCCAGTGCCATAGTGCTAAACATCCCTCATCCACATGAAATTTTAACTTGTTTAATTTTTACGGCCAACTGAAAAATATGTTAGACACAAAAAAAATAACATAGTACATGTTGAACATCTCTCATCCATATAAAATTATAACTCATTTAATATGTTAAGCTTAACTAAAAAGTATATTACACATATAATAATTATATGTTATTGTTTCACCGAAAATTCGTCGGTCCACGAAGAGGCACGACCGAGAGAGTAATTCGATTTACGATAGAAAATTTGTGTTACAATTTGTATTTGAATGTCAGGAAAATGCGAGTACAATCTCCTATTCTTCCTCTGATTCGATCTCTGTGTAATTTGATGAAGTTTCGGTTTCTGGCGAGTTGACGTCGAAATTCGAGTTCTGGAACGAGTGAGCATGAACAATGACGGCTTTGGTCGGTCGGACGGAAGTATTTGTGTTCCGCGTGTATCGACTTGTTGACATTGCTGGCGAACGTGTAGAGTTGCTCCGATTTTAACTGGTGAATTCGAGGAACTGCGAGTCGCTTGAACTCCTTCGACTCGAGAGAGCTTCTGTTCGTGAGAGAGCTTCTCGACAAAAGGTTTTTGAACCCCTTCGACATAACGTTTCTTGCTATTTGTAACCTGTTCTGTCCAATTGTTGGAGTTTTTTCCTTGGAATGGGGATCACGATCCCCTTTCTGCTGTTGTTGTTGAGATGGGAGGAATACCGGGGAGCTCCTTTGTTGGATCCCTCGAATGAGGATCGCGAGCGTCTTTTCTCAGCCTTTACCGTTGGTGACCAGACTTGGTCGTTTAACTGCTGAAGTTGTGGCATTGTGGCTGGCTGCTGACTGGTGCTGATGCGGCGGTTTATTGCTGCCTGGGGCGACGACTGTACCGATGATGCAGCGACGCGAATGGGTTTAGTGATGGGCTGCGACAAGTGACTTTGAAAATCGACAGAGCCTACCCACGACGATCGATTGCTGGATTGATGGGCGTTTGGGCTCTTCGTAATTGGGCTTGTCACATTTTGGTATATACAGATTGCCCCCTTCGAAACTTGATCGTTCGGAGAGAACGAGCAATTTTCGAATGTGAAACACACACACGCACGCACGCGACACTTTTTTTTTGTTGACCCTCTTACTCTTTTAGGGTCGTTTATCTTTTCGTGTACGTATCTTTTTATGTCCTCTTAATCTTTTAGGACAGTGTATATTTCTGTACACTTGTATCTTGTATGTATTTTTTTTCTTTTCTTTCTTTTCGTTTCCCATTATTTTTTGGCTCTCTTGTTGTTTTAGAGTTATTTGCTTTTTTTTTATTTTCTCTTCTTTTTGTTTTTTGTATACGCATAGATATATGATATGTGCGGTATATAGAGAGACATTGAGTACCTGACCAGAGATGTTGTTCAGGTTTGAGCATCGATGCCGAGTTGAAGTCGACTAAGCGATTGGTCGCAGTCTGTTTGAATGTTGTAGCTGAATGTTGCTTCAGTACTTCAGAGAAGAAAATTGCGATGGATTTTGAGGACTTCTGCAAGTCTCGACGACTTAGGGTATCGCGCCGGGGGAAAGGTGTCGCAAAGTGAGATAGACCGTAACTCCTCTGCTTTGGCTTGATTGAATTTTGCGACCAGACGACCCAAAAATCTGTTGAATTTCGGATTGAAAGAAGGAGGCAGATGGTGTGGAGGAATAGGTCAGTTGCGCCGAAGAGGAGTGTAGATTCAGCGACCTGGTTGTCACGTCGGGGAGGAGTGCAGCTCCGTTTCGACAAATTTTGGCTAGTTCGAATTTGGTGACACCTCTTCCCGTTGCGTCGATGGATTGGTGCAAGTTAGGTGAAGCGCGATGGGCTTTAGTTCGGTCTGTGCTTCTTCTTTTGCGGTGAACTGTATGATTTTTTGTAGGACGGCCTTGTCGTTTCTGGTCATCGCGCCAAAGAGAAGGAGCACGAACCAAAGTAAACTGCAGAAGTTTCACTTCAATTTGACCACTCCTAGAGCAACGAATTGTTCCCAACGAGTTTCGTAATACTGCAGTGCTTCGTTGGAATGACCGTAGCGGCATGCTGGGGAAGAAGTACTTACCCGGCGACGTTGGGTAGATCAGATTCCGGCTTCCTCAAACTCTGCACGAGACAATTTGTCTTCTGTGCTTCCATTTGTTGCGCCGGGAGGAGAATACGCACTAGAATTGGTGCAGTAGGGCCTGCTCTGGCCAAGATGAATCTCCAGAGAGTCGGGATGCTTCTTCCGGCTTGTTTTGTCACGATTGGTTTTATGTTTGGCTTCAGCGCAGGTTTCAAGAGTGATTGAGGTCAGAGAGAGCGTGGGTCCCACTTAGGTAAATTTGGCGCCTCCCTCTCTTCTGCCCACGATTGGGATCCCTCCTTCCTGCGCAGTAGGCTCCCTTTTAAGTGGGGAAAACACCAATCCACTTCCCACGAATTTAGGAGAATCTGGTTTAAAAAATTGTCTTCTTCCTCTGGGCATACTCTGCGAATTTGAGTGTTCCCTGGGTGTCTGCGACCTGCTCCCTACGTGTATGCTACTTGACTTCTTTGGTTTTGTCTGTAACTTGCTGCCTGTTATTTGGGAGACTATCTGCGATTTGGGTGACTGTGATTTGGGACACTGCCTGCAATTTGGGGTGATTGCGATTCGGGAGACTGTCTGTGATTTGGGGTGACTGCGACTACTGCCTTGACTGTTCTCTGCTTTGCAATCCTCTTCGAGCCCCGGCTAGCTTTAGAAACTCTCCGTGAATCAGAATTTTGAGGTACCATAAAAGTTTTCCTATTTTTTTTTCTCCCGGCAGTCTCTGGCTGAATTCGAGCCTGCCGGGGTCCCACTCTCTTTTCTTTTCTCCTCTTCTTCCTCCCTCTTTCTTCTTCTTTTTCTCTCCTCTCATTTTTCGACTTCTCCCTCAGTCTCTCTCTCTCTCATGATTTTTTTTTTTTGTTTTCCCTCGAATTTTCTTTTCTCCTTTTATCTGTCTCGAATTTTCTCTCTTTTCGCACTCCAAGTGTCTGTCAGTTTGTCAGTGTGACAAACTGACAACTTTTAGTGAGTCCTTTGGCCTGAAAACCAAACGTAGTGATGTTGTGTCGTATCTGGTTTGGTTGCCAAGCGCCAAGACTCCGTTTTGATCACTCCTGGCTCGGTCGCCAGGCGCGAAACTTTGTTTTGCATTTGGCTCAGTCGTCGGGCGCTGAAATTTTGTTTCGAGTGAGCCCGACTGGGTCGCCGAGGGGCTGAATTTCTGTGCTAATGCATCCGGCTTGGTCGTCGAGCACAGGGCTTTGTTTTAGTTCTGTCCGGCTCGGTCGCCGGGAGACTATCGTGCTTGTCTCAGTTGTCGGTCGCGAGGCCTTTGTTTTGATTGCGTCCTGGCTCGGTCGCCGAGTGCGGAGCTTTTGAACTGCGCTTGGCTCGGTCGCCCGGTGCAGGAGCCTTTTTTTTTAATTGCGACTCCGATACATGCCATGCAACTTGCTGAGGGTGATAGTTTGCAGTACAGCACCCGGCTCGGTCGTCGGGTGTGGAATTTTGTGATTTGGTCGCGTTCGGCTTGGTCGCTGGGCGCAGTGCTTTTGAACTGTGCTCGGCTCGGTCGTCGAGCACAGTGTATTTGTTTTGGTCGCCGGACGCGAAGCTTTTGAACTGTGCTCGGCTCGGTCGCTAGGCACAATGCCTTTGTTTTGGTCACGCTCGGCTCGATCGTCGGGTGCATAACTTTGGTTTTGATCGCGTCTGGCTCGATCGCCGGGCGCGTTTGTTGTACAGCATTCAGCTCGGTCGCCGGGTGCTGGATTCTTTGATTTGACCCCTGTCCGGCTCGGTTGCCGGGCATTGGGATTGAATGTGTAGCATCTGGCTTGATCGCTGGTGCTGAACTCTCTATTTGGTTGTGCTCGGCTCGGTCGTCGGGCACTGGAGTTTGATTTTGATTGCATCTGGCTTGGTTGCCGAACGCGAGGCCTTCAGAATGGGCTCGGCTCGGTCGTCGGGCTCAGGGCTATTGCCTTGGTTGCATCCGGCTTGGTCATTGGGCGCGAATCTTTTGAACAGTGCTTAGCTCGGCCGCTGGGCACAGTATTTTTGTACAGTGCTCGGCTCTGTCGCCGAGTGCTGTAGTTTTTTTTTTTTTGTGATCGCGTTCAGCTCGGTCGTTGGACACGAATGTGTTTGTCTAATCCCGGTCTGGTCGCCGAGCGCAGTGTTTTGGTGCAGCGCTCGGCTTGGTCGCCGAGTGTTGTGGAATTTCTTTTGGTCGCGTTCGGCTCGGTCGCTGGACGCGAAGGTTTGCTTGACGTCTAGCGGAGAGCTTTGTTTCGTAACCAATTTGGTTTGCTGGCCGAACCGTCGAAGACAACCGGTGTACTTTGTCGTGATTACCCCCTCTCTCTTTTTTTTTTGTTTCTCCGTTCATTTTTTATCGGCGACTGGTCTTTTTTTTTGTCGTTTTTTTTTTCACTTGTGTTTTTCTCCTTTCTATTTTTTTGTTGCGACCTTGACTTCTCCATCTCTGGTCGTAGGAGACGCATCTTCTTTTTTTTTTTTTTTTTTTGAATTGAGAGGGAAATGAGTTGCGTACCTGACTGTATTTGTTTTGCCGCAGATGTCTACTACGCCGACTTCTTTCTCCTTCCTCGGTCTGACTATCTCAACCATCAGGACCATCGTGAAGGGTGTCCTTCATAACTGCATGCGAATCCGTGATTTTAAGGAGGAACAGAAGCCACTGCTATTGGTTCTCGGGGGACCGTCGGCCTACGGTAGTTGTGACCTAACTGCGCCCATAGTCAAGGCTGTTCACGACCTGTGGAGTCGCCCTGTTGTCGACGAAGACGATCAGATTTGTTATCTCCCGGGGGTCAATGAAGCTTTATCGTCTCCACATCAGGCTGTAGGCAACATCTTGTTGAGTCCGGTACACGACCAGCTGGTCCGTTTCACGGCGCCAACTCTTTCCATCGATAGCGACCGGTTTGACTCTTGGGATAGTCAACCGGTGGAATGTTGCAGCCCCTACCCTGTGGCTTTCTATTTTGAATGGGCAGATGTCGTTCTCCACACTTGTTCCGAGCAGTTGGCCGCAGCAGATGGCCTGTTTCGAATGGGCAGAGTGTTTTCAAGATGGCCTGTTTCATGGCTGGCGGCTCTCGTTGCTGTCTGGCCGGCGCAACTTTGGCGAACATCTATCGAGGTCTCAATGCTTTCTCGTCGGGGAGGATTTCTTGGCCGTTTGTCTATGCATGGCTTGCCCAGCGATTCGGCGTTCACGAGGCTGACTCCAGTGACGGCGATAGACCTTTCATGATGCTCTACCGTAATTCGGCTCTCGTTCGCGTCCGTACCCGAAAGGAGGCTCGCTTTTTGTTTTGGCGCAGTGGAGTACAGTGTTGGTACCCTTCAGAGGCTCTTCCTCCTAGTCCGATTCTTGACAAGGCTGGTCACTTCGCCTCTCGGATCGAGGTGGAGTACTTCCGTTTCCTGCGAGCGACATCTTTGGTTTTGCGACAGCGTGAGCTTCTTATGGTGGAGCCTTACAGTTCTCACCGGTTTGCTCGTCAGTTCGGGTTCTGCCAAGACTTGCCGGGTGTACTGTTCTCCGACCAAAGCACTGCGGCTTCAGTTAACGCTCTCGTGGAGTTGTGGCGAGCAGGGATTGCCTGTCCCCTTGGCAGCGTGTAGGTGCCAGCCTTCGTGAGTCCTGACTCTGACCCTTGTGTCACATCCCTCTTTCGGGAGTCTTGGCTCGAGACAGTGACTCCCATTTTTGAGGTAGTAGCTCTCCTTTCCCTTTTATTTATTCACTTTCTTTTGCATCTTTTGATTTTCTCCTCTCTCTCTTTTTTTTTTAGCGTGCATGGAGGCAGTTTACCGGTGTACCTACGCCAGAGACAGCCTTGCCACCTGCGCGAGGAGATGGCGACGCGGGAGGGCGAGGAGATGGCGACGCGGGAGGTCGCGGCCGAAAGAGCTCATGAAGAAGCTTGAAGCCGCCTATTTCCCCTAAGGTTAAACAGAGCAAAGCTGAGAAGAAACGAGCGTCGTGGCGGAAGGTTACAAAGGACAAGTTGTTGACTTCGACACAAGCAGCGGCGAGAAAGGGCATCGTGATCAAAGAGCCTTCTTTGGCAGGGGGAAGCTCGACCGGTCGTGCTTTCTCTACCAGTAGTCGATGTTTCTGTAGGCAAGGGGAAGGGGTTGGCTCAGTCGCCGACTTCGCTGAAGAGAACTACTTCAAAAAGTGTCTAGCAAGTGCACTAGGTCAGCAAGTAATATAGACTCGAGAGTCCAGATATTGATCCCACAGAGACCTTGACGAGAACTCAGTTTAAGTAAAGAATTTTCTATTGATTGAGGAAAAGAAATTTTGGTTTTTAAGAATTAGAGAAGAAAACAGAATTAGATGACTAAACCTTATGAGATGAAATGTTGGGGAAAAGTGTCAATCCCTCCTAATTGTTAACATGCAAAGTTATGATTTTTATAGCTTAAGTACCTTTACCTTGACTTAGCTTTTGAAAACCTGGTTACCCATATACAAGAAATAACTTTAACCTATTCCTTGAATTCCATCACAATCCGAAAACATTCAAATCCTAGGTGCATAAATATAAAAACTTAAAGATTAACTCTCTTATTCAGAACAAGAGTTATAAATAATCACATCGCTTTCCACTAGTCTCCATCACAATCCGGAATGATCTAGTTAGAAAAACGAGTTGTTAATGAATCAAATAACTAATCCAAATCTCTACTGAAATTCAATTTATCTATTCGAACCTCATTAAATTCTAGAATTCAATTCAGATCAGAAATAAGCAATGAACTCAGTTTCTAAAACAAAAGTAAAGTACTTTATTGCTATAATTTCATAACTTAAACAAATAACAACTAAGAGTTCATGACTTCCCCAACAAAGAGATACTACTCCATGCTAATAGTATAAACACACAGAAAGGATTCAATTACAGCCATGATAATAAGAAGAAAATAAGTACAGAAAACCTCCTTGAAGGACTGCCCTTAGCTTCAACTCGTGCCTTGGCTGAAATCTCTTCCTTCTCTCTCCAAAGTGCCAAGAGGTCGTGTAAGACTCCCTCTGGACTTTATCTCCTCTCCAAACTAACTACAAAAACTTGAATTTAAACTAAAATTGAAATTAGAACTAAAAACTGGATTTACACTACAAAACTGGATGATCAGGCCTTGTAATTTGATCTCTGTCCAGTGGTATGAAGTATGTCTTCCCGACCTCAGAATTGAATGAAATTATATGAGAACCTTCCTTCGATGGTCCTTGCCTTGTGTACAAAATTTGAGTCCATTCTGATTTTGGGAACTTGAGATATGATGCTGAGAAGTTAGATTGCTTCTGCTGCCAATTCCAGCACTCGGTCCACCACTATGAAAATATAAAACTCTAAAAACCCGAATTGGATTGACCTAAATTTTTGTAATATGATTCTTTATCCCCTCAAGAATCTTAAATCCAAATTTGGGTTCAATTTGGAATCAGAAACTCCAGATATGCTTTTCTTAAAATTCGGATTTCTCTTCTCTTCTGGCAGCAGTTTCCTTCTTTGTATTGAACTTCTCTTCTTGATCATTCAATGCACCTAGACTCAAGCAAATTTCCTTAAAATCTTTGTGGATACCTTCCTTAGGCATTTAGGACTTCTTCTCCCAAGTTTGGGCTTGATTGGTAGTCATAATCCCGAGATTTCAGCAATTTACGTTCTGAGTCAGCGGCACGGTTGCGCCGATAAAGTGCCTCGTACTGGCGCGGTCACGCCACTGGAGCAGTGTTCTTTCTAAGTTAGGAAGCGGCCCTCGAATCCATGACGAGTAAGGAGACTTCTTGGCACGGCAGCGCCATATTTGGCTGTAGTAGTGGCGCGGCAGCGCCTGTCCTTAGAATCTTTGCCGACTTCCCAAAGTAGCACCCTGAATTCTTTGTAAGGCAGTTCAGCGCGTCAGCGCCAATGGTAGCGCCATCTTCTTGGCGCGGTAGCACCTTCTGGGGGTGCGGTCGCGCTGTTTCACTTTCCCGAATTGTCCTCTTTCAAGCCTTCCTAGCCGTTGGGAATTTCCTTCATTTATTTGAATTTTTGACCATTTTCCCTGCGCGGTGGCGCCAGAATCGGCGCGGTCGCGCTATACCCTTTTTTGGCTCTTTTTGCTCTTTTCTGCTTCAATTTCTCTCTGAATCCATATTTTCTTCTTCTACTAGGTACCTGAGACACAAAACATGAATTTGAGTTATATATGTCATTTTCATGCTAATAATCAACTCAAAATAAAAATTTATGATCATTAATTCATGCATAAATAGTGTCTTTCAGACACTTATCAAAAAGGAAGTCGGCTTCCCCTAAGTCGGATTCTTTTATCTTCGTTCCTTCTCCATTCAAGAAGCAACTCCGAACCGGTCTGGGTAAGCAGCTGACCAATCTAGCTCCTCTTGTTGTCGTTCAGCCCTCAGAGACTCCCTTCTCGGGATTCCTCCACTTTGCGGCCTCCATCGGTAAGTATATATCCTTTCATCATCATTTTTTTTTTCTTTCTTCTTTTTTTTTATTATCACCCCCTTTTTTTCTTTCTAGGTGTCGACCTTTCGACCCTCGACAAGATCGAGGCTCTTACTGCAACAGGCTGCTTTGGGGTTGTGGGCGAAATTCGTCGAGTCGGATTTACTGCCGGCCGATGACCCATGTTCACCAGAGCTTGTAGCAGACACCCGCATCATTCTTGACCACCTGAGAGGAGTCGGCGTTGACACTTCAGTTCTGGAGCAGTGGGTTGAGGATTTTTCCTCGGAGGTGGATCGTTTTCATCAGTTGCGCAACTCCTTGGCCGGGAAGTCCAGTCTGGCTGAACGGTTCGCTGCAGAAGCTGAGCTCGCCCAGTTTATTCAGCATGTGAGCCGTCGTCGTGACGACTTAACGGTGGACTTGGATAGGTATCAGGCAGAGCGCGAAGCTGCTGAGGCTGAGCATAAGGCTCTTCGCGACCGTCTGCCCCTTGTATCGGCTCAACTCAACTCCATAAATGTCGAGGTTGTGACCATTCAGAAGGGAATTGACGCCAGCGAGGAGGAGGCCTCTACTCTCCAGGATCAGCTTGCTTTTGTTCGTTCGCGCCCAACTCTCAGCGAGGCCGAGATGCGGGAACTGTCTGAGGTTCGTGCCGAAGTAGTTCGGCTGCAATGACGGGTGGCCGACTTTGAACTCCCGCAGCTTTGATGTAGCTTTCTTTGTATATTTTTTTTACTTGTAGCCTCTTTCTTTTTGTTTGCGAGGCTTGCATTATTCTGATTTTGTTGCAATGAGAAGCACTATCTCCTTTATTTGATTTCTTTCTTTCTTTTTTTCTTTCTTTTTGATGCCCCCTCATGCATAGAAGCGTTTGAGGAATTTACCATTCGTTATCGGCAGCTCCGAACTGTTTGACGTTACTAGCTTGTAGGCGCCATTGGTGTAGGCTTCCTATACCACATACGGTCCTTCCCATTTTTGCGTGAATTTGCCCCCAGTTTTGCTCGTAAAGAGCATTGTCCGTCTGACTGCCAGCACCAAGTCGCCTTTGTGGAATGACCTGAGCCGTACTTTTTTGTTGAAGGCCCGTGTCATTCGAGACTGGTAGCACTCGAGTCGTTGTTGTGCTTCGATTCGCTGCTCGTCGAGTGACTCTAGTTCTCCGAGTCACAACTGAGCGCACTCTTCCGTCGTGAGTTCTTCTCTTATACCAATGCGAAGAGAGGGGAGTAGTACCTCGAGTGGAAGCACCGCTTCTGTGTCATAGACCAGCGAATATGGAGTCGACAGGGTCGGCGTTTGAAACGACGTTCTGTACGCCCATAAGGCTTCGCCAAGCTTTTCGTCCCAACTCCTTTTGTGGGCGCCAATTGTTTTCTTTAGGATCTTGCAGAGCGTTTTGTTGAATGCTTCTGGAGTCCATTGGGTGCCGGGTTGTAGGCTGACGATGTCCACTGTTGTATACGAAATTTTTTGCAGAAGCGGTCCATGACTTTGTTTCTGAACGATGTACCATTGTCTATCACTATGTATCGATGGACCCCATATCGATAGATAATTTGGGTCCGAATGAAGTCGGCGACGGTGGTAGCCTTGACCTCTCGGTAGGCAGTAGCTTTGGCCCATTTAGAGAAGTAGTCGGTGGCAGCCACAATGTATTGTCGGTCGGAGTCAGATTTAGGAGTGAATGGAGCAATGATATCCATCCCCCATGCTTCGAATGGCCAGGACGCGATCGTTGGGTGAAGCGGCTCCGGTGGCTGGTGTATGTAATCGACATGGAGTTGGGACGGTCTACAAGTTTGAGCCATTTTGGTGGCGTCTCTAAGCATCGGCCAGTAATAGCCCAACCGTTTGACTTGTGGGTGGAGCTTCGGGCCAGCCTGGTGTTCGTCATAAATTCCACCGTGTGTTTCTTTTAGGACTTGCAGTCCCTCTTCTTTAGATAGATATCAGAGAAGCAAACCTTCGTACGACCTTCGGTAAAGTATGTCGTTGACGAAAACGTACCTTGGTGCTGTTCGGCGAATATGAACTCGCTCACACAGGTCGGCTGGGAGTGTGCCGTATCGAAGAAAGTTTGAAACAGGCTCTCGCCATTCTCCAACTTCATTTTCGCTGGCCGAGATGGGGAATGACCCTTCCATCTCGTCTATCTGCTCTTCTTTTACGTCCTCGTCAGCTGGTGGAGGGACTACCCATCTTTCGCAAATGGGGACTTGGTTCGGCCGTTCGTTGAATTGCGCTGGCCGCAATTCCAGCCAATGCGTCAGCTGGCCTATTTTCGGATCGAGGGACATAGTGGAGCGACGCTTCCGAAATTTGGGCTAGAAGGTCACATGTATATCTCCAGAACGGCACGAGCTCGAGTTTCTTTACTCCGAACTCCCTTGTAAGCTGTTTGATAACCAATGCCGAGTCGTCGTAGATAGTTAACTGTGGCAACTTCATCTCGACTGCCATGCCGAGTCCGAGAAGGATGGCCTAATACTCCGCCTTGTTGTTCGAACAATTTTGGGTGAGAACGAACGAATATGGGAGCATGTCCTTTCTCGGTGAAATGATTAGAACTCTCGCGCCGACTCTGTTTCTTTGTACGACGCCGTCGAAGTACATTTTCCAAGGGGAAAGTACCTCGACCAGGAAGATTTCTTTGTTTGGGAACTCTTCTATCAATTTCCATTCGGCCGGCACTAGATGGTCGGCCAAGAAGTTCACCAGAGCTTGGCCTTTGATCGCACACTACGGCACGAAGTTGATCTCGAATTCGGAGAGGAGCAACGTCCACTTAGCCAGTCGGTCAGAAAGTATCGGTCGCGACATGATATATTTGAGCGGGTCGGCGCGCGATATCAGGTTCGTCGAATGAGCCACGAGGTAGTGCCGGAGCTTTTAAATCGCAAAGACAAGTGTCAGGCATGTCTTCTCAATCGGAGTGTAATTGATTTCAGCACCCACCAGCGTTTGGCTCAGATAGTAGAGAGAACGTTGTTTGTTGTTCTCGTCGCATTGAGCCAGCAAAGCTCCTACAGATTTCTCTTGCGCCGCGATGTAGAGCAGCAGCGGTCGGTCGACAATTGGAGCGACGAGCACTGGCGGTTTGGTGAGGTACGCCTTTATGCTGTTAAAGGCATTTCGACAAGACTCTTCCCATTTGAACGGCGTATCTTTCTTCATCAGGCAACTAAACGGCTGGCATTTATCGGCTAAATTTGCGATGAAGCGCCGGATATACGCTAGGTGGCCTTGAAAGCTCTTGAGTTCGGAGATGTTTCTGGGCTCCGAAATCTTTTGAATTGTGTCGATTTTGGATTGGTCGATCTCAATTCATCGGTGATGCACAATGAATCCCAGAAATTTACCCGAAGTGACATCGAATGCGCATTTCAGCGGATTCATTTTGAGCTGAAATCGCCGAAGTCGCTCGAATACTACTCTGAGGTCGAGAAGGTGATCTGACCGTTGCTTCGTCTTTACCACCAGGTCGTCGACATAGCACTCGACGCGCTTATGCAGAAAGTTGTCGAAAATATTTTGCATTGCCCTCTGGTACGTCGCACCGACATTCTTAAGTCCGAACGACATCATCTTGTAACAGAAGATGCCCTTAGGATTTCAAAAAGCGGTGAGCTCTTCATCCTTCGGGTCCATACGAATTTGGTTGTAACCGGATGACCCGTCCATGAAAGATAGAGCTTCATGACCCGTTGTCGCATGGACCATGAGTTCTGTTATCGGCAGAGGGAAGTCGTCCTTCGGGGAAGCTTTGTTCAGGTCGCGAAAGTCGACGCAGACCCGAATTTCGTTGTTCTTCTTCTTGACCGGTACGATATTCGCGATCCAAGAAGGATACTTCACCTCTCTTATGAAATTTGCAGCGATCAATTTATCGACTTCTTTCTCGATCTTTGGCACAAGTTCTGGCCGAAATTGTCGTTGCGACTGCTTGACTGGCCGGACAAAGGGGTGAACCGCCAACTTGTGCACTGCGACTTGTGGGTCGAGGCCAGGCATTTTCGTGTAATTCCAGGCGAATATGTCGCGGTATTCGTGAAGTAACGACATATATTCGACCTCTTCATCGGCCGATAGTGAAGCGCTAAGAAATGTTGGCCTTGGATCCTCTGTTGTGCCTAGGTCGACTTTCTTTAATTCGTCGACTGTCGACTGGCCGCCTTCCTCGAACGTAGCCGGAGCTTCTTTCAAGACGAACTCCTCATCTTTTGGGTTGTCGTCGGCGACGGAGATGTGGTTTACCATGACCAAGTCGTATGCGCGAGCTTGTGCAATGGCCACTTTCAAGGTGTAAATAATCACTGAATTCGGAGCATCTTTCTTCTTCGCCGAGGTTTGGCCGACTGAAACTTGGTGGACGTCGGCCAATGTCTTTCTGGTGATTTTGATCGGCTTCTGAGCTCCATAGAAGCGAATGGGCTTCTCCTTCTGGTAGCCGAGGCCTAGGTGACCTTGAGTAATTCGGTGACCCTCATTTCTTAACTTTTCTTGTTCTGGAGTGAGGATCGGCAGAGCGACGGGTGGCTTCTCGTGGAGTTGGTCTTTTGTGAAGTTGCTCTCGGCTCTGGTCATCAGTCGGTATGCGTTTGGGTCGAAGCCTTCGTTCGAGCGGGTAGATGGCAACTGCTAATAGCTCGGGAATTGTTTCACGATGCTCCTATCCTCCAGTTTCGGCTGTGAGAGGGTAACTTTTTTTGCAAAGGGGGTCGGCTGGATTTTGTGGCAGACGACCAAGGGAGCTTCTCCCTTCTTTCTTTTCGAATGCGGGATGTACCGTAAGATAGGTACATTACGTTGTGTCAGTGCTGGAGTTGTTGTGGCCGGTTTGTGGCTGTGTGTTGGCTGTTTTTTATGCGTCGGCTATTTGGGAGACACGACTTGCATTGGCACCGGTGTTGATAAGTGTCCAAAAGACACTTATTTATGCATGATTTAATGAGCATAAACTCCAATTTTGAGTTAATTATTAGCATGAAAATGAATTATATAACTCAAATTCATGTTTTGTGTCTCAGGTGCCTGATAGAAGAAGAAAATCTGAATTATGGGGGAAATTGAAGCAGAAAGGAGCAAAATCAAGCAAAAAGGGTAATGGCGCGACCGCGCCGATTCTGGCGCGACCGCGCCGGGTAAATGTACGAAAATTCAAATAATTCCAAGAAATTCCCAACGGCTAGTGAGGCTGAAAGGAGGACAGTTCGTGAATGTGAAATGGCGCGACCGCGCCCCTTGTGGGCGCTACCGCGCCATGAAGATGGCGCCTCCTTTGGCGCTGCCGCGCTGCACTGTTTCCATACATGGAGTCCAAGTTTAATTTCGGGAAGTCGGCAAAGAGTGTAAGGAGTGGCGCGCCCGCGCCAGTTCTACAACATAAAGTGGCGCGACCGCGCCATGAAGAATCCTTCCTCATATAGGACCCGAAGGCCGTGCTCCAGACTTAGACAAAATTTCTGCTCCAGTGGCGCGACAGCGCCAAAACGAAGAACAATTCGGCGTGACCGCGCCGTTGACTCTGCTTCGTGACTTGCAGAAATCTCGGATTCTGACTACCAATCAAGCCCAGACTTGGAAGAAGAAGTCCTAATTGTCTAAGGTAGGTATCCACGAAGATTTTATGATATATTTCCAGAGTCTAGGTGCATTGAATGGTCAAGAAGAGAAGTTAAAGACAAAGAAGGAAACTGCTGCCATAAAAGGAAAGTACAAGTCCAAGATTGAAGAGGCCATATCTAGAGATTTCGACTTCCAATTGGATCCAAATTTGGACCACAGCTTCCTGAGAGGATTCAGAATCATGACACGGAAAATCAGGCCAATCCAAGTCGGGGTGGTGGAGTTTTATATTTTCAAAGTGGTGGACCCAGTGCTGGAATTGGCAGCAGAACCAGTTCAACTTCTCAAGGAGATATCTCAAGTTTCCAAAATCAGAATGACTTCAAATTTCGTACACAAGTCAAGGATTATGTAAGGAAGGTACGGATGTAATTTCAGAAAATTCGGAGGTCGAGAAGTCACAATTCATACCCCTGGACAGTGGCTAAAATTACAAGTTCTGGGCAGAGCTTCAGCTATAAAAGGAGGTCCGAGGCAAAGCACAACATCTAGTTTGGGAGTTCCAATTTCAGTTTTTAGTTTGTTTTTCTTATTTTTTATTTAGGTTAGAGAGAAGAGAAAAGTCCAGATGGAGTCTTACACGACCTCTTGGCACTTTAGAGAGAGAAGGTGGAGATTTCAGTCAAGGTGCAAGAGAAGCCAAAGGCAGTCCTTCAAGGGGTTTCCTGTACTTAGTTTATTTTATGTCTATGGCTGTAATTGAATCCTTATTACTGTGTGTTTATTCTATTATCATGGAGTAGTCTCTCTTTGTTGGGGAAGTCATGAACTCCTAGTTGTTACATGTTTAAGTTCTGATTTCTATAGCAATAAAGTACTCTGCTTTTGTTTTAGAATTTGTATTCATTGCTTATTGCTAGTCTAGATTGATATCTGAAGTATTATGAGGTACGAATGAGAAGTTAAATTTTAATAAAAATTTGGGTTAGTTATATGATTCCTTATTTTCTAAAACAACTCGCTTTTAAACTAGATTGTTCCGGTTTCGAAGGAGACTAGTTGAAAAGTGATGTGACTTCTATAACTCTTGTTCTGAATAAGAGAGAGTAAATCTTCAAGCTTTTATATTTATGCACTTAGGATTTCAATGTTCCGGTTGAGAAGGAGTTCAAGGAATAAGTGAAAGTTATTTCCTGTATATGGGTAACCAGGTTTTCAAAAGCTAAGTCAAAGTAAAGGTGCTTGAGCTATAAAATCAGAATTTTACATGTTAACAGCTAGGAGGGATTGACACTCTTCCACAACATCTCATCTCTATAAGTTTTTCCAGTAGTTTAATTCTGTTTTTCTTTTCAGTTTTCAAAACCAAAACCAAAAATTTCTTTTCCCTCAATCAGTAGAAAAAGCTTTACTTAAACTGAACTCTCATCAAGGTCTCTGTGGGATCGATATCTGGACTCTTGAAGTCTATATTACATGCTGCCCTAGTGCACTTGCTAGACACCCAATAGGCGTCGTAGTGACCGATTTATGGTTGTGTGTCGGTTGTTTTTTGTGTGTCGGCTGTTTGTTGTGTGTCGGTTGTTTGGGAAATAGCTTGCGTCGGAGTCTGTTTTAGAGGCAGAGCATTCTTGGCATATGACGCCTGGTTCGGCCAAGAGGACAATTTGACTGTTGGTCTAGTCGTCAAATAGAATTTAGCATCTGCAAATGATGCTTTAGCCTCGGTGAACAGACTTTCGTCGGTGTACACCATCTTTTGCTCGTCGTCCTTCCAGTACTTGAAGCACTGGTGAAGTGTCGATGGCACAACCCCGTTCGCGTGAAGCCATGGTCGACCCAAGAGCAGATTGTAAGATGTTCTAGAGTCGATGATTTTGAATGAAGTTTCGGCCACCATGTCACCGATGTGCAATTTGAGGCAGATCATGCCGAGCGTCCTCTGGCCTTCCTGATTTAAGCCTTGGATGAGGAGAGAGCTCGGAGAGAGGTCGCCGGCGGAGAGGCCGACATTCTTCATTGTGCGAATCGGCCGAATGTTGACTGCGGATCCACAATCGACGAAAATGTGATTGATTTTGTGGTGTCTGATGTAGCCAGAGACGAACAGTGGGCCGGTTATGGTTCTTCGTCCCCAGTTGCGCGTCCTCTTCTCGTAAGGTGATGCACGGCGGACATGAGACAGCGACAGTGGCGGAGCCAAAAAAAAAAATTTGGGGGGGTCACAAAGAAAAAATAAAGGGCATATGAATACACATACTATATATGTACTCTTTATCTCTCATTTGCCCTCTATCTCATTTGCTCTATTTCTCTCTCTTGCTCTCACTCTCTCTCATTTGCTCTCTCTCCCTCTTTCTCATTTGCGCTCTCTAATTTTCCCTCTCATTTGCTCTCTCTATCTCTCATTTTCTCTCTCTCATTTGCTTTCTCTCTTTTTCTCTCTCAATCGCCCTATCTCATTTGCTCTCTCTCTCTCTCTCTCTCATTTCCTCTTTCTCTCTCTCATTTCCTCTTTCTCTCTCTCATTTCCTCTTCTCTTTCTCATTTCCTCTTTCTCTCTCTCATTTCCTCTTTCTCTCTCTCATTTTCTCTCTCTCTCTCTCTTTCTCTCTCTCATTTCCTCTCTCTCTCTCTCTCTCTCTTTCTCTCTCTCTCTCTCTCATTTCCCCTCTCTCTCTCTCTCTTTCTCTCATTTCCTCTCTCCCTCTCTCTTTTCTTCTCTTTCTCTTCATATTTTAAAATAGTTGGGTGGGGGACTTATATACCGTACCCTATATAAGGGCTTGGGAAATGTTTGGGGGGGCCATGGCCCCCCCTTGCCCCCCTATCTCTGCCATTGGATGACTTCCTCCTCCGGCTTTGCCAGCTTTTGCCGGAGAGGGAGGCGCTTCTTCTTCTCCCTTTTAAAATAGGTGGGGTGGCGTAAGCCCGACTTTCGGCAAGTCGTGCTTCCTCATGAGCAGCATATCGACTTCGGCTTGGACCTCCTCTGGTTTGTCGAGGACTCAAATAAGGGCCTACCTTAATCGGATGGCCAAGTTGAGGTCGTCATCAATCTCATTAAGTGGCGAGATCTGTTTTAGTGATGTCTCGAGGTCATCGCATTCGACGATTGGCCGTTTGCCTATCTTTTTGTGCTGCTTGCTCAGGCAGGGCTGTCGAGCAAGTAACCACCATTGCTAGCGGCACGAAGAACGTTTTTGGGAAGAACTCCGCCAGTGTGACGGGTCTTCTTTTCTTTTTGTCTGCTCCTTGGACACGGGTCCTGGGAGCTTTCTTTTGGCTCTTCGCCTTTGTTTTGATGTTCGCCGGCGGCTCGGTGTCTCGAACAGGCTTCTTTTGCTGGGTGACCAGAATCCATTCCTCTGCGTCGACTGCAGCTACTTCACGGGGTGCCGATTTTAGTGCGACCTTAGCCGGTGGTTGTCTGTTGTTGTGCGGTCGGTTGGAGGGACCGGATTTTGGATGGTACTCCTTCCTCACGACCTACTGTTTGTTTGGCTGAGCTATCCGGTTTGGCTCGGCTTGAATAGAGATGACATGTGAGGACGCCGTGTTTTTAGATCCATCGATTTCGATGCAGCCTTGACCCGCGAGCTCCATAATCCTGTCTTTCAGGATGAAACACTTCTCGGTCAGATGTCCAACCAAGCGGTGGTACTTGCAGAAGTTCGGGTCTTTGCTCCTGGACAGGTCGCCGGGTCTTTTGACTTCTGGCAACTTGAGCATATGGTTATCGAGGAGCTGCTCGAGCATGACAGGAACATCCGCGTCAACGAACGAATGTCTTGGCCTACCTTTCCTCCAGTGAAGGCCTCCGGTACGTGCCTCCAGCTGGCTGCCGTGGAGTGTAGCTTGTCTTGACCTTGCTCTCGAAACTCCCGACCTTGATTGGTTCGAGAGCATTCATTGTGAAGGATGCTTTTGTTTTCTCCTTCGTGTCTTTGGGCGTGGTCACGGCTGCCTTCGCTTTCTTGCGAGGATCAGCCGATGACAAAACTTCCTCTCCTCGCTCCTCCATGAGGTTCTCCATGTTGTGGGCCTCGGTCGCGAGTTCCTGAAACTCTGTCGGCCTCCAACTTTGAATATAGTGCAAGAGCTCCCACTGCATCCCTCGAGCACACATTTCAATTTCTGCTTCAAGGGATAAATTTGAGCCCTCTTTGCAATTGAGGCTCAGATTCCTCCACCGGTTAATATAGTCGACAACTTTCTCGCCCTTCTTTTGTTTTAGATTGGAGATTTCGACCAGAGTAACGGTGCGCCGAGTGCTATAGAATCGGCTAAGGAATTCTCGCTCTAGTTGCTCCCAACTGTCAAATGACTCCTGGGGCAGCTCGATGTACCAGTCGAAGGCATTTCCCTTCAACGACCGGCCGAACTGCTTGACCAACAAGTCGTCGTCTGTGCCGGCGTTGTTGCACGTTTCGATGAAATGGGCGACGTGCAATTTCGGGTGCCCGTCGCCGTTGAAATGCTAGAATTTTGGAGGATGGTAGCCAAGTGGCATCGGGATGTTCTGGATCCTCTGTGAGTAGGGCCTCCGGTAGGCGACAGATTTGTTGTCACCCGAACTGTTCCATACAACACGGTTGATGAGTTCGGTGACTGCGTCCAGTGTGAGGGTAGCCGGCTTTGCTTTGGCTCGACCTCTGCGGATAGCTATCGGTGCGACAGGCGGCAGCTTGTCGTCAGAGGCAATATCCTCTCGCGGTGGTTCAGCCGAACCACTGGTGGTCTCCTAGTTTCAGTCGACCTCTTGAGAAACACCGCCAGTATTGTTCGTGGCAGCGCCCATTTCGAGCCGCTCCAAGATCCTCGAGATCTGGAGGTCATGAGCTGTGAGATGTGCGTCTTTTATGCGCAGTTGTTCACTCTGTTCTTTAAGTGCAGCTTGCATTTCGGCAAGCTGCTCTTCTATTGTTTTGGCCGATGTTGTCATTGCGGCCATCCTGACAGTCAGCGTCGACAGAGGTGTTCCCGGCACAGATCGTAGTGGAGAAATTTTTTTCGACGACCGTATTGGGGAGACGGTCGTCGATGTTCTTGGGAGTGGAGAGGTTGCGGTGGGCGACCGGTCGGGAGAATTGGCCGTTGTTGGTTGAGCGCGGTAGGTAGTTTTGGCGAGTGACTGGCTTGCAGTGGTAGCCATCGGTGATATTCGGCATGATGGAATGGGTTATAGTGCAACACGGGAGGTCACCGGTGTCTGTCGGCGAGGCGAGCGGATGGGTGGTGAACCGGCTGCTGCAGTGAGCGCGGCTAGGAGATCGTGGGAGATAGTCACGATCGGCGAGTTATCTGTGGTCGCCGTTCTCTGTACAGCGAAAGTTGGCAATGAATACGTTCTTGCCACGGAGGAGGAAGTCATGCCCCCACGTTGCTCGTATTTCTGCACCATGGCAGGGACGATGGAGCTCCTTCGGGAAGGTGGCGATTGAGCCGGGCTGACCGTCGGGCTGCGAGGAGGAGGAGAGGCAACGACGGCCAAGTATGTCGGCTTGGCCATTGCAAGAATCGGCCTGGCTGAGGCCATGGCTGGATTGGCGGTGGCCGCGGTAGCCTATGACAAGAAGACAGCGCTCGGGCGACGCGCGTCGCGCATGAAGGGAGCCTGTCCGGTGGACTAGCTCCTGGCCAAGGCCCTGGTCATTGGGCGAGTGGCCGGTGGTGGAGAGATAGGAGCACGGAGGTTGGCCGGAGAGATAGCCACTGGTCCGCAAGCACCTGCGGTCGAGCTTCCATTTGCGGCAGGGCGTTAATATGTAGAACTCGAACTGGCAATGTGCTTGCCTTTGTTGATGTTGTTGTTGTTGTTGCCCTTGTTGGCGTTGCTGGCCATGGCTGAGAGATTTTTTTTTTTTACCGGAGTGGGAGATGAGAGGCAGGAAATGTCCTACCGGGCGTGCCAAATATGTTTCACCAAAAATCCGCCAATCCGCGAAGAGGCGCGACCGAGAGAGTAATTCGATTTACGACAAAAAATGTGTTTTAGAATTTGTATTTGAATGTCAAGAAAATGCGAGTACAATCTCCTATTCTTCCTTTGATTAGATCTCCATGTAATTTGATGAAGTTTCGGCTTCTGGCAAGTTGACGTCGAAATTCGAGTTCTGAAACAATTGTGCACTGATAAGTGTCCAAAAGACACTTATTTATGCATGATTTAATGAGCATAAACTTCCATTTTGAGTTAATTATTAGCATGAAAATGAATTATATAACTCAAATTCTTGTTTTGTGTCTCAGGTGCCTGATAGAAGAAGAAAATCTGAATTCTGAGGAAAAATGAAGGAAAAAGGAGCAAAATCAAGCAAAAACAGGGAATGGCCCGACCGCGCCGATAAAATGTTCGAAAATTCAAAAAAATCCAGAAAATTCCCAACAGCTAGTGAGGCTGAAAGGAGGACAGTTCGTGAATGTGAAATGGCACGACCGCGCCCCACGAGGGCGCTACCGCGCCATGAAGATGGCGCTTCCAATTGCGCTGCCACGCCACACTATTTCCTTACATAGATGTCTTGTTCTATTTCGGGAAGTCGGCAAAGTGTCTAAGGAGTGGTGCGACCGCGCCAGTTCTACAGCAAAAGGTGGCGCAACTGCGCCATTAAGAATCCTTCCTCTTGTGGAACCCAAAGGCCGTTTTCCGGACTTAGACAAAATTCTGCTCCAGTGGCGCGACGGCGCCAAAACAAAGAACAATTTGGCGCGACCGCGCTGCTGACTCTGCTTCGTGACTTGCGGAAATCTCGGGATTCTGACTACCAATCAAGCCCAAACTTGGGAGAAGAAGTCCTAATTATCTAAGGAAGGTATCCACGAAGATTTTATGGAATAGTACTCGAGTCTAGGTGCATTGAATGATCAAGAAAAGAAGAAGTTCAATTCAAAAAAAGGAAACTGCTGCGAGAAGGAGAAGAGAAAATCCGAGTTTTGAGAGAGCTATATCTGGAGTTCCCATATCCCAATTGAAGCCAAACTTGGAACGAAGATTCCTAGTGCTACTTAGGATCATATCACGAAAATTCAGGCCAATCCAAGCCGGGCTTCTCAGGATTCATATCTCCAAAGTGGTGAACCCAGTGCAGAAATTGGCAGCAGAAACCAGGCAACTTCTTCTCTTCATATCTCGAGTTTCTCAACTCAGAATAGATTCAAATTTCGTACACAAGTCAAGGACTATGTAAGGAAGGTTCGTATGTAATTTCAACGAATTCTGAGGTCGGGAAATCACAATTCATACCCCTGGACAGAGGCTAAAATTACAAGTTCTGGGCAGAACTTCTACTATAAAAGGAGGTCCGAGGCAGAGATCAAGGGGAGTTTTTGAGTTCCAATTCCGATTTTCAGCTCTTAGAATAGTTTGTAGTTTAGGTTTTAATGTTTTGTAGTTAGTTTAGAGAGAGAGAAAATCCAGAGGGAAGTCTTGCATGACCTCTTGGTACTTTAGAGAGAGAAGGAAGAGATTTCAGCTAAAGGAGGAGTTGAAGCTAAGGGCAGTCCTTAAGGGGTTTTTCTGCACTTATTTTCTTCTTATTTTTATGACTGTAATTGAATCCTTTTTGTGTACTTATTATATTATCATGGAGTAGTCTCTCTTTGTTGGGAAAAGTCATGAACTCCTAGTTTGTTGTATGTTTAAGTTCTGAATTCTATAGCAATAAAGTACCTTGCTTTTGTTTTTAGAAACTAAGTTCATTGTTTATTTCTGATCTGAATTCAATTATGGAATTTAATGAGGTTCGAATAGAGAAGTTAAATTTCAGTAGAGAGTTGGGTTAGTTATTTGATTCCTGTTTTCTAAAAACAACTCGCTTTTCTAACTAGTTGTTTCCGGATTGTGATGGAGACTAGTGAAAAGGTGATGTGACTTTTTATAACCCTTGTTCTGAATGAGAGAGTTGATATTTATGCACTTAGGATTTGAATGTTTCCGGATTGTGATGGAGTTTAAAGAATGAGTGAAAGTCAACTTGTTTTTCTCACTAGTTGTTTTCGGATTGTGATGGAGACTAGTGGAAAGTAATTTGACTCGTTAAACACTTTTGTTCTAAATAAGAGTTGATCTTCAAGCTTTTATATTTATGCACCTAGGATCTGAATGTTTCCGGATTGCGATGGAGTTCAGAGATTAGGTGAAAGTTATTTCCTGTATATGGGTAACCAGGTTTTCAAAAGCTAAGTCAAGGTAAGGGTATTTGAGCTATAAAATCAGAACTTTGCATGTTAGCAACTAGGAGGGATTGACATTCTTCCCCAACATCTCATCTCTATTAGTTTTTCCAGTAGTTTAATTCTGCTTTGTTTTTCCAGTTCTCAAAACCAAAAATTCTTTTCCTCAATCAGTAGAAAAATCTTTGCTTAAATGGAGTTCTCATCAAGGTCTCTGTGGGATCGATATCTGGACTCTCGAGTCTATATTACTTGCTGACCTAGTGCACTTGCTAGACACCCAACAAGTTTTTGGCGCCGTTGTCGGGGACCATTGAATTGAGAGTAAGTTTAAGTGAATTTTATTTTGTTGATTGAGATTAAAATTTTTATTTTATCTTTTTAGGTTAAACCATGAGCATGAAAGTCTGAATTAGTGGTGAGCCACTAGATGAACCCAATCTGGAGCTGGAAAGAGCACTCAGATGAAAGGTGGAATTATGTGCAGAATGAGATAAGTCCATATCCTAACTCATATTCAGAATTTCCCCAACCATATGCATCTTCTAATCATGATTCATGGAGGTATGATTCTAATATATCATGTTCTTTTGTGAATAATGAACCTAATAGTTTCAATGAAGCAAAGCATGATAATTATTTCTCTAAGAAAAATGTAAATCCATATTTTGAGAACGATTGGCTGGACAATTTGCCACATGGGCAATTGTCTTGGTTCATGTATGATTACCCTCCTATGTTCAGTGATTCTTTTTCTCAACATGCATATCCCCCTCAGCCTCAAGAAGACTGGCCTAGGTTGACCAATCTTGTGGATAACTATTCTGCCCAAATAGATACTATGTTAAATCCACCTAATGAACAACCTAGTTTAGAAACCATTGATGATTCACAAAGAACCAGACTTGAGGAGATGTTTTTAAAGTTCCTAGAAAATCAAGAAAAAAGAGATGTTCAAATTGAAGCCAAGCTTGACGCTCAAGAAGCTTCCATTAGAGATCTGGAAATACGAGTAGGACAGATGGCCACTGTCATATCAGAACTCATAGAGGAAGATACAATGGAGAGAGCTGAGAGTTACTGTGATTTTCAGAAACTTCAAGAGGGAGAAGATGAAAAGGTCATAGAGATAAAAGAAGAAGATGGAAAAGAGAAAAAAGGGGATGGGGTAGAAAAAGAAGAAAAACCCCATGAACAGCATAAAGAAGTTAGGATAGAGGACAAAAAGTTTGAAGCACATTCCTTCCTCTCATTAGATATTGATTTCTTCATTATCCAGCCCTATAAACTACCCACAAAAGTTGAAATTAAAATTTTATTAGGTCTGGGCAGTGTGAAGAAAAGTTGGCTAAAAATAAAGCAACAA
Source organism: Aristolochia fimbriata (assembly GCA_019845555.1). NCBI lineage: Eukaryota > Viridiplantae > Streptophyta > Magnoliopsida > Piperales > Aristolochiaceae > Aristolochia > Aristolochia fimbriata. The sequence goes on along the minus strand of CM034084.1, from coordinate 15,732,382 downwards.
AACAAATTAGAAGCCAACCAGAAAAGAGAAAGAGTGACCAGCTCTTTACTCAAAAATTTGAATCACCATGCAACACATTCCAAAGTCAAAAACACCCTCAAGCGTGGATGGTTCCAGTTTCCATTCGATCCTGGTGGATCAGATCAAATGGATCAGTAGGTAGTGTAAAAATAGGAGTAGGAGTTTTGAATTTGCTGGAATTTTTTTTTTTTGTAGGTTAGGATAGTTTTTTTTTCAAAATTTTTAGGACTTGTTTAAATTTTAATGAAACTTTGATAGACCTAGGATAGGAATAGGGTTAGATTAAAAATTTACAGCATTCAAAAAAAAAAAAAAAAAAAAAAAAAAAAATTAAGAACTAAAAACTGGAAAAAGGAAGAAGAAGAAGATTAGAAAATCTTAGCTTGTGCTAGTTCTTTTAGATTTTTCTTTCTGAGGATTGTGTGTGAGCTTGCTTTGTGTGTGTTTATGTTTAAGAGTGTGATTTAATGCAATTTTATTAATATGTACTCAATCTCCATTCATATTAATGAAATTTTCATTTCTACTCTCAATGATTTGTCTCAAAGCATGCTTTTAATAATTCCTCCAATGAAAATGCGAAAAAATGACTCTGCATCTGATTATCACTGATACAAACTTGTCCAAAGTGGAAATATAGAAAATTGCATTCAGAATCTGAAGATTTCCTGGAATTAATCGGCGCGAACGCGCCAATATCTGGCGCGACCGCGCCACTGCCTCGATGAATAACTGTCACTTCAGAGGTGCGGCAACAGAACCTCCACTGCAGGTATTCTTCTTAAGATACATTTTATGCCTGAGAGACACTTCTAGTCAATTTTTATTTTTAATTGCTGAAAATCATGCAAATTTTTATCATTAACCCATGAGAGCCGAATGCAAAAGCCACTAAGGGAGATCCATCCAACCTCACTCCACCCAGAAAGTCAGGGAAGTATCTCTATCACTCCTATGTTTATTGCTGCTTTGAGGACAAAGCATGTTTTTAAGTTTGGGGTGGTGGGATACTCTTCATGAAATTTTAAGGGGATTTGAAAAATTTTAAGTTTGGGGTGGGATACTTTTCATGCATGGATTTGAAAGCACTGTTTTGTCAAAACTTCACCAGAAAATCCAATAGAGACTTTGAAAAATACCAGTGAAAACCCCTGATCATATGAATAGCATGATTCACTTTCTGGAAAAATATATTAGTTCAGATGCTTAGTCTTGAATGGATGAGAATCTTTCTTTAAAAAAAAAATGGTTTTCGAAAACAAAGTACAAGTGAGCAAGTTGAATAGAGATGACATGTGAGGACGCCGTGTTTTTAGCTCCATCGATTTCGATGCAGCCTTGAGCCGCGAGCTCCATAATCCTGTCTTTCAGGATGAAACACTTCTCGGTCAGATGTCCAACCAAGCGGTGGTACTTGCAGAAGTTCGGGTCTTTGCTCCTGGACAGGTCGCCGGGTCTTTTGACTTCTGGCAACTTGAGCATATGGTTATCGAGGAGCTGCTCGAGCATGACAGGAACATCCGCGTCGACGAACGAATGTCTTGGCCTACCTTTCCTCCAGTGAAGGCCTCCGGTACGTGCCTCCAGCTGGCTGCCGTGGAGTGTAGCTTGTCTTGACCTTGCTCTCGAAACTCCCGACCTTGATTGGTTCGAGAGCATTCATTGTGAAGGATGCTTTTGTTTTCTCCTTCGTGTCTTTGGGCGTGGTCACGGCTGCCTTCGCTTTCTTGCGAGGATCAGCCGATGACAAAACTTCCTCTCCTCGCTCCTCCATGAGGTTCTCCATGTTGTGGGCCTCGGTCGCGAGTTCCTGAAACTCTGTCGGCCTCCAACTTTGAATATAGTGCAAGAGCTCCCACTGCATCCCTCGAGCACACGTTTCAATTTCTGCTTCAAGGGATAAATTTGAGCCCTCTTTGCAATTGAGGCTCAGATTCCTCCACCGGTTAATATAGTCGACAACTTTCTCACCCTTCTTTTGTTTTAGATTGGAGATTTCACCAGAGTAACGGTCTTGAAAGTGCTATAGAATCGGCTAAGGAATTCTCGCTCTAGTTGCTCCCAACTGTCAAATGACTCCTGGGGCAGCTCGATGTACCAGTCGAAGGCATTTCCCTTCAACGACCGGCCGAACTGCTTGACCAACAAGTCGTCGTCTGTGCCGGCGTTGTTGCATGTTTCGATGAAATGGGCGACGTGCAATTTCGGGTGCCCGTCGCCGTTGAAATGCTAGAATTTTGGAGGATGGTAGCCAAGTGGCATCGGGATGTTCTGGATCCTCTGTGTGTAGGGCCTCCGGTAGGCGACAGATTTGTTGTCACCCGAACTGTTCCATACAACACGGTTGATGAGTTCGGTGACTGCGTCCAGTGTGAGGGTAGCCGGCTTTGCTTTGGCTCGACCTCTGCGGATAGCTATCGGTGCGACAGGCGGCAGCTTGTCGTCAGAGGCAATATCCTCTCGCGGTGGTTCAGCCGAACCACTGGTGGTCTCCTAGTTTCAGTCGACCTCTTGAGAAACACCGCCAGTATTGTTCGTGGCAGCGCCCATTTCGAGCCGCTCCAAGATCCTCGAGATCTGGAGGTCATGAGCTGTGAGATGTGCGTCTTTTATGCGCAGTTGTTCACTCTGTTCTTTAAGTGCAGCTTGCATTTCGGCAAGCTGCTCTTCTATTGTTTTGGCCGATGTTGTCATTGCGGCCATCCTGACAGTCAGCGTCGACAGAGGTGTTCCCGGCACAGATCGTAGTGGAGAAATTTTTTTCGACGACCGTATTGGGGAGACGGTCGTCGATGTTCTTGGGAGTGGAGAGGTTGCGGTGGGCGACCGGTCGGGAGAATTGGCCGTTGTTGGTTGAGCGCGGTAGGTAGTTTTGGCGAGTGACTGGCTTGCAGTGGTAGCCATCGGTGATATTCGGCACGATGGAATGGGTTATAGTGCAACACGGGAGGTCACCGGTGTCCGCCGGGCGAGGCGAAGCGGATGGGTGGTGAACCGGCTGCTGCAAAGTGAGCGCTAGAGAGATCGTGGGAGATAGTCACGATCGGGCGAAGTTATCTGTGGTCGCCGTTCTCATTACAAATAAAGTTGGCAATGAATACGCTCTTGCCACGGGAGGAGGAAGTCATGCCCCACGCTGTTCTCGTATTTCTGCACCATGGCAGGGGACGATGGAGCTCCTTCCGAAGGTGGCGATTGAGCCGGGCTGACCGTCCGGGCTCAGCGAGGAGGAGGAGGAGAGGCAACGACGGCCAAGTATGTCGGCTTGGCCATTGCAAGAATCGGCCTGGCTGAGGCCATGGCTGGATTGGCGGTGGCCGCGTAGCCTATGACAAGAAGACAGCCTTCGAGCGACGCGCTGTCAGCATGATGAAGGGAGCCTGTCCGGTGGACAAGCTCCTGGCCAAGGCCCTGGTCATTGGGCGAGTGGCCGGTGGTGGAGAGATAGGAGCACGGAGGTTGGCCGGAGAGATAGCCACTGGTCCGCAAGCACCTGCGGTCGAGCTTCCATTTGCGGCAGGGCGTTAATATGTAGAACTCGAACTGGCAATGTGCTTGCCTTTGTTGATGTTGTTGTTGTTGTTGCCCTTGTTGGCGTTGCTGGCCATGGCTGAGATTTTTTTTTTTTACCGAGAGGGGAGATGAGAGGCAGGAAATGTCCCACCGGCGTGCCAAATATGTTTCACCAAAAATCCGCCAATCCGCTAAGAGGCGCCGACCGAGAGTAATTCGATTCACGACAAAAAAAAAATGTGTTTTAGAATTTGTATTTGAATGTCAAGAAAATGCGAGTACAATCTCCTATTCTTCCTTTGATTAGATCTCCATGTAATTTGATGAAGTTTCGGCTTCTGGCAAGTTGACGTCGAAATTCGAGTTCTGAAACAATTGTGCACTGATAAGTGTCCAAAAGACACTTATTTATGCATGATTTAATGAGCATAAACATCCATTTTGAGTTAATTATTAGCATGAAAATGAATTATATAACTCAAATTCTTGTTTTGTGTCTCAGGTGCCTGATAGAAGAAGAAAATCTGAATTCTGAGGAAAAATGAAGGAAAAAGGAGCAAAATCAAGCAAAAACAGGGAATGGCACGACCGCGCCGATTCTGGCGCGACCGCGCCGATAAAATGTTCGAAAATTCAAAAAAATCCAGAAAATTCCCAACAGCTAGTGAGGCTGAAAGGAGGACAGTTCGTGAATGTGAAATGGCACGACCGCGCCCCACGAGGGCGCTACCGCGCCATGAAGATGGCGCTTCCAATTGCGCTTGCCACGCCACAATTTTTTCCTTACATAGATGTCTTGTTCTATTTCGAAGTCGGCAAAGTGTCTAAGGAGTGGTGCGACCGCGCCAGTTCTACAGCAAAAGGTGGCGCAACTGCGCCATTAAGAATCCTTCCTCTTGTGGAACCCAAAGGCCGTTTTCCGGACTTAGACAAAATTCTGCTCCAGTGGCGCGACGGCGCCAAAACAAAGAACAATTTGGCGCGACCGCGCTGCTGACTCTGCTTCGTGACTTGCGGAAATCTCGGGATTCTGACTACCAATCAAGCCCAAACTTGGGAGAAGAAGTCCTAATTATCTAAGGAAGGTATCCACGAAGATTTTATGGAATAGTACTCGAGTCTAGGTGCATTGAATGATCAAGAAAAGAAGAAGTTCAATTCAAAAAAAGAAAACTGCTGCGAGAAGGAGAAGAGAAAATCCGAGTTTTGAGAGAGCTATATCTGGAGTTCCCATATCCCAATTGAAGCCAAATTTGGAACGAAGATTCCTAGTGCTACTTAGGATCATATCACGAAAATTCAGGCCAATCCAAGCCGGGCTTCTCAGGATTCATATCTCCAAAGTGGTGAACCCAGTGCAGAAATTGGCAGCAGAAACCAGGCAACTTCTTCTCTTCATATCTCGAGTTTCTCAACTCAGAATAGATTCAAATTTCGTACACAAGTCAAGGACTATGTAAGGAAGGTTCGTATGTAATTTCAGCGAATTCTGAGGTCGGGAAATCACAATTCATACCCCTGGACAGAGGCTAAAATTACAAGTTCTGGGCAGAACTTCTACTATAAAAGGAGGTCCGAGGCAGAGATCAAGGGGAGTTTTTGAGTTCCAATTCCGATTTTCAGCTCTTAGAATAGTTTGTAGTTTAGGTTTTTAATGTTTTGTAGTTAGTTTAGAGAGAGAGAAAGTCCAGAGGAAGTCTTGCATGACCTCTTGGTACTTTAGAGAGAGAAGGAAGAGATTTCAGCTAAAGGAGGAGTTGAAGCTAAGGGCAGTCCTTAAGGGGGTTTTTCTGCACTTATTTTCTTCTTATTTTTATGACTGTAATTGAATTCTTTTTGTGTACTTATTATATTATCATGGAGTAGTCTCTCTTTGTTGGGAAAAGTCATGAACTCCTAGTTTGTTGTATGTTTAAGTTCTGAATTCTATAGCAATAAAGTACCTTGCTTTTGTTTTTAGAAACTAAGTTCATTGTTTATTTCTGATCTGAATTCAATTATGGAATTTAATGAGGTTCGAATAGAGAAGTTAAATTTCAGTAGAGAGTTGGGTTAGTTATTTGATTCCTGTTTTCTAAAAACAACTCGCTTTTCTAACTAGTTGTTTCCGGATTGTGATGGAGACTAGTGAAAAGGTGATGTGACTTTTTATAACCCTTGTTCTGAATGAGAGAGTTGATATTTATGCACTTAGGATTTGAATGTTTCCGGATTGTGATGGAGTTCAAAGAATGAGTGAAAGTCAACTTGTTTTTCTCACTAGTTGTTTTCGGATTGTGATGGAGACTAGTGGAAAGTAATTTGACTCGTTAAACACTTTTGTTCTAAATAAGAGTTGATCTTCAAGCTTTTATATTTATGCACCTAGGATCTGAATGTTTCCGGATTGTGATGGAGTTCAGAGATTAGGTGAAAGTTATTTCCTGTATATGGGTAACCAGGTTTTCAAAAGCTAAGTCAAGGTAAGGGTATTTGAGCTATAAAATCAGAACTTTGCATGTTAGCAACTAGGAGGGATTGACATTCTTCCCCAACATCTCATCTCTATTAGTTTTTCCAGTAGTTTAATTCTGCTTTGTTTTTCCAGTTCTCAAAACCAAAAATTCTTTTCCTCAATCAGTAGAAAAATCTTTGCTTAAACGGAGTTCTCAACAAGGTCTCTGTGGGATCGATATCTGGACTCTCGAGTCTATATTACTTGCTGACCTAGTGCACTTGCTAGACACCTAACAAGTTTTTGGCGCCGTTGTCGGGGACCATTGAATTGAGAGTAAGTTTAAGTGAATTTTATTTTGTTGATTGAGATTAAAATTTTTATTTTATCTTTTTAGGTTAAACCATGAGCATGAAAGTCTGAATTAGTGGTGAGCCACTAGATGAACCCAATCTGGAGCTGGAAAGAGCACTCAGATGAAAGGTGGAATTATGTGCAGAATGAGATAAGTCCATATCCTAACTCATATTCAGAATTTCCCCAACCATATGCATCTTCTAATCATGATTCATGGAGGTATGATTCTAATATATCATGTTCTTTTGTGGATAATGAACCTAATAGTTTCAATGAAGCAAAGCATGATAATTATTTCTCTAAGAAAAATGTAAATCCATATTTTGAGAACGATTGGCTGGACAATTTGCCACATGGGCAATTGTCTTGGTTCATGTATGATTACCCTCCTATGTTCAGTGATTCTTTTTCTCAACATGCATATCCCCCTCAGCCTCAAGAAGACTGGCCTAGGTTGACCAATCTTGTGGATAACTATTCTGCCCAAATAGATACTATGTTAAATCCACCTAATGAACAACCTAGTTTAGAAACCATTGATGATTCACAAAGAACCAGACTTGAGGAGATGTTTTTATAGTTCCTAGAAAATCAAGAAAAAAGAGATGTTCAAATTGAAGCCAAGCTTGACGCCAAGAAGCTTCCATTAGAGATCTGGAAATATCTGAGTAGGACAGATGGCCACCGTCATATCAGAACTCATAGAGGAAGATACAATGGAGAGAGCTGAGAGTTACTGTGATTTTCAGAAACTTCAAGAGGGAGAAGATGAAAAGGTCATAGAGATAAAAGAAGAAGATGGAAAAGAGAAAAAAAAAGGATGGGGTAGAAAAAGAAGAAAAACCCATGAACAAAGATAAAGAAGTTAGGATAGAGGACAAAAAGTTTGAAGCACATTCCTTCCTCTCATTAGATATTGATTTCTTCATTATCCAGCCCTATAAACTACCCACAAAAGTTGAAATTAAAATTTTATTAGGTCTGGGCAGTGTGAAGAAAAGTTGGCTAAAAATAAAGCAGCAAAACAAGTTAGAAGCCAACCAGAAAAGAGAAAGAGTGACCAGCTCTTTACTCAAAAATTTGAATCACCATGCAACACATTCCAAAGTCAAAAACACCCTCAAGCGTGGATGGTTCCAGTTTCCATTCGATCCTGGTGGATCAGATCACATGGATCAGTAGGTAGTGTAAAAATAGGAGTAGGAGTTTTTGAATTTGCTGGAATTTTTTTTTGAGTAGGTTAGGATAGTTTTTTTTTCAAAATTTTTAGGACTTGTTTAAATTTTAATGAAACTTTGATAGACCTAGGATAGGAATAGGGTTAGATTAAAAATTTACAGCATTCAAAAAAAAAAAAAAAAAAAAAAATTAAGAACTAAAAACTGGAAAAAGGAAGAAGAAGAAGATTAGAAAATCTTAGCTTGTGCTAGTTCTTTTAGATTTTTCTTTCTGAGGATTGTGTGTGAGCTTGCTTTGTGTGTGTTTATGTTTAAGAGTGTGATTTAATGCAATTTTATTAATATGTACTCAATCTCCATTCATATTAATGAAATTTTCATTTCTACTCTCAATGATTTGTCTCAAAGCATGCTTTTAATAATTCCTCCAATGAAAATGCGAAAAAATGACTCTGCATCTGATTATCACTGATACAAACTTGTCCAAAGTGGAAATATAGAAAATTGCATTCAGAATCTGAAGATTTCCTGGAATTAATCGGGCGCTAACGCTGCTAATATCTGGCGACCATACCATCTGCCTCGATGAATAACTGTCACTACAGAGGAGGTGCGGCAACAGAACCTCCACTGCAGGTATTCTTCTTAAGATACATTTTATGCCTGAGAGACACTTCTAGTCAATTTTTATTTTAATTGCTGAAAATCATGCAAATTTTTATCATTAACCCATGAGAGCCGAATGCAAAAGCCACTAAGGGAGATCCATCCAACCTCACTCCACCCGAGAAAGTCGTGGAAGTATCTCTATCACTCCTATGTTTATTGCTGCTTTGAGGACAAAGCATGTTTTTAAGTTTGGGGTGGTGGGATACTCTTCATGAAATTTTAAGGGGATTTGAAAAATTTTAAGTTTGGGGTGGGATACTTTTCATGCATGGATTTGAAAGCACTGTTTTGTCAAAACTTCACCAGAAAATCTAATAAAGACTTTGAAAAATACCAGTGAAAACCCCTGATCATATGAATAGCATGATTCACTTTCTGGAAAAATATATTAGTTCAGATGCTTAGTCTTGAATGGATGAGAATATTTCTTTAAAAAAAAAATGGTTTTCGAAAACAAAGTACAAGTGAGCAAGTTGATTTCAATCACTAGAACCAACCTGAGGAAAACTTGAGGCAAAACAGAGAAAGGTTTTCAAAATTCTGAAGTGATTTAGGCACCTGTTTAAAAATCGTTTGAGCCTTTTTCAAAGCCACCCATTTCAATGCACAAGTTGCATCACCTTTTGTCAAACCTTTTGGGCCGAAAAGATCTCTGTTTTGTTTCAATGACCCATGCTACATGAACCAGCCTTAGTGATCAATAAACTTGTTTCTTCTTTACCCATGATTCTCCAAATTATTGAAGTGTTCTATTTGAATGAGCATGGATAAAGATTTTAAAGTTATAAGGAGGGTTGGATGAAGGGTATAGAAATATTTCTTTGTAAAGGGGAAGAAGGAGCAAGAGAAAGAAAAAAGAGAGTTCTGGGCTGAGTAGGAGAAAGGCCACCTTGTGTGTGCACCGGGACTCGGGCCTCAGCAACCTTAGAGTCTCCGAGTCAACCGGCAAGGTAAGCTGGACTCCAAACAAAGCCAAAGAAAAAAAAAAGAAAAGGTTGTGGGTTAGTTAAGGGAAAGGCCACCTCGCGGTGTGCACACGGGTCTCGGGCCTCACCAAGCTTAGGGTCTCTCGAAATCAACCGACGAGGTAAGCTAGACTCTGGACAAAACCCAAAGAAAAAGATACATGGGAAAGAGGAAAAAAAAAAGAAAAAAAAGAAAAAATGAGGGATCAATGCAAAAGAATAAGTTTGGGGTGGAAGAGCTTGGGGGAAAAGTCACAAATCCAATTCATGCTCAGGAAAATGGAAAATGGATATGAGGAGGAGAATAAAACACAAAAGAAAACCAAAAATCTTCATCATACCCATTAACCCTGCCTCATTACAACCCATAAAGACCTATTGATCAGAATTGAGAATTCCTTCAGGTGAGTGGAGAGTGGACTGATGGTTGGCTTATGGAGCTGAATTGAGACTTTTCACTTGTATGGGCATGTTCATCTTTGAAAAATTTGAAGAAAATTCAAAATCTGTTTTGACTAAGCAAGAAGAACCATCATTAGGAAAGGAGTGAATCATCTATTTTGAAACTTTAGTAGGGAGGATCACTGAATTTTTCTTAGTCTTTACAGATCTATCTGGTATTTATTTCAGAGTTTGCTCGAGGACGAGCAAAGGTTTAAGTTTGGGGTTGTGATAAGTGTCCAAAAAACACTTATTTAAGCATGATTTAATGAGCATAAACTTCCATTTTGAGTTAATTATTAGCATGAAAATGAATTATATAACTCAAATTCATGTTTTGTGTCTCAGGTGCCTGATAGAAGAAGAAAATCTGAATTATGAGGAAAAATGAAGGAAAAAAAAGGAGCAAAATCAAGCAAAAATAGGAATGGCGCCATCGCCGGTCTCAGCAGCGACCACGCCGGGTAAAATGTTTGAAAATTCAAAGAAATCCAAAAATTCCCAACAGCTAGTGAGGCTGAAAGGAGGACAGTTCAGGAATGTGAAATGGCGCTGATCGCCCCTCTGAGGGCGTTACCGCGCCATGAAGATGGCGCTTCGAAGAGCCGCCACCACAATGCTTTCCTTACATAGATGTCTTGTTCTATTTCGGGAAGTCGGCAAAGTGTCTAAGGAGTGGCCCGACCGCCGCCAGCTCTACTGATGAGAAGGTGGCGCCGACCGCCATTAAGAATCCTTCCTCTTGTGGAACCCGAAGACCGTTTTTCGGACTTAGACAAAATTCTGCTCCAGTGGCGCGACCGCCGCCAAAACAAAGAACAATTAGGCGCGATTGCGCCGCTGACTCTGCTTCGTGACTTGCAAAAATCTCGGGATTCTGACTACCAATCAAACCCAAACTACGGGCTGACTTGCGGAAATCGACCTGGCTGAGGCCGTGGCTGGCTTGGCAGAGGCCGCGGTAGCCTATGACAAGAAGACGGCGCTCGAGCGACGCGCGTCGTGCATGAAGGGTGCCTGTACGGTGGACAAGCTCCTGGCCAAGGCCCTGGTCATTGGGCGAGTGGCCGGTGGTGGAGAGATAGGAGCACGGAGGTTGGCCGGAGAGACAACCACTGGTCCGCAAGCACCCGCGGTCGAGCTTACATTTGCGGCAAGGCCCGAATATGTAGAACTCGAACTGGCAATGTTCTTGCCTTTGTTGTTGTTATTGTTGTTGTTGCCCTTGTTGACGTTGCTGGCCATGGCTGAGAAATTTTTTTTTTGAACGGAGTGGGAGATGAGAGGTAGGAAATGTCCTACCGGGTATGCCAAATATGTTTTACCAAAAATCCACCGGTCCGCGAAGAGGCGCGACCGAGAGAGTAATTTGATTTACGACAAAAAATGTGTGTTAGAATTTGTATTTGAATGTCAGGAAAATGCAAGTATAATCTCTTATTCTTCTTTTGATTAGATCTCCGTGTAATTTGATGAAGTTTCGGCTTCTGGCGAGTTGACGTCAAAATTCAAGTTTTAAAACAATTGTGCACGAACAATGACGACTTTAGTCGGTCGGACGAAAGTATTTGTGTTCCGCGTGTATCGACTTGTTGACGTTACCGACGAACGTGTAGAGCTGCTCCGATTTAACCTGGTGAATTTGACTAACTACAAGTCGCTTGAACTCCTTCGGCTCGAGAGAGCTTCTGTTCGTGAGAGTACTTCTTGATGTAGCTGGTTCTATCCAGTTGTTGGAGTTCTTTCTTTAGAATAAAAATCACGATCCTCTGTTCCTGTTGTGAAATAGGATTAAGACCTCCTATGTTGGATCGAGGATCACGAGCGTTTTTTGTATGACACATAGTAATTATAGTTTTGACTCTGATCCTTCTCTAAGTACCAAACTCGTAAACTTATCCATGCCAACCCCACCGTCAGGTCAGACCTAACACAGTTTGGTTAGGTACTAGAAGATTCGTTCGCACAAATTTTGCGGGGGAGATTTGGTGTCTGTAACTTGGATAGTAGTGGGGGTGGACTCGAGTCGAGGCGGCTGCGGCCGGCGACTCGAGAGTAGCTCAATATTGGTCGTTGTCAATTAGGTTTGACCATTGGCACATCACTAGTCCACGTGCGTCATCAGATCACGTCAAATCAAAAGTATCTTCTTTTTGGTGTTCACCAAGAAATCCCGCAAAATCAGGAAAGAAAAAACTATGTTTTTTATTCAAAACTGTAGTTCATTACTCCATTAAGAAACAAGATTCCCATACACAGCAACTTTCGAGAAACAGTAGATCAAATCGCCTAGACGATTCGGCCGCGCGCTCCAGTATTCGAAGTTTGAACGTGACCTCAACGAACATCGATCTCACATTAAAGACGAGTGAATCAGTCTCCGATATTTTTAAGCCTTCAACGTGTTGGCGATATCGATCACGAATCGGTACCGAACGTCCGCCTTCGCCAGACGCTCCATCGCCGTGTTCACGTAATCGATCGGAATGACCTCGATATCCGCCTTGATGCCGTGCTTCGCCGCGAAATCCAGCATCTCCTGAGTCTCCTTCATTCCTCCGATACAGCTTCCCGCCACCGTCTTCCTCCCTGATTCATTGTCATTGTCGAATTAGTACAAGTTAACACAAAACGGATAGGACCGCAAAATCTTTCTCATCAATCAACAATCTCTCTGTGCTGAATGTAAAATTCCGTCTTATATATAGTTTTCTCACCTGCAAGAAGTGGGAAGACGGGTAACTGGAGAGGCTTCTCCGGCGCCCCCACCATGATAATCTTCCCGTGAGATTTCAGTAAACCGAGCAGGGGAAGCAGAGGATGCTCTGCGGAGACGGTGTCGATAATACCATCCATGCTGCCCGTTGCTTCCTGCAAACCCACACACATATTAAAGAGCACGTTTTGCAGCTTAATATAAATAAATTATAATTCCCGTATATATAAATATTTATATGCATGCATGATTCCTTCCTTCGTTTTGGCACACACCTTCAGCTGTTCAGGATCGCGGCTGACGAGGAAAGAATCGGCGCCCAGTCGGTCAACGGCTTCCTGTTTCTTGGCGGGACTGGTACTGATGACGGTGACCTTGGCGCCGAAGGCCTTGGCGAACTTGACGGCGACGTGGCCGAGGCCGCCGAGGCCGACGACACCCACATGGAGTCCCGGCTCGGCGAGGCCGAAGTACTTGAGCGGGCTGTAGACGGTAATACCGGCGCAGAGGAGAGGCGCGGCCGCGTCGAGGGGGAGGCCCTGGGGGATCCGAACGACGAAGTGCTCGTCCACGACGACGATGTCGGAGTAGCCGCCCTGGGTCCGGGTGCCGTCCACGTCGGGGGAGTTGTAGGTGAAGATGGGCTTGGGGCAGTAGTTCTCCGCGTCCACCTTGCAGCTCTCGCAGGAACGGCACGAACCCACCAGGCACCCCACCCCGACCTTGTCTCCCACCGCGAACTTGCCCACCTTCCCACCGACCTCCGTCACTTCCCCCACGATCTCGTGCCTGTAACCATCAAATCCCGAAAAGAATCAAATCGAATACAGAACACAGCCAAGCAATAAATCCCGCACCGCCAACGCCGAATTATCTTAAACATCCATCTCTGACATTATTTCGTTTTGAAGTCTAAAGAGTGGCCACTACGATGCTTTGGAAAATTGTAGCAGTAAGTCAAACCCTTTCCCATTGAAGTAATGACACTTGGATGGGTCATGGTTGCCCATCACCTCATTTAATCGTTGTCATGAGTGCTGGTCGGGCACACCAGCTCCCCCCATTAATGGAAATGGTCAGTGGAGGGAGCAGTAATGCGCAGGGTCATGATTCTAGGGGAACCGATAAATGTCGATCTACGGATACCCTTAAACGTAAATATCGCCCTGTACATGGCGCATCGGTTGCCACAGATTTCCGACGAAATCCCGTTCCAAAAGATAATCCATAGTTAATCTCCTCGAAAAGAAATAGTAGTATAGTACAAGTTAAAACTTTTTGTCCTCGCAACGCAACAAGACGATGCCGGAGGACGGCTCCGGTGATATCCACCACACAGGTGGCGACGCAGGGGGATTACGTACGCCACCTCCTCGAGTGTGGCGATTCTGTTGCGACAAGGGTAAGGGGAGACGAAGGAAAGACAAAAAAAAGGACTGATCCTTCCTGTTTTCTTTCGGATGGAGAGGAGAGAGATTGGATCTTTTTTAAACGTCGCTAATTAAAAAAGGCAGTTAGTAACGATGAGCGAGATTATGGTGGAAATTGATGAGTTACCCTGTGACGACGGGGTAAGTGGTGAAACCCCAATCGTTCTTGGCGGTGTGTAGATCGGAATGGCAGATCCCGCAGAAGAGGATTTTGATCGTCACGTCTTTCTCGCCATTAGCCCTGCGCAAAAAGAAAGAACAGCAGGTTTAGTTGGCCCCTTTTTTCAAGTCTTAACCTCGTTTCCTCTCCAAAATCCACAGAAGAGACAAAACCACTCCCAGAAGTTGTTCTTCAGGCCTTCATCCGCACCGAAGAAACGAAACTAAAATCTTCCGACACGCATTAGCTCATTTTTGTATCCCAAAAAAGGAGCCAGATGAAAAGAAAGAAAAAGAAAAAAAATCCTCGATGCACGAAACACACACAGAACAAAAATCCTTCTATGGAGGGGAAGAAAGCGAAAAGAACAAAATCATATATACTTTCTTACATGTAAGCGAAGATCATAAAAATAAGAAAGCGCTATAATTAGGAACCAGACAAGAAAATCAAATCCTCATCCTCAAACACAGAGTAAAAAAAAAAGAGAAGTCTTGAAGAAGAAGAAGAAGGAAAAGAAACAGAGATAAATGGTTCATGATCGAAAATAGCTCGCAACACCTTCTAGTGAAATGAAAAGGAGCATAAACGCCAGAAGTATCTGAAGCAGCCCAACCAACGGCCTTCTTAGGAATCCCGGCCTCGGTTCCCTTCGTCATTTTCCGCCCAGAAAACACTCACAAACGAACTCAAAAGTCTGAAACAGTGTCGACTGTGATAATAATCCCTCGGATTCGGAGAAGACGAGATGAGAGACGGCAGCGAGATGCTACACGTATTTATAGGCCGATGCCCGCCTAGACACCTCATTCGTGATGCATTAGGGTCCACATCACGGATGACGTAAAACAGCTTCTAGCCCCTTCCGTCGCGACAAAATTGAGCTCGGCACCCCGGCGGAGCCCACCAGAAAACGCTGGACCCCACTTCGCTCCCGAATGAGAAAGCTGAACGAAGTATGTCTCACACATAGACCAAGTCAAATTCGGAGCGTATGCAGATAGTTGCATACTTGGAAAGACCTAAATTCCATGTCTAAATTCATAACGAGGGCTTAGTGTCTGTGTTCGTAGAGAATTTGAAGTTTACTATGATTTCTCACAACTTTTTAACACAAGGAGTTTCAAATCTACTATTAGTTAAAACATTGAGAATTTACCTGGTCTAAGTAATTATTTATTTCTCATAACAATAATTAATAAGTAAGAAGCTATAGCTGAACTATTCAAAAATTTAAAAACAACTACTTTTTATTTAAAAAAAACTTATTTATCTTTTCCTTATATGAATAAATGTTATATAATGTATTAGAAAATAAATATTTATTTAGTAAACATAATTTCATTTTTTTAACGTTTTTATATTTGATTAATTGTATTCATTAACAAAGTTTATTAAATATTTAGCCACTTGTGACATGTAAACATATTTTTTATCATTTGAACGGTTTAATTTAGTATATATTACTTTAATTAAAATATATTAAATATATAAATACAATATTAAAATTTTAACTATTAATAATTTAAAATTTAATAAAAAGTTTAATGCAGTTCAAGAGAAATATCTCATAAAAATAAAATAATTTAAAGTTTCTTATAAGTATATATTTAATAAAAAAAAAAATTAAGTTTATTATAATTGTATTTTATTATTATAAATATTTTATATTTTTAAATTGTAATAACAAAATTAGGTCCTAAAAAATTGATCTATGATTTTTATATTTTTAATCATCCAAAGATTATATAATTTGTATATATTTTAAAAAAAAAAGTAATTTTAAAAATTGTGGTTTTATTGAAAGGGAATTCAAAACATAAAAATAGGTAATAAATAAAAATATAAATTTTTAAAAATTTTTATTTAAAAAACAGATAAGTGAATTATTGTTATGCAAAATGAGAAAACAGAATTTATAGTATTATTTGATTGTTATAGCTAAAATATTCATTGTTATATAATTTAAAATATGTTTAACATAGGTAGGTTTCTTTCTTTTAAGGACTTCCACCACACGTGGTATCTTATTATAAAATTCTTTAATTGTTATTTAAATTTAATATTTTACTCAAAATATGATACTTTTTTTTTCGAAGCATAGCCATTAGTAATTTAATAATACAATATAACTTTTATTCCCTTCCCTAGGGTCCTCAGTCCACATCCTACCGTGTGAAGTGAGTGGCTGTGGCCTGTGGCCGGCGCTCCAACGCCGCAATCGGTACCGACATCCGCGAGCGGCTTCGACGGCGACGGCCGCCGAGTTCCGAGTTCGGACCACCGAGGAGGAACCAAAAACCTCATTTGTTTCCTCATAAGACGAAGGAAGGACCACGTATTGCGTTCTCCGGACACGTGGCCGAGCCTCCCGCTCCCACGCCTCTCTCTCTCTCTCTCTCTCTCGGTGTACTTAAAACAAGTTTCAAAACCCTCAGAGAGGAGAAATAGGAAACATTTCAATATTCAGACATGGAGGGAGAAGGGGGATCATCATCGTCAAGGACGGGGAAGGCGATCGCGGCTGGATCGGAGGCGTCCTTGTGGTCCAGAGGCAGGAAGAAGTGCGCCTCCGTCTTCGCCTCTTTGGAGGAGAGTCTGCAGTACCTCAAGGCCTCCGTAATCGGCCTGGTACGCGCGTATATATATATATATATATATATATATATATGTGTACTTCTTCCTTTCTTGATTTCTACTCACGATCACTTCTTCTTTAAGTTCTGGCGCTTGATTATATCGATCGATCTGCTTTTGCTTTTGCTTTTGCTTTTGCATTTCCCCCAAACGGTGAAGTTACTGCTAGCTAGTCTGAAACGAAGTAACATATGAATTGAAAATTGAAAGCAGTAGACGATGAAATGAAGATCAAAATTTAGATGATACTAAAATGGTCAAAACTAATCGTAGGTGAAGAGAGCGAAAGCGAGGGATGAGAAGGAAGCGAGTCGGGCGGAAATGGAGGCCGAGAAGATGCAGGTGGAAGCGGCAAATGCGGCCGAGGAGAAGAAAAACCAGCTCGGGATGTACTAGTAATTAACTGGTAGTGAGAGTGAGACGGTAAGTGACCTTTTACCCTTTTTCTTCTTTAACGCGATATTTTGCGAGGTCTGGACTACGTACTCTGAAGTGACATTAGAGACCTGGCAACTTCTTGAAGAGGAACATAACATAAATAGTGGGTACTGTAAATGTTCCAATTTGTCGTTCGCCAGGGAAAAAAGTCATATCAGTGAAATTTTTGGACGGTTCAAGTAGTATTTATGCACGTCAATGAACCGGACAAGAATTCATCTAAGACCAAATCTCGTTTGTATATATAAATGCGGCGAGATTTCACTGTGTGAGCAACATTGTAAAGGAGACGTTCAGGATAAAGGTGTAAATTCACTCAATTACCCAATTTCCCAAAGGATATGGTAATGTCCATATGTACCCGATTAAATTAATTGACTTGTATTTTTATTTATAGAATTTTAAATAATTTTATTTATATTAATTATAATTATGAACATCATAACAGACTTATTATTTAAAAATTTATTTATATTTTTTTGTGATTTTTAAATATGTATTTGTATGCACCAAAATGTAAACGACCCAAATTCGATGAGCCATCAAATGATTGTTGTGGGTAGATTTTGTCTATTCTGGAAGTTCGTCGTTGCAGCCCATCGCGAGGTCTAGCCGTGTCGCTACATCATCGGTACAGTAGGCGCCTCTGTTAGTAGAAATCCGTCGCGTTAGCACCCGTCAGCATGCCTCGTCATCTTGCCATTCAACTCAACAGTTTAACGACCAATTCTGGTCGCCAACCGTAGAGCCAATTGAGGAGGCCACGATCCTGGTCCTCCTCTTCTTCTCTCTCAACTACAACAGCAAAAAGGGGATCGTGATCCCCTTTCCCAGGAAAAATCCTCAACAACTGCACAGACAGGCTATAAAGAGCCAGAAAGTCTCTGTCGTAGAGGTTGGAAAAAATCAAGTTCAAAAGCATTCCAGCGGAGAAATCACTCCACGCACAGAGATTCTCTCTCAAAATGAGGGTCTGAAAACTCCTTCACTGAGAAGAAACTCCCATCGACAGAAACACTTTCGAACCAGAGAAGTTAAGCCACTCGCCGTTCGGCAGTCAACAATTTGACCAGGAGCAGCTCTACACGTTCGCCGGCAACGTCATAAATCGACATACGCGGAACACAAATACCTCCGTCCGATCGACCAAAGCCACAACAGTTCGTGCACACGTTCCTGCAACTCGAGTTTCGACGACATCTTCGCCAAAAGCTTCAACTTCGCCAAAATTGTAACGGAGATCGATCAGAGGAAGAATAAGAGATTGTACTCACATTCCTTGATATTCAAATACAATTGTAACACAAAATATTCTGTCGTAAATTGATTTACTCTCTCTGTCGCGCCCCTTTGCGGACCGGTGGATTTTTGGTGAAACAAATTTGGCACACCCGGTGGGACATTTTCTGGCTCTCATCTCCTTCTCCGTAAAAAAAAAAACTCTCTCCAACCTCAGTCATGGCCAACAACGCCAACAACGCCAACAACGGCAACAACAACAACAACAACAAGGGCAAGCAAATTGCCACCTCGAGCTCTGCTCAACCGCTAGAGCTCACGGACCAGCTGCCGCATCTCCAGCCGACCTCCACGCTCCTACCTCTCCACCACCGGCCACTCGCCCAATTACATGGGCTTTAGCTAGAAGGTTGTCCACCGGACAGACTCCTTTTATGCGCGACGCACGCCGTCCAAGCGCTATCTTCATGCCACAGGTTGCCGCGGCCTCTGTCAAGTCAGCAACGACCTCCGCCAAATTGATGCCAGCGATGGCCAAGCCAACATATTTGGCCGTCGCTGCCTCTCCTCCTCGCAGCCCGACTGTCAGCCCGATCCAGTCGCTGCCATCGCGAAGGAGCTCTATTGTCCTTACCCTGGTACAACGATATAAGCAACATGGGGGCATCACTTCCTCCTCCGCGTCAAGGATGCATTCGTAGCCAACTGCTCCTGTACAGAGAGCTTTGCCTGAAGATAGATCTCCAGTCGTGACTGTCTCTCATGACCTCTTGGCAGCGCTCAATGCAGCAGCGGGTCCACCACCCATCCGCTCACCTCGTCGACAGACACCTGCGACTTCCCCTGTCGCAACATCACCTGTTCCTCCATGCCAAATCTCATCGGCGATTGCCACCGCAAATCGGTCGCCTACCGCAACCACTCCACAATTGAGAACACCGACGACCGTTTCTCCAATGCGGTCGCTGATCAAAATCTCACCACTTCGACCTGTGCCGGGAACAACTTCACCGACTCAGACCGTCAGAATGGCTGCGATGACAACTTCGCCCAAAATCATCGAAGAGCAGCTTGCCGAAATGGAAGCTGCACTCAAAAACAAAGTGAGCAGCTGCGCATCAAAGACGCGCAACTCGCAGCTTGTGACCCCGAGATCACGAGAATATTAGAAGGACTCGATATGGGCGCAATCGCAAATAACATTGGCAGCGTGTCTCAAGAACTCGACCGAAATTGAGCGACTACCAGTGGCTCAGCCGAACCACTGCCAGAAGATCCTTCCTCTGACGATGAGCTGTCGCCCGTCGCACCAGTAACCATCCGCAGAGGCCGAGCCGAAGCAGATCCGGCTGCTCTTACCATTGACGCAGTCACCGAGCTCATCAATCGTGCTGTACGGAACAGCTCGGGCGACAACAAATCCGTCGCATACCGGAGGCCGTACATGGAAAGGATTCAAAATATCCCGATGCCGGTCGGCTACTATCCTCTGATGTTCCAGCAATTCAATGGCGACGGGCACCCGAAACAGCACGTCGCCCACTTCATAGAGACCTGCAACAACGCCAGCACCGACGACGGCTTGTTGGTGAAGCAATTTGGCTGGTCGTTGAAGGGAAATGCCTTCGACTGGTACATCGAGCTGCCCCAGGAGTCCATTGACAGCTGGGAACAACTAGAGCGCGAGTTCCTCAGTCGGTTCTACAGTACCCGATGCACCGTAACTCTGGTTGAGATCGCCAATCTCAAATAGAAGAAAGGCGAAAAGGTGGTCGACTACATTAACAAGTGGAGGAACTTGAGCTTAAACTGCAAAGAAAGCTCGAATCTCTCTCTCAAGGCCGAAATTGAAATGTGCTCTCGAGGGATGCAATGGGAACTCCTGCGCTACATCCGAAGTCGGAGGCCGGCCGACTTTCAAGAGATCGCAACAAAAGCTCATAACGTAGAATATTATGGAGGAACGAGGAGAAGAAGGATCCTCTTCAGCCGACCCTCGCAAAAAGGGGAAGGCACCAGCCGCGACCGCACACAAAGACACGAAGGAGAAAACAAAAACCTCCTTCACGACAAACGCCTTCGAACCAATCAAGGTCGGAAGCAAGGTCAAAGCAACCTACCTCCCACGACAACTAACCGGGGGCAGGTACCGGAGGTCTTCGCTTGAGGAACGACAGGCCAAGACATACCCGTTCGCCGACGCGGATGTCGCCGTCATGCTGGACCAGCTCCTCGACAACCAATTACTAAAGCTGCCATAAGCCAAAAGACTCGGCGACTTGTCTAGGAGCAAAGGTCCGAATTTTTTCAAGTATCACCGCTTGGTCGGGCACCTGACTGAGAAATGCTTCGTCTTGAAAGATCGGATCATGGAGCTGGCGGCTCAAGGCCGCATCGAAATCGAAGGAGCTGAAAACACAACCTCCTCTCATGCCATCTCCATTCAAGTCGAGCCAAACCGGCGAACTCGGGCAAATAAGCAACAGGTCACAAAGAAGGAGTATCGTCCAAAACCCGGTCCCTCTAACCGACCGCACCACAACAACAGACTACCACCGGCTAAGGTCACACCAAAATTGGCACCCCGCGAACTAGCTGCTGCCGACGCAGAGGGGTGGATCCTGGTCACTCGGAGAAAGAAGTCTATCCGAGAAATCGAATCGGCACCGGCAAGCACCGGAACAAAGGCGAAGCGGTCAAACAAAAAAGCCGCGAAGCGCCAAAAGAAAGCTCCCAGGACCAACGTCCAGAGAGCAAACAAAAAGAAGAGAAGACCCGTCACACTGGCGGAGTTCTTTCTGAAGGAGTTCTTCGCGTCGCCAACAATGGTGGCGACCTGTTCGAAAGCTCCTCCCGAACAAACAGCACCAAACGACAAAGGCAAAAGACCAATCGTCGAATGCGACGACCTCGAGACATCACTCCAGCAAATCTCACCGCTTAACGAGATAGAAGACGACCTCGACTTAGCCATTCGGTCAAGGCAAGCTCTAATTCGAGTCCTCGACAAACCAGAGGAATTCCAAGCCGAAGTCGAAATGTTGCTCATGAGGAAACACGACTTATCGAAAGTCGGGTTGACAGCACCCTATCGAAAAGAGGAAGAAGATGCACAATCCTCCCTGCAACTTGCAAAGTCGGAGGAAGCGCTCGCCGTCTCATGTATGTCGTGCATCACATTTCGAGAGGAGGACGCACAGTTGGGGACGAAGAACCACAACAGGCCCTTTTTCGTCTCCGACTACATCAGAGACTACAAAATCAATCGTATCCTTGTCGATTGTGGATCTGCAGTCAACATTTTGTCGATTCGCACGATGAAGAATGTCGGCCTCTCTACTGGCGACCTCTCTCCGACCTCTCTCCTCATCCAATGCTTCAACCAGGAAGGCCAGAGGACGCTCGACATGATCAATCTCAAACTACATATCGGTGACATAGTGGCTGAAACTCCATTTCAAGTTATCGACTCAAGAACATCTTATGATCTGCTCTTGGGTCGACCGTGGCTTCACGCAAACGGAGTTGTGCCATCCACACTGCACCAATGCTTCAAATATTGGGAGAACAGCGAGCAAAAGATGGTGTACACCGACGAAAGCCCGTTCACAGAGGCAGAGGCATCATTCGCAGATGCCAAATTCTATCTAACAACCAGACCGACAGTCAAATTGTCACCCTGGCCGAACCAGGCGCTAAAAGCTAAGAATACTCTGACACAAGTTGCTTCGCCCAAACAACCGACACAAGTTACGTCTACCACACCACCGATGCAAGCTGCGTCTCCGAAACAGACCACGACGCATGTCGTGTTCCACAAACAGCCGGTACACAAGAACCAGTCGGCACACGACCACAAATTGGTCGCAACCACTCCAGCACCAACGCAGCGCAATGTACCCATCTTGCGATACATTCCATAGTCGCAAAGGCAAAAAGGAGAAGCTCCCTTAGTCGTCTGCCACAAAATCCAGCCGACCCCTTTGCCAGAAAAGGTCACCCTTCCTTTGCCAAAGCTGGAGGAACGAAGTGTCGTGAAGCAATTCCCGAGTCAGGAGCCGCTGCCGTCCACTCGCTCGAATGAAGGCTTCGACCCGAACGCTTACGGACTGATGGCTAGAGCTGGGGACAATCTTACAAAAGATCAAATCCATGATAAACCACCCGTCACTCTACTGGTCCTCACTCAAGAACAGGAGAAACTGAGAAACGAAGGTCATCGAATCAATCAGGGTCGCCTAGGCCTCGACTACCAGAAGGAGAAGCCGATCAAAATTTACAGAGCTCAGACGAAGCCGGTCAAAATAACCAGAAAGGCGTCGGAAGATGTACATCAAGTTTCAGTCGGCCAAACTCCGACGAAAAAGAAGAATAGTTCGAGCCCGGTAATTATTTACACCTTGAAGGTAGCCATCGCACGAGCTCGCACATACGACTCAGTGATGGTAACCCACATCTCTGCTGTCGATGACAGTCAAGAAGATGAGGAATTCATCCTAAAGGAGGCCCCGACTTCGTTCGAGGAAGGCGGCCAGTCGACGGTCGACGAGTTAAAGAAAGTTGACTTGGGCACAAAAGAGGATCCGAGACCCACATTTTTTAGCGCTTCACTATCAGCAGAAGAAGAAACTGAGTATATGTCACTACTTAGCGTAGCGAATATCGCAACATATTTGCTTGGAACTACACGGAGATGCCCGGCCTCGACCCGCGAGTTGCAGTTCACAAATTGGCGGTTCATCACTCTGTTTGGCCAGTCAAGCAGTCGCAACGACGGTTCTGACCAGAACTTGTACCAGAAATTGAAAAAGAAGTCGACAAATTGATCGCTGCCAATTTCATCAGGGAGGTGAAGTACCTATCCTGGATCGCAAATATCGTGCCTATCAAGAAGAAGACCGGCCAAATTCGGGCCTGCGTCGACTTTCGTGACCTGAATAAAGCCTGCCCGAAGGACGACTTCCCTCTGCCAATAACAGAACTCATGATCGACGCAACGATGGGTCATGAAGCTCTATCCTACATGGACGGTTCCTCCGGCTACAACCAAATCTGGATGGACCCGAAAGATGAGGAGCTCACTGCGTTCCGCACTCCTAAAGACATCTTCTGTTACAAAGTGATGCTGTTCGGACTCAAGAATGCCGGTGCGACCTACCAGAGGGTAATGCAAAACATCTTCGACGACTTTTTGCACAAGCGTGTCGAATGCTCTGTTGACGACTTGGTAGTGAAAACAAAATAGAGGTCAGAGCATCTTCTCGACCTCAGAGCAGTGTTCAAACGATTGCGACGGTTTCAGCTCAAAATGAACCCGTTCAAATGCGCATTCGGTGTCACCTCGGGCAAATTCTTGGGATTCATCGTGCATTACAGAGGAATCGAAATTGACCAGTCAAAAATTGATGCAATTCAAAAGACGTCGGAGCCCAAAAACGTCTCCGAACTCAAGAGCTTTCGAGGCCATTTTGCGTACATTCGGCGTTTTATTTCGAACTTAGCCGAGAGGTGTCAACCGTTAGTCACCTGCTGAAGAAGGATACGCCGTTCGAATGGGATGAGTCTTGCCGGAACGCCTTTAACAACATAAAGGCGTATCTCACCAAGTTGCCAGTGCCCGTTGCTCCAATCGTCGACAGGCCATTGCTGTTGTACATCGCAGCACAGGAGAAATCGGTGGGAGCTCTGTTGGCCCAATGTGACGAGAACAACAAAGAACGTTCTTGAAAAAGTGTTATGATGATATCGGTTAGTATAAATTAACGAGTGTTAAAACTCCGCTTGGAACTCTGCGTTAAACACCTCGTGAAATAAAGAACAATGCAAACACAAACAAGTTATAATCGCAGTTCGCAACAACTGTTCCTAATCTGTGGGGTATTCTTGCCCGGGATAGTAACAATCCGCTAGTGATAACTGATTACAAGTCTTTCACAAAGACAATACAGTTTTGATTCACCTTCTCAACAGAATCGTGGCCTTCTCAACAGAATCGTGGATTACCTTCAACACCTGACCTACTCAGTGTAAGTGGTCACGTTACTATCCTACTGAGGCTCCCCCTTAGTTTGAGCTCCCAGCGTGGAAGGCTCACTCTGTCTCCAGCACAGACTTCAGCAAGGGTGTTCCAACTGCGGGTGGAACTCCGTCTTCATCTCTTTGTCCGCTTCTCAAAAAGCTAATTGATGAAGAACAAATACGCTCCAGAACACACGAACTTCTCTTGAATACTCGGAATAACTCTCTCAGAAGTTGTGTTTTGTGTACAAGCCTCCATGCCTATTTATACTCGTACGTGTCCCCTTTTACGGCATATCCTCTAATCATGGCTTAATTGACAGTCCATGATTTTCTCAATCTTCCTTATTCTTGTGAACCTCTTCTCCATATATCTACAGTCTCACCTTATTTAAACAGATTGCCATGGTCTTCTTATTCTTCCTTCCTTTCGTGACCCTCTTTTTTTTATATCTTCAATCTCACCTTATTTAAACAGATTTCAATCTCTTCAAGTATCAACGCAATCATCCTATTTAGACCACTCCTGATTTGTGTACATACTATATATATCTTACGCCTTGATCTCTTTGATCTTCCATAACTGATTTTGTTACAAGATAGTCAACTCGTAATGTTTGGCACTAACAATCTCCCCCTTTGACTTTCTTTGACAAAATACACTTGAAGCTTGGACTCTTGCACATCTGTTTTGAGTATCCTTTCCGAGATATCACTTCTTGCTCTTGAAACTCTTCCTTTTACTAAAGAAATGTATAGCAGCACCCAGGAGCAAATTCAAAAGTGCAAAAGATCAAAATACTTATACCAAGAGCAAAAGGTCAAAATACTTTCTCCCCCATTTTGACAAGGGAAGTCAAAGAGTACCCAATCCAAACGTCCTAGACATCAGCATCATCTGGAGCATCAACATCAGACTCGGTAGACGGCTTTGGTTCATCAGCAACAAGAGCCAGGAGTTGACGGCGTTCATGTTGATGAATGGCAAGCAACTTCTGGAGGATAGGTATTTCAGAATCAAGGACCTTCAGCCGTTTCTAATAATATTGTTGTTGCCGCTTGGAATATGCTTCAGAAAAGCTTGGCGAAGGAATATCCAGAATGTCTGCTTCTTCCTCACACTGGCCTGTCAGTATGGAGGTCTTGCATGTACTGATCTTCAAAGTAACAGATCGAAAACATAGTGGACCAGGTGGTAATTCGGACTCCTTTTGAGACAACAGTATAGTATATATGGTGCTTGGAAACATCATGATTGCATAGTGCTTCAGATGCTCAGCAAAGTTCACAACTTGATAAAAAATGATCTGCCCAAAATTAACTGGAATAGCCTTACCTACTTTATACAGAAAACGTGCATGTGATTTGTTCACAGTGGTGTAATGACCGGTAGGCATCCAGTGAGAGATAGCAGCCTTGTGCAGTCCATAGTATTTTGTGGTCAGCGCCGAGGTAGGAAAAGTGCGATGTCAAACCCACTTTTTCTTATAACCTCCAGTCAGCTCAGAAATAATTTCATCAAGACCAACAGCAACAGGTACTTCTTCCACTGTAGGGACACCAACAAACATAGCCAAAATTTCAGGTGAAAACTCATAAGAGTGACCCCGAAGCCATACCTTGTGATATCCGGGAGATGCAGGATCAACGATAGCTTTCTTCAAATTTGAATAAAATTCATAGATGATAACAGGATGGAATTTTGCAGTGAACAATGCAGACTGTCGAAGATGTGTCTGATTTAACACTGGAAGGAGATTAGCTTTCTCGTAGTCTTCTTCACAGATAGGAAGTTCTAGAATAAACTTTCGAGTACAAAAAGCGTTCCACGATGCTCTGGCTTGTTTGTCCACAACAACAGGTTGCACATCTGGAAGACGCACTAGCATCGCAACTGTTCCTGTTGCATGTCCATCTTCTTTGTCTCTACTATCAACAACATGATGCACATCTTCAAATTGAGCCGAGGCCGAAACAGAGACTGCCTGTCATTTTTTGAACGCAGAATAGAAGTTCGGCGAGGAGTGGAAACTCCTTCCTTTGAAATTTTGGGCCTCAGCCGAGAAGCACATCCAATTGAGAGAGTCTCTATTGGGGCACTAGGCTCAGCAAGATGTCTTCTTTTGCGTGAAGATGTGGGTTTGGATGACATCTGATGTTGGTGCTTGCGACGAAGCTGAGAAATTGGAATGTCATCAAGATCAGAAGAGTTTAAACTTCGTACCTCTTCAGAGCTAGAAAGTTATGGAATCGGTGTGTTAGCACTAGAGCTAACATTCTTTTCTTGCTTAGTGGTTTTCAACACTTCCTCAGACAATTGGTGAGACCGTTGTAGAAGGGATGACTTCTGGACAATGTATTGCAATGCATATTTCATAGTCAATGAGTCTCGCATTGATGAAGAGGATTTAGCTGAGGACTCTTCAACGGTGGGAGAACGACTTGCTGCAACTTGTGCTGATACTTTGGTAGGGCTGCGCTGAACGTTTTCTGTCTGAGAATCATCACGAACAGACAGCAGAGGCAGAGAAGAAGATGTGGGAGCTAAAACTGCTTCCTTTGGCAGATCGTCAGATGCGGCCTCAACTGCTTTCGGTGTAAAAGATTTCGTCAAGAAGAAGGAGACGACTCTATCAACAATCGTCGCTGCGCCCTTCTTTTTGCCCGACGAGGATGGTGAGGAATCCATCGAAGCAACAAGTGCTGGATCGTTGTGTTGCTAGGGCACAAAACAAAAGCCTTGACTTGTGAGACAAGATAGGAAGGAAATCAAGGAGAGATACATCGATGAAAAAGTGAGTTCAAACTTCCTTTAAATAGTCACCAAAAACTGCCTTTGCACGTCAACGTGTTAGTAAAAACATTTTTCTTACCGTTGCACAACGGTAAAAAAAACCTTTACCATAGTAACCGTAGGTGGTTCAGACATAGGGGTCTCTTCAAAGTGAACGTTCGCCAGTAGTAACTCCCTCTTGAACACCTAGCAAAAATAAAGCAACTCGTGACATATAAACTCTCCTTCCCCTTCCTTTTTTTCTTTTTTTCTTTTTTTTTTTTTTTTCAAAAAGCCCCATGTTTTTGAGATTTACAATTGACACCACATCCCAAGAGCTCCTCGGAGGAACTCAAACCTTGTTTGGTCAAGATTTTTGGTAAAAATATCTGCCAATTGATTTGCTGTAGATATGTATTCCGGACTGATTATCTTTTCTGTCACCAGCTCTCTGATAAAGTGGTACCGAATATCAATATGCTTTGTACACGAATGTTGTACTGGGTTTTTAGAGATATCTATTGCACGTGTTATCACAAAACACTAAAAAAATCTTGATCAAAACCATAATCAGCCAACATTTGCTTCATCCACAGTAATTGAGTACAGCAACTCCCAGCTGCAATGTATTCAGCTTCAGCAGTAGATAAGGATATTGAGTTCTGTTTTTTACTGTACCATGCCACAAGATTTCTTCCTAGATAGAAATAACCACCAGAGGTACTTTTTTGATCATCAGCATTCTCAGCCCAATCAGCGTCACTATACACTGCAAGTGCTATAGTTGAAGAATTTGAGTAGAATATACCAAGTTCGGTAGTCCCATGTACATACCTCAGTATTCTTTTTACGGCCTAGAGGTGTGATTCTTTCGGATTTGCCTGATATCATGCACTTACCCCAACACTGAAGCATAGATCAGGACGACTGGTTGTAAGGTATAATAAGCTTCCAATCATACTTCTGTATAGATGCTGATCAACTCCAACTCCTTCTGAATCTCTATGTAACTTTTCATTGGTTCCCATTGGAGTGGCTTTTGGCTTAGTGTGTTCCATTCCAAATTTTTGGACCATCTCTTTAGCATATTTTTCTTGACTCAGGAAGATACCATTATCCTGTTGTTTGATTTGAAACCCAATTAAAAATGACAATACTCTAACCATGCTCATCTCAAACTCCTGTTTCATAGCCTGAACGAAATCATTGAGTAATGTTCTTTTCGTAGCACCAAAAATCATATCATCTACATAAATCTGTGTCATTAACATTTTCCCATCAATTCGTTTAATAAATAGAGTTTGATCCACATTACCTCGACAATACCCGTGACCAATGAGAAAAGAGGTCAAACGATCATACCATGCATGTGGTGCTTGCTTTAACCCATACAGTGCCTTGGAAAGTTTGTAGACATGGTCAGGGTTGTGAGGATCTAGAAACCCCTTGGGTTGCTCTACAAATACTTCTTCTGAAATATATCCATTTAGAAATGCACTTTTGATGTCCATTTGATAGAGTTTTATCTTTAATTGACATGCTACTGAGATCATCAATCTTATAGCTTCTAAACGAGCTACTAGTGCGAAGGTTTCTTCAAAGTCTACACCTTCTACTTGAGTATACCCCTGGGCGACCAATATGGCTTTGTTTCTGATAATCATTCCTGCTGCATCTGTTTTATTTTTAAAGATCCATTTAGTACCAATGATATTGCTATGAACAGGACGTGGTACTAACCTCCAAACCTTCTTTCTTTCTAATTGATGGAGTTCTTCCTGCATTGCCTGAACCCAATATTCATCGTTGAGAGCTTTTTCAACCTTCTTTGGTTCCTGTGATGAAGTATAGCACACAAAACGAACCATATCACGATAATTCATATTAATCCCTCTAATTTTCACACCTTCATTGAGTTCTCCAATAATTGCTTCTGTTGGATGATTTTTCTGAATTCTGGAAGAAGGCTTTTTGGTAACACCAGATTTATCCTGTATTGGTATGTTCACGTCTGCCTCAGGAGATTCAATGGGAGTTTCATCACTGTGCGGTTCTGGAACTCCTTCAGAAACACTTGTGACTTCTGGTATGCTGTCATTCTGTCTCTACGACGGTGGAAAATCCTCATCTGTTCTATGAGATTGAGTATAAAAAATTGTTACACTGATGGATTCCATAATAACTCGAGTTCTTTTATTGTATACTCGATATGCTCTACTATTTGTGGAATAGCCCAGAAAGATACCTTCATCACTTCGAGCAACAAACTTACCAAGTGCTTCTCTGTCACACAGAATATAACATTTACTTCCAAAGTTATGGAAATGACTTACCGTAGGTTTTTTTTCTTTGTACAACTCATACAGAGACTTGTGAGTGAAAGGACGGAAGAAGACTCTGTTTGTAATATAACAAGCAGTGTTTATGGCTTCAGCCCAGAGCTTTTCAGGAAGTCCTTTCGAAAGCAGCATAACCCGAGCCATCTCTTGCAGGGTTTTATTCTTTCTTTCTACCACTCCATTCTGTTGTGGTGTTTTTGGAGCAGAGAACTCATGATGAATGCTTCTCTTGTCACAGAATTCAGCAAAATCTTTGTTTTCGAACTCTTTCCCATGATCACTACTAAGCCTCATTATCTTCTGAATTGTTTCTACTTTCTCCATAATCACCTTTGAACAAAGTCTTTGAAAAGGCTCGAAAGTATCCGATTTTTTCCTAAGGAAGTCAACCCAACAAAATCGTGAGAAATCATCTACACAAACAAAGATATACTTTTTTCCTTTGTGACTTGGAGTACGAATTAGTCCCATTAAATCAACATGGAGAAGTTCCAAAGGTCTAGTTGTATTGATTTGAGTGGTGCTTTTGTGGTGTGTCTTATGCTGCTTGCCTCGTTGACAATCACCACAATGCTTATCTCGAATGTTTTTATCTCAGGAAGTCCCTTTACTGCTGCATGTTTGATCAGCTTCTGAATGTACCTGAAATGGACATGGCCCAATTTCTGATGCCAGATATCTACACTGTCTAAAGAGGCAGTATAACATTGTAATTTGTCAATCAATTTATAGCAGTTATCACCTGTTCGAACTCCTTCTATCACCAAATTTCTTTTATGGTCAGCCACTAGACACTTTTCAGTAGTAAAGTGAACTAGTAAATTTTCATCACATAATTGGCTAATACTAATCATATTTTCTTTCAGGCCATGAACAAGTAATACATTTAGTAATCTAGGCAATCCATCAACATTTAAAGTTCCTTTCCCAGTAATTGTACCTTTAGCTCCATCACCAAATGTAACTTGGCCATATTCAGTGAGCAAATCTGATTTGCCAGTCATGTGTCTTGAACATCCACTGTCAAAATACCACACAGAGTTAGTAAGTGCTTTCAAAGCATGATTGCAAGATGCCTTCTTCTGAACCCAAACAAACTTATGATTCAAATGGTTCCTCCGAATCCCTCTATTTCTATACTTCAGATCTCTGAACAATCTGTAACATTGTGATTGTAAATGTCCTAGATCCCGGAAATAATAGCATCCACTCCTTTTGAATTTTTTATGAGGTCTTTTCTTTTGATATCCTTCTTTGACAAATACTGTTTGTCGTTTGGAGGTGCTCCCAGTATAACCAAGTCCACTCTTATCATTACTAGTTTTTCCACTTCTTAAAATCTCATCCAACTTACTCTTACCTTTCTCCAACTTCTTCAAGATTTTTTGTGTCGAGAATAACTCCTTCTGCAATTCTTCAATTTGTTTTTCCTTCACCTTTAGAGATTCTTCTCTTTTCATCACATCTATATGAAGAAACTTTTGAGAAGCTTCTGACTCATTAAGTTTAACAATTAACTCTCGATTTATATTGGAGAGATTGTTCAGTTTGTCTTTCATACCTTTCAGAAGAGAGATGTTATCCTCGGGTATCTCAAGTGGTGGAACATTATCTTGAACTCCAGTAAAGAACATTGTATAATTTTCATCTGAATATGACGAGTTGCTGTCTGAATCACTCCAGGTCACATTGTGAGCCTTCTTTTTCTTCTGTACTGTGGAGCACTCAACCTGGATATGACCATATCCATCACATCCATGGCATTTGTTGGGTGTCTAGCAACTGCACTAGGTCAGCAAGTAATATAGACTTCGAGAGTCCAGATATCGATCCCACATAGACCTTGATGAGAGCCTAATCTAAGCAAAATTTTCCTATTGATTGAGGTGAAGAAAATTTGGGTTTTTGTTGAGAACTGAAAAACAGAAGAGAATTTTACTTTTGGAAAAACTTATAGAGATGAGATGTTGGGGAAAAGTGTCAATCCCTCCTAGTTGCTAACATGCAAAGTTCTGATTTTATAGCTCATATACCCTTACCTTGACAGAGCTTTTGAAAAGCTGGTTACCCATATACAGGAAATAACTTTCACCTATTCCTTGAACTCCATCACAATCCAGAAACATTCAAATCCTAGGTCCATAAATATAAAAGCTTAAAGATTAACTCTCTCTTATTCAGAACAAGAGTTATAGAAGTCACATCACTTTTCAACTAGTCTCCATCACAATCCGGAACGATCTAATTAGAAAAACAAGTTGTTTTAGAAAACAAGAATCAAATTACTAACTCAACTCTCTACTGAAATTTAACTTCTCTATTTGGACCTCATTAAATTCCAGAATTGAATTCAGATAAGAAATAAGCAATAAACTTAGTTTCTATAACAAAAGCCAAGTATTTTATTGCTAAAATTTCAGAACTTAAACAACTCACAACTAGGAGTTCATGACTTCCCAAAAAAAAAGAGATTACTCCATAATAATAGAATAAACACACAAAGAGGATTCAATTACAGCCATGAAAATAAGAAGAAAACAAGTACAGAAAACCCCCTTTGAGGAACTGCCCTTAGCTTCAACTCCTCCTTGACTGAAATCTCTTCCTTCTCTCCAAAGTACCAAGAGGTCGTGTAAGACTTCCTCTGGACTTTCTCTCCTCTCCAAACTAACTACAAAAACTAGAATTTACACTAAAAACTGAATTTAGAACTCTGGAAAACTGGATGAATAACTGGAGCCCTCGGACCCCTATTTATAGCTGGGCTTCTGTCTAGAACTTGTAATTTTGTCTCTGTCCAGGGGTTGAAATCTTCCTTTTCTAACCTCCAAATTTCTTGAAATTACTCACGAACCTTCTTTACATAGTCCTTGACTTGTGTACGAAATTTGAAGTCATTCTGAGTTGAGATACTTGAGATATCACCTTGAGAAGTTGAACTGCTTCTGCCGCCAATTCCAGCACTGGGTCCACCACTTTAAAAGTATAAAACTCTGAGAGCCCGACTTGGATTGACCTGAATTTCCGTGATATGATCCTCAATCTCCTCAGGAAGCTTCAGTCCAAATTTGGGTTCAATTGGGAATAGGGAACTCCAGCTTTGCTTCTCTTAAAACTCGGATTTTCTCCTTCTTTTCTGGCAGCAGTTTCCTTCTTTGTGTGGAACTTCTCTTCTTGGTCATTCAATGCACCTAGAGTGGAGCCAATTTCCTTAAAATCTTCGTGGATACCTTCGTTAGGCAATTATGACTTCTTATCCCAAGTTTGGGCTTGATTGGTAGTCAGAATCCCGAGATTTTTGTAATTTGCGTATGCTGAGTCATCGGCGCGGTCGCGTCGAAATTCTTCTTTTACTATGGCGCGGTCGCGCCACTGGAGAAGAATTTTTCTAAGTCTAGAGGTGGCCTTCGGGTCCGTGCTGAAGAAGGACACTAAATGGCGCGGCAACGCCATATTTGGCTGTTGAATTGGCGCGGTCGCGCCACTCCTTAGAATCTTTACCTACTTCCCGAAATAACACTGTGAACTCTTTGTAAGGCAACTGTTCAGCGCGCTAGCGCCACTGGTAGCGCCATCTTCCTGGCGCGGTAGTGCCTTCTGGGGGCGCGGTCGCGCGGTTTCACATTCCCGAATTGTCCTCTTTTAAGCCTTGCTAGCCGTTGAGAATTTCTGCCATTTATTTGAATTTTTGCACATTTTCCCGGCGCGGTCGCGCCAGAATCGGTGCGGTCGCTCTATTCCCTTTTTGGCTTAATTTTGCTCCTTTTTCCTTCATTTTCCCTCATAATCCAGATTTTCTTCTTTTATCGGGTACCTGAGACACAAAACATGAATTTGAGTTATATAAGTCATTTTCATGCTAATAATCAACTCAAATTAGGAATTTATGATGAATAATTCATGCATAAATAAGTGTCTTTTAGACACTTATCAACATTGTACTCTTCTTTGTTATGCAGTGAATTTGTCAGGTTTCTTTTCACCATAAGGGTTTCCATGTTTAGAGAATTTCTTGTACAACTTATGAAAACCTTTACTCAAGTTAGCAATTCTCTCTTCCAGTACTTCATTTGATGACTAACCTTGTTTTCTGGTTTCACCAGTGAACGCAATATTCTGGTCATTCATTTGAGATATATTCTCTTCAACTTCCATCTCTATCTCAAATGTACACAGTGAACCAATCACTTCATTCAAAGTCATTTTATCAATATTGTTAGCTTCAGATCAATGGTTTTTACAGAGAATTTTTTATTTAAAGACCTCAAAACCTTTCTTGCCAATCTATTTTTTGGAAACGGATCTCCAAGT
Source organism: Aristolochia fimbriata (assembly GCA_019845555.1). Classification (NCBI taxonomy): domain Eukaryota; kingdom Viridiplantae; phylum Streptophyta; class Magnoliopsida; order Piperales; family Aristolochiaceae; genus Aristolochia; species Aristolochia fimbriata. Next base: position 15,698,743 of record CM034084.1, on the reverse strand, counting down.
AATCTTGCTTCATTGGCCAATCTTCTGATCTTTCCATCATACTCTAATATGGTCTCAGCTTCTTTCATTTTAATCAATTCAAACTTTGGCATAAGTTGTTGGAGTTTAACAATTCTTACCGAAGTAGTTCCTTCATAGTGTATCTCAAGTGATTCTCATGCCTCTTTTGCAGATGCAATAGCTGACATCCTGCTGAATTCCTCCAGGCTAACACCACAAAATCTAACATTAAGTGCTTTTGAATTCAAATTGTTATTTTTCTTTTCTGTGTCAGTCCAATTCTTTTGTGGCTTATCCAATGTCTTTCCTTCAAGTACAACAGTGGGATGGGACCATCCTTCAAGTACAGTGAGCCAAGCATCTTCATCTATGCTTTTGATGTAAGCAGTCATTCTAGCCTTCCAGTAGGGATAATTTGTTCCTTCTAGAAGGGGTTGACGAGTTGAAGAACCTCCATCCTTGATGTGTCTGCCATTTTCACCAGAACTTCCGAATCTCACCATGTAATCTGTTTGGTGCCCGCTCTGATACCAATTGAAAAAGTGTTCTGATGATATCGGTTAGTATAAATTAACGTGTTAAAACTCCGCTTGGAACTCTGCGTTAAACACCTCGTGAAATAAAGAACAATGCAAACACAAGCAAGTTGTTATCGCAGTTCGGAACAAATGTTCCTAATCTGCGGGGCATTCTTGCCCGGGATTGTAACAATCCACTAGTGATAACTGATTACAAGTCTTTCACAAAGACACCTGACCCACTCAGTGTAAGTGGTCACGTTACTATCCTACTGAGGCTCCCCCTTAGTTTGAGCTCCCAGCGTGGAAGGCTCACTCTGTCTCCAGCACAGACTTCAGCAAGGGTGTTCCAACTGCGGGTGGAACTCCGTCTTCATCTCTTTGTCCGCTTCTCAAAAAGCTAATTGATGAAGAACAAATACGCTCCAGAACACACGAACTTCTCTTGAATACTCGGAATAACTCTCTCAGAAGTTGTGTTTTGTGTACAAGCCTCCATGCCTATTTATACTCGTACGTGTCCCCTTTTACGGCATATCCTCTAATCATGGCTTAATTGACAGTCCATGATTTTCTCAATCTTCCTTATTCTTGTGAACCTCTTCTCCATATATCTACAGTCTCACCTTATTTAAACAGATTGCCATGGTCTTCTTATTCTTCCTTCCTTTCGTGACCCTCTTTTTTTTATATCTTCAATCTCACCTTATTTAAACAGATTTCAATCTCTTCAAGTATCAACGCAATCATCCTATTTAGACCACTCCTGATTTGTGTACATACTATATATATCTTACGCCTTGATCTCTTTGATCTTCCATAACTGATTTTGTTACAAGATAGTCAACTCGTAATGTTTGGCACTAACAGTTCTCTCTATTATCTAAGCCGAACACTGGTGGGCGCCGAACTCAATTATTCTCCAATCATGAAGACCTGCCTGGCGCTCATTTTTGCAATCCAAAAGCTCCGACACTACCTCCTAGCGCATTCAACAAACCTGATTTCGAAAGCCGACCCATTGAAATACATCATGTCGCGACCGATTCTCTTCGGTCGACTGGCTATGTGGGCATTGCTTCTATCGGAGTTTGAGATCAATTTCGTGCCGCAACGCGCAATCAAAGGCCAAGCACTGGCAAACTTCTTGGCCGACCACCCAGTGCCGGCCGAATGGGAATTAACAGAAGAACTCCCAGACGAAGAAATCTTCCTGGTCGAGGTGCTTCCCCCGTGGGAGATGTATTTCAATGGCGCTGCTCGAAGAAGTGGAGCCGGCGCAGGAGTTCTGTTCGTTTCACCAAGAAGGGACCTGCTCCCGTATTCGTTCGTTCTTATCCAAAATTGTTCGAACAACAAAGCGGAGTATCAAGCTATCCTCCTTGGACTCGGTATGGAGATCGAGATGAAATTGCCACAGCTAAACATCTATGGCGACTCGGCTTTTGTCATCAAGCAACTCACAGGGGAGTTCGAAGTAAAGAAACCCGAACTAGTGCCATTCTGGAGACATGCTGGTGAACTTCTGGCCCAAATTCCGGAAGCCTCACTCCACTACGTCCCTCGATTCAAAAATGGGCCAGCCGACGCATTGGCTGGAATTGCTGCCAGCTTAGCACAATTCGACGAACGGCCGAGCCAAGTCCCCATTTACGAACGATGGGTAGTCCCTCCATCGGCAGAAGAAGAAACAGAAGAAGAGCAGACAATAGAGATAGAAGAATCTCTTCCTATCTCGGCCAGCCAAAACGCAACGGGAGACTAGCGCGAGCCCATCACAAACTTCCTTCGCCACGGTACACTTCCTGTCGACCTGCGAGAGCGAGTCCAAATTCGCCGAGCAGCTCCAAAGTACGTTTTCATCAATGACGTACTCTACCGGAGGTCGTATGAAGGTCTGCTCCTTCGATGCTTATCAAAAGAAGAGGGGCTGCAAGTGCTAAAAGCAACACACGGTGGAATTTGCGGCGCACACCTAGCTGGCCCGAAGCTCCATCTACAAGTCAAACGACTGGGCTACTGCTGGCCGATGATGCTCAGGGACGCCACCGAAATGGCAAGAACCTGCAAAGCGTGCCAACTTCACGCCGATTACATACATCAGTCACCGGAGCTGCTTCACCCTACGATCGCATCATGGCTATTCGAAGCTTGGGGGATGGACATCATAGGTCCCATCACTCCCAAATCCTACTCTGACAGGCAATACATCCTGGCGGCCACCGACTACTTCTCGAAATGGGCCGAAGCCACCGCCTACCGAGAAGTCAAGGCAACTACAGTCGCCGACTTCATTCAAACTCAAATCATCTACTGATATGGAGTTCCTCGGTATATAGTGACGGACAATGGCACACCGTCCAGGAACAGAGTCATGGACCGCTTCTGCGAGAAGTTTTACATACAACAGCGGACATTGTCGGCTTACAACCCGGCATCCAATGGACTTACATACGGCACCGAAGCAGTGCTCCCTCTCGAAGTACAACTTCCCTCTCTACGAATTGCGATGAGAGAAGGGCTGACGACGGAGGAGTGCGCCCAACTGCGACTCACAGAATTGGAGTCACTTGATGACCAGCGACTCGAAGCGCAACAATGGATCGAATGCTACCAATCTCGCATGACCCGAGCCTTCAACAAAAAGGTACGACTCAGGTCATTCCAGAAAGGCGACCTCGTGCTTGCAGTCTGACGGCCAATGCTATTTACGAGTAAAATCGGGGGCAAATTCGCGCCGAAATGGGAAGGACCGTATGCGGTGCAGGAAGCCTACACTAATGGCGCTTACAAGCTCGTCACTTCAAACGGTTCGGAGCTGCCGATATCGAACGGTAAATTCCTCAAACGATTTTACCCATGAAGAGGGCAGCGAAAAAAAAAGGAAATGAAGAAAAAGAAAGTCGAAAAAAAAAAGAACACTTCTCATTGCAAAAGAAAATGTGAGATGAGAGTAATACAAGCCTCGTAACAAAAAAAGGAGGCTTCAAAAAAAAAAAAAAAAAAAAAAGTTCTAGTCTAGCCGAAAGAAAAAGAAAAAGAGAGACTACAAAAAAAAAACACATCAAGGCGAGCCGCAGCCGCACCACATCAGCACGGACCTCAGCCAACTCTCGTGTCTCAGCCTCGTCGAGAACAAGTCATGCACGAACAGAAGCAAGTTGGCCCACCAGAGCAGAAGCTTCCTCCTCAGCAGTGTCAATGGTCGCAAGCTCAACATTGATAGAGTCGAGCTGCGACGAGATGAATGCCAGACGATCACAGAGAGATGTCTACTCAGCCTCCGCGGCTTCACGCTCGACCTGACATCTATCTAAATCTGCTATCAAGTCATCGCGCCGACACTTCACACGCTGGACAGATTTTGCGAGTTCAGTCTCAGCAGCAAACCGCCCGGCCAAACTGAGCTTTTCGGCCAAAGAATTGCGTTGCTGCTGAAAACGAGCAGACTCCGATGCAAAGTCCTCCAGCCACTGCTCCAGAACTGAAATGTCGATGCCGACTCCTCTCAAATGCTCAAGAATGCCACAAGCTGGGGCGAACATGGATTGTCGGCCGTCAATAAAACTGACTCGACGAACACTGTCCACAATCCCAGCGCGGACCGCTGCACCAACAGCCTCGACGTCGCCAAAATGGGGAAGACCGAAATCTAAAAAAAAAAAAAAAAAAGGAGTAGAGAGATGAGGCAAGAAAAAAAAAAGGGGGAAACAAAGAAATAATGAGAGGACTTCTACTTACTGACGAAGGGCGCGAAGTCGACGAAGCCTCACTAACGGGTCGACGAACTGAACCCGAAGCTCCTTCCTCGACAGCAAGAGGGACTTCTCCACTACTAGGAGGAAACGTCACGAAAGGTTCCTTCCTCGAAGTCGCGGCAGCCAGAGGGCCCGAATCAGAAACAGGTTGCTGAAATCCACCCTTGGCTTGTCCAACCAAAGGTTGAAAGGGCGCTCCACCATCACTCGAGATAATTACCGGACACTTAGCCTCGCCGGTCACAAACCCACCGGTAACGGCAGCAGAAGGCGCCTTTTCCCCAACCCACTCTAGTTGTCGAGTATCCTCTAACTCGGCGAGATCAAACAAATCGTCTTGCCGGAAGATGGGCTGGCCCATAGAATGAGCAACGACGACCGCCAGTGCATCAGAGGGTAAGTCGGTTGACTCTTCAAGTCCCTGCGACCCGACCTGGTGTGTTTCCGCAAACGCCTCCTCTGGATCCGCAACGGCTTCTCCAGTTGATGGGATAACAGACCCGTCGAGAGGCGCCGCTCCTTAGCCTTCTCTCCCGACTCCGACAGAGGAATCTCCGAAGGCTGAACAACAGACTCGTCGAGAGGCGCCGTCTCCTTAGCTTTTCTCTCCCGACTCCGACAGAGGAATCTCCAAAGGCTGGACAACAGACAACGGGGTTAAACCTGTCAGTGGCTTATCCACACCAGTACGCAGCCGTTTCTTGAAGGGAGGAGGAACGAAAATGAATGACTCCGATTGCGGAGGCGCAGACTTCTTCTTCGAAGCAGTCTTCTTCGGTGAAGCCGCCGATTCAGGCACTCCCTTCCCCCCTTGTCCAAAGGAGCGCTGTCCGCCGGTAAAGAAAGGACTATTGGCCGCGAATCCCCTTGTGCTGGAGCTGCCTCTATAATGACAATGCCCTTCGCTGGCACGACTTGCGACGACGCTGACACCTTCTCTTTAACGACCTTCGGCCGAGGCGCCTTCTTCCTCGCAACCTTACTCTTCTTGTCCTTGGGAGAAGTCGGAGGCTTGGCACCCTTTCGTGTGCTCTTTCGAACGACACCCTACGCATCACCATCTCCTTGCGTAGGCGACAAAGCTTTTTCTTGCGCAGGTACACCGGTAAATTTCGCCCATGCACGCTGAACATGGAATGAGAGTAAAGAAAGTCATAAGAAGCAAGGAAAAGAAAAGGAGAAGGAAAATATAAAAGGAAGAAGGAAGAGGTTGCTACCTCGAAGAAGGGAACGACTGGTTCAAGCCAAGACTCCCGATAAAGGGCTGTGACTCTCAGATCATAACTGGGACTCACAAAGACAGGCACTTCCACGCTGCCAAGAGGACAGGCAGTCCCGGCTCGCCATATTTCCACCAGTGCGTTAACCGTAGCCGTCTTCCGTTGGTCAGCAAACAGCATACAGCATCGCACTCCGCCGCACCAAAACAAAGAACGAGCCTCCTTCTGGGTGTAGAAGAGAACGTGCGCCGAGTTACGGTACAACATCATAAGGGGTCTGTCCCCGTCTTCAGAGTCGGCTTTGTGAACGCCGAACCGCTGGGCGAGCCATGCGAAAACAAATGGCCAGGGGATTCTCCCCAGAGAGAAGCTGTTCAGGCCTTGATAAAGGTTAGCCAAAGCTGCGCTAGCCAGACTGCACTTCTTATTGCCGGCCATGAAACATGCCATCTTGAAAACACTGGCCCTCAGCGTGCCGCCCGGCAAGGGGAAAACAGAACGGCAGAGCCATAATGATAGAAAAGCGGCCAGATATACGTCATCTGCAAGGGCGTTGGGAACTCCGAGTTCAGAAAGGGGTTGATCCTCTAGGGCCGAACGGTCACGAATTCGGGAACCTGTCGTCTTTCCACGATCAACCCAAGTATCTTCTGAACGTTGCACATCCCCTTCGGCGCGAAACCAAAAGGACACCCACTCGGTCATGGGAATCCCAGAGAAACCATCCGAGTTCGAAGCCTTCAGACGACAAAACAATCGGTAATACGCAAGAAGGAGGTATTGGAGGCTCTCGGGCAGCGGCATAGAGCAACTCTGAGTAAAATCTGCCACCATCGGAGTCATTTCATCGTAAATACTCCTAGAGAGCGGTAGTCCGCCGAGTCAGTGCAGGTCCCATAACGAAATTGACAACTCTCCTTCGCGAGTAAAAATGGTGTTGGTGGAAGAACACCATACCTCCAAGAAAGAATGCATAACGTTACTGCAGCATCGATACGAAAACATGGAGGCCCGAACCGCATGTGTTAAGTCAGTCGATGCCAATAGTTCGGGACAAGTGTGAAGGACGACGCCTGCCCACTCGAAATTGAAGGGCGTATGCTGGGGGCTGGAGCACGCCATCGGTTTACCATCCCAAGCATCAAGCCGGTCACTGTCGATGGAAAGTTTTGGCGCTGAGAAACGAACTAGATGGTCATGCATCGGGCTCAGCAAGACATGGCCTATAGTCTGATGTGGAGACGATGAAGCTTCGCCGACCCCCGAGAGATAACAAACTTGATCATCCTCGTCGATCCAGGGAGATAACAAACTTGATCATCCTCGTCGACCCCCAGGAGATAACAAACTTGATCAAGGGCGACTCCACAAGTCATGAACAACCTTGACTATGGTCGTCGTCACGTCATAACCACCATAGGCCGACGGTCCCCCGAGAGGTAACAATAATAGCTTCTGCTCTCCCTCAGAATCACGGATTCATAAGCAGTCTCGAGGGGTACCACTCACAAGGGTCCTGATGGCCGAGAGGGTCAGATCGAGGAAGGAAAACGAAGGTGGCACGGAAGACATCTGCAATAGAGCAAATAAAGTCAGGTACGCATCCCTCTTCGTTAAAAAAAAAAAAGAAAAAAAAAGATCCCCTGCGATCAAAGACAAGGTCGCAAACAGAAAAAAACGGGGAATTTTCTTGAGACCAGAGATAGAAAAGCCAAAGTAGCAAACAAAAAAAAAAAAAAAAAAAAGGGAAGAAAGAAAGAAAAAACGCAAGTCAAAAAGAGAAAAGGGCAACAAAAAAAGACCAGTCGCCAAGAAAAGGTCGGAGATAAAAAAAAAAGTGAGGGTAATCATCGAGCCATCGATGGTCCGGCAAATCAAATTGCCTTCGAAGCAAAGCTCTTTAAGAGCACAATTCAAAGCTTCGCGACCAGCCATATAGCCAGCCGCAATCCAAACAAGTGCTCGGCGACCGAGCCAAGCACAATTGAAAGCCTCGCGATCAACCATACAGCCAGCCGCGATAAAAAATGGCACCCGGCGATCGAGCCGAATGCAATCAAAACAGAAAACACTGCACTCAAGACAAACACAGCTCCAAAACAGCACCCGGCGATCGAGCCGAGTGCGATCAAAACAACAACACTGTGCCTCGGCGACCAAGCCGAACACAGTCCCAAAAGCAACACCCAATGATCGAGCCTCATGCGAACAAAACAAATAGCCTCGTGGCCAACAACTAAACGGGAGGCAAACAAAATCAAACTCCAATGCCCGACGACCCAGCTGGACAAAACCAAACGCAGAATTCAGCATCTGGCTACAGTACCAGATGCCGCACATTCGAATCCCAATGCCGAAAGACCGAGTTGGACGGGAAACGAATGCCGCGAAACAAAAAAAATGCCCAGCGACCTAGCCGAGCAGCCTTCGAAGCTTCGCGACCAGCCACACAGCCGACCGCGATCAAAACAAATGCCCAGCGACCTAACCGAGCAGCCTTCGAAGCTTTGCGACCAGCCACACAGCTGGCCGCGATCAAAACAAGTGCTCGGCGACCGAGACGAGCATGACTCAAATCTTCGCGACCAGCCACTCAATTGGTCGTGATCAAAACAAGTGACCGGCGACCGAGCCAAGCACAACTCAAAACTTCGAGACCAAAAACAAAGATGGACGCGACCAAACAGCACTCGGCGACCGAGCCGGGTGCGACCAAACCAGGAGCAATGCGCTCGATGACCAAACCAAACACAGGAAAGAAGCTTCGCGACCGTCGACATAGCCGGGCGCAACAAAAAGAAATTTCGCGCCCGGTGACCAAACCAGATGCGACAAAGGAACCATCAAATGCAGCACCCGACGACCGAGCCGGGTGTCGTGCAGCAAACTCCTGCAACCGGCGATCAAGCCGGATGCAGCCAATCGGAGTCAGGTTCATAACTCTTCTCCGAACAAAAAAAAGAGGCAGCGCGACAAAAAGAAGCCGTCGCAAAAGAAAAGCAGGCGACAAAAAGGAGCAGTCGCCAAACAAAAAAAAACAACATCGCGACAAAGAGAAGCAGTCGCAGAAAAAAAAAAACGGCGACAAAAAGAAGCAATCGCAAGAAAATAGAAGGAGGTCGACACTCACTCGCGCACCGGCAACCAACCCGGCTGCGACCAGACAGCAACTCGCACCTGGCGACCAACTCTTGCCGGTTGCGACCAGACAGCAATTCGCACCCAACGACCAAGCCGGGTGCGCTAGCGCAGGAATTCCGCCTTTCGGCGACCCAGACAAACTCAGCCGAATCAAAATTTTGGCACCTGGCGACCAAAACAAAAGTTTTATCTCCTGGCGACTGAGCCGACCAAAGCCAAAACGAAAATCGGCACCCGACGACCAAACCGGATGCGACAACATAAAAATGCAGCACCCCAGCAACCCAGTCGGGCTCACTCGAAACAGAGTCACAGCTCCCGGTAATCGAGCTGGAAGCAACGGAACAAACTCATAGCTCTCGGCGACCAAGCCAAGTACAACACGTAGAAGCCCAGCCCCGGCGACAGAGTCGGGTGCAACCAATAAGGAGTGGCAACGCCCGACGACCGAGCCGGGCGCGACCCAAATCAACTCCAGCACACGACACAGAAATTTGTCAGTCAGTCAATGTGACAAACCGACAGACACTTAGAATGCGAGAAAGAGAGAAAAGAAAAATCGAAAAAAAAAAGAGAGAGAGAGTGAGAGAAAATCGTGAGAGAGACTGAGGGAGAAGTCAAAAAAGAGAGTGAAAAAGAAGAAGAAAGAGGGAGGAAGAAAAAAAGAAAGAAAAGAGAGTGGGGACCCCGGCTGACTCAAATTCAACCCCGAGGCCGCCAGGAGAGAACAAAATTCAATATAGTGCCTTTGAATTCTGGTTTGCAGAGAAATTCTGACACAAAACAGGAAGATTACAGAGTCAAATTGCAGAGATAGGCAGCAATTCGTAGATTGTCTCCCAAAAACTGTCGCAGTCACAAATTCCGCAGACAGTCAAAATTGCAGATAGTCAAAATCACAGACAGAACCAGGTCGCGGTCGCAGACTATCCTCCAACTCCAAATTCGCAAACTATCCCAATTCGCAAACAGCCTCCCAGGACCAATTCACAAACAATCTCTTAACCTCACAGTCTCCCAATTTGCAAGTCACAGACAGTCTCCCAGGCAGCAATTCGCAAGCATTCTCCCAAACCGCAAACAGAGTCAAGTCGCAAGAAAACGCCATAATCGTAGACTGGCTGATATCCCAAATTTGCAGTCTGGCAGAGAATGCCAAATCGCAGACTGTCTTTTAAGTCAGAATCGCAGGCAGTCTTCCAAACCTAATTTAACAGACAGAGGAGAAAGTTAACCCGCAAGCCCTCCAAGTTGCAGTCACAAACAGTCAAATTTGCAGCCCCCAAATTTTCAACAAGTCGCAGACTATCTCTTCAACCAAATTCGCAGATAGTGCCTCAAACCAAATTCGCAGATAGTGCCTCAAACCAAATTCGCAGATATTTCCCCAAACACCAAATCGCAGGCAGAGAAGGAATCCAAATTCGCAGAGTGCACCTAGAAGAAGGAGATAGAGCCCTTAAAACCTGACTACCCCTACTTCCACAAGGAGTGGATTAGGGCTTTCCTCCACTTAAAGGGGAACTGATGTGTGAGAAAGAGGGACCCACGTCCCCTTGTCTCAACCTCTCTACGGCCTGCGCGGGAGCCAAATCATCGCAGAAGCCAAACCATCGACAGATAGAGAGATCTCAATTCGTTGGGAGGAGCAATTCAGCCAAGGTGAGCCCCACTGCACCCAGTCTGGCGAATCCTCCTCCCGGCAAGACAAGACAGATCCAGAGGAGGAACTTCGCTTCGCCAAAAAAAAAAAACTAGTCAGGCTTGAATTCGACCTCCTGGGTCTTGTTCGAGTGTGTATTCCCTCCTCGGTACGACGACCAAGCCACCGAAACTGCACCTCTCACCAGCGCAATACATACAAGACGCCGAGTGACACCTCTTACTCGGCGCGACGACCAAAGCTGCCGAGACTTGCAGAAAATCCTCAAAATCCATTGTGATTGCCTTCTCCGAGGTCCCGAAACAACCTTCGACAACACTCAAAGTAGACTACTACTAGCTACAACCTCAATTTCAACTCGCCGTCGATGCTCAGGTAGTCTCTACATGCCGTACATACTCTACATGTACGCGTATAAAAAACAAAGAAAAAAAAAGAAAGAAATCGAAAAAAGCAAATAGCTCTAAAACAGCAAGAGAGCCAAACAAAAAGAGGAGAAAGAAATAAAAAAAATTACATACAAGTGTACAGAAATATACATTGTCCTAAAAGAGTAAGAGGACAGAAAAGGATACGTACACGAAAAGATAAATGACCCTAAAAGAGTAAGAGGGTCCAAAAAAAAAAAAGAGAAAAAGTATGTGTGCATATGTTCTTCTTCACATTCGAAACTTGCTCGTTCCTCCCGAACGATTAAGTCTCGAAGGGGGCAATTTGTATGCACCAAAATGTGAACGACCCAAATTCGACGAGCCCAGAAATCCACCAATCCATCAAATGATTGTTGTGGGTAGATTTTGTCTATTCTCGAAGTCCGTCGTCGCAGCCCATCGTGAGGTCCAGCCGCGTCGCTACGTCATCGGTACAGTAGGCGCCTCCGTCAGCAGAAATCCGTCGCGTCAGCACCCGTCAGCATGCCTTGTCATCTTGCCATTCAACTCAACAGTTGAACGACCAATTCTGGTCGCCAACCGTAGAGCCAATTGAGGAGGCCACGATCCTGGTCCTCCTCTTCTTCTCTCTCAACTATAGCAGCAAAAAGGGGATCGTGATCCCCTTTCCCAAGAAAAATCCTCAACAACTGCACAAATAGGCTATAAAGAGCCAGAAAGTCTCTGTCGCAGAGGTTGGAAAAAATCAAGTTCGAAAGCATTCCACCGGAGAAATCACTCCACGCACAGAGATTCTCTCTCAAAACGAGGGTCTAAAAACTCCTTCACTGAGAAGAAACTCCCATCGATAGAAACACTTTCGAACTAGAGAAGTTAAGCCACTCGCCGTTCGTCAGTCAACAATTCGACCAGGAGCAACTCTACACGTTTGTCGGCAACGTCATAAGTCGACATACGGGGAGCACAAGTACCTCTGTCCGACCGACCAAAGCCACAACAGTTCGTGCACACTCGTTCCTGCAACTCGAGTTTCGACGACGTCTTCGCCAGAAGCTTCAACTTCGCCAAAATTGTAACGGAGATCGAATCAGAGGAAGAGTAGGAGATTGTACTCGCATTCCTTGATATTCAAATACAATTGTAACACGAAATACTCTGTGGTAAATCGATTTACTCTCTCGGTAACGCCCCTTCGCGGACCGGCGGATTTTTGGTGAAACAGTATTAAAATTTATATAATAAAATTAATAAAAATAATATTTACCTATATAGTTACTCGACCCATTTACTCGCGATTAATCGGGTAAATAATTTAAATTCAGAATAATTTTTTTAATTCGGGCATAATGGATTGGGTAATCGGGGTGGGTATACCCATTATCTGTTTCAATTATTACCCAATTGCCCCCATAGATAACTCCCATAGAATGTGACCCTGGCCCAAGTTTACAAATATTTAAATTTACATATATTCATAAAAAAGTAAAAGGCTACAAAATCTAGAAATTTTATTTTGGATTATCTCTTTGGATGTTTAGAACTTGGATAATAACACAGTTTGGCAGGTTTAACTCTCTACATCAAATCAAATTAGGCGGAGTCCTCAATTGTCCGAATGAGCTTTGTATTCAATTGACCGATATCATCCAACAGATTGATCACAACGTTGCTTAATTCAGAGAAGACAGAGAAGCCGTTTCAAATATTAAAGGAACGCTTTTGTCAAGAAGAATCCGCCGGCAAGTATCTTGAGGTACGACGAACGTAGTCGGTTTATTCAATGTCTATCATATCATCATTAATTTGTTTCTCGAATGGCTAGCTCATCAGTTCTAGTTCTGGAGCGATCCGCTTGGCGTTATGAATTATGATCAGGCCTTTTTAATTAATTAATTAATTTGGTGGCGGCTTTCTATTTTCCATTCTAAATAACTAATTATATGTAGACCCCTTTTCAATTCGTGTACCGGCCGACAGATGCGACTTTGAAGAAAGGGAGAAAAGAAGGTCACAAAAAAGCCATCTTCGTCGCGTCAGTGCTGAAGTGGTTGATGTTGTAACTCTTTGACTAAGAAGAGGAGATATAATTATCAGGGTCCGCACTTAAATTCGAGAGAGATCCGCGAGCGAGCAGAACCCCCCCAGGGAATGGATAGCTAGATAGATATCAGTCCTGATCAAAAGAAGAAGAAGAAGACGTTTATGAAAAATGGCCCCGAAATCTCCCGAGGAAGAACACCCGCGAAAGGCCTTCGGCTGGGCAGCACGGGACACCTCCGCTGTCCTCGCACCCTTCAACTTTTCGAGAAGGTACGTACGTACGTATAGTATTACCCACTAATATTCTATTATTAATCGTAGGATTATTTTTACTCATTTATTTAAAGAGGAAGTATAAACTCACTACAAACACGACCCATGCATCCTCTATATATATATATATATATATATATATATATTATATGTAAATATAGCTAGGTCCGATCGAGCTTTTTCCCAACATCACTAGCAGAAGTTAGAAACTCATTATGAACGGACTCGTTTATATATCTAAGTGGAACTACGTACTGCTTGTAATTCTAGATTTAGCAACTATTTGAGAATTATGAAATATTGAGAAGTGAAGTAATTTGCTGTTACTTGGATATTGCGCAGAAATAATGGGGAAAAGGATGTGACGATCAAGATACTATACTGCGGGATCTGCCACTCTGATCTCCACGTGACCAAGAACGAACTCGGAATACCTACCCAGTATCCTGTTGTTCCCGGGTACTTAATTTAATTAACTCAGTCTCATTACATCATTAACAAATTTCTTTTTAATTCTGTTGATCGGTCGATACTCGATAGATATATATCTAGCTAACAGTACTACCATTGATTGGTTAATTTGTTAATGACCGTAATTAATTAATTAACAGGCACGAGGTCGTGGGCGTGGTGACGGAGGTGGGATCGGGAGTGACGAAGTTCAAGGTCGGGGACAAGGCCGGGATCGGGCCGACGGCGAGCTCGTGCCGGAGCTGCGAGAGCTGCTTGGACGGCAACGAGACGTACTGCCCCGAGTCCAGGCTGGTATTCAACTCGACGGACCGGGACGGGACGAAGACGTACGGGGGTTTCTCGGACGCGATCGTCGTTGACGAGCACTTCGCGTTGCGGTTCCCGGAGCGGCTCCCCCTGGACGGCGGAGCGCCGCTGCTGTGCGCCGGGGTCACGGTCTACAGTCCGATGAAGTATTTCGGCCTCCATCGCCCGGGTCTGCGACTCGGTGTCGTCGGACTCGGGGGGCTGGGTCACATTGCCGTGAAGTTCGCCAAGGCGTTCGGGGTCCACGTCACGGTGGTCAGCACTTCGCCCGGGAAGAAGCGGGAGGCTATTGACAGACTCGGGGCTGACTCGTTCCTTGTGAGTCGGGATCCGGATCAAATGAAGGTATCCAAAAATTATTCATTTATTTATTTAAATACTAACATTGCTAGATATGTTCTTTTCCAGCGCTGGTCAAATTAAATATATACCATGCATGTATATTTTTAGATATGCTTTTTGGAGGTATTTTAATGAAAAAAAAGCATTTTTTTGATATATATATATATATATATATATATATATATATATATATATATGTATTATGACATTTTCGTGCAAAATATGGTATTTTTTGAGTGAGATTAGTGTATTTTGGTTGCATCACTCAGGCTGCAAAGGGCACGATGGACGGGATCATTGATACAGTCTCCGGCGCGCACCCACTCGGCCCTCTCATCGACCTGCTCAGAACTAATGGGAAGCTTGTCATGTTGGGTGCCACCGACAAGCCATTGAGCTGCCCATTATTCCTCTACTCTGGGGTACGTAATTAAGCAGATGCATCATCTCCTACCCATATATATATATATATATATATATTTTTTTTTTTTTTTTTTAAAAAAAAAAAAATGGTGATTAATTAATGTATTAATTGTCGGTGCAGGGAGGAAGATGGTGGTGGGGAGTGCGGCCGGTGGGATGAGAGAGACTCAAGAAATGCTTGATTTTGCGGCGGAGAATAATATCACGGCGGATGTGGAAGTAATTCCGATGAGTTATGTGAACGCCGCGATGGAGAGGCTGGAGAAAGGAGACGTGAGATATCGCTTTGTAATCGATATTGCTAACACCCTGCATATATAGTAATCACTCGATCGGGTTGATATATATGTAGTACATTTGGTCGTGCATGTATTTATATATTAATTAACTGGGAAGAGTGAGAATAACTGAACTTTTTCAGAAGGTTAATTAATTAATTAACTGTGCGACTTGAGATCCCTCTTTCGCCACTATTAATATTCATGGCTAGAATGTATATTAATGGTCCATTACCATTTATTTACAAATTAGTTATCGAAAAATTAATTGGTAATTGGATAATAAAACGAAAAGACTTAATTATCATTGAAATAACATATTTAAAATATTTATTTGCTTATATATGGAAAACGCATGTTTCCTTGTACTTCGGAGTCCTGTTTTCATGGAAATTATTAAGTGTCAGAGTTGCAGATCACTTATGCCTCTGTCCAACCCAATTATACATACATATACTTCAGAGAGGCCTCCGGATTCTATGAATCCGTACGTAGTCGATCCGGACTCAATAACTTCCATCTCTTTATATATTTCTGCTATATATATATTCCGTCCTGGACCAATCCATAGAGTAAAGAAGAAAAGAAGAAGAAAAAGAAGAAGAAAAGAAGGAATCCATGGCGAAATCCCCAGACGCGGAGCACCCAAACAAGGCCTATGGTTGGGCTGCGAGAGACGCTTCAGCTGTTCTCTGGCCTTTCCACTTTTCCAGAAGGTAATTAATTAAACCTCATCAAATTCCCTTCTATAGTTTGTTGCTCATATGTGTACATGTTCCTCATGTCTTGTCAAAATTTTCAGGGCAAACGGGGAGAACGATGTTACTCTGAAGATCCTCTACTGCGGAATCTGCCACTCCGACCTTCACTACATAAAAAACGACTGGGGATTCTCTGTTTATCCCATGGTTCCCGGGTACGTACATAATGTATATATATATATATATATACACGCACACACCATCTGTGAATTAAAGATCAAGAACTGATTAATTAATATGAGTACAGGCACGAGATCGTGGGAATAGTGACGGAAGTGGGATCCAAAGTAACGAAGCTAAAAGTGGGGGACAAGGCCGGGGTGGGGTGCCTGGTGGGCTCCTGCGGCGGCTGCCACAGCTGCGACAACGACCTCGAAAACTACTGCACCCAGTCCGTTCTGACGTACAACGCAGTCGACCGGGACGGCAGCCTGACGTACGGGGGGTACTCGGAGGCGGTGGTGGTGGACCAGCGGTTCGCGGTGAGGTTCCCGGAGGGCCTCCCCATGGACGGCGGGGCGCCGCTGCTCTGCGCCGGGATCACCGTCTACAGCCCCATGAAGTACTTCGGACTCTGCGAGCCCGGGATGCACCTCGGGGTGGTGGGACTCGGCGGACTCGGCCACGTCGCGGTGAAGTTCGCCAAGGCCTTTGGGCTCAGAGTCACCGTCATCAGCACCTCGCCGGGGAAGAAGGGGGAGGCCGTCGGAAGACTCGGGGCCGACGCGTTCTTGATCAGTCGTGAACCGGAGGAAGTCAAGGTATTTTCAACTCCTGACATCTATGGAAGTTTAAACATGTGTGAGATGATGATAATATATGGTTTTTACTATTCAAGGAAGTTAAAAGTTTAAGACTTTTCATCCATAGACATTCTCAAGCTCCAGGTATGAAAGTCCGAAACATGAGTTATCTTCTAATTTGCAGGCTGCGATGGGGACCATGGATGGGATCATCGACACGGTCTCTGCTTCTCATCCCCTCCTCCCCCTGATCAGGATGTTGAAGCCTCACGGGAAGCTGGTCATGCTGGGTGCACCGAACAAGCCACTCGAGATACCTGCTCTTCCTCTTCTGATGGGTCTGTAACTCTGATCAAACTCTTAAGCAAACTTCAAAAGTATGTGAAAGCTCTGATTCGGATGAGCCTAATCTTGAATGTTGGTGCAGGGAGGAAAATGGTTGCTGGTAGCGCCATGGGAGGCCTGAAAGAAACGCAGGAGATGATTGATTTTGCCGGAAAACACGGCATTACTGCGGATGTCGAGGTTATTCCGATGGATTATGTGAACGCGGCCATGGAGCGGCTGGCCAAAGGAGATGTCAGATATCGATTCGTGATCGACATTGGAAACTCCTTGAGTTCTTCTCGTCTCTGAGTCCAAGTAGAGCTTGTATCTTGCTAGATAGGATGAAATGATTTATGTTTTGGATTAATATGAATGTAGTGTTGTGTACAATGACCTGGAAATTCTACTTTCTGAGTGAGATGGATTGAAATTCATAACCCTTTCGTTCATCTCCAAGATTCGAAGAAATAAACTTGTCGCCAAAAGCACATGTGATAGCAATAGTTTTTTATATTCGGTGGCCTCACCAATCATCGAACTTCAACCTCATAATCATCCCCATTTAAAACTGGAACAGGGTTCACTGCAAGAAAGAGCAGATGAATGAACTTGTTGTAGGGAAACGGTCAAATTCTTATCAAACTGAAGGTTAAATAGTTCCTCCTCACCTTCCGTTTTCAGGCTTGCATATATATGATGCTAACATCTCAACAGAAGATGCCAAAATTGTAGCTGGTATGCAACTAACCTTATGATGAGGAAGGCACTGCTTGGAAACCTGAATTTCAACCACTTCTGCTTCAAAGCGAAATTCTTCCGTGCATGCCATCTCTTCCTAGACACGAAGACGTCTGAGAGAGTGAAAATTCATGAAGCCTGCAGTCTATTGCAGCAATTAGACTCTCCTTGGGTACCTTACTCAGGCCTCCTACTACAAACTCTCATTAGACTAGAGAAAGTACTCCAACCAGCATTGTATGGAAATTCCCAATCCCAAAGAAAGTAGTGAAATTCCTTCGGGCAGAATTACAATAAATTTTTTTGAGCTGTGATGAACTTGCAAATAGAGGGCAGGTGATCATCAACAACATGTGGAGAAGAGGATGAGAATAGCAGCCACAAACTGATACACTGCACCTTGAATAAAGCACCCTTTGGGGCCATATTCCAAAATTTCAACATTGAACTGTGCTTGCCAAAGAACTCCAGCCACCTAATTCAACTGCTGATTCCTTGCCCCCACCTTGGTTGACGCAAAACTCTGTAGGAAGCCTCAATTGCAGCTGTCCTCTGGCACCTACAGACTGAGGACTTAGCTGATTCCTTGCCCCCACCTTGGTTGACGCAAAACTCTGTAGGAAGCCTCAATTGCAGCTGTCCTCTGGCACCTACAGACTGAGGACTTATCAGACCTTTGAAAATAAAAGAAGCTCGGGGGTGGGGGAGGGGGTGATTGAAAGGTGTAGAGGATTTTGTTTTGGTCCAACAATGAAAAGGCCTTCCCCACTCTCCTCTCCTTTTTTTGGGTCGAACAAACTCAACTTTGATAATTCCTTCTTGGGCAACCAAGGCCCAGCAGAGGTTGGAGGCATAACGGCCTTAAGAAACTCTTCTAGCTCTCTGGACCAACAAGTCATAGTACCTCCAACTAGCAGACATCAAAGCATTATTGGATGGTATCAAGCTCTAAACACCAGCAATTCAGTAGCCCAGAACAGACTGAAGGAGATTCCACCCTTTTGATTGGGTGAGGCATAACGTCTTCTCCCCCCACCCACTGGAAGTTGAAGCACAATCAACTCTGTGACCTTACAAAAGAGTATAATGTGGAATGGCAGAAAATTCAATGAACTGCAAACTCAGTTGCAGATTCTTTCCCAAGGATGGAGTCCTGAAACATGTTCTAAATGGGGGGTCTACATTGCCCCTCACTTAGCTTCCTTTTCCTTCAAAACTTGTATTTTTTTTTTTTTTTTGAGGAATTCAAAACTTGTGTTTCATTCTCAGCATGTAACACTACATCTTTTATGTAACAGCATTCAGATTTAATAAAGTTATCGCCATTTAAAAAAATAAAAAAGTAAGAAGCTTGTACAGTGTCCACTTAAAGCTGCAGAAAAATGAAACTGGTGTGTCATTGAAGGGGAGACCTTATTGTGGGCAAGTGGTTTCTAGCGCCTATACATGGAGATTCAATGAACAATAAGGCATTGAATCAAGAGAACTTTTGAGTGATAGCATGTTATTCAATTAGCAAATTCTGATGCAGACACTTGCAAGAGTGGCCCCTTGCAGGAAACCAAATTATTTTTTTGAGGAAAAGGAAACCAAATTATAAATCTCAAGTTAATTAGCATTTTGGACTAGCCATGCTGGGTTTGTTCCTTGATTTCATCAATGGGTGGATCTTTTCCCAGTGGCTTGGGATCATTTCTCTCAAATAAAATATTTCGTCTAGTAAAGAAAAAGTAAATAGAATTGCTAATGAAGAATGGAAAATAGCCAATCACCATTTCTGAAAATGAGAATGAATGATATAAACAAACAAAATAATTAAAGAACATTATCAGAGATGGCCAACACTATGTTAATCAACCCAAACTTGGTATCTAGAATTGATATTAGATATCCAAAGAGCGTCATTGCCTTTTCTTGTCTTTTGTATGCTCTTGATCAATAAAAACTATTGGGTTCAATGGCTTCGGAGCAAATAAGGAGCTTGCTTGTTTGTTAACCATTTTCATATTCCACAAATGGATAAGAAGATCTGAGTCTGATTATCTGGATTTTCTCCTTATTTTGCCGGTCATTATGCTTTTATTTGTGCATAGGTTATAGAATCTGTTTGATCAGTATATCATACAGATTACCACATGTTTCAAGCATCAAACCATGACCATCAAAAGACACCTCCTGTTTCACCGTAACCTTTTCTCTGTCAGATGATCAAGCTACAAAGCACAAGTCAAATAGATCCAGATCCACAAAATATTTTAGTAGCACTACCTTATGAAAGCAAACAGGATAGCAAATAGTTGAGCTCATTTAAAGGTGAATAGAAAGGGTACCATGTTTTATCATCTTGAGGAGATTGAAAGGTGAGAATGATCAAGGAGACTGTTGAGATAATGGCAAAGGAGTTCTTCCAGGATGGGACTTCTTCTTGATGCAAATTGGTTGTGAACCAAAAAAATAAAACCTAGAAAGAAGATCCTGCATTTACCATGGGGAGCAAAAGTAGGATCACCAATTGATCTGGACACCTTGGTCTTTTTTATTCTGCCAATGGGTGTGAAAATCAAATTCTACAGAGTAAAAGGCAAAAATAAATTAAAGCAACAGTCTAAAGACTAACAACAGTCGCCAACATGTAAACCAGAAACAGTTCCTGGACAAGTTTCCACTAGTGTTTGAGAATTGTGTTTAATGTGCTCCTATCTATAAATGTCGAACAGGTTAATTTATGGTGATGACTGTTGCTTAGGACCAGAGTCATGCAAAAAGCAGCCCAAACTAGGCAGGGAATAATGGCCGATGCACATGAATTACTCCATGTCTCTGACCACTTTTGAATGCTTGCTCATTCATCGCATGGAGAAGGTACATTGCTGCTAACAGCCTGACACAGTATGCAGCAATTTAGAGAAAAAATAGGATATTACCTGCAATAGAACAAAGATAGGAGATGTATCTGCACCTGGAGTGAGTGCCCCTCATTTTGCACTTCAATAATTTATACCAGCATGAGCAAAGCGAGATTAGCCTAAGCAAGTTCCTATAATCTACTCTTTTTATCTTGTATGTGGGTCATTATATGTTGCGGCTTTCCTTTTCGCTTGATGAAATAGCTCATTCAAAGAAAACTGAATGATTTACTTTCATTAATCATAAGTAAATAAATACACATGGACTTCACACTTTATTGAAACAAAATGAATTTCAAAGCAGATAGATTCACAGAATGAAATTTTGGTCATTGTGGGGTCTTGAACCATTTTTAACAGATAAAAACAAACTACCAACTTTCATGGACATTCAGACTAATATTTTATGAGTACCAGAGGTGACCCCATCAGTGACAAGAAATATATTTTCACCCAAAAGCACATCAAGCACTTTAACAAAACTGTAAGAGGCAGCTGGAATAAAAATAGCTTGTCTTTATTGGCAAAATTTTTGTAAACTTTTCCATTTTTTGTTGAAATTTTGTATGTGGAACATAAGTACAAAGTCTACATCTATGTATATTCCCTTCAGACAAGTTTTACAACCAATGTAAATTTAAAAGCTTTCCAGACCCGATGGAGCTTGCGCTATGTTTCCATCAGCTGTTCGGCGTCATCTGACTCTTTCCATTTTGTCAAACATTGTAGAAAATCCATGACCTGCAAAATTTTAAAGCTTCACGTATTCCATTTTCCACCACAATGTTCCCTCAACTAATAAAATCAATCACCGGTAATACCTCGGATGGGTCTCTCAGAGAGTAATATGCACAGGTGTCTTTTGGAACTGCAGAAACCAAGATGCCATAACCCTTCTGCTTCTCTCGCAACACCCTGAATGCATCTTCATCGGTCCGGTCATCTCCAATATAGATTGGCAGAACATCAGAACAATCTGTCAGCCCTGCAGACAAGTGTACTTAAATACAATTAGACGTCCAGGTTTCTGGCTTGCATAGCAGATACTTATCTATAAAGAACCCTCACCCAGTGAATTTAGTAAGAACTCCAGTGCCCTGCCTTTATCCCATTTAATGACTGGCCGGACTTCCAATACCTAGCTTAAAAGAAGAGGAAAAAGATGTTAACCTCTTATTGATCCATCTTGCTCTTTCAAGGAAAAAAAATGTGAGAAAGAAACTCAAAGCATATTTGCAACAGTTTCCAACCTACAACATATTTGAAGCATGGCCAACAATTTTAAAATCAAAATCCAGGCAACCAATCAAATCACAGCCTAAGGCATTGTAAATGAAGTGGTTTCTAAACTTTAAAACTCGGTCAGGCAACAAGAGTATGGAAACATTGTTTCTAGAAGATACCTCAATAATGAAATTTGTAAAGTACTTACCTTCCTCCCATGGCATAATCGTAGTTGTGAGTGCCCTTGAACAACATTAGATACAACTTGTCCAACCACATCCCAGCTCTAACAGATTAAGAATGGAATACATAAAAATTCTCAACATATCACAAACCGAACTGCTGATGCAAGGATTATGAAAAAGAAAGTTGGAATAAACTGACAGATTCACCTCTTCATTGACGCATCGATAGTGAACTGAAACACAGAATTTGTTATTTTCAACCTTCACTCCAGCAATACCCTGTGTAAGCTCAACCAGTGATTCAAACACCTGAGCCAAAACAAAAGATCAAATATGTAAGCTTTTTCTTTGTGGAACAAGAACATATTCTTCATTTGTTGGTGCAGATTCAGTGAGGAGGTTTTCACCATCAAAGTCCCAACTACATAATTCTAGAGGAGAAGATATATGATCCACTTGCTATTTGGAAAGTATAAGTGTATGTGCAAATGCACATCGCACCTCATTAATGAGAGGTAAAAGTTCTGCAGCAGGCTGGAATAATACGCCTTTCTGATAAAAAAAAAATCAAATAAGTCAGCATAGAACAACTTTACAAGGTAGCTCATGGTGATAGGTAATAATGAGAGGTTACCATGGTTTCTAACTGAAAGGCACAATAGTTATAACATTTTATGACTGCATCTCTCACCTCCCTCTCAGATTCATGCAATTAGTGCAGATCAAAGCAGCAGCTTCATGTAAGAAGCAAGACATGATATGAATGACCTGCTCCCAAAGCATGGTGTTGAAGTTTCTCAACCGAAGTGAATACCAAAATATCCCACCTGTTGATCTATTTCAGTTATTGAAAAACAAGCACCACAACCCTTAACCAATACAACTTCCCAAAATATGGCTCAGCTGCTGCATAACCCTAGTGTTCTACTCAAAGTGTACATGTATTAGGAAAATCAAAGTTTATCTCCTTTTTAACCTGCACTTTTGTAGAAGTAATATAGCTTTGAGAAGGTTTGCTGAACGTGGAATCTGACGGTGGGCCCATGATGTCCATTCCATGGCTTCCAGCATAATATAGTTCTCCTAATCGGACAAATTCATAAACCTGTGGTTTCAAAACATGATCACATATATTGCAAATGGAGGTAAGTCAATCATAAGGCAGAATAGATAAACTTGAGCACCTTATCCCGGCACCTCCCACTTATAATTGCAGTAGGGAAATGTTTTGCCACTTCGCTTACAACAGAACGCATCTGCATGCATGAACCAGGCAAATATTAAATCTTCATCCATTCATTTTCTGTGATGTTATCCTCAATTAGTAACTATACAGATTAAACTACAAGTATAAATAATAAATACCATATCAGACATGAAAGCGCAGTCAGGATCATCAACAATCGGTGCTAAGGTCCCATCATAATCCAGAAACAAAGCAACCTGCTTCCCTTTTGCTGATTTTGCAATATTCTCAAAAGATCCAAGGGCTGAAGGGAACAATAACTGCAAAATGTTGAAGTATTAAAAATTTCCACCAAATAATAAGATCCAACTCTCATTTGAACAAAGATTGAGTACTTAATGCTGTCAACAAGAAAACTTACTTTCCAAGAATTATAAGCCGCATCACCATCCCAGAAAAAGCCACTTGAATCAATGCCTTTGTGAGTACAAGTATGGGTTGGTGAGGAAGCTCGCATTGCATTGAGCCACCCACTTGCTCTAACATCATCAAGCTTGCTGGGAGTGGATTTTTTCCAATTTGGGGGAAAGAGACGGTTATACGGGAATGCAGGTGTGTAAGGAGTAGCTGATGAGGGGTAGGTGATCAAATTAGATGGGATGCCAAGTCTGGACTTGGTAAGTGGTGCAGGATCTGCAAGTACAGGGGAGGAATTGTTGTCCATCCTATGGAATATTTGGTGAGATTTGTCAAATTATGGTTTTCAAATTGCTGACTGATCTTATCTAGATAGCCCAAATGTGGTTGGTGTGGTTTCAGACGTCAACCCACTCTTTTGTCAATAAAAAACCACCTCTTCAGAGTTTTTTTATCGCTGCAGTTATGTAGACTACTCATATGGTGAAGTTGTCCTGGAATCTGGGAACATATGAACAACATGTATTTGAAAGGAATATCCAAAGAAGCATAATTCCAATTAGGAACCCAAAAGCAGCAGAACGTTGATATTATGAACATGAAGAGGAGTACATGCCTTGTCATTCTGAGAGGAACAATGCATTTATGGAAAGTTAATTCTCATTTGCGTGACAAATCATAAGAAGAGCCCAGGAGTAGACCGTTGCCGGCAACTATAAAAGATGAACCTAAAACATGGAGCAGCATAAACATGGCGTCAAACAATAGTAAGCAGTAAAACCTCTTTTGCATTTCAATGAAACAATACATACAACAATACACAACTACAAAGTACAACGCACTAATATTCAATACTCTGCTGTCAATATTGCAGAAAACAACTCACCATGATCTAAATGAAACAAACTCCTAATCTAATTTCAAACGGCAACAAGAGTAAAACAGGCACCCAGTAACACGCTTACAGACCTTTGCAACGGATACAACATTTACGCAAACCTTCAATGATCCACAGGTTGAAAAATTCATCGAACAGAAAAATATCAGAATGAATTTGGAGTGTAACTTCAGGAAATAATTGAAGTGCAACCGTGCAAGGCCGCAGAAGAAGAACACATCTTTCAACTTCACGTGCATTCCTTATAAACATGAAACGAAACTAATCTGTACATAAACCGAAATGCCGCCGAAATGAATCCGATACCTCCGCTAACACAATTGCGCAACATTGTCAATAACCATATGAAACGCCTTGGCAGTCAAACACAAGTCAATGCCGGTAACGACAGTTTAGAAATCATTGAAACGCGTAAAGAAGAATCAATTATCCAGGCCCTAAATCAAATTGCCGGAGAACATAAGCCACGAGATGAAGAAAAAAACAAATGGCAGCTACTACAAATCAGAATTATTCCCAGTAACAGACCGGATTAACCTGAAAACTTAGAAAATGTCAGCGGTGCAAAGGAAGAGAAACCTGACGACCAAGCCCGACCGGACTGTCTGAGATTTACAGGAGAGGAAGTAGAAACGGCGGAGAGCCACAAAGAGACGTCCGAAGTAGAGGACCATAAATGGTGCTCGGGGAGGAAGGAGCTGACCGACAGTCGCTGGTATCCAGCCGGTCAGCGAGCCGATGCACGAGCACCGAGCCGTCAGAACGGAAGAGGCAGGCGGACACGTGTCGAGTACATACGGAGACGGGACCATATTCCCGGACCCCATGAGACGGGACGTTTTTGGAGGTTACGCGAGTCCGCGACAAGCCGCTTGTCGCGAGACCGAAAACGGCGGGTCCCGGAGAATCTCCGTTTGTCAGGGCATTGGTGTGCGTCCCCTCAGGGGGCCAGTGGGTCACCCCCGCGGAGCTGTCCTCAGTGACCAACCGCATTTCGAGATTCGTTTAGACTCTTTTTAATCTTGATCGGACGGTCCAGCTCCCTTCACCCCACACCACGTACCCGTGGGTCCCGCACGAGACACTTAATAAGTTAATAGAGTGGCACGTGGTGGGTCCCGGAGTAACATCAGAGGGCGATTTAGGTGGGGACGGGCGACATGAACGATAAAATCGGTCCAACCGGGTGTGAGGGCTCGGGTGCAAGTGGTTGCGCCAGGCGCAACGAACTACCGCCGAGTCGCGCACGGTCGCGGCGCGGGGACGTTTGATTGAGCGTACTTTCTGCCCTTGTCTTCTCTCCCTCCCTGGCTCCCTCGCTTAGAATTCGAATCGAACCAGCCGCGGCGTTTGAAACCCGTGGGTTCGAGCGACCATGAATGGCAGGGACTGGTGTTCAGCGTTGTTGGAGAAGTTGACGTCTCTGCTGAGCGATTTCACGGACTCGAAGATCCAACTGAGCGGTTTCCTTCCCGATTCAGGCTTCCAAAGCCTGAACCCTTATAAAGCTTCACAGGTTTGATTCTAACAATGACTTTTGTTGGATGGCATCGTCTTTCCCGTGTCCTGCAAAATTCACTCCCCTAATAGAAGAAAACGCTTTTTCCGTCGTTGTAAGTTCTCCGTTCTGGTGTTGGACTTATGGGTAATAATTATGCAAGCTGGTTTCGCTTGATAGTGTTTTTCCCTTTCATATGCGAGATAATGGCCTTCGCCAGTGGTGGGTGGTGGATTCGTTTATGGAGCTATTATTGGCAATAGTTGTAACTTACATATGAACAGATAAATAAAGAAAAAACCTTCTCATTGTGTGTGTGTTTTCTAAAAAGTGATCTTTCAAATATATTTCTTCTATTATGGTAAATTTAACGCAAATTTGTATTATGTTATGTCATTTTAATGAGAACTTTTGCCACGTGTCCTTTTAATTCTTATTTCATCATTTGCAAACTTAGTTTGTGAAAGAAGGAACCTGAAGGATGAACAAGAGATATTATTTTAAGACTTGAATCAGTAAATTTGTGGAATGAAGGGCACTCCGACCATTTGTTTCCACAATAATACTTCTCTGTATTTCTTTTCCTTGGCTCTTCGTTGCAAGCTAACTTACACCAAAGCAAAAACCTTTTCTGGGAAAATTCGGCACGAAAGTGTTTAGTAAAGCCTCTGTTATTTTGGTATTCATATAATTCCACGTCATTACATTTCTGGTTATGAAACTTTTAATCTTCTATGATGTTATTTCTGATACGTTTTTCTTGATGTAAATCACCATAATCAAGTTAGTTCATTTTTTTAATTTTTTAATTTTTAATTTTTTTTTGGAGTTTCAGGAATTTGACCAACCACAATGGAAGCAATTGTACAACCTGTTATTGCAGATTTCTGTATATTCATCATCATTTGATGATTTAAAACAATTTGCTGTGGATGAGCTAAAGCTTCGTGGTATTGCAACCTTATCTGATCATCTATTTGAAGAAGTTGACGGACAATTTGAATTTATCAGTTCTGATCTGGTATCTACACAAAACCAGTCAGATATTTTAAGCCCTCTCGATGGTCACCTTTCACTTCTAAGATGCTGCCTGCTTATCCTGCCCTTGCTGGAGTTTGATCCATGTATAATTGCAAAGAAACGCAAAACCCTTGTTGGAATATTGGGAAGGACATGTCATCTCAGTTCGGTGTTGTGTGATTCCAGCATATTTAATGTCTACTCTGCTGATCAAGTTGCAAATTACCTTCTTGTTTTAAATTCAGTACTTGAGGTACAATTAACCCTTCCATCTGTTTACCTTTCAGTGATTTCCTTTTTTATGCATTACAGAGGCATAGTAGGTAAACCAGAAGGGGAAAAGAACCAGCGAGGTTTCCTCCTATACCTTTTAGTTCGAATGTTTTCCTCCTATACCTTTTAGTCCGTTCGTGAAATATAATGACTTGTTTGGTCTTACACAGCCTATGCATTTAATCCTCCATGCCCCCTGAATTCTTTGTCTTGCTATCAGTATCTAACGTAGTAGCAGTTTTAGGTTTATGTTAGGCTGAACTTGTTAACTCAGAAAATTGTTGTTTATAAGGAAAAATAGCTTTGTGCAACCTGTTAAACCTTTGGTGCCAAGCATCTCTACAGGGGCTTTATTATATTAATAGTGTTTTCTGCACTCAAAGAGCAGGCAAACCCCTGATTAGAGTTTCAACTAGTGAGATCTCTTATAGTATACGAAACTGCCATCAGAAGATATGTACTCTTATAATCTTATTCTTGGTCCTTGTAAGTGCTGGCATAGAGGTTGGACGTTTGATGACTTCATTTCTTTGGTCCAGTCATTGTGACCTATTCAGTAAATGGGTGGAATTATTGTTCAGTTGCTTGAGAGCTATAAGTTTGTCTTGGAGATAGCTAAAGGTTTCCTTTGGTCTTCAGGTCTTCATGGATGAACTTCAAAAAGACAAGCGTTTGTCAAAGCACTTCACCAGACCTGAATATGTTACTTTGACAAAAAATAAGGCCTTTCCTTCTGTTCATGATTTCATCATCCTAGAAGTGGTTTGCTGTCATTTTCTTCTGTCAGTTTCAAACAAATGTTCCCTTGACAAATACTTGGACTCTCTATTCTGGTCTTATCTAAACTTCAGAACTCCAAAGCTAACATTAACTGCAGGCTTAACTTTACTCAGATCTTCTATTATTTGTTCTGCCCCTCAAATGATCCTAGCTCATTTGGTTTCCTTGGTCTCTAGTTGCGTTGCTATCAACTTGATTCCATTTGAGTCAAAAGCATCTCTGATACTGTTGTCCCAGTATGTCTCAGCATTTGAACTATCAATTAACATATACAATAGGGAAAGATTAAAGTTAGAGCAGGTTTATAGTCACAATGAAGAAGTTCATGACTTGAGTTTTCCTGATATTTTTGTTGCAACGATATATCAGGCGAGTTTTCAATGTTGCGTTTTACCTGTGACATTTGAGAAAATTAGCTTCCAACTCCATGAGTTGATCAAAGCAAATCAACCTTGCTCTGGTAGTGTAAATTCTCAAGGTTTGGGACCTGACCTTTTGTGCACCTCTGCAGCTTTCATCCAAGAGAACCAACATATTCTGGATGAGTTTCACCAGCATGAAATCTGTTCAATACTGAAATCCATAATAAAAATAATTCTGTCGAGGGAAAACTTGGTCAATGCTGCATCTGTCAATAGCGAAGTAAGCCAGCAAGAAGTATATGTTTTGGCTGCAGCACTGAAGCTGATGGGCTGTACACTATTACATATTGTTGGTTATATGAAGGAAAGTAGGGGCACAGTTCTTTTCAGAAGTCCTGGTGATCACTCATCATGTAAGGAATATGATGTTATAATTAAAACCATTGCCTGTTTTGGGCAATCTAGCTATCCAATGCCTTGTCAAAAGGTTTTAATGGATGGTTTAGGGATGGATGCTGTAATGCAGACGGAGACAATGTTGATGCTAATTCATTTAGCAGGCTGGCTGGTATTTGCCTTTCAAAGTGGGCATGACTTTTTATGGAAAAGCTACATTTTCATGATGATGGCATTGATGAATCTGGTTATTTTGGAAGAAGGTCATATAGATTTATTGAGAAAAATGCTTGTTTCTGCAAAGGAATCTTCCTGTTGCCACTCATCTTTAGCTAAATTTCCTCAGGTGAAATATTACTCATATAAAATGCCAGTATCCATATCTTTGGTTTGATTATTTACCTTCCATGATTTAAAATTAATTTATGTTTTTATTTTATTTGTTCTAAATGCAGGATGGAAAGCCCTTTAACATTGCCTTGAACTTTCATAAAATTCAGAAGACACTTAAGGCGAGATTCAAACATCTTGATGATGAAATACAAGGGTATGCACATGCTAACGTGTCTTGTTATTTAAGGCTTGGCATCATTTCTTTATTTAAGGTTTCTTTTCTGTTTTTCATGTTGGTGTGGTTAATACACTTATAACTTTGAGCAGTTTTTCTGATAAAGCATTTATTATAGCTTTAGATTTCTTGAGTTTAGAGCTTGTATACACAAAGTGGGTCATTGATTTTGGACAAACCTGGTCTAGTATCTTGGGCTGTGAGTTCAAAGCATGGTTTGTGCCTTGTCTATATTATCCACATCTTGGCCCGGTTATGCCTCTGTCAAATTTGGCCTGAAGATGGAGGATTTTAGAGTAGGAAGTCCACCTGTTTCAGCTTGGGATCCGTTCGGCTTATGAATTGTGCAGAATACCTCCTAATGTTGCTCGTCAATTTATACCTCATACGGTATTTTTTGTTGTTAGCTTTCAAAATTTCTTTTTTTTTTTTTTTTTTTTTTTGTTCATTTTTTGGCTCAAAACTGGTATTTGTATTAACTGTCTGTGATTGTTAGAGGTCATGAGCCAATTGGAGATTGCTAATTCATCACAAAATTATGTAATTTTGTTTTGACCTAAGCTTTTCTAAGACCTGAGTCTCATCTTCACAATGGATGCTGTAAATGTGCTTTTTGGATTTTAAAATATGCTTCTGGCTGTGTTTCAATTTGTTTACAGAGCCTTATCCAGAGATTGGGTATTGTATGTCATAGATGAAAAGAAGCATCTAATAACATGTCAATCTTGTATTTTAGTGCCCAAAATGTCGAGAAGGCCAAGGTGGTTGACTTGGAAAGCAAAGATGATGGGACCTGCAATGGTGAGAATTATATTAAATGTATTGGAAACCTGTCTGATTTTGATGATTTGGTAGACTTCATTGCATGCACGCCTGGAAAAGACTATTCAGCTTGGTTGAAGAAGAAGGAAAGGTTCAAGCAGTGGAAAGAAAGTAAACGTCAAGACCACCTACTTGCTACAAAGAAAAAATGTTGGAACTCTAGGAAGAGCTGTCGGAGCCAGAGGTCCTTCCCGTACTTGTATAAGCACAGGAGAACATGACTCCCTCCCTCCCTCCCTCCCTCCCTCCTTTATTTTTTATTTTATTTGTTGGAATAGAACAGAATGGGGTAAAAAAATGGAATTAATGAATTTGATGTGGAACAAAAACAATTAAGAAAGATCACACAATTTTTTGAAAACAACTATTGATGAATTAATGAATGAATCATAATGTATATCAGAATACATTTGTTCAATTTTTCTCACTTTTATAAATGCGAATATAAATTTTAAATATCGGATAAAGTTGCAAGTTTGGAGAAAGATCAACACAATAAAGAAAGACATGAATCGATGGATTTCATTTCACAATTCAAAAAAACAACAAGCAATTGTCATTTGAATTATTATCGTCTAAAGATTCTAAACGGTAAAAAGTACCACCGAAATCAAACGAATGTGTTTCTTCTTGGATTTGTTCAGTCAAGATTCAAGATGCAAGAGATCCTCCCCTTCTGTACCCAAACGGCGGCCTCAATCCACTCACTTTCTTCCCACAGGAATCTCCCGATTCATCAGAAAGAATCGTGTACTTCCTGCTGCTCACCTTCCTTCCTGAAGTAGCACCCGCCATTACTGAAATACTTGTAAGCTTGTTCAGTACTGGCTACTCCACTCACCAACCAGGTTCCCTTTCACAAGCATGGACCCCTGACCCTTCTGATTGTTCCTCAGCGAAGCATACGAAAACCCAGATGGAGAACTTGAAACTTTTTCCTCCTCAAATCCCAGCGAGACGTTTGAGATGAAGGAGGAGGTATCACCATCGAGTTCGTCAATGGTGTCCCTGAACAGATAGAGAGGAAAGTAACGGAGGACTTGGGTCGAATACATGTCAAAAGAGGGGAATTCCGCATACACGCCGCGGTCGAGGAATATCTTCTGCTTCACCTTCTGCATCGCGCTGTCCTTCCCGAAGACCATCCTGTTCACATAATCAAAGCTCTGGAACGAATGGGTCGTGATTTTGCCGCGAGAGGATTTCACCCATCCCCTGGCAGAGATCTACCTCCTCGCAGTAGTCACGAAGCTGCCGTTCATGCCCTTGAAATGCGAGACCAGAGAAGGGACGATCGGCTCCGCCATTGATTTAAGAAGACGCCCCTTCGTTCTCCAATTCTGGGGATCCAACCAAAGATGAAGATTCGCGTCGATGAACCACACATTCAGCCCGTTCGTGACACCGAATCCGAACTCGTGAGGCTTCCCGTCCAAAACATTTCCCAAGAACGGAGTGATTTCGATGTCGTAGACGGGAAGTTCGAAAGACCCAATTCCCGAAATCGGTCTCCAGAGCAGAGGATTCACTCCCCCCGTGTAAATCACGGTGAAAGGCCACACCGCCCCCGTCTTCCCGTCGAGACTGACGACGACCTCCCGGAAAGATCCTTTTCCGCGGACCCCGGACAAGTTGTTCGCTTTGATGTACTCGTCGGGGGGATTCGTGTACCAGAATTCGTCGTTGGAGTGAGAGGAGACGAACACTTCCAGAACCGCTCTGTATGTGTTTCTCGGGACTTGGAATTCTTTCAGCTGGGTGTCGGTCGAATTCTCGACTACGAACCACAACCCGTCGTTCAGGGGAAGGTTTCTAGAGATGAGTAGGATCAAATCGGCGGGAGAATCGAAGTACGATGCGGAATTCGGACTTTGTTTATGTTGTTCTTCTTCTTCGGCCGGGTAAAAATGGAAGGTTATATTGACATGGTAGATTCCGGTGTAGGTCTTGTCGACGAGATTGGCGAGATGGACGGCTAAGGGGTTTTGAGCAGGGAGGAGTACTTCGTAATGTCCTTCTCGATAGTCCGGACGATTCCGGTCGCCCGGGGCTCCGCCGTGCAGGAACGGAGAAGCTCCACGCCGCCTAACCAGACGTCGCAGATGCGATCGAACTGCCTTCCCTTGCAGGTCGCCGTCCATTCCATCACGACCCCGGAGAAGTTCTGAGACGGGCATTCCGTGGGGGGAGTGTACGGCGCGGTCACCGGAGGTTTCCCGTAAGTGAAGCCGAAGTCGTGCTGCAGGATCAGGTAAGAGCAGGGTTTCGTTTTGGGGACCTGGATTGGTCTGGTTACTTCGAAGAATCGCGTGGGGGGTCGGAGGGTTCCGTTTCCGAGGTCTGGAACAGGGATTCGTGATCCAGCAGCCTGACATTGTGGAGATTAGCGATAGAGAAGGGTGGATTCAGAAGAAGAAGAAGAAGAAGAAGGAGAGGTAATGGGGAAGAAGGGAGAGCCATAGTGATTTGGTCTCTACTACTTCGTTCTTCTCGCCCTTCTATGAAGCATTCACAGAAATTCACAAGAAACAGAATCGGAAGCTTAGAAATCGGTGAGAGGCGGAGTCGCTTCGGAGATTTTGATGATTATCGACGGAAATATTTGAGAATCCTCTGATCCCTTGTAAATTCGGAATGAATCAAGCCGAAGTAGTTGCAGCTTTATCGGGTGGCTGCGTGTCGGGAGATACACTGTCGCTCGCTGCTGGTGTGGGAAGACAAAGGTGTTAACCTGTGTACACACACATATTCACACTTTAGGTACTGTGAACACTTTAGGTACTGTTTCACTGAAAATCCGTCGGTCCGCGAAGAAGCACGACCGAGAGAATATTTTAATTACTTTAGAATAAAGTTGTGTTACAGGGTGTGTTTGAATATAAAAAAATTACGAGTACAATTTCTTATGCTTCCTCTGATTCGATCTCCGTATGAATTTGGTGAAGTTTGAGCTTCTGGCGAGTCCTTGTCGAGACTCGAGTTACAAGAATGAGTGTGCACGATCTGGTGTGGCTTTGGTCGGTCGGACGGAGGTATTTGTGCTGACGTTGTCGGCGATCGTGTAGAGCTGCTCCCGGTCAAACTATTGAACGATGAACGACAGGTGGCTTGACTTCTCTGGTTCGAAAGTTTCTGCGAGTGGAGTTTCTTCTCGATGAAGGGATTTTCAGACCTTCGTTTTTTAGAGAGAGCTTCCGATGGTTCTTTTCGATGAAGGATTTTTCAGACCTTCGTCTCGAGAGAGAGCTTCTGTGCGTGAATAAGCACTTCGACTTCTGTTTTTCGAACCTGATTTCTCCAACCCCTGCGACAGGGAACTCTCTGGCTTTTTGTCACCGGTCCTCTGCAGTGGTTGAGCAGTTTTTTCCTGGGAAAGGGGATCACAATCCCCTTTCTGTTAAGGGAGTTGATAGAGGAGGGAGACCAGGATCGTGGCCCCTCAATTTCCTCCTTCGGTTAACGACCAGAACTCGTCATTTGATTGTTGAGGGGGTTGATGTGTGACAGGGCATGCTGACTGGTGATGACACGATGACTTTCTGCTGATAGGGATGCCGACTGTACCGGTGACGCGGCAACATGAATGAGCTGCGTTGAGAGGCTTTTGAAAATTGACAGAGCCTACCCATGACGATCGTTTACTGGACCGATGGGCGTTTGGGCTTGTTAAATTTGGGCTAGCCACATTTTGGTGCATACAGGTACACATTATATATATATTCTAGGTAAAGTTATACACGCTTTAGATTTGTATATGTACATATTTGAGATGCAAACACTAAACACATAGAATACTCTTGGTAGATACATATAATATTCAATTTAGGTACACTTGCACACACTATGTATACATGTGCATATTTGATGGATAAACACACTATACATTACATACTTTAGGTATGCATATTTTAGATGTACTTTTCAAGTGTACATATTTCGGTGTATGCTTTTTAGACACAATTTAGGTACATAGTTTAGACAGACATGCTTTAACTATATATAAGCACATACTTCAAGTACTTCAAGTATTCACTCTTAGGATTTATATATTCTTAGGTAAACAAATGTACACTTATAACATATGCAAACTTGAGATGCACACATGGTGCATACAGATCGGAGACTCACAACCCTGTGATATTTATTGTGTACTGACTTCTTGTCATGTAACTCCTATCGCTACTATGGAGACTTAAACTTGAGATTGAAACTTCCCGCAAGGATAGCCCGAATGAGACCACTTGAGCTAACGCCCAGGGCTCAAGTTTGGAATTAATTAACCATGGTATTTGAATAAGGTTAAAATTAATTACAGATTCTACATGTACATAAACATATTACTTCATACTTATAAATTCTTATAGGTGCATACAATGACAAATAAATATAAGCGCACACACTTTTACTCACAGATACTTGTGAGATCACACAAATAATTATAGCCCCACAATACCAATATATGTATATATATTTTAATACTCATAGATATTTGTAAGCTAACATACTTACAAATATATATGGACATATATACAATTTCATAGATAGAAATGTAACATGGATATGTGAGCCTATCTGCATTTTCATTCTTTCTCACACTAGGGGTGTCAATTTTACCCGATTATTAGTCTATGCTGTTTATTAAATGGAAGGTATATGGAATAAAATTTTTTATTTTGATTAATAAATGGGTAAATGGATAATTTATCCATATATCGAATAATAAATGGAACGGTGTTCCATTATCCATTTACCCAATTAAGAAGGGTATATTAGTTTTTTTAGTAATTTTTTATGATATACCTTCAAATTGATGGTTTTTTCTACTTTAAAATATCATTATTTTAAACTTATATGCAGAATATCTATGTATTTTATTATTTTGTAATTTTATAAAATTTTCATTGTTATTCCATTTCTTACCTAATTACCCGTTCTATCGTCCGATAAATAAATGGATAAACGGCATATGAAATATCTTTTTGGTTATTCTATTTATACCGTTCTATCAATTATTAATAAATGGTATTCTGAATAACCCTATTCCGTTCCATTTATATACTGTTTACACCCCAAGCTGACACTTGTGAGCCTCACACGCAAAAATACTAGAGAGCTTGTACACTTGCAAAACCGGACCCATATGTTCACAAATACCTGGCTACACACGAGTATATTTTTGCATACATACATATAAAAAAAGCCTTCCACTCTTTCACATTATTTACTAATGAAATTGTTTTATGACCTCGTAGATTCACATACTTACCAATATATACTTGGGTTACACTTATAATTTATAAATAGGTGTGGACTAATACACACTCACACATTCACAAATATGTAATTCTACATAAACATAAATAAACCTTACTCACTTTTACTTAAATATGTGTGATTCTAGATGGGTTTTTAATGGATACTTAATGGGTACCCATTAAGAACCTGTTAAACTCTGTGACCCCAATAAGCATTTTAGGCCCCTAATGAATACTTATTATTAATTTAAACTGGGTATGGGTTTGGATAATATGCATGTTTGAAGAATATATGTTGGTAGCCATTTATTTTGTACTTTTTATCACTATAGCATGAAAAACTATGATTTGTTACTTTATGCTTGGATAATGAAAACTAAGAATTGCCTTTAGAGTTAGCAACTTAGAAAAAGTGAAGATGAACCATAGCCACAGATAAATGACATCTTTAGCATTTGTACATAAACATTAGGAGCCTTACTATATACAGATTTTGTGCCACAAATTAATGTCATAACTCATAACACCCTTCCAAGAATTGCAAAAGGAAATAAGAAGCTTTTTTAAAAGTTTGTCAAAAGCTAATGGTGTATGTCTCCTTCCTGTAAGCCGGATAAAGTTAGGAACCTATCACCATGCCTGTCTCACCCACTAAAATGGAAAAAATAAATGTAATATTGTCTCAAAAACACAAATTAAGTAAAAAAGTAGTTTGTGGCACTGTTTTAAAAACTGAACTGAACTAATCAATTCAACTCGATTGAACCAGAATCGGAGGCCAGTCTAGTTCTTATTGACTTGGCCTGATTAAAGTATAGTGTATAATATTCAATGGTTGAACCATTGGTCCAATCCGGTCTCATCGGTTTTAACCAAAATTGGACATAGTACTAGTTTGATGGCCGGTTCAGTTTTTAAAATATTGGTTAGCAGTGTTATGAAAATAGAAACTGGTCGGTTCAACCGGGTTGAATTGGACCTAGAGGCAAATCCGATCCTTACAGAGAAAAAAATGGATTTGCTTTGGGACTAGTTGACTGGTGTAAATAAAAGATAGTGTGGGAGCTGAGATTCAAATCCAAGACCTCTAAAATGCATAAATAGTCTTCTATCTTATATTAAATGGTGAAATAGTGAGAGGATTTGATTTTTCTTTATTTCTATTGAGATTTTTATTTTTAGTGATGTTTTAATTTAATATTTTTAGCAAAAAAAATCTTATTTTCAATCTCTTTTCTTTTCTATTTATTCGTAGTGTAATTCATTGGTTACATCAAGTTTTCTTTTTCAATCCATTTTACTTTTTAAAAAGTGGGAGTCAGGTCTTCTTCCATCTCTTTCCATAAACAATGATCTTTTTCTTTTTCTTGAGAGACCAAACACGTGAGATTTATTGTGATACTAATCCCTACCAAACTTACCTTTAATTTAATTTTTTTCGTTAAAAACATTCTTATTTATTGTATGCATCAAAATGTGCATAGCCCAATTTCGACGAGCCCAGAAACCCACCGGTCCATCAAACAACTATCATGGGTGAATTTCATCGATTCTCTAAGTCCATCATCGCAGCCCATCGCGAGATCCAGCCACACTGCTGCGTCACCAACACAGTCGGCGTCCTCGTCAGCAGAAATTGTCGAGTCATCACCCACGTCAAAAAGCCTCATCAGCAGTCGAACGACCGATTCTGGTCGTTAACCGAAGAAGATCCCGGTCTTCCTCTTCTCCTCTTCTTCCTCAACTTCACCAGTAAAAAGGGGATCGTGATCCCCCTTTCAAGCACCAATCTCAACGACCGAAGAGGACAGGCTACAAATAGCCAGAGGTTCCCTGTTGCAGGGGTTCGGAAAAACAGCAGTGGAAGTGCTCATTCACACACAGAAAATCTCTCTCGAGACGGAGGTCCCAAAATCCCTTCATCGAGGAGAAGCTCTCACGCACGGAAGTTCTCTCGAACCACCGAAGCCAAGCAACTCGCAGTTCATCGTCGTTCAACAGTTCGATTGGAGCAGCTCTACACGTTCGCCGGCAGCATCATAAGTTGAAACACACAGAACACAAATACTTCCGTCCGACCGACCAAAGCCACACCAGATCGTGCACACTCGTTCCTAGAACTCAAACTTCGATGTTCTCACCAGAAGCCGAAACTTCGACAATTCACACGGAGATCGAATCAGAGGAAGCATAGGAGATTGTACTCGCAATTTTCTGATATTCAAACACACCCTGTAACACAAATTTATTCTAAAGTAATTGAAATATTCTCTCGGTCGCGCCTCTTCGCGGACCGGCGGATTTTCGGTGAAATTGATTTGGCATACCCGGTGGGACGTTTCCTACCTCTCATCTCCTTCTCCGTCCAAAAAAAAAAACTCCAACCTCAACCATGGCCAGCAACTCCAGCAACGCCAACAACGGCAACAACAACAACAACAACAACAGGGGCAAGCAAACTGCCTCCTCGAGCTCTGCTCACTCGCACCTCGCCGCGATCGCAGACTCAACCGCAGGAGTCCGCGGGTCATCTATCGCAGTTCCGGCCGACCTCCGCACTCCTACCTCTCCACCACCAGCCACTCGTCCAGTTACAAGGGCTCTAGCCAGAAGCTTGTCCACCGGACAGGCTCCCTTCATGCGCGACGCGCGCTGTCCAAGCGCCG
Organism: Aristolochia fimbriata; assembly: GCA_019845555.1. Lineage (NCBI taxonomy): Eukaryota > Viridiplantae > Streptophyta > Magnoliopsida > Piperales > Aristolochiaceae > Aristolochia > Aristolochia fimbriata. Next base: position 15,660,890 of record CM034084.1, on the reverse strand, counting down.
TCTTCGTAGCACAGGCTGCCGCGGCCTCCACAAAAGCCACCGCGGCCTCCGCCAAATTGATGCCAGCGATGACCAAGCCAACATATTTGGCCGTCGCTGCATCTCCTCCTCCCCCTCGCAATCCGACTGTCAGCCCAGCACAGTCGCCGCCTTCATGAAGAAGCTCCATCGTCCCCAGTTTAGTGCAACGATACGAGCAACATGGAGGCGTCCCCTCCTCTTCCGCGGCGAGAACGTACTCATCGTCGGCCTCCTCCGTACAGAGAGCGACGGCTACAGACACCTCACCGATCGTGCTAGTTTCGCATGACCTCCTGGCCGCACTCAACGCAGTAGCAGGACCACCACCTATCCGCTCACCGCGCCGACAAACTCCGGCGATCTCCCCTGTCACCACATCGCCCATTCCATCTCACCGACTCTCACCGGTGGCTGCCACTGCAAGCCAGTCACCTCCCAGAGCTATTTTTCGTAATCAACCCGCGACCGACTCTGTCGACGGTCGCCCATGGCGATCTCCTCTCCGACACTGACGGCCATCTCTCCGAAGTGGTCGCCGGTAACAGCTTCACCATTCCAAGCCGCGCCGAAAACAAATTCTTTGGCGCAAACCATCAAAATGGCCGCGATGACAACTTCGGCCAAAACCGTCGAAGAGCAGCTAGCTGAATTGCAGGCCGCGCTCAAGGAGCTAAGTGAGCAGCTGCGCATCAAAGACGCACAGATCGCAGCTCGTGATCTCCAAATCACGAGAATGTTAGAACGGTTTGAGATGGGCATGGCCGCAAACAACTCCGGTGGCGTTTCTCAAGAAGTCGACAGAAATCGGCCGATTACAAGTGCTTCAGGTGCACCACCGCAAGAAGACCCTTCTTTCGACGACGAGCTGCCGCCCGTCGGACCAGTGGCCATCCGCAGGGGCCGAGCCGAAATAGATCCATCCACTCTCACTCTTGACACCGTCACCGAGCTCATCAATCGCTCGGTACGGAACAACGCCGGCGACAACAAATCCGTCGCTTACAAGAGGCCGTACACGCAGAGGATTCAGAATATCCCAATTTCAAGTCGGTTACCATCCCCCGAAGTTTCAGCAATTCAATGGTGATGGGCACCCCAAACAACACGTTGCTCACTTCATTGAAACATGCAACAACGCCGACACCGACGGTGATCTCATGGTCAAGCAGTTCGACCGGTTGCTGAAGGGAAACGCCTTCGACTGGTACATTGAGCTACCCCAGGAGTCCATCGATAGCTGGGAACAGTTGGAACGCGAGTTCCTCAGCCGATTCTACAACACTCGGCGCACCGTTACACTGGTGGAGATCGCCAACCTCAAACAAAATAAAGGAGAGAAGGTGGTCGACTACATCAACCGGTGGAGGAACCTGAGCTTAAACTGCAAAGAAAGCTCAAACCTCTCCCTCGAGGCCGAAATAGAGATGTGCTCGCGAGGGATGCAGTGGGAAATCCTACGTTATATCCGCAGCCGGAGGCCGAACGATTTCCAAGAGCTTGCAACAGAAGCTCACAATATGGAAAACTTGATAGAAGAACGAGGAGAAGAAGGATCCTCTTCTGCCGACCCTTGCAAAAAGGGGAAGGCACCAGCCACGACGGCGCCGAAAGAGACGAAGGAGAAAACAAAGTCCTCTTTCGCAATAAATGCTTTCGAACCTATCAAGGTCGGAAGCAAGGTCAAAGCAACTTACCTCCCACGACAACTAACCGGAAGCACATATCGAAAGTTGTCACTGGAGGAACGACAGGCAAAGACATACCCCTTTGTCGATGCAGACGTTCCTATCATGCTCGACCAACTCCTTGACAACCAACTACTGAGGCTGCTGGAAATCAAAAGACCTGGCGACCAATCCAAGAGCAAGGATCCAAATTTCTACAAATATCATCGACTGGTTGGGCATCCGACGGAGAAATGCTTCGTCCTAAAGGATCGCATCATGGAGCTCGCGACTCAAGGCCGCATCGAAATTGAAGGAGCTGAAAATACAACCTCCTCACATGCCATCTCTATTCAAGCCGAGGCAAACCAGCGAACTCGGCGACACCAGCAGAAGGTCACACAAAAGGAGTACCGTCCAAAAGCCCGTCTCTCCTACCGACCACACAATCACAGACGACCACCGGCTAAGGTCGCGCCAAAATCGGCACCCCGTGAACTAGCTGTCGCCGACGCAGAGGGGTGGATCCTGGTCACCCGGAGAAAGAAGCCTCTTCGAGAAGTCGAACCGGCACTAGCAATCACCAGAACCAAGGCAAAGCGGTCAAATAGAAAAGCCGCAAAATGCCAATGAAAAGCTCCCAGGACTGACGTCCAGGGGGCAAGCAAAAAGAAAAGAAGACCCGTCACACTGGCGGAGTTCTTCCCGAAGGAGTTTTTCGCTCCGCCAGCAATGGTGGCGACCTGGTCAACAACTCCTCCCGAGTAGACAGTGTCCAATAAAGGCAAAAGACCGGTCATCGAATGCGACGACCTCGAGACGTCATTGAAGCAAATCTCACCACTGAATGAGATAGAAGACAATCTCGACTTGGCCATTCGGTCAAAACAAGCTCTATTTCGGGTCCACGACAAACCAGAGGAACTGAAAGCCGAACTCGAGATGCTGCTCATGAGAAAGCACGACTTGCCAAAAGGCGGACTGACACCACCTTACAGAAAGGAGGAAGAAGATGCACTATCCTCCCCTCAACGTGCAAAGTCGGAACAAGCACTTGCCGTGACATGCCCGCCGTGCATTACATTCCAAGAGGAGGACGCACAGTTGGGGACGAAAAATCACAACAAACCGTTGTTCATCTCCGGCTACATCAGAGACCACAAAATTGTATCATCATTGACTGCGGATCCGCAATCAACATTCTGCCTATCCGCACGATGAAGAACGGTGGTCTCTCTGCGGGCGACCTCTCTCCAAGTTCTCTTCTCATCCAAGGTTTCAACCAGGAGGGCCAGAGAATACTCGGCATTGCAAACCTCAAGCTGCACATTGGCGACATGGTAGCCGAAACTCCTTTTCAAGTCATCGATTCCAGGACATCTTACAACCTGCTCTTGGGTCGACCGTAGCTTCATTCAAATGGAGTCGTGCCATCCACACTACACTGCTTCAAGTATTGGAAAAATGGCGAACAAAAGACGGTGTATGCCGATGAAAGCCCATTCACAGAGGCAGAGGCATCGTTCGCAGACACCAAATTCTATCTGACGACCAGACCGACAGTCAAATTGTCACCATGGTCGAACCAGGCAGCGAACGCCAAGAGCACTCTGACGCAGACTGCATAGTCTAAACAACCGACGCAGGTCACAACGCTCAAATAGCCGTTGCAGGCCACAAAACCGCTGACGCCGAAACAGACCACGACGCAGGTCGTGTCTAAAAAATAGCCTGCGCACAACAGTTAGCTAGCACATGGCCACAAATCGGCCGTAGCCACTCCAAAGCCAGCGCAACACAGTGTACCCATCTTATGGTACATCCCACAATCGCAAAGGAAGAAAGGAGAAGCTCCACTGGTCGTCTGCCATAAAATCCAGCCGACCCCTTTGCCAGAAAAAGTCACGCTTCCTTTGCCAAAATTGGAGGAACGAAGTATCGTGAAGCAGTTGCCGAGCCAACAGCAGTTGCCGTCCACACGTTCTAATGAAGGTTTCGACCCGAACGCCTACCGACTGATGGCCAGAGCTGGGGGCAACCTTACAAAAGATGAAATTCATGCTAAACCGCCCGTCACTCTACCGGTTCTCACTCCAGAACAGGAGAAGCTAAGAAACAAAGGTCAACGGATCAATCAAGGTCGCCTAGGCCTCGGCTACGAAAAGTAGAAGCCGATCAAAATCTACACTAGCCAGGCAAAACCAGTCAAAATAACCAGAAAGACTTCAACAGGTGTACATCAAGTTTCAGTCAGCCAAACTCCGACGGAAAAGAAAGATGTGCCGAAACCAGTGGTTATTTATACCTTGAGAGCTGAAATAGCACGAGCTCGCGCCTACGACTCAGTTATGGTGAACCACATCTCCATCACTGACGACTACGAAGAGGAAGAGGAATTCGTCTTGAAGGAGGCTCCGGCCGAGTTCGAAGAAGGAGGCTAGTCGACTGTCGACGAATTAAAGAAAGTTGACCTGGGCACAGCAGAGGACCCGAGGCCGACATTCCTCAATGCTTCATTGACGGCCGAAGAAGAGGTCGAATACATGGCGTTGCTCCGCGAATATTGCGACATCTTCACCTTGAACTACACGGAGATGCCCGGCCTCAACCCGCGAGTTGCAGTCCACAAATTGGCAGTTCATCCCTCTGTCTGGCCAGTCAAGCAATCGCAACGACGGTTCTGACCAGAACTGGTGCCGAAAATCGAAAAGGAGATCGACAAATTAATTGCGACAAATTTCATCAGAGAGGTGAAGTACCCATCCTGGATTGCAAACATCATCCCAGTCAAAAACAAGACTGGCCAAATCCGGGTCTGCGTCGACTTTCGCGACTTGAACAAGGCGTGCCTGAAAGACGACTTCCCTCTGCCCATAACCGAGCTCATGGTCGACGCGACGACGGGCCATGAGGCTCTGTCCTTCATGGATGGTTCCTCCGGCTACAATCAAATCCGGATGGACCCAAAGGATGAGGAGCTCACTGCGTTCCGCACGCTCAAAGGCATTTTCAGTTACAAAGTGATGTCGTTCGGACTCAAGAATGCTGGGGTGACTTACCAGAGGGCAATGCAAAATATTTTCGGCGACTTCTTACACAAGCGCGTCGAATGTTATGTCGACGATCTGGTGATGAAAACAAAACAGAGGGCTGACCATCTTCTCGACCTCAGGGCAGTGTTCAACCGACTGCGACGGTTTTAACTCAAAATGAATCCGTTAAAGTGTGTGTTCGGCGTCACCTCAGGCAAATTTCTAGGATTCATAGTCCATCACAGAGGGATCAAAATCGACCAGTCGAAAATCGACGCCATTTAAAAGATGCTAGAGCCCAAAAACGTCTCTGAGCTTAAAAGTTTCGAAGGTCACTTGGCATATATTCGGCGTTTCATTTCGAATCTAGCTGGTAGGTGCCAGCCATTCAGCCGCCTCCTCAAGAAGGATACACCGTTCGAGTGGGACGAATCCTGCTGGAACGCCTTTAACAACATAAAGGCGTATCTTACTAAGCCGCCGGTGCTCGTAGCTCCAATCGTTGACAGACCGTTGCTGATGTACATCGCAGCAGAAGAGAAATAAGTGGGAGCTCTCTTGGCTCAATGCGACGAGAACAACAAAGAACGTTCTCTCTACTATCTAAGCCGAACACTGGTGTGCGCTGAACTCAACTATTCTCCAATCGAGAAGACCTGCCTAGCTCTCATCTTTGCAATTCAGAAGCTTCGGCACTACCTCCTGGCGCATTCGACGAACCTCATCTCGAGAGCCGACCCGCTGAAGTACATTATGTCGCGACCAATTCTCTCTGGTCGATTGGCAAAATGGGCACTGCTCCTTTGCGAGTTCGAAATCAATTTCGTGCCGCAACGAGCAATTAAAGGCCAAGCATTCGCCAATTTCCTGGCCGACCACCCGGTACCTGCCGAATGGGAGTTAACAGAGGAATTTGCAGACGAGGAAATATTTTTGGTCGAGGTACTCCTTCCTTGGGAGATGTACTTTGACGGAGCCGCGCGAAGAAATGGAGCTGGCGCTGGAGTCTTGTTCGTCTCACCGAGGAAAGATTTGCTGCCATACTCGTTCATGCTCACCCAAAGTTGCTCGAACAATGAAGCAGAGTACCAAGCTCTCCTTCTCAGACTCGACATAGCGGTCGAGATGCAGTTGCCGCAATTAAACATCTACAACGACTCGACTCTAGTCATCAAGCAACTTACAGGAGAGTTCGAAGTAGAGAAACTCGAACTCGAACCACTCTGGAGACTGATGCGATCCTAGCTAATCACTAGCAAGAGGACTAATCAATGTAATATAGACTTTTATGCAAGTACGAATATCGTCCCACAAGGACCAAGCCAGTAGTTAATTGCTTTGTGAACAAAAATCTAAAGTTTGAGGAATCTGATTTTAACACAGAGTTTTAAACTAAACCAACACTTGAAAACAGTTAGGAAAAGCCTTTGAGGAAATTTAATGATGAGAGAAGACGTTGAGAATCCAATTCCCTCCCTAGACACTTTCTGAGATTGAATAGAAAATAGTTTTGGAAATCAGTTTCTGAGAAGCTTATAAAACCATGGCTACAATCCGCATCAGCATCACCTTTTTCTATTTCCTAGAGTAAACTAGCCGGCATAATCTACTCTACTTGACAGCATAAACATGAAGCTCATATGTCATAGGCAGATCAACTAATCCAACAGGGTATTACTTTAAGGTCGAGGATTAACCCAAGGATTAGTGATCTACCTAGTGCATAAACTCAAAAAGATTGTAAACTCCTATCAACATGTCTTACCTTAAGCCCAGCGTCACCTTATAACCAGTACATTGCCAGACACCAAGTATGAATCAAGAAATTACGACATGGAAAACTCATTCATGCACCAAACTGAAAACCAAATAAATTATAAAGATCAATCTCATTACATGCCTAGGGAGTCATGGACTCCCAACTAAAAATGACTACTCCATGCTAGAATTGAAAGCACACAACAAATTTTGTACAACAGCCATGAATTAAGAAAGACTAAGTAAAGAAAACTCCCTTAGGAAAAATTTCCTTAACCACTCTTGCTCCTTGGCTGAATGCTCCACCTTTCTTCCTCAAAGTGACCAGAGTTCGTGTGAACTTCCTCTCGACCTTCTCCTCTCTCACTAAACTAAACTAGAAAGCAAAAATGAATACAAAATTGAATGTTTGACACAAGAACTAAAGCTAAAAACTGGATGCCTTGAGCTCTGCCTCGGACCCCTATTTATACTTGAAACTCTGTCCAGACCTTGTAATTTTAGCTTCTATCCAGGGGTGTGAATTGTGTCTTCCCGACCTCATAAGTGGATGAAATTACATAAGGACCTTCCTTATGTAGTCCTTTCCTTTGTCACGAAATTTGAATCCATTCTGAGTTGGGAAACTCGAGATATGATGAGAGGAAGTTGCCTGGTTTCTGCAGCCAATTACTGCACAGGGTCCACCACTTTGGAGATGTGAAACTCAAGAAACCTGGCTTGGATTGGCCTGAATTTTTGTGAAAAGATCCTCTGTAGAACCAGGAAGCTTCGTTCCAAGTTTGGCTTCAATTGGAGTTCGGGAACTCCATGTATGCTCTCCCCAAATTTCGGATTTATCTCCTTCTTTTGACAGCAGATTCCTTTTTTGAATTAACTTCTTCTCTTTGACCATTCAATGCACCTGGACTCAGGTACATTACCTTAAACTCTTCGTGGGTACCTTCCTTAGATGTTTAAGACTCCTTCTCCCAAGTTTGGATTCGATTTGATTTTTTGCTGCTGAGTCATCGGCGCGGTCGCGCCGAATTCTGGCACGGACGCGCCACTGGGGCCGATATCCGTCTAAGTCGGGAGACCACTCGGTGCGGTCGCGCAGAATTATGCAGTGGAGGTGGCGCGGTCGCGCCAGTACTTGGACATTTCCTTGGTCCCTGAACGACAACTTCTCTTTCTGCTTTTAGCTCACTTTGGCGCGTCCATTCTGGCTTTGCTTGAGGTCGCGCCGGTTGTTTGGCGCGGTAGTGCCCTCCTGTGGCGCGGTCGCGCCAATTCACATTCCCCAACCGTTGGCTTTCATGACCGTTGGGTTGTTGGACATTTTTCCTTATTAATTTGAATTTTTGCGGATTTATCTGGTGCGGTCGCGTAGATTCTGGCGCGGTCGCGCTGTTCTTCTTTTTGGCCTCTTTTGCTCATTTTTCTTCTGTTTTTGCTCCAAATCCCGTTTTTCTTCTTCCACTGGCTACCTGAGACATAAAACATAAAACTGAGTCATATTTGTTGATTTTTATGCTCGAAATTAACTCAGAATTAAGTTTTTCAATCAATTTATATGCCCAAAGAAAGTGTCTTTTAGACACTTATCAAGACATGCCAAAGAACGTCTGGCCCAAATCCCTGAAGCTTTACTCCACCATGTCGCTTGCTCCGGGAATGGGCCACCCGACACATTAGCCGGCATCGCGGCCAGTTTGGCACAGTTCGACCAGCGACCAAGCCAGATTCCCTTTTGCGAGCGATGGGTAATCCCTCCACCGGCCGAGGGAGAAACAAATGAAGACGAAATAGAAGAAATAGAAGAGTCTCTGCCTATCTCGGCCAGTCAAAATCAAACCGAAGATTGGAGAGAAGCCATTACAAATACTTCCGTCCGACCGACCAAAGCCACACTAGATCGTGCACACTCTTTCCCAGAACTCAAACTTCGACGTTCTCGTCAGAAGCCGAAACTTCATCAAATTCACACGGAGATTGAATCAGAGGAAGCCTAGGCGATTGCACTCGCATTCCTTGATATTCAAATACAAAATTGTTACACAAAATTCTCTGATATAATCGAATTACTCTCTCGGTCGCGCCTCTTCGCTGACTGGCGAATTTTCGGTGAAACATTTATTTATTTTATAATTACGTCATATTAGGATACATAATATTTTTTCAATAATTCTAAAATATCAAATGGGAAGGAACTATATTATTCATATTGATTATGAATGTGCTGTGTTTATATTTTATAATTCCAAACTCCATACTCCATAACAGCGAGAACTGACCCATCTTTCGACCCGGGTTCGCTGCCTCGATGCGGTTTCGAGGAGGGTACTTTTGTCACAGTGAGCTCTTTTTATTTATTTTGTTTTATTTTTATTTTTTTTGCGTTGACGTTTGACAGAAGCTTCTACGAAGTCACCTAGGAAGCTTCCATGAAGCAGGATAGTTTCGAGATTTCCCTACTGGCACGCGAATGATGACATCACCAATTCCGGACAGAAAGGGGTCCAGGGGTATAATAGTTGACTTGGAGATGTTCTTTCCAAATTGGACTGCTGTTTTGGAACAGAGAATTATTATTGGACCACGTGAACCACAAGCTTTGTGGAACCAATTAATTATATATCCATAATAGTTTCTAGCTGCTACATCATCATATAACTCTACCATTCCGTATGATAAAAACAAAAAAAAAGCAAAAATCATATGACACTACCTTACATTATGATAAAAATAAAAAATATAAAAAGAAATAAATAAATAATTAGCCTAAGGTTATCGGTGTAGATCAAAGAACGCGGCGACGACCGTAGTCGAGGATGAGGTCGGGTTCTTAATTTTGATATTTATCATTTTTTTGTGTGGAACAGGCAATCAGATCTTAATTTTGATATTTATCATTGGAGATATGAAGTTAAGCATGTCTATGTGGACTAGTAGTAGCAATTTGCACTAAGTGTGGTTTGACTGAAAATTACTTGTTGTTGGCATTGCTGCTTAGAGATAAGACGGATGCTCCTTTGTTTAATTAAAACTCCAATTTAATATGCTTCCTATGTGTCCCCATTAAAGTAGTTGAGATATTCTTGTCTATATTAAACCAGGCAGGTGGATAGGCCTACTTTCCTACATAATTTGGTTATTGAATCCACTTGTATGGATTAAACTCTTATTGCATAGAAAAATTAAGTTTGACATATGAAAACCTTACCCCTTCACAATGCTGGCTTAAGTCAATTGGTTTGCTCTTCTTTCCCTGGTTTTAGTGACTTTGAACAAGGGGAAAAAAAAAAGTTCATTACGGGGGTTTAGTCAATTAGGAATTTAAAGTGGGAGACTACCCACTATTTCCCGCATTAGTCTGTCCTCAAGTCATCGTAACTCTGAATTCTCCTTAAAAATAGGGGAGAATTCAAAATTTCAGCGCCAGTGCATTTTACGACGCGCTCGGAGAATTCGTTTTCTCCCGTTGCGACCTGGAATTTTGAAATCCACTCAATTTTCTCTCATGAACGATTCAAACAGTGATGCTTCAAGAGGCAGCTAATCAGTCACCAAGCTCATCCTCGATGCTCTCAGATCTCTTCTGTTTTTGGTAGCATTTTTTTGTGAGGCTGCAGTAGAGGAAGGTGACTTTTCAAGGTGTGTTCTTCTATCAACTTCTTTCTTAGTTTTCTGCTGTAATTTTTGTCGTATTGATCTCTGGACGAGTTGCATCTTTGCAAGTACTTTTTTTTAGCTCCATTCTAACCTCTGTAAAAGTTCAGCCATTGCAGGTTCCTTTTTCATCTATTCCTACTTGCTTTTTCATAACTTGCTGCTTAAATGCTCTGAAATTACAACAAATTTATGGACAGAAATTAATGACAATAGAATCAAGGACAACAATTAATGACAGTACAATTAATGACAGTACAATTAAGAACAGAAGTAAGGAAAGAAAAAGACTTCTAACCCATCGATCTCTCTTCCTTTCTCCAACGTTTTTATCTCGTTTAATTTTTTTAAAACGAAAGGCTGGCGACGTATATATTTTCAGCCTCCTATTCTTCTCCAACATCCCCTTACTCTAAGCCTCTCACTTTTTTGAGACTGATGAATGCGTAAATTTTTCTGTCTTGCTGCATTAGTAATGTGTTAGCCTCATGGTAACATATAATATTATTTATTCAATTTGGGTTTGGATCCTTTACCTGGAATTGAACAATTCCCCGGGTTTGGATCCTTTACCAAAAGCAAAAGTTTTGAGCCATCTCTGGTTGCTGTAGAAAGTGAAAATTTCTTCTAAAGACATCAATCATAGAACCCATGACATGATGGCACCCACCGGAAATTCAAGTTGACCAAGTCCATCATATGGTGTATTTATTTTACAAGTATTCTCACGTGGTGATAATAATTACTATTTGCTTAAGCTTTACTAGGTAATTTGGTAAGTGGGAGAATAATCCAGAATTGATTAGATGTTTTGACCTTAATCTTTAGTTCAATATAAATTTTTATGCATTTTTTTAGTTCATATGTTATCTAAGAGCTATAATAGGTAATTATGATTTATGAATATATATTTTTATTTTTATAGATGTCAATTATTCAACCAAAAAAAGAAAACAAATGTTGGTAGTAGTCAAGGAGTACGGGTGAGAGGGTCTTACATGGCATGGACCGGAAGAGAAAATCAAGTGATGCTTAACTTATTAGTAGAGTTAGTGGAAAGGGGCAATAAAATTACAGATGGAACTTTTTCCAAAGCATTGATTGAAAGTGATGTACAACCCAAATTCAATGATATTTGTTGTAGTAACAAATAGTTTGAGCATTATAAAGCCAGATGGAAGACATGGAAGAAAACGTACTCTACCATAGTTGGTATGTTGAATAGTGGTAGTGGATTTGGATGGAATGCAGATACAAAGAGAGTAACAGCAGATGATGAAGTTTGGGATGGCTACATCAAGGTAAAAAATTACAATATTTCTACTATCTAATATTAAATACTATATGATATTCTAACACTTAATTATTCATCTTATTATTGTAGAGTAACCTGATGCGGCAAAATATAGGGAACAAGGTTGTGACTATTTTGAGCAGCTTCAAATTGTAGTTGGAAATTCGATTGCTACAGGATCATTTGCTCAAGGGGTGTCAATTCATGGTGCTAATAACCCAATTGGAATAAAAGATGTAGATATCAAAGGAGTTAATGACGAGATTAATAATGAAGGTTCAAATTTAAATAATAGCTCAACAACAACAACAACAACAACAAGTAAGGGAAATAACCTAAGATCTACAACTGCATCTCCTAGATTCAAGCGAAGAGCAAGGTCACAAGCAAAAACCAATGAAGATGTTGCTAACTCTCTTTTAGAGATTGTTGTTGAATTGAAGATTATGAATGAGAGAAAGAATAGTCAACAATGGTTAGTGGCTCTCAATGAAATCCCTGATATAGACCCAATATTGAAGTTTATGGCACCAGAATTTTTGAAGCTTCATGAGAATAAAGTTGCATTTATTACAATGACTCAAGAAGAGCATAGAGCTTGGTTAGCTTGGAAGGCTAGTAGGACCTAGAGGAGAGAATTTTTTAAGTAAATATGTAATAAGTATTTTCTAAAAAACAAATACATCTTTTTTCTTTAGTAATTTCTACTTTGTAATAAATATTTTTTTATTTCTACCTTTTTTTATATTACTTTCTCATAAGGTATATTTTTTATAATTGCAGTATTGATGTCTGATTTAGAGTCTTTTGAAGTACAAAACTCAGATACATCATCAGATGATGAAAAGATGATGATAACGACGGCCACTGGTGCTAGCATTGTTGCATATAATATTATTATTAATAGTAAGGTTCCACGTCAAAATATTAGGATAGAAGGTCCACTTTACATGAGAAGTGCTCTCTCAGAAGATCATCCTGAAGATTTTCGGTCAAGATATAGGATGACTCCAATAGCTTTCATGAAATTATGCAAGATATTACGATCAAAATCATTATTGAAAGATACAAGAGTTGTCCCTATAGAAGAACAATTGGGGATGTTTTTATTAACAATTGGCCAAAATCAAAGATATTGTGTGACGCAAAATCGGTTTCATCGATCAGCTTGGACTATCAGTTCACATTTCAACAAAGTTTTAGATGCTATCGTGATGTTAAACGATGAATATATGTAATCTATCTCCACAGCTACACCCTTGAATATTCAATCTAGTCATCGATATTATCCTTATTTTAAGGTAAGTTACCTAGTCTTTAAATTTTAAATATTAACTTTATTTTTTTAGATTCTAATTTATGCATATTATTCAGGATTGCATTGGAGCTATAGATGGAACATATATTTCAGCTGTAGTATATGGTGACGATTCAATCAGGTTTAGAAATCGACATGGTAAATTGTCACAAAACGTTTTAGCTGCATGCACTTTTAACCTAGAGCTTATTTATATACTTGCTGGTTGGGAAGGGTCTACAAATGGTGCTAGAGTATTAAAGGATGCATTAAACAAGCCTAATGGACTTAAAGTACCACAAGGTAAAATTTTAGTTTATTCTTTTTTTTAAGTAGATATATAGTATTTTAATCATTAATGACCTGGGTTTTTAGCTCCATATCGTGGAACACGATATCATTTGCAAGAATATGGCAATAATCTTCCACAAAATCCGAAAGAGTTGTTTAATCTCCGACATGCATCATTGAGGAATGTAATTGAGAGGATATTTGGAATTTTAAAATCTTGATTTGTCATATTACAAACACCACCACCATTTCTGTATCCTGTACAGGTGAAGATAGTGTTAGCTTGTTGTATTCTGCATAATTATCTTCGTAAAGAATGTCCCAGTGATGAATTTACTATTGAAGAACAAAGCCAGCAACCATTTGATTTTTATGAAGATGAATTTGATGGTGACATAGAATCTGGAACTGCCCAATCTCAAGTGGAACAACGCCTTGGAGCTGACCAATTTCGTGATGAGATGGCTAATCAAATGTGGACATTCAGGCTTCCCAAGTCTGAACCCTTATAAAGCTTCATGGGTTTGATTTTAACAATGACTTTTGTTAGATGACATCATCTTTCCCGTGTCCTGGTTAGGCAAATTCACTCCCGTAACAGAAGAAAACACTTTTTCCGTCGTTGTATGTTCTCCGTTCCGAAGGGCGCGGATCGTTTCTCTTCTGGTGTTGGACTTATGGGTAATAATTATGCAAGCTGGTTTCGCTTGATAGTGTTTTTCCCTTTCATATGCGAGATAGTGGCCTTCGCCAGTGGCGGGTGGTGGATTCATTTATGGAGCTATTATTGGCAATAGTTGTTACTTACATATGAACAGATATATAAAGAAAAAACCTTCTCATTGTGTGTGTGTTTTTTAAAAAGTGAACTTTCAAATATATTTCTTCTACTAAGGTAAATTTAACGCAAATTTGTATTGTGTTATGTCATTTTAATGAGAAATTTTTCCACGTGTCCTTTTAATTCTTATCTCATCATTTGCAAACTTAGTTTGAGAAAGAAGAAACCTGAAGGATGAACAACAGATATTATTTTAAGACTTGAATGAGTAAATTTGTCTAATGAAGTACAGTCCGACCATTTGTTTCCACCATAATACTTCTCTGTATTTCTTTTCCTTGGGTCTTCTTTGCAAGCAAACTTACACCAAAGCAAAAATATTTTCTGGGAATATTCAGCATGAAAGTTGATAAGTGTCCAAAAGACACTTATTTATGCATGAATTATTGATCATAAATTCCAAATTTGAGTTGATTATGAGTATGAAAGTGACAAATATAACTCAAATACATGTTTTGTGTCTCAGGTACCTGGTAAAAGAAGAAAATCTAAATTTGGAGGAAAAACGAAGGAAAAAGGAGCAAAATCAAGCAAAAAAAGGAATGGCGCGACCGCGCCGGGTAAATGAGCGTAAACTCAAATAATTCCAAGAAATTCCCAATGGCTAGTGAGGCTAAAAGGAGGACAGTTCGTGAATGTGAAATGGCGCAACCACGCCCTCGTGGGCTCTATCGCGCCATGAAGATGGCGCTACCAGTGGCACTTTCGCGCTGCACTGTTTCCCCTTACAAATATGCCAAGTTCTATTTCGGGAAGTCGGCAAAGAGTTTAAGGAGTGGCGCTATCGCGAGAGTTCGACAGCATAAAGTGGCGCGACCGTGCCACGAAGAATCCTTCCTCATATAGGACCCGAAGGCCGTGCTCCAAACTTAGACAAAATTTCTGCTCCAGTGGCGCGCCCGCGCCAAAACAAAGAACAATTCGGCGCGACCGCGCCGCTGACTCTGCTTCGTGATTTACGAAAATCTCGGGATTCTGACTACCAATCCAGCCCAGACTTGGAAGAAGAAGTCCTAATTGGTTAAGGAATGTATCTACGAAGATTTTATGATATATTTCCAGAGTCTAGGTGCATTGAATGGTCAAGAAGAGAAGTCCAAGATAAAGAAGGAAACTGTTGCCATAAAAGGAAAGTACAAGTCCGAGATTGAAGAGGCCATATCTGGAGATCCCGACTTCCAATTGGATCCAAATTTGAACCACAGCTTTCTGAGAGGATTGAGAATCATGACACGGAAAATCAGGCCAATCCAAGTCGGGTTTGTGGAGTTTTATATTTTCAAAGTGGTGGACCCAGTGCTGGAATTGGCAGCAGAAACAGTTCAACTTCTCAAGGTGATATCTCAAGCTTCCCAACTCAGAATGACTTCAAATTTCGTAAAAAAGTCAAGGACTATGTAAGGAAGGTTCGGATGTAATTTCAGTAAATTCTGAGGTTGGGAAATCACAATTCATACCCCTGGACTGAGGCCTAAATCACAAGTTCTAGGCAGAGCTTCAGCTATAAAAGGAGGTCCGAGGCAAAGCACTTGCATCCAGTTTTCCCGAGTTCTAATTCTTGTTTTTAGTTTAATTTCATATTATTTTAGTTAGTGTGGAGTTGAGAGAGAGAGAAAGAAGGAAGAGATTTCAGTCAAGGAGGAGTTAAGGAGGAGTTGAAGCTAAAGGCAGTCCTCAAAAGGGGGTTTTTTGTACTTAATTTTCTTCTTGGTTTCATGGCTGTAATTAATTCCTCTTTGTGTGTTTATTCTATTAGCATGGAGTAGTCTCTCTTTGTTGGGGAAGTCATGAACTCCTAGCTATTTTATGTTTGAATTCTGAAGTTTATATCAATAAAATATCCTGCTTTTGTTTTAGAAATTGAGTTCATTGCTTATTTCTGATCTGAATTGATATTTGAAGTTTAATGAGGTTCGAATAGAGAAGTTAAATTTCAGTAGAAAGTTGGGTTGGTTATATGATTCTATGTTTTCTAAAACAACTTATTTTTTAAGCTAGATTGTTCCGGTTATGAAGGAGACTAGTTGAAAAGTGATGTGACTTCTATAACTCTTGTTCTAAATAAGAAAGAGTAAATCTTCAAGCTTTTATATTTATGCACTTAGGATTTGAATGTTCCGGTTGAGAAGGAGTTCAAGGAATAAGTGAAAGTTATGTCCTGTATATGGGTAACTAGGTTTTCGAAAGCTAAGTCAAGGCAAGGATATTGGAGCTATAAAATCAGAATTCTACATGTTTACAACTAGGAGGGATTGGCATTCTTCCCCAACATCTCATCTTCATAAGTTTTTCCAAAATTTTCAAATTCTGTTTTTCTTTTTAGTTTTCAACAAAAATCCAAATTCTCTTCACCTCAATCAATAGGAAAATTTTTACTTAGATTAGGCTCTCATCAAGGTTCCTGTGGGATCAATATCTGGACTCTAGAAGTCTATATTACTTGCTGACCTAGTGCACTTGCTAGACACCCAACAAGTTTTTGGCGCCGTTGCCGGGGACCATTGAATTGAGAGTAATTTTAAGTGAATTTTATTTTGTTGATTGAGTCTAATTTTTATATTCTGTTTTTCAGGTTGAATCGGGTTTGTGTATGAAAACAAGGTCTGGTGGAGAACCACTAGCTGAACCAGATCCGGAACCTGAAAGATCACTCCTTAACCTGAGGAGAAGAGGATAGTCAGCAATGGAGGGTCAAAACCAGGAAGAAGGGGCTGAGAAGACAATGGAACATTATGTTCAATCAAACCCCAATGCTCAAAGATCAGCCATTGTGAAACCTGAAGTTCCAAGCAACTTCGAGATCAAGCCTCAAATCCTGTCAATGATTCAGAACAATTATCAATTTGGAGGTTTGTCTCATAAGGATCCTAATGAACATATTGAAAAATTTCTTGAAATCTATGATACTTTCAGATTTAAGGATGTTACTAATGAAGCTGTCTGGTTAAGAATATTCCCTTTCACTCTAAGAAACAGAGCAAAGAATTGGTATCACACACTGCCACCTGAATCCATTCGAACATGGGATGAGCTACAAATGAAGTTCCTTGGTAAGTATTTTCCACCTGCCAAAACAATTAAGTTGTGTAATGCTATTTCCAATTTCATGCAGGAACATGATGAACAACTTTATGAAGCATGGGAACGATTTAAAGAGCTGCTCAGAAAGTGCCCAAATCATGAAATCCCACTATGGATACAAATAGAGACATTTTACAATGGAATTACAGCTTCAACACGAAACTTAATTGATGCTGCAGCTGGTGGGACCATGAACAAAAAGACCCCTAATGAGGTGTATGAACTGATTGAAGAGATGTCATCTAACATGTACCAGTATCCAGTGGAGAGAAGTGCAAGAGGGAGAGTTGCTGGCATACAAAATGTTGATCCTATAGTAGCATTGCAGGCTCAAGTCGAGTCACTAACCAACCAATTGTCAAAATTGCATAAACTCTCTTTGGTTGCTCAGATTTGTGACATGTGTGGAGGAGGACATCCCAGCCAAGAATGCCAAGCAGGTAATGTTCAAGCTGTAAATTCTTTTGACCAAGCTAATTATGTTTCAAACTTTCGCAGGTCTAATGATCCATACAGCAACACTTACAATCCTAGTTGGAGGAATCACCCAAATTTTTCATGGACAAACAACAACCAGCAACAAAACACTCAACAACCTATTGCTCAAACAAGACCACCACCTGGATTCCAAAAAGTAGCACGAGAACCAGAACAAAAATCCAATCTTGAGGACATGATTTCGAAGATTCTAGCAAATCAAGAGAAAGGAGAAGCTCGGACTGAAGCCAGGCTTCAAACCCAAGAGGCATCAATCCGAAATCTGGAAATACAAATTGGACAGCTGGCAAACGCCATATCAGGTAGGAATCAAGGAACTTTACCTAGTAATTCTGAAACTAACCCAAGGGAGCAGATCAAAGCCATCACCTTGAGAAGTGGGAAGGTTTTAGAAGAGCAGCAGCATACCCAAGTGGAGGAGGACACAACATATCAGCAGCAGGACAAGGAAAGAGAAGAACTCAATCAGGAGAGGGAGGTAAGTAAGCAACAAAAGCAAAAAGGTAAGGCTTCTAAAAATCTCTCTAATGATGACATAAATGTGGACACATTACCATATCCAGCAAGAGCTAAAAAGGATAAGTTGGAGGACAAATTTTCAAAGTTTATTGATATCTTTAAGAAACTGGAAATTAACATTCCTTTTGTAGAAGCTCTAATGCAGATGCCTCAATATGCAAAATTCCTTAAAGAGGTGCTTTTAGGAAAAAGAAAGATTGAAGAGCAAGGAACAGTGATGCTGACAAAAAGTTGTAGTGCCATATTAAAAAATCAATTTCCTACCAAGGTTAAAGATCCAGGGAGTTTCACTATACCTTGTGAATTTGGAAATTTTAAGTTCAATAAAGTGCTATGTGACTTAGGAGCAAGCATAAATCTGATGCCTTTATCCATTTGCAGGAAATTGAATCTTGGAGAGCTTAAAGAGACAAATATCATGCTCCAATTTGCTGATAGATCAACCAAAAAACCTAATGGACTGATTGAGGATGTGCTGGTCAGAATTGGAAAATTCATCTACCCATGCTATTTTGTGGTGCTGGACATGGAGGTGGATTGGGAATTACCACTGATTCTTGGGAGACCATTCTTAGCCACTGGAGCTGCACTAATTGATGTCAAACAGGGAAAATTAACTCTCAGATTAAATGATGAAGAAATTGTGTTTGACATTAAACAAGCTATTAAAAACCCTTCTAATTCTTGTGATGATACATGTTATTTTATTGATGTGATTGATGTATGTGCAGAACATGTTCAGCAGGAAGTCATGATGAAGGACAGCATGGAAAGGTGCTTGGTTCAATCATGCACCAAGGAAGATGATGATCCCCTCATGCAGCAAGAAGTAGAGCAATTAGAGGCTGAAGGAAACAAAGAAGAAGACAAAGGAGCTGAAACCAAAGACCCATCTCAACTTGAACTCAAACCTTTGCCTAGTTCTTTGAAATACATTTTTCTTGAAGATAATGCAAAACCAGTAATCATCTCTTCTTGTTTGAATATCAGGGAGGAAAAGCTCTTGATTGAGGTGCTGAGCAAGCATAAGAAGGCAATTGGGTGGACAAATCTCAGATATCAAAGGAATCAGCCCAACCACATGCATGCACAAAATTTTGATGGAGGACTCCTTCAAACCAACAATTCAACCTCAAAGAAGGCTAAATCCAACCTTGCAAGAAGTGGTCAAAAAGGAAGTGGTAAAGTTGCTGGATGCAAGTATTATTTATCCAATTTTTGACAGCAAGTGGGTTAATCCTGTCCAGCTAGTGCCTAAAAAGGTGGAATAACAGTCATAAAAAATTCAGATGATGAGTTAATACCCACTAGGACGGTGACTGGATGGAGAGTCTGTATTGACTACAGAAAATTAAATTCAGCAACCAGAAAGGACCCTTTCCCTTTACCCTTCATTGACCAAATGCTTGAAAGATTGGCAGGTAACAAATTTTATTGCTTTCTTGATGGCTATTCCGGGTATTTTCAAATTCCCATTGCCCCAAAGGACCAAGAGAAAACCACTTTCACCTGCCCATATGGGACTTTTGCATATAGGAGAATGCCTTTTGGCTTATGTAATGCACCAACCACTTTTCAGCGATGCATGATTGCTATTTTTTATGATTTTATTGAAAACTTTATGGAAATTTTCATGGATGATTTCACTCTATATGGACTGACTTTTTGAAACATGTTTGAAAAATTTAGATCTGGTCCTAGCAAGATGTGAAGAGACCAATCTGGTTCTGAATTGGGAGAAGTGCCATTTTATGGTGAAGGAAGGCATTGTGTTGGGCCACAGAATATCAGAAAAAGGTATTGAGGTTGATAGGACAAAGGTAGAGGTGATTGAAAAATTACCTTCGCCTACAAACATAAAGGGCATAAGGAGTTTCCTAGGACATGCAGGTTTTTATAGGAGGTTTATCAAGGATTTTTTAAAAATTGCAAAACCATTATCGAATCTGCTTATGAAAGATGTTAAATTCAATTTTGATGATGATTGTTTGCATGCCTTTAAACTCCTAAAAGAAAAACTAATTTCAGCACCCATTGTTGTTGCTCCTGATTGGACCATACCCTTTCAATTAATGTGTGATGCTAGTGATTATGTTGTAGAGGTTGTGCTTGGGCAAAGAAAAGAAAGAATGTTTCACACCATCTATTATGTTAGCCACACACTCACCAGTCCACAATTAAATTACACTACCACAGAGAAAGAGCTATTGGTTGTAGTGTATGCTTTCAAAAAATTTAGATTATATTTAATTGGATCAAAAGTTGTTGTGTATACTGACCATGCAGCTCTTAGACATCTCTTTGAAAGAAGGACTCCAAGCCTAGACTGATCAGGTGGATCCTTCTCCTTCAAGAATTTGACATCGAGATCAAGGATAAGAAAGGAGTTGAGAATGTGGTGGCTGATCACTTGTCCAGGCTTGAGACTGAGGAAGTAGAGAAACGGGGGATTTCTGAACTCTTTCTTGATGAGATTATCTGTCAGATAAATAAATTATCTTTCCAAGCACCTTGGTTTGCTGATTTTGCAAATTTTCTTGCAGGTGGGTGGATTCCAAAGGAGCTAAGCTGGCAGCAAAGGAAGAAATTCTTTTCTGATGTGAAACACTATTTTTGGGAAGATCCTTACCTCTACAAAATCTGTCCTGATCAAGTGATAAGAAGGTGTGTCCCGGAAACAGAGTTCGAATCAATTCTGAAGCACTGGCATGATGGAGAAGCAGGAGGCCATTTCAGCTCAAATCGAACAGCAGCAAAGGTGATGCAATCAGGTTTCTATTGGCCCACACTTTATTAAGATTCCAAGAGGTATGTATCTACTTGTGACAGGTGTCAAAGGACAGGTAATGTCTCTCGAAAAGATGAAATGCCTCTCACTAATAAATTGGTATGTGAATTGTTTGATGTGTGGGGTATTGATTTTATGGGTCCTTTTCCATCTTCATATAGTTTTGAATACATATTAGTGGTTGTTGAATATGTTTCTAAATGGGTTGAAGCCATAGCTACTAGGACCAATGATGCAAGGGTGGTGTTAGAATTCTTAAGGAAAAATATTTTCACCAGATTCGGAGCACCTAGAGCTATAATCAGTGATGGGGGAAACACTTTTGCAACACCCAATTCGCTGCTTTACTTAAAAAGTTTGGGGTGAGGCATAAAGTAGCTACACCTTACCATGCTCAAACAAGTGGGCAGGTTGAAGTGTCAAACCGAGAGCTAAAAAGAATCTTTGAGAAAACTGTAACTCTATCACGAAAGGATTGGGCTATTAAGTTAGATGATGCTCTTTGGGCATATAGGACAGCTTACAAAACCCCCATTGGCACCACACCATTTAGATTGGTATATGGGAAAGCTTGTCACCTACCTGTGGAATTGGAACATAGAGCATATTGGGCTACTAAAATTTTAAATTTTAATGTGCAAAAGGCAGGAGAAAAGAGATTGCTGGATTTGAATGAGCTAGAAGAACTAAGGTAATGGGCTTATGAAAATGCTAGGCTCTACAAACTGAAAACAAAGAAGTGGCATGACAACAACATTAGGATGAAAAACTTTGAGGTAGGCCAGAAAGTACTTCTGTACAATTCAAGATTAAAACTCTTTCCTGGGAAATTGAAATCTAGATGGCAAGGACCTTATGAAGTTGTTGGGGTATCTAACTTTGGAGCATTTGAGATTAAACACCTAAAGAATGGAGAAAAATTCAAGGTGAATGGGAATAGGCTGAAACTCTATCAAGAGAGGTTTCTATCTGAAACCTCTGTTGTACATCTGATAATTTGATCCCATAAGAGATCTGTTAGATAGGAATAGGAGTAGGATTTTTGTGTGTGAGTAATTTGAATATTTTTTTAATTTTTAGGCTATGTTTTTAATAATTCCTCCAATGAAAATGTGAAACAAATGACTCTGCATCTGCTTATCACTGATACAAACCTGTCAAAAGTGGAAATATTAAAAATTGCATTCAGAATCTGAAGATTTCCTGGAATTAATCGGCGAGACCGCGCCAAATTCTGGCGCGGCCGCGCCACTTGCTGTTATAAGATTTGGCCACTACAGAGGTGCGGCAACAAAACCTCCACTGCAGGTATTCTTCTTAAGACACATTTTATGCCTGAGAGACACTTCTAGTCAATTTTCATTTTCAATTGTTGAAAATCATGCAAATTTTTATCACTAACCCATGAGAGCAGAATGCAAAAGCCACCAAGGGAGATCCATCCAACCTCATTCCACCCAGAAAGTCAGGAAAGTATCTCTATCACTCCTATGTTTACTGCTGCTTTGAGGACAAAGCATGTTTTCAAGTTTGGGGTGAGATACTCTTCATGCAATTTTAAGGGGATTTGAAAAGTTTTAAGTTTGGGGTGGGATACTTTTCATGCATGGATCTGAAACCTCTATTTTTTTAGAATTCACCAGAAAATTCCAATAAAGACTTGGAAAATACCAGTGAAAACCCCTGATCATATGAATAGCATGATTCACTTTCTGGTTAAATATATTAGTTCAGATGCTTAGTCTTGAATGGATGAGAATCTTTCTTTAAAAAAATATTTTTTAAAAACTAAGTACAAGTGAGCAAGTTGATTTCAATCACTAGAACCAACCTGAGGAAAACTTGAGGCGAAACAGAGAATGATTTTCAAAATTTTGAGGTGATTTAGGCACCTGTTTAAAAATCGTTTGAGCCTTTTTCAAAGCCACCCATTTTAATGCACAAGTTGCATCACCTTTTGTCAAACCTCTTGGGCCGAAAAGATCCCTGTTTTATTTCAATGTCCCATGCTACATGAACCAGCCTTAGTGATAATTAAACTTGTTTCTTACTGACCCTTGATTCTCCAAATTATTGAAGTGTTCTGTTTGAATGAGCATGGATAAAGATTTTGAAGTTATAAGGAGGGATGGATGAAGGGTATAGAAATATTTCATTGTAGAGGGGGAGAAGGAGCAAGAGAGGAAAAGAAAGAAAAAATTCTGGGCTGAGTAGGAAAAAGGCCACCTTGTGTGTGCACCGGGACTCGGGCCTCAGCAAGCTTAGGGTCTCTGAGTCAACCGGCAAGGTAAGCTGGACTCCAAACAAAGCCAAGGAAAAAAAAGAAAAGGTTGTAGGTTAGTTAAGGGAAATGCCACGTCGTGTGTGCACCGGGTCTCGGGCCTCAGCAAGCTTAGGGACTCTGAGTCAACCGATGAGGTAAGCTAGACTCTGGACAAAACCCAAAGAAAAAGATACATGGGAAAGAAAAAAAATGAGGAAAAAGGAAAAAATGAGGGATCAATGCAAAAGAATAAGTTTGGGGTGGAAGAGCTTGGAGGAAAAGTCACAAATCCAATTCATGCTCAGGAAAATGGAAAATGGATATGAGGAGGAGAATAAAACCAAAAAGAAATAACCAAAAATCTTCATCATACCCATTACCCCTGCCTCATTACAACCCATAGAGACCTATTGATTAGAATTGAGAATTCCTTCAGGTTAGTGGAGAGTGGATTGAGGGTTGGCCTATGGAGTTGAATTGAGACTTATCACTTGTATGAAAATGTACATCTTTGAAAAATTTTGAAGAAAATTCGAAATCTGTTTTGACAAAGCAAGAAGAACCATCATTAGGAAAGAAGTGAAATCATCTATCTTGAAAACTTTAAAAGGGAGGACCACTGAATTTTTCTTAGTCTTTACAGATCTATCTGGTATTTATTTCAGAGTTTTGCTCGAGGACGAGCAAAGGTTTAAGTTTGGGGTTGTGATAAGTGTCCAAAAGACACTTATTTATGCATGAATTATTGATAATAAATTCCTAATTTGAGTTGATTATGAGCATGAAAGTGACTAATATAACTCAAATACATGTTTT
Source organism: Aristolochia fimbriata (assembly GCA_019845555.1). Lineage (NCBI taxonomy): Eukaryota > Viridiplantae > Streptophyta > Magnoliopsida > Piperales > Aristolochiaceae > Aristolochia > Aristolochia fimbriata. The sequence continues at coordinate 15,637,076 of CM034084.1, read as the reverse complement.
GTGTCTCAGGTACCTTGTAAACGAAGAAAATCTAAATTCTGAGGAAAAATGAAGGAAAAAGGAGCAAAATCAAGCAAAAAAAGGAATGGCAGGACCGCGCCGGGTAAATGTGCGTAAATTCAAATAATTCCAAGAAATTCCCAACGGCTAGTGAGGCTGAAAGGAGGACAGTTCGTGAATGTGAAATGGCGCGACCGCGCCCCTCGTGGGCGGTACCACGCCATGAAGATGGCGCTACCAGTGGCGCTGCTGCGTTGCACACTTTCCTTACAAAGATGTCAAGTTCTATTTCGGGAAGTCGGCAAAGAGTTTAAGGAGTGGTGCTACCGCGCCAGTTCGACAGCATAAAGTGGCGCGACCGCGCCACGAAGAATCCTTCCTCATATAGGACCCAAAGGCCGTGCTCCAGACTTAGACAAATTTTTTTCTCCAGTGGCGCGACCGCGCCAAAATAAAGAACAATTCGGCGCGACCGCGCCGCTGACTCTGCTTCGTGATTTGTGGAAATCTCGGGATTCTGACTACCAATCAAGCCCAGACTTGGAAGAAGAAGTCCTAATTAGTTAAGAAAGGTATCCACGGATATTTTATGATATATTTCCAGAGTCTAGGTGCATTGAATGGTCAAGAAGAGAAGTCCAACACAAAGAAGGAAACTGCTGCCATAAAAGGAAAGTACAAGTCCGAGATTGAAGAGGCCATATATGGAGATACCGACTTCCAATTGGATCCAAATTTGGACCACAGCTTCCTGAGAGGATTGAGAATCATGACACGGAAAATCAGGCCAATCCAAGTCGGGTTTGTGGAGTTTTATATTTTCAAAGTGGTGGACCCAGTGCTGGAATTGGCAGCAGAAGCAGTCCAACTTCTCAAGGTGATATCTCAAGCTTCCCAACTCAGAATGACTTCAAATTTTGTACACAAGTCAATGACTATGTAAGGAAGGTTCGGATATAATTTCAGCAAATTATGAGGTCATAAAGTCACAATTCATACCCCTGGACAGAGGCCAAAATTACAAGTTCTGGGCAGAGCTTCAGCTATAAAAGGAGGTCTGAGGCAAAGCACATGCATCCAGTTTTCCAGAGTTCTAATTCTTGTTTTTAGTTTAATTTCGTATTCTTTTTAGTTAGTGTGGAGTTGAGAGAGAGAGAGAGAGAGAAGGAAGAGATTTCAGTCAAGGAGGAGTTGAAACTAAAGGCAGTCCTCAAAAGGGGGTTTTCTGTACTTAATTTTCTTCTTGGTTTCATGGCTGTAATTAATTCCTCTTTGTGTGTTTATTCTATTAGCATGGAGTAGTCTCTATTTGTTGGGGAAGTCATGAACTCCTAGCTATTTTATGTTCGAATTCTGAAGTTTATAGCAATAAAATATCCTGCTTTTGTTTTAGAAATTGAGTTCATTGCTTATTTCTGATCTGAATTGATATTTGAAGTTTAATGAGGTTCGAATAGAGAAGTTAAATTTCTGAAGAAAGTTGGGTTGGTTATATGATTCTTTGTTTTCTAAAACAACTTATTTTTCAAGCTAGATTGTTCCGATTATGAAGGAGACTAGTTGAAAAGTGATGTGACTTCTATAACTCTTGTTCTAAATAAGAAAGAGTAAATCTTCAAGCTTTTATATTTATGCACTTAGGATTTGAATGTTCCGGTTGAGAAGAAGTTCAAGGAATAAGTGAAAGTTATGTCCTGTATATGGGTAACTAGGTTTTCAAAAGCTAAGTCAAGGCAAGGATATTTGAGCAATAAAATCAGAATTCTACATGTTTACAACTAGGAGGGATTGGCATTCTTCCCCAACATCTCATCTTCATAAGTTTTTCCAAAAGTTTCAAATTCTGTTTTTCTTTTTAGTTTTCAGCAAAAATCCAAATTCTCTTCACCTCAATCAATAGGAAAATTTTTACTTAGATTAGGCTCTCATCAAGGTCTCTGTGGGATCGATATTTGGACTCTAAGTCTATATTACTTGCTGACCTAGTGCACTTGCTAGACACCCAACAAAAGTGTTTAGTAAAGCCTATGTTATTTTGGTATTCATATAATTCTATGTCATTACATTTCTGGTTATGAAACTTATAATCTTCTATGATGTTATTCATGATACATTTTCCTTGATGTAAATCACCATAATCAAGATAGTTCAATTATTATTTATTTATTTATTTATTTATTTATTTTGAGTTTTAGGAATTTTACCTACCACAATGGAAGCAATTCTACAACCTGTTATTGCAGATTTCTGTTGATTTTAGTGTTTCAAGTGATTCTAATAGGAAGCCTGTAGAATATGTTTTATTTACAGTAGTGCAAAGTCTTATTCATTTCTGCACTGCTGCTGTACCTTGCTCAGATACACGAAGTTTGACAGATCTGATGACTGCTATTCTTCAGTGAGTGGGGGATGACATAGATCAAGACCGACTACCACTGATCTTGGTACTTGTAATTATTAATAATTTCACATCTCTTTTTCTTATCGCCATCTTACTCTTTAACATAGCTGTTTCCTCCTGTTTTCTTGTTGCAATTTAATTCTAGTATGAAGATGAAGACCACGACAAAGTACGTAGTACTTGCATCTGACAGTGATTTTGCTGGTGTCGTGGACCATGCCATGACTAGCTGGATGGAAGGTAATGGGGCTATTATGATTGTTATGTCTGAACTTTTATTTATTTAACTTTTTTATTATCTCAATTAACTTCAAATGAGGAATTGCTTTATATGTCTTTTTTCATCATAGTTTGTGGACCCAGCGGATTGAATAGAACCTGGTCAGGTTGTGTCGAAGGGTATGACTCACCCTTCCTATTTCGAGGTGTGTTGCTTGTGCCTGCTTAAGTCTGGCCATGGCCAAGGGTTGACTCCACTAGACTCATCTAACCGGACCTAGGCCTTGACATATAGTGATTATCTGTTATTATATGGTGATTATCTTACCTGTTATTATATAGTGATTATCTTATTAATTTTTGTGTGAATAAATTAAGAAGTCGAATTAGTTCCCTCTTAGATGTAGATATTTTTGGAGCATGGATGATTTCATTACTGCCACTGAAGCCATCAATGCTAGAGTTAAGAGTTAAACTGTAGCTTTTAAGAGTGACGCAGCTGCTTATCTATAACATTCAACCCACATGCAGGTAAAGATTCCCAAGTTTAAGTGGGGTTTTATTACTAGGCCTTTTCTCAACTTTCCGGAATTCCTGTTGATTTGTGACAGGGCTTGAGGCTACATATAGATTATTCTGCCGATGGTAGTCAAAAGAATCATGGTGGATCAACCAGCACGGAATTCGCTCCCAGAGATGCATGGGATGCTGCTTACCGTGGGGTTGCAGCTGGTGCTGCCCTTGTTGCAGGACTCGACATCAGGGCTTATTTGAGAAGATCTGGCCTTTAATGAAGCCACAAACACACAATCATTGGCCTTCAAGAAGCCAAAAAAGCAGCAGGTAGTCTCAGTAGGGGATGCATATCTCCAAATCCTATAGCTTTCGTTTTGTGAGATATTTACATATCAGTTGTATTGGGCAGCCGAGTTGCCGAACATGGATATTTTTTATTCCCCTTTTTTTTATTCTGTAAATTTAATTAACAGGTTCAGTAGTGGCTTCCCGAACAGAATAATGCAAGGAAGTGTGATCAAGGCCAGTTTTTGGTTCCCTCAGCCTACACAAACTGTTTGATACTGAGATCTGTAAGAATATAATTTCAATCGTATTTCATTCAGTTGTACAATGGTACATATATATACTTCATGAGTGTTTGTTTCCTAGTTGGACTAGGAAAGTTTATAGAATCAAACCAAAGGAGATTGGGATTGCAGCTAGATACGATTACAGGATCGTATCAAATTAGGATTCTAATAAGGAAGGTGTGTCAGCGTGTACTGCCAACTGTATTATCGTCTGATACTTGGTGTGTAACTCTGCGTGTAACTCTGTCTATATCATTGGGTGATACAGGATGTCTAACATTCCCCTGCAAGCTTGGCGTTTGAGGAGAGACGCGAAGTTTGGAGAGAAGTTTGCAGAACTGTGATCTGGAGAGGCCTTTGGTGAAGACATCAGCGATTTGATCTTGAGTCGAGATGAACCGAACCTGAAGAAGCCCAAAGGTGACCCGTTCGCGGATGAAATGGTAGTCAAGCTCGACGTGCTTGACTCTGCCATGAAAGACTGGATTGGCTGCGATGTAAGTGGCTGCGATGTAAGTGGCTGATAAATTGTCACACCAAAGAATCGGAGGCTGCGAGATGAACACGCCGAGTTCCTTGAACAATTGTAAGATCCATGTCAACTCGGTGGCTGCAATTGCTAACGCCCTGTACTCTACTTCTGCACTTGAACGAGCGACAATGGGTTGCTTCTTGGAAGCCCAGGAGATAAGCGAGCCACCAAGGAAAGTACAAAAACCAGTTATCGACCTTCGATCATCTGGGCAACAGCCCCAATCAGCATCAGAGTACACGTCGACACCAAGCTCCGAGGATGGTTGTATAATGATGCCATGAGTGAGAGTGGCTTTGAGATACCGCAAGATATGCTTAACCGCTGACCAATGTACGTTAGTGGGAGCCTGTTGAAACTGACATGCCTGGTTCACAGCATATTGAATGTCTGGGCGGGTAAGTGTGAAGTATTGCAGAGCACCAACAGTAGCTTTGTAAGTAGTGGGATCATCCAGCGGCGTGCCTTCATATTTAGATAACTTTGAGGCAGCAACAACCGGGGTTGAAAGGGGTTTTACCTCTGTAAGGTCAAGACGGGTTAATAAATCTCGGGTGTATTTAGTCTGAGCAAGATATAGGTCATTCAAAAAACGTATGACTTCAATCCCGAGGAAGTAGTGTAAAGGACCCAGGTCCTTTACTGAAAATTCTTTTTGTAACTGCTGGATGAGCTCATGAATGTCCAGTGAACTACTGCTTGTAACTATAATATCATCAACATAGACCAGAATGAATGTAATACTGTGCGCGGTCGACTGTATAAGAAGAGAAGAGTCAGCTTTAGATAAAATGAACCCAAACTCAAGTAAGAAATGGGTGAGCCGATGATACCAAGCCCGAGGGCTTTGCTTGAGACCGTAGAGCGACTTGTGTAACTTACACACAGCATTCGGGCAAGACTTGTCTAGAAAACCAGGAGGTTGAGTCATGTAGACCTCCTCGGTGAGAGTGCCATTCAAGAATGCATTGTTAACATCTAGTTGGTGAATATGCCATCGTCGACCAACTACAACAGTGAATACAGTGTAAATAGTAACCGATTTAACAACCGGACTAAAAGTTTCAAAATAGTCCTGACCTTCCTTTTGGTTGAACCCCTTAGCAACCAACCGTGCCTTGTATTTGTCAATGCTGCCATCTGCCTTGGTCTTAACACGAAAGACCCACTTGCACCCAATCGCCCGATGACCCTGTGGTAAAGAGACAAGAGACCAAGTATTGTTCAGTAGTAAAGCATTAAATTCTGCATGCATTGCATCACGCCATTCAGGAAACTTCACAGCCTGACTGTAGCAGGTAGGTGCTGGTGGGAGCAAAGACGTCGAAAGTGGGTGTCGTGATGTAAGAAAGGTTCGAGGTTTAAGGGAATTGGTCATGGAACGGGTTGTCATTGGATGGGTGGCAAGAGGGGCAGTAGGGCGAGAACTCGATTTAGGTTCGGGGTGCACAGGGGGCGGGTCTGAGGGAGACGGTGTCTCAGATGAAGGTAACAGAGAGGAGGGAGAGACAGGAATACAAGGAGCAGAACGAGACTGGTAGGTGTGGGTGCGGGTTGAGGGACAGTGGAGGGTACAAGTTGAGTGACGGTAGAAGGTACGATCTGTGTTACAGTGGGTGGTATAGGTAGTAGCTTGATTGGAGGTGTGGCCGAAGGAAGTGAAAGTTTCGGTGTGGGAAGCAGGGCAAGTTGAGAATAAGGAAACACTGTTTCGTCGAAGACCACATTGCGACTAACATATACTCGATTTTTGGAAACATCGAAGCAGCGGTAACCTTTGTAGTTTGAATGATACCCGAGGAACACACAGGTCGTCGACCTATCTTCCAACTTGTGTGAAGCATAAGGATGAAGGTGTGGATAACACAGACACCCAAATACTCGAAACAAGGAGTAATCAGGAGAAGAGTGAAACAGTACCTCAAAAGGACTCTTGGATTGTAACACGGGAGTGGGCAATCGATTGATAATGAAAGTTGCAGTTGGAAACGTTGAGTCCAAGTGGGATTTGGGCATAGAAGCTTGTGCTAACAAGGCAAGGCCCATCTCCACAATGTGACGGTGTTTGCGTTCGACTAACCCGTTCTGCTGAGATGTGTATGGACACGACACAAGGTGGTGAATACCAGGGGTGGACAAGTTGTCTTGAAACTTATTGCTAAGGAATTCGCTACTGCCATCAGATTGAAAATTTTTTATTGTGGTGGAAAATTGATTCTCCACAAGTCGTTGAAATTGAAGGAAGACAGAATGCACTTGAGACTTAGAAGTTAAGAAGTAGATCCAAGTGAATCGGGAATAGTGGTCAACGAAAGAGAGATAGTATTTATATCCATTGACAGATTGAATGGGGCATGGACCCCAAATGTCGGCAGACGCTGTGTGAAGAGGAGAAGGTGCACAAGTGCTAGAATTGGAGAAAGGCAAAGACATTGATTTGCTAATACGACACGCATGACATGTGGTATTATTATGTGAATTGGAAATTGCAATGTTTAAACAGCGAAAGACATTTCTCATAACAGCAGCACCTGGGTGCCTTAACCTACGATGCCAGAAAGAACAATCAGAAACTGGCGACAGTAAACAACTAGGAGATGCATTTTGGTAAATGACGTAGAGTCCATCCTTATTCCGTCCCTTGAGGAGAAGTTTGCCCGAAGTGGCTTCCTGCACACGAAATCCATGAGAATCAAAGATAACAACACAATTATATCAGTGGTGAGTTTGGAAATAGATAATAAGAGAAGAGGGAACACAGAGGACCCCCCGGAGAGGCAGAGACTGGGTAAGGTGATAAGTGTCAATGGCAGAAATTGGCAAACCTGAACCGTTTTCAAGCATGACTTGATCCGGACTAGTGTAACTACCATTGTCAGTCAGGAGGGACGGATCTGAGGCGATGTGATGCGATGCACCAGAGTCGATGTACCACGCTGCATCAGAGTGATTATCAACTTGCACGGAATGCGCCTGAGGAGTGGGCGAGGGCTGATAACACAGATTGAATCAGTTGTGGTAAGGTAGAATGTCCTCTTTTGGTGTAGATCTGACAGAGGGAGCGATTAGAAGAATCGCCTCGGTCAGTTTGAGAGCGACCGTAGCCACGACCATTCTGAGTGGTCTGACCACGACCCCGCAAAGCACGTCCACGACCACCGCGACCACCGCCACGGGAGCCCCGCGCAGCAACATTAAGAGAGAGTCGTGAAGGGTTGTCAAAATTCTGCAGTTGAGCTTGAAGTTGCAGTCTATGTTCCTGTGTGAGTAACAGGTTGGTGAGATTGTCTAATGTCACCGATTCAACTTGGCCAGTAACCGTCTGGGCAAACGGTTCGAAGTCAAGTCCAAGACCGTTAACTACAAAATGTGTGACAGTCTGATCTTCAAGAGATTCACCAGCTGCAGCAAGGTTGTCAACAATCTGTTTGACGTTCTCCAGATAGGCACTCATCGTCATGGTGCCTTTTCGCAAAGTCTGAAGTGTGAACTGTAGATGGTTCAAACGGGCCTGAGGTCGATGCATAGCCACGTCGAAGCTTGAGCCACATCGCCGAAGCACTGGTGAGGCCGATTGTTTGTCCAATCGCTGCATTGGACAGGGTGGCTACGATCCAACTCTGAATCGTCTGGTCGAGGGCATACCACAGCGTGTATTCCGACGTGACAGTGGAAGAGTCGGTAGGCAAATATTTGAGAGGTGGTGTGATTGAGCCGTCGACGAATCCCATGAGGGATTGGCTGTTGAAAACAGGAAGAAACTGTTGTCGCCATAGTAGGTAATTGTCTCGATCAAGCTTGATCAAGACATGATGGGTAGAGGACGATTGAGGAGAGCTGGAGTCGACCATTGAAGAATTAGGGTTTGACGACTGGGAGGGAGAAGAAGAAAGTTAGGGTTTTTCGATGAACCGGGGCTGGCCTGATACCATGTAAGAATGTAATTTCAATCATATTTCATTCAGTTGTACAATGGTACATATATACACTTCATGAGTGTTTGTTTCCTAGTTGGACTAGGAAAGTTTATAGAATCAAATCAAAGGAGATTGAGATTACAGCTGGATAAGATTACAAGATTGTATCAGATTAGGATTCCGATAAGGAAGGTGTGTCAGCGTGTACTGCCAACTGTATCATCGTCTGATACTTGGTGTGTAACTCTGGGTGTAACTCTGTCTGTATCATTGGGTGATACAGGATGTCTAACAAGATCTTTCATTCTTCATGAATGCATATAGAATAAAGTTAAATTACGTTTCATTTTGTGATTCCACTTTATGATGTACTATTTCATTTATGTTCCCTCCATATTTCTCTGTTACAAAACTTTTAATCTGTGATATCTAAAATCAGGAGAAGTTTAAGTATTAAACCAGACTGAAGCAATTAATTAAATAAGTTGCAAATAGGTTTTATTTGTTCCGCTACAATAGATAATTATATGGAAAATCTTTTTCTTGTAGTTTATATCGAGGGCTTAATTGAGGGAATTAAGCACTATTTTTAATCTATTTTTGTAGTCAGTTATACTTTTATCGTTATTTTATTTTATATTGTACTTTTTAGATATTATTTACCCATTTGTTCGTGGTTTTTTGTTAATAATAAATGGTTGATTCATAAGACCCTTTTAGCTGATTAATAAAACAAGTTTTAAACAAATAGATTTTATAGATGTTAGAATTTTTGTGTGAATGATGAATGTGTAGAACATTAGAACAATAAATAAATATAAAAAAAAATGTTAAAAACCAAAATTCAAATATATTGCCCAACATAAAAATGGGGGCAACGCTGAAGCGGTGGCGGGCTTTTTGGCTTTTGGCATTTTCTCTGCTTAGGGAGGTATCGTTTCTACCCTTGTCTTGTCTCCTTCCCTGGCTCCCTCGCTTTGAATTCGAATCGAACCAGCCGCGACGTCTCTTTGAAACCCGTGGGGTTCGAGCGACCATGAATGGCAGGGACTGGTGTTCAGCGTTGTTGGAGAAGTTGACGTCTCTGCTGAGCGCTTTCACGGACTCGAAGATCCAACCGAGCGGTTTCCTTCCCGATTCAGGCTTCCAAAGCCTGAACCCTTATAAAGCTTCACAGGTTTGATTCTAACAATAACTTTTGATGGATGACATCGTCTTTCCCGTGTCCTGGTTATGCAAAATTCACTCCAGTAATAGAAGAAAAGACTTTTCCCGTCGTTGTAAGTTCTCCGTACTGAAGGGCGGAGATCGTTTCTCTTCTGGTGTTGGAGCTATTATGGGTAATAATTATGCAAGCTAGTTTCGCTTGATAGTGTTTTCCAAGATAATGGCCTTCGCTGGTGGCATCGTTTATGGAGCTATTATTGGCAATAGTTGTTACTTACATATGAACAGATATATAAGGAAAAAACCTTCTCATTGTGTGTGTGTTTTTTAGAAAGTGATCTTTCTAATATAAGATCTAATATAAGATGAAGACCACGACAAAGTAGTACTTGCATCTGACAGTGATTTTGCTGCTGCTGTGACCATGCTAGACTAGCTGGATGGAAGGTAATCGGGTTGTTATGATTGTTATGTCTGAACTTTTATTTATTTAACTTTTTTATTATCTCAATTAACTTCAAATGAGGAATTGCTTTATATGTCTTTTTTCACCATTGTTTGTGGACCCAGCGGATTGAATTGAACCTGGTCAGGTTGTGTCGAAGGGTATGACTCACCCTTCGTATTTCGGGGTGAGTTGCTTGTGCCCGCTTATGTCTGGCCAAGGCCAAGGGTTGACTCAACTAGACTCTGCTAACCGGACCTAGGCCTTGACAAATCTGAGTCGAGAAACCTTGGAAGGAACTTTTTTAATGAAAGACCATAACGAATCCTCAAAACCTCTCTAGTTGGTTGTTTATGTGTACTGGGAGTCTCCGGTAGTGTTATTTGTTGCTGCAGAAAAGGTTCCCTGCTCTAACCTAAAGGAAATTACCTGTTATTTATGTTCCCTCCATCTTTCTCTGTTACAAAACTTTTAATCTGTGATTTCTGAAATCAGGAGAAGTTTAAGTATTAAACCAGACTGAAACAATTAATTAAATAAGTTGCAAATGGGTTTTAGTTGTTCCACAATAATAGATAATTACATGGCAAACTTTTTTCTTGTAGTTTATATCGAGGGCTTAATTGAGGGAATTGATGCGATCCTAGCTAATCACTAGCAAGAGGACTAATTAATGTAATATAGACTTACGTAAGTCTGAATATCGTCCCACAAGGACCAAGCCAGTAGTTAATTGCTTCCTAAATAAAAAACTAAAGTTTGAGAATCCTGATTGAAAGACTTGAATAAAACAAAAAATTAAACCAAACTACTACTTGAAACAGTCGAGATAGAGCTTTTTGAGGGATTTCAATGAAGAGAGAAGACGTTGGGAATCCAATTCCCTCCCTATACACTTCTTAGATTGAATAGAATTTAAGTTTTGGAAATCAATTTCTGACTAGCTTACAAAACCATGGTTACAATCCGCATCGACATCACCTTTTTCTATCTCCTAGAGTAAAATAGCCGGCATAATCAACTCTACTTGATAGCATAAACATGTAGCCCTTATGTCATAGACAAATCAATCTAATCCAACAGAGTATTACTTTAAGGTTGAGGATTAACCCAAAGATCAGTTAATCTGCCTAGTGTATGAACTCAGAAAGACACCCTATCAACATATCTTACCTTAAGTCTAGCTTCACCTTATAACAAGTACATCGCAGGACAGCAAGTACGAATCAAGAATTAAACAACTTTGGAAAACTCATTCATGCATCAAATTGAAACCAAATAAAATATGATATATCAATCTCATTACATGCCTAGGAAGTCATGGACTCCCAACTACAAACGACTACTCCATACTGGAAATAAAAAAAAACATCAAGGTTTTGATAACAGCCATGAAAGAAGAAAAATAACTAAGTATAGAAACTCCCTTAAGAAGGCTACTCTTGGTCATCCTTGCTCCTTGGCTGAATTCTCCACCTTTCTTCCTCAAAGTACCCAGAGGTCGTGTAAGACTTCCTCTGGACCTTCTCCTCTCTCTAAACTAAACTACAAAGCAGGAAATTGAACTGAAAGTTGAATGCTTTACACCCTTCCTTGGACCTCTATTTATAGTTGTTCTGCTGCCCAGGCCTTGTAATTTGGTCTCTGTCTAGGGGTATGAAGTATGCCTTCCCGACCTCAGAATTGCCTGAAATAACATAAGAACCTTCCTTCCATGGTCCTTGCCTTGTTCACAAAATTTGAGTCCAATATGAGTTGGAAAACTTGAGATATGCTGTTGAGAAGTGACATTGCTTCTGTTGCCAATATCTGCACTGGGTCCACCACTTTGAAGATATAAAACTTGAAAAACCCGAATTGAATTGACCTAAATTTTTGTGATATGATCCCCAATCTCCTCAAAAATCTTCAGTCTAAATGTGGGTTCAATTGGGATTCGGGAACTCCAGATATGATCTCCTTCAAACTCGGATTTATCTTCTCTTCTTGGCAGCAGTTTTCTTCTTTGTATTGAACTTCACTTCCTTGTCACTTAGAACTCGAGTAAATTTCCTTAGAATCTTCGTGGATACCTTCCTTAGACACTTATAGCTTCTTTTCCCAAGTTTGGGATTGATTGGTTGTTAGGATCCCGAGATTTTTACGGTTTTCCGTTGGTGAGTCATCGGTGTGGTTGCGCAGATATTGTGCCTTATTCTGGCGCGGTTGCGCCACTGGAGCAGAGTTCTTTCTAAGTCTGGAAACGGCCATCGAACCCGTGCTGAGTTAGGAGACTTATTGGCGTTGTAGCGCCATTGTTTGCTGTAGTCGTGGCGCAGCAGCGCCACTCCTTAGACATTTTGTTGGTCACCAGAATGGTAACTTCTCTTTCCATCTTCAACAGCTCTTTGGCGCATCCATCTTGTCTTAGAGTGAGGTAGCGCCAGCTCCTTGGCATGGTAGAGCCCTCCGAAGGCGTGGCCGCGCCACTTCACATTCTCCAACCGTTGGCTTTCATGCTCGTTGAGTCGTTGGGCATTTTTCTCCATTATTTTGAATTTTTGAATATTTTCCCTATGCGGTGGCGCTGATTATGGTGCGGATGTGCCATCCTTCTTTTTGGCTTCTTTTGCTCATTTTTCCTCTATTTTTTGCTCCAAATCCAGTTTTTCTTCTTCCACTGGGTACCTGAGGCACAAAGCACGAAATTGAGTCATATTTGTTGCTTTTATATTCAGAATTGACTAAGAATTAGATTTTCAGTAAATTTCCATGCCTAAAGATAGTGTCTTTTAGACACTCATCACAACCCCAAACTTAAACTTTTGCTCGTCCTCGAGCAAAATCTGAAAGAAACAACCAGATAAATCTGTATAGAAAAGATCAGTGGCACTCCCTTTGCATGTTTCAAAATGGATGATTCACTCCTTTCCTAAGGATGGTTCTCCTTGCTTTGTCAAAACAAAATTCAAATTTTTCTTTAATTTTTCAAAGATCCTTATCCCCTTACAAGTGAGAAGTCTCAGTTAACTCCATAAGCCAACCCTCAGTCCACTCTCCACTAACCTAAAGGAATCCATAATCCTGATCAATAGGTCTTTTCTAGGTTGTAATGGGGAAAGGGTAATGGGTATGATCAAAAGAAGGAAGTTGGGAGTATCATTACCAACCATTCACAACAGCTTCTTTCAAAAGAAAAGCCATCAGAACACTCAGGTAAACTCTGTGCAGAACAGCAGTACAGCAGCAACTCTATTCGAGCAGCCATTTTTGGAGCTGAATTCTGAAAAATATGAAAGTGAAAAGCACCAAGAAAAGGTAAGCAGTTATAAAGGGCACTTAGTAGATAAAATAGGGCTTTGTTTGAAAAATTTTCATCAAGTAGAAAGAAAGTTATGACTGTTGCAATTTGGGTAGTTAAAACTATTTTCTGGCAAAATTTCTGGGTTGGAAACATTACCATCTTTTTGTCTTTGAGCTGATTCCTAAAATTTTTGGTAATGATTCTTGGAAAATGGTTTTGAAGAAATTAAAGTTCATACTTATTACTTTCTAGGAAAACCTTTTTTCAGCTCTAGATGATAAGTGGTTAGGGAGATACAATGCTTGCAAAATACCTCCAACTCACTTTCTGCCCAGAATTTCAGATTTGCTGCCAAGTATTCATATCTGTGTATCTTTCAATTCCCTTGATGAAAATGCATGAAAATTATCTGAGTGTGCACCTCTGAACCTTAAACAACATGTTCCAAGTGGAATTTTAAAATTTTGCAATCAGAATTTATATTTATGAAGGAAAAGAGTGGCGCTCACGCGCCAAATTCTAGAGCGCCCGCGCCACATGTGTGATTTATTTCCGAGGCTCTACAAATCAGAATCATTCCATTCCAATTCTAACATGTTTTTATTTATGAGTTATAGGCCTTGATAAAATTTCATAAACTTCTGAATTCGTTTGATAAAATTTTGTGCTATAAAATGGTTCCAACCACTTTTAGTCAAGCATAAAGGCAGCTCAAGTTCAAATTCCTCATGGTGCCTCAAGAAATCTGGAAGGTCAAGCAACCAACGTTCTCATGGAAGTTTCTTACCCTCTATCTCATTTGATTAAATTGAGCATGATGCAAACTTTTAAGTTTGGGGTGGAAAACTCGGATTTTGAATTCTAAGTTGGTTTTCTTTGTTTAGTTAGTCTTTATTTTTGTTTTTGTTTTGAGTCAATACCAGAAGAATGTTTCTAAATCTGAAAATATTTTTGTTTTGAGTCAATACCAGAAGATAGGTCTCATTCATTCTCTTGAGAAATATATTTGTTTGAATGTTTGGTTTTGGCATGAGAAAAGTTGTCTTGGAAAGTGGTTTGTTTGGTTGTATGCATTGAGCATGTTTATTTTGTACAATATAACCAACCTAAAGGAAGATCGAGGCGAAACAAAGACAGGTTTTTCAAAATTATGAATTGATCTAGGCACTTGTTTTGAACCGTTTGAGCCTTTTTGAGCCACCCACTTTAATGCACAAGATGGATCACCTTTTCTCAAACATTTTGAGTCGACAAGATCCCTGCCTTGTTTTCAATTCCCACATTACATGAACCAACCTTTCTGATGAATAAACTTGTTTCATACTGACCTATATTTCTCCAAATTATTGAAGTGTTCTGTTTGAATGAGCATGGACAAAAATCTGCAGTTATGGAGAAATAAGGAGGGATGAGTGAAGGTTAGAAATTCTTTGAAAAGGAGAGGAAAGAGGGAGCAAGATGAATGAAAAAGGTGTTGGAATATCTGAGAGGAAAAGTGAAAAAAAAAGAGAGAAAAAAAAAAAAAAATTGCTGAGTTAGGAGAAAGGCTACCTTGTGTGTGCACCGGGTCTCGGGCCTCAACAAGCTTAGGGACTCTGAGTCAACCGACAAGGTAAGCTAGACTCAAAACAAAGCCAAAGAAAAAAAAAAAAAAAAAAAAAAAAAAGAGAAGAAAGAGAAAAAGAAATAAAGAGAGCTTTTCCTTGAGAGATGAGGTAGTGATTGGGATTAAGGAGAAGTAGAAATATCTTTGTTTTATTTGATTTCTTTGAGGACAAAGCAACTTTTTAAGTTCGGTGTGGTGTGCTACAATCAATGATGGTTCATGCTCAGGAAGATGGGACATGGATATGAGGAGGACTGACCCTAAAATTTTATCCTTAATTTTCTCCTTACCCATGCCCAATTACAACCTATAGAAGACCTTTTGATCATAATTTTGAAATTCCTACATGTTAGTGGAGAGTAGACTGATGGTTGGCTTATGTTATTCAATTTAAACTGCTCAAATGCATGGGAAAGTGGTCTGTATGGTAGAAGATAGCTTGATCATGCCTTGACTAAGCAGGATAACCACCAATAGGAGAGGTTTGAATGAGTAATCTTTGATTGATGCTTTGAAAGAGTAACCCCACTGATTTTTATTAAAATTTGAGGATTATTCATAACTCTGGTTCTTTTTTTTCTTTTGCTCGAGGACGAGCAAAGGTTTAAGTTTGGGGTTGTAATAAGTGTCTAAATGACACTATTTTAAGGCCTTAATGGGAATTGGAAATTACATTTTGGAAGAAATAATCATCATAATATCATGAAATCTGTCTCAGATTCATGTTTTGTCTCTCAGGAGTCCAACGCAACAAGAATCATTGAAATCGGAGCTAAAAGAGGAAAATATGAAGATTTTAGTACAGAAAGGTACAAGGTTGCAGGGACCGGCGCGACCGCACCAGTTGAAGGACAAAATATGGCGCGACCGCGCCAAGATGGCGTCAGAAGGCATCCGGAGTTTCCAAACACGACCAGAACTCTTTCCATTCGAGTAATTAGAAGAAATTCAACCAGAGTGGCACGACCGCGCCATTTTAGACACATTTTCGGCGCGACCGCGCCTGAGACTCAGCCATGCAAAATTGCTAAAATCTCAGGATTCTGATAATTAAACAAGATCAAACGTGGCAGGAAGAGTCCTAAGTATATAACGAAGGTGTCCACGAAGTCTTTAGAGGAAATTGAGGGAAATCCTAAGAGGTTTGAATCCTCAAAGAGGTGGAGTGTTATTCTTGATTAGCAGACTGTTATAAAAGGAAAGTACAAATCTGAGATTGAAGAGGCCATATCTGGAGATTCCGACTTCCAATTAGATCCAAATTTGGACCACAGATTCCTGAGAGGATTGAGAATCATGTCACAAAAAATAAGGCCAATCCAAGTCGGGTTTTTGGAGTTTTATATTTTCAAAGTGGTGGACCCAGTGCTGAAATTGGCAGCAGAATCAACCCAACTTCTGAACATCATATCTCAAGTTTCCTAACTCAGATTACACTCAAATTTCGTACACAAGGCAAGGACTATAGAAGGAAGGTTCGTGTGTAATTTAATCTAATTCTGAGGTCGGAAAGTCACAATTTACACCCCTGGATAGAGACCAAATTACAGGACCTGGGCAGTAGAACAACTATAAATAGAGGTCCGAGGAAGAGAGTTATACATCCAGTTTTAGTTCTAGCATTCAATTTTTAGTTTAATTTCCTTCTTTTTATTTTAGTTTAGAGAGAGGATAAGGTCCAGAGGGAGTCTTACACGACCTCTGGGTGCTTTGAAGAAGAAAGGTGGAGAATTCAGCCAAGGAGCAAGGGTGACCAAGAGCAGCCTTCCAAGGGGAGTTTCTGTACTTAGTTATTTTTCTTATTTCATGGTTGTTATCAAAACCTTGATTTGTGTTTATATTTTCAGTATGGAGTGGTCATATGTAGTTGGGAGTCCATGACTCCGTAGGCATGTAATGAGATAGGTACTTTATATTTTATTTGGTTTCAATTTGGTGCATGAATGAGTTTTCCAAAGTTGTTAATTCTTGATTCTTACTTGTTGTCCGGCTATGTATTGGTTATAAGGTGACGCTAGACTTAAGGTAAGACATGTTGATAGGATTTTACAAATCTTTATGAGTTCATACACTAGGTAGATCAACTAATCCTTGGGTTAATCTTCGACCTTAAAGTAATACCCTGTTGGATTAGATTGATTTGTCTATGACACAATGAGCTTCATGTTTATGCTATCAAGTAGAGTCGATCATGCTAGCTAGGTTTACTCTTGGAGATAGAAACAGGTGATGCCGATGCGGATTATAGCCATGGTTTTATAAGCTCGTCAGAAATTGATTTCTAAAACTTAATTTCCATTCAATCTCAGAAGTGTCTAGGGAGGGAATTGGATTCCCAACGTCTTTTCCATATTGATTTTATCAAAAGCCTTCTTTTCATCTCTGTAGGATTAGATAGATTAGTTTAATTTTCGTTTTTGTGACCCCTCTCCAATTGATTTCTCAAACTTTAGTTTCTAAACTAAAAAAGCAATTATCTATTAGCTTGGTCCTTGTAGGACGATATTCGGACTTAACCTAAGTCTATATTACATTGATTAGTCCTCTTGCTAGTGGTTAGCTAATAAAGATCCTAATGATCACTAATTGAAGCATTGAGGCAAATGCCCCAATATGACAAGTTTCTTAAAGAGGTCCTATCTGGAAGATGGAAGATGGAGGAGTAGAAATGAGCTGCCAGCAAAATTAAAAGATCCAGGGAGTTTTACAATACCTTGTGAAATTGGTTCATATAGATTTGATAATGCATTATATGATTTGGGCGCAAGTGTTAACTTAACGCCATTCTCCCTTTGCAGGTATTTAAAACTTGGAGAACCTCAAGAGACCAAAATTACTCTTCAATTTGTAGATAAATCAACCAAGAGACCAGAAGGAATAATAGAGGATGTGTTGGTGAAAATAAAAGATTTTATATTTCCTTGCAATTTTGTGGTTTTAGACATGGAAGTGCACAAGAACCTGCCTATAATTCTTGGCAGACCATTCTTGGCTACCGCTGGTGCTTTAATTGATGTCAAGCAAGGGAAATTAACCTTAAGGCTTAACAATGATAAAATGAGTTTTAATATAAAAGAAGCTATGAAACAACCAGCCATATGAGGATTTTTATTTTAGTGTTGATAATCGATTCTTGTATAGCAGAAATTGAAGAAGAAGAGAGGACTGAAGAAGCAAAAGAAGGAGGCCTCACCCATTCAGAGGAGAAGGAAGATGAAGATCACATCATGACAATAGAAGTTGAAGAACTGGAGGCTGAAAACAAAGAGGGATTGGAGGGAGAAATAAAGGAACAAACGGCTCAAGGAGTTTCCAAACCTGAACTCAAACCTCTTCCAAATAATTTGAAATATGTTTTTCTTGAAGAAAATGATAAACCAGTGATTATTTCTTCATGTTTGACAGATTTGGAGGAGAAGATGCTCATTGAAGTGATGTCCAAACACAAGAAGGCAATAGGCTGGTCAATATCAGACATTGAGGGAATCAGCCCCACAATTTGCACACACCGAATATTGATGGAAGACAATCATAAGCCCAACATTCAACCACAAAGAAGGCCGAATCCTACATTGCAAGAGGTAGTGAAAAAGGAGGTGATCAAACTCTAGGACGCAGGTATATCCTATTTCTGATAGTGCATGGGTAAGTCTAGTTCAAGTTGTTCCCAAAAAGGGTCACGGGTTGGAGAGTATGTATAGACTATAAAAAGTTGAATATGGCCACTAGGAAAGATCATTTTCCATTACTATTCATAGATCAAATGCTTGAAAGACTGGCTGGAAATAAGTTCTATTGTTTCTTAGATGGTTATTTAGGATATTTTCAGATCCCTATAGCACCCGAGGACTAGGAAAAAACCACCTTCACCTGCCCATATGGAACCTTCGCATATAGGAGAATGCCCTTTGGCTTGTGCAATGCACCAGCCACATTTCAAAGATGCATGATGACTTTATTTTATGATATGATAAGGAATATGTTGGAGATCTTGATGGATGATTTTACATTATATGGACTAACATTTGAAACTTGTTTGCAGCACTTAGAGCTTGTGCTAGAAAGATGTGAAGAGAAGAAACTAGTCCTAAATTGGGAAAAATGTCACTTCATGCTAAGAGAAGGAATTGTGCTTAGCCATAAAATCTCAGAAAAGGGGATAGAGGTTGACAAAGCAAAAATAGAAGTCATCGAAAAGCTACCTCCACCCACTTCAGTCAAAGCCATTAGGAGTTTTCTAGGCCATGCAGATGTTTATCGAAAAGCTACCTCCACCCACTTCAGTCAAAGCCGATGGTTTATGCGCTGGACAGACTGCGCAATCTCGGCCTCTGCAGCAAACCGTTCGGTCAAGCTGAGTTTCCCGGCCAAAGAATTGTGCAACTGCTGAAAATTAGCCGTCCCTGAAAAAAAATCTTCCACCCACTGTTCTAAAATCGAGGTGTCAACGCCGACTCCTCTCAAATGTTCAAGAATGGCACGGGTGTCCGCCACAAGCTCGGGCGAACATGGATCGTCGGCCGGCACTAAAACAGACTCGACGAACACCGCCCACAGTCCTAGCGCAGACCGCTGCATCAACACCCTCGACCTCGCCGAAAGAGGGAAGGCCGACAGCTACAAAAAAAAAATGGAGAGATGAGGGAAGGAATAATAAAAAAAAAAGAAAGAGAAGGTTAGGCACTTACCAATGCAGGTTGAAAAGTAGATGAATCCTCACTCAAGGGTCAACAAGTTGAACCCAGAGCTCCATCTTTTACAGCAAAAGTCGCTTCTCCACTGCTAGGGGGAAATGTCACAAAGGGTTCCCTCTTCGAAGTTACGACAGCCACTTCAGCATCTAACACAAACCCATCACCCGCAATTGACCCAGTCGAAGGCTACTGAGGTGCTACGCCCTCACCAAAGGTCGTCGTCGGGCATCCGACTCCATCAATAGCGACGGCAGAAGGAGCTCCCTCCTCGACCCACTCCAACTCGCGGGTAGCATCCATCTCAACCAGATCGAATAGGTCCTCCTACTGAAAAATGGGCTGGTTCACAAACGGAGCCACAACGATGGCAAGGTCGTCGGAAGGAAGGTTGCCAGACTCCTGGATCGCTGACACTTCAGCCTGGGTCACCGGCGCAGGTGACAATGTCACTGATGCCGCAATGGTCTCCCCAACCGGCAAAACAACAAACCCGCCATGGGGCACCGTCTCCTTAGCCTTCTCTCCCGACTCCGACGGGGGGATCTCCGACGGCTGAACGATAGAAAGCGGAGTCAAATGCGTCAAAGGCTTACCTAAACCGGTTCGCAGGCGCTTCTTGAAAGGAGGTGGGACGTAAACGAAAGTCTCTGACCTCGGAGCCTCAGACTTCTTCTTCGTAGCAGCCTTCTTCGGCGGTGACCGACTCAACCACTCCTTTCCCTTTGTCCAAAAGAGCATTTTCGGCCGGCAAAGATAACACAACGGGCTGAGGTTCTTCCTGTGCCGGAGATGCCCCTCGAATGATGATGCCTTTCGCCAGTACGACTTCCGACGGCATCGACACCTTCTCTTCTACGACCTTCGGCTGGGGCGCCTTCTTCTTCGCGGCTTTACCCTTCTTTGCCTTCATAGGAGCCGGAGGCTTCACGTTTTTTTGAGAGCTCTTTCGAACAACTCCCTCGACACCACCATCTACCTGTGCAGGCGGCGCATTGGTGAACTTCTTCCATGCTCTCTGAACACAAAAGAAGAGCAAAGAAGTCAAAAAAAAAACAACAAAAAGGAGGGAGAAAGAAGACACAAAAGAAAACGAGGAGAGATTACTACCTCGAAGAGGGGGATGATCGTCTCGAGCCATGACTCCAGAAAAAGGGATGTAACGCCCGGATCAGAGCTTGGACTCACAAAGGGCGGCACCTCCACACTGCCGAGAGGACAGACATTCCCAACCTGCCATATTTCCACCAAGGCATCAACCGAAGCCGCCCTCCATTGGTCGGCGAATAGAACACCCGACAAGTCTTGGCAGAACCCAAACTGGCGAGCAAAACGGTGCGGACTGTAAGGCTCCACTATAAGGTGATCGCGCTGCTGCAATACGAGAAGGGTCGCCCTTAGGCAACGGAAGTACTCCACTTCGATCCGAGAAGCGTATTGACCCGGCTTGTCAACAATCGGACCAGGGAGAAGAGCCTAGAAAGGGTACCAGCATCGCACTCCACCGCGCCAAAATAGCGAGCGAGCCTCTTCCTGAGTGTAGAAACGAACACGCTCCGGGTTGCGATACAACATCATGAGGGGTCTATCACCTTCGGCGGAATCGGCCTCGTGGACACCGTATCTTTGGGCAAGCCACGCATAAACAAACGACCATGGAATCCTCCCCAATGAGGAATTGTTGAGCCCTCGATAGAGCTTGGCCAAGGCTGCGCCGGCGAGATTACACTTCTTGCCGCCGGCCATGAAGCAGGTCATCTTGAATACAGTGAATCTCAGCATGCCGCCCGGCAAAGGAAAGGTAGAGCCACATCGAAGATACTCCCAGAAATAGGCAATCCTCCGAGTCGATGCATATCCCACAACGAAATCGACAGCTCCCCCTTGCGAGTGAAGATGGTGTTGGTGGAGGAACACCAGACCTCCATAAAGGCATGGATAACATTGCTGGAACATCAGTATGAAAACATTGAAGCACGGACCACGTGAGTAAGGTCAATTGCAGCTAACGGCTCGGGACAGGTACAGAGGACGACGTCTTTCCATTCTAAGTAGAAAGGCACATAACAGGGGCTCACACACTCCATCGGTTTAGCGTCCCAAGGACCGAATCAGTTGTTGTCGATAGGAAGCTTTGGCACCGAAAAATGAACCAGATGGTCATGCATTGGACTCAGCAAGATATTTCCTACGGTCTGATACGGAGATGACGAAGCCTCGTCGACCCCCGGGAGGCAACAAACTTGATCATCCTCGTCGACAACAGGACGACCAAAGATCATATATAGCTTTAACCAGGGGCACAGTCACGTCACAACCCCTGTAAGCCGATGGTTTCCCAAGAGATATCAGCAATGGTCTCTGATCTTCCTTAGAGTCGCAGATTCATAAATAGCCCCGAAGAGCACCCTTCACAGGAGTCTTGATGCTTGAAAGAGTTAGGCCGAGGAAGGAGAAAGAATCCGATGGAGTACACATCTCCAGCAGAGCACCAAAATTGTCAGCCAAGTTTAAATCAGGTACGCACTGCATCTCTCTCTCAACTCGGAAAAAAATGCACCTCATGCGACCAAAAGCAAAGTCGCAGACAAAAAAAAAAGGAACTTGCGAAAAAAAAAACAAAAAAACATAAAAAAAGGGGAAAAGTTGCAGATAGAAAAGGGGCGACAAAAAGAACCAGTCGCCGAAAAAAAGAAGGCTAGAGAAATAAAAAAAAGAGAGTGGGTAAAACTGAAAGGGTTTACCGATTCTCTTCTGCTCAAGAAGTCAACCTCACGCCCAGCAACGGAGCCGGACGCGACCAAAAGAATTAAGCACTCGGCGACCTAGCCGAGTGCGATCAAAACAAAGTCGCTACACCCGACAGCCAAGCCGGGCGGAGCACGTCTCCAAACTTGCGGCCAATCACAAAGCCAACAACAGTAAAATAAAAAATAAAAAAATAAAAAAAATAAAGTCTCGGCAACTGTGCATGGTGCGACCAAAACAATAACACTGTGTCTCGGCGGCCAAGTCGAGCACAGTCCCAAAGCCACGCGCATGGCGACAGAGCCTAGCGCTACAGAAGCAACAAACAGCCTCGCGGCCAACAAATCGGAATTGAACAAAATCGAACTCTCCAGTGCCCGGCGATTAAGCTAAGCACAACAAAACGAAGAATTCAGCATCCGGCGACAGTACCAAACGCCACACACTCGAATCCTAGTGTCGGACGACCGAGTTGGACAAGAAACGAGTGTTGTGAAACAAAAATCAGGTGCCCGGCGACCGAGCCGAGCACCCTTCGAAGCTCCGCGACCAGCCACACACTGGCCGCGATCACAACAGGTGCCCGGCGACTGAGCCGAGCACCCTTCGAAGCTCCGCGACCAGCCACACACTGGCCGCGATCACAACAGGTGCCCGGCGACTGAGCCGAGCACCCTTCGAAGCTCCGCGACCAGCCATACACTAGTCGCGACCAAAATAAGTGTCTGGCGACCGAGCCGAGCACCCTTCGAAACTCCGCGACCAACCACACACTGGCCGCGACCAAAACGAATGACCGACAACTGAGCCAAGCACAACTCACAACTCCGCAACAGAAAACAAAGATAGACGCGACCAAACAACAGCCCACGACCGAGTCGGGTGCAGTGCTGCAAATTTCTGCGCCCGGCGACCAAGCCGGACATAGCCAACAAAACCAGGTACGTAATCTCTCTCTGTTAAAAAAAAAGGCCTGTGACAAAAATAAGCCGTTGCAAAAGAAAAACAAGCGACAAAAAACAGCAGTCGCCAAACAAAAAAACAGCACCGCGATAAAAAATAAGCAGTTGCAGAAAAAAAAAGAGAAGAAAAGGCCGCGACAAAAAGAAGTCGTCGCCAAAAGAAAGAGTTGCGACAAAAAGGAGCAGTCGCAATAAAATAGAAGGAGGTCGACGTTCGTTCACGCGCCCGGCGACCAAGCCAGGTGCGCTAGCATAGGCATTCTGCCTCCCGGCAATCCAGCTGGGCTCACACGAAAGAGAAATTCAGTCCCCGGCGACCAAGCTGGGCGTGAAATAAAACTGCAGTAGTCGGCGACCGAGCCGGGTGCCATCAAAACAGAGTCTCGTAACTCTTGGCGGCCAAGCCAGGAGTCAAAACAAAAATCTCTACACTCGGCAACCGAGCCGTGTGTCGCGGAGCAAACTCCTGAGACCGACGACCGAGCCGGACGCAGCTAATCAAAGCCAGGTATGTAACTCTTCCCCGAGCAAAAAAAAAAAGAGGCAGTGCGACAAAAAGAAGTCGTCGCAAAAGAAAAGCAAGCGACACAAAAGAGCAGTCGCCAGACCAAAAAAAATACAGTATGCCGACAAAAAGAAACAGACGTAAGAAAAAAAAAAGGAGTTGCGACTACAAGAAGCAGTCGTAAGAAAACAGAAAGAGATCGAAACACACTCACGCTTCGGCAATTCTCGTCGGCTGCAACCACAAGTAGCTCGCACTCAGTGACTCTGGCCAGAGGAGACCACACAGAAATTAGCACCCGGCGACCAAGCCGGGTGTGCCAGCACAGATTTTCTGCCTCACCGCGATTCGCCGGCCTCAATTGAATCAAAATTTTGGCACCCGGCGACCAAAACAAAAGTTCTATCTCCCGGAGACCGAGCTCGGCATAGCAAAAACGAAAATCAGCACCTGACAACCGAGCCGGATGCGACAACATGGAAACGCAACACCCCGGCAACCCAGCCGGGCTCATTCGAAACAAATTGCCCGCACCCGACGACCATGCCGGATGCGACCATAGCATCTCGGCAACCAAGCCAAGCCGCACAACAAAATCCTACATCCCGGCGACCAAGCCGAACGCAAAACAAAAAAAAATGATGATGAGCCCCCCACGTCCCGGCGACAGAGCCGGACGCAGCCAAAAGACAACTTCAGCACCCGGCGATCGAGCCGGGTGCGACCGGAGCAGAATCCAGCATTCGACAACCGAGCCGGATGCGACCTGGATTCAATTCCTGCACGCGACACACAAAGAATTATCAGTTTTGTCGCATTGACTAATTGACAGATACTTAGAACGCGAGAGAAAAGAAAATTGAGACAGAGAGAAAGTTCACAAAAAAAAGGAGAGAAATATTGAAAAGAGAGACTGAGGAGTTGAAAATGAGGGGAGAGAAAAAGAAGAAGAAAGAAAAGAGAGTGGGGTCGACCCCGGCTGACTCGAAATCAATCTGAGGCTGCCGGGAGAGAAGAAATCAATACAATACCTTTAAATTCTAGTTCACGGAGAAGTTCTAGCACGAGCCGGGAAAGTTGCAGAATCAAATCGCAGAAGATAGTCAGATTTCAGCAGGTCGCAGTCTCTCAACCTCACAGTCCCCCAATTCGCAAACAGAGTTAGGTCGCAAGAAGTCAAAATCCACAGACTGTCCAGTTCGCAGATTCTCTAAACTCGAAGATTGCAAATTCTTCAAGTTCACAGACTGGCAGAAAATCCCTAAATTCATAGACAGTCTCCCGGGTCACAGACCGACAGAAGACCTAAACTCACAGACTGATGAAGAAACCAAATTTGCAGCCTGCCTCCAAAGCGAAAATCGCAGTCAGGTACAAAAAACCAAGGTCGCAGGCAGTCTTTCAAGACAAATTTGCAGACAATATCTCAGACCCAAAATTGCAGCCTGGCAGAAGAAGCCAAATTCGCAGACAGCCTTCCAAGCCAAATTCGCAGACAGTTTCTCAGACCTAAAATCGCAAATAGGAGAAGAGACAAATTCGCAGATAGAAGGAGAATATGAAATTCGCAGAAGACAACCTGGAGAAGGATACTCTTAAACTTGATTATCCCAAATTCGCGGGGAGGGGATTAGTGCTTCTCCACTTAAGAAGGAGCCTTCTACGCAGGAGGGTGGGACCCACGTCGCTGCCTCATATCCCCTGCGAGTTGCGTAGAAGCCAAAGCGCGGAGTGGGCCTCACCGCTAGGGGTGGATTTGAGCCGAGCTGAGCCAAACTTAGTGATGTTCATGCTCGGTTTAGAATAAACAACACAAACTCGAGCTCGGGCTCGAGCTCGACGACGAGCCTAGAGTATAGCTCAAACTCGAGCTCGATCCATTTTCTCGAATTCGAGCTCGAACTCGAGCCGGCTCGATGTGTTGTGAAGAAAAAAATAATAAAAATGATATTGAATTTTTTTTTTTGTGTTTGTAGTTTGTACGATGGTAGCCTGCGTTATTTAATAGTCGCCTGTAAAGGTTCAACAATTTGAAAGAAAAGACGGGCTCAAATTTCGAAAACCGCAAAGAACTTTCTTTTTTGGGAGATTTAAATTTTTTATATTCAAACCTACCCCTGTTTTATGGTTGAAATGACATTTAAAATAGCTTAAAAGTATGACTACCATAGTCTATGTGTAAAAATGGAAAAATAAATAAAAGGTTATTAAATGTATCATTGCTTTGAGTAAAAAATATTATCGAGCTGGCTCATGAGCCAACGAGCTGAGTTTTATATAACTCGAATTCGACTCATGAGACTAAACGAGCTCCTTCATATGTTCGAGTTCGGCTCAAGCTCGTTATAAACGAGCTCGAGCCGAGCAAACGCCGAGCCGAGCCCGAGCTACTCGCGAGCTGGCTCGGCTCACGTCCACCCCTACTCATCGCGCCCGCTCCTGCGCCAAAACCTCTTCCCGGAGCGTCAATGAAGATCGCAAAAGAAATTTTTGTCTGCTGAAGTATTAGCTAGAGCTCGAATTCAACTTCCCGAGTCTTATTCAGGCTGCCGGGCTGCGAAGAACTATCAAACCAGGGCAAAAGGATCACAGCTTATCCCAGTCAACAATACCTCTTCCTGGCATCGCGACACTCGAAGTCGTTGATACTTACAGAAGTCGACGAAGTTCATCGCGACTGCCTCTACTGAAATGTCGGAGCGACAGTCGACTACTGCATTCAAACAGATTGCTCAACTTCAATACGCCACCACTACTCAAAACAAAACGACCATCTTCCCGGTCTGCGACATCTTTCTTCGGCGTAACATCCAGAATCGTCGAAGTCTGCCGAGGTCTTCAAAACTTATCACGACCAGCTCATCTGAAGCAGTATTCGACCGTAGCAACCAAGTAAGCTATAACCTCTAATCAATCGACTTCAACTCAGCGTCGACGCTCAAACCTGAACAACACTTCTGCTCAGGTATTTATCACGGTCTCTCTATACCGTACATCAGAACGCATACACAAAAAAAAAAAAAAAAAAAAAAGGGAAACAAAAAAAACAAGAAGAGAGCCAAAAAAAAAAGAGAAGAAAAAAAAATACATACAAAGTGTACAGAAATATACACTGTCCTAAAAAAGCAAGAGGACAGAAAAGAATACATACACAAAAGATAAACGATCCTAAAAGAGTAAGAGGATCAACAAAAAAAAAAGAGAAAAGTGTGTGTGTGTTGTGTTCTTCAGATTCGAAACTCTATCGTTCCTCCCGAACGGTCAAGTCTCGAAGGGGGCAATCTGTATATGCACCAAAATGTGCATAGCCCAATTTTGACGAGTCCAGCAACCCACCGATCCATCAAACAACGATCGTGGGTAGGCTCTATCGATCTTCAAAGTTCGTCGCTACAACCCATCGTGAAGTCCAGTCGCGTCGTCACGTCATCGGCACAATCAGCAACACAATTAGCAAAAATTCGTCAAGTCAGCACCCGTCAGCATGCCTCGTCAGCTCTTCATTCAACTCAACAGTTAACGACCAGTTTTGGTCGTTAACCGAAGGAAGAAAAGGAGGGGCCACGATCCTAGTCTCCCTCCTCTATCAAATCCCTCAGCAGAAAGGGGATCGTGATCCCCTTTCCCAGGCAAAATCCCACAACAGCTACACAGCCAAGCTACAAATAGCCAGAAGTTCCCTGTCCAAGGGGTTGGAAAAAATCAAGTTCGAGAGCTCTTGCCGAGAAAACACTTCACACACAGAAGTTCTTTCTCTCTCGAAACGGAGGTCTTAAAACTCCTTCGTTGGGAAGAATTCTCGCACGCAGAAGCTCTCTCTCAATCCAAAGAAGCCAAGCTACTTGCAGTTCATCAGTCAACAATTCGACCAGGAGCAGTTCTACATGTTCGCCGGCAACGTCACAAGTCGACACACGCGGAGCACAAATACCTCCGTCCGACCGACAAAAGCCACACCAGATCGTGCACACCCGTTCCTACAACTCAAGTTTCGACGACGTCTTCGCCAGAACCCTCAACTTTAACAAAACTACACGAAGATCGAATCAGAGGAAGAATAGGAGATTGTACTCGCAATTTTCTGATATTCAAACACCCCCGGTAACACAAATTATTCTGAATTAATCGAATTACTCTCTCGGTCGCGGACTGGCGGATTTTCGGTGAAACAACATTTTTTCTTGATTTATTTTAAATATATATATATAAAAAAATTGGGTTTTTTTGGTTGGGTTCGGTTTTGGTCGGGTCGGGTCGAGTACGGGTTTGTAAAATGGTAGTTCGGGTCGATTTCAGGTTCGGGTTTTGAAACCCATGCGGATTTTTCACGGGTTCAGGTTTTGGGTATATAAGTCGGGTCGGGTTTGAGTTTTCAAAAACCAAACCCAAACCCAACCCGTGTCTACCCCTAGTGATCGCAGAGGGGGGGGATCCCTCTCTTAATTCGAAAATACATATTCCGTAACGAAGAAAGGTCAAAAAAA
Organism: Aristolochia fimbriata; assembly: GCA_019845555.1. Taxonomy (NCBI): domain Eukaryota; kingdom Viridiplantae; phylum Streptophyta; class Magnoliopsida; order Piperales; family Aristolochiaceae; genus Aristolochia; species Aristolochia fimbriata. The sequence continues at coordinate 15,609,028 of CM034084.1, read as the reverse complement.
TTGTCGGTGACGCCAACAAAAATGATAATTAGATTTTTATTTATTTATTATTTATTTTAGTTTATTTATTTTTATTTTTATTTTTTTTGGGCTTGGAATACTTACTAATTAGCGGCTTTTGATGTCTTTAGCTTTGTCCTCGGATCCGACCTTTTTAGGGTGATAGTTAAGATAGGTCTGACTGCCGGTCCCAATTAGTCAGCTTTGTTATGAAGAAGTTAGAGATTAATCAGCATAATTCGTCAACAATGTCAAGTGTCGCTTCACCTTTGGGGATTACTTTTCTTCTCTGGTACTACGTAAAATCAAATCAAACTACCCTACCACGGGAATTTTTTTGGGATCATTTTCCTAAGCTTAAGATTCCATGGGGTGGGCACTGGGGTGGGGATTTGTTTTTTGGGTCACCCCACCTGACCCGACCCAAAAAATTCGACATATGCATCATCTCCTCTTTCAGGTGCATGGACACGAACAAGGGGGACCACCAGAAACAACTGCAAATCTTCTTCCTCTTGGCTATTCGATCCGTGTTTCAGATTCCCAAGGACTGCAAACACTCGGCCCATAGAAAACGAAAGCAATTGAATTCGACAATTAAACGGGACATTCCTTCACTCTGTATTCCAAACTATCAGGTTTCTAATATCAACAGGTCTATCTCGCTATCTCGTGTAGTTATTGACACAGATGCATTGACATTACCGGACTTGCAATTTGCTTGGCCGCGGCCTCATCTGGCTCTCGAAACCCCACTCGTCTCTTTCCTCATTATCTGTTGTTTAAGGCCTTCTTTCTGCCGATTCCTTAGTACCCATCACTTGATTGTAACTGAAGACTCAGTGGCGTGTGATGTGCAGCCAGTGGATTGCAAGAAATCATCTCATAAAACTGTGCTGAAAGCTAATTTCTGGTAATGAATCCAAACCCACATCAGATACACCCCTCACAATGAAAGTGAAGGACGGAAATGTATAGGAGTGGCCTCTCCGTGTTTTCTGGGGTTAAGATGGATTGGCCTTTGCAGAGGTTCTCAAGGCAAATATATCTTCAGTGTCAGCAGAAGTCAGGGACTGCTTTGTTGCTGTCAATTGTATTATGATCAGCTCAACCAATTTTTATTCTAGAGACCTTTACAGGGCTTCAGTATACCTACGGGTGTACACATTCAGAAGGAACCTCACTGGTGCTGCCCTGCATCAGGTGCACTAACTAGTTTCTTCGGATGGACCACTTTCATCTACTTTGTATTAGGTCAGTAATACATCAGGTGTGTAGGTACATGCTCAGACGCTGGCTTTGGAACCAGAATTGGAGGGAGGCACTTCGAATCTAATGTAGTCATAAAGAATCCCTTGATAGGGGCTTGTTGATCGAGGTTGAGTGAGGAAGATGGTGTTCTCTCCTTCCACTAGCCATGAACTCTGAGCATCAATGCTGAACAGCCAGTATAATCCATGAATTCCATGTCTGGCAATTGAGTTGTCTCGCCCAATTAGCCCAGTTGTAAAATGTGGACGGTTCAATTTAGGATCATTGAAGCGAACCTACACATGCACAAAAAAAAAGAAAAAAAGATTGATAAGTGCTATTCTACCCTAAACTAATGATGCAAGACCGAGCGAAGACAAGTATTATTTCTTATATAAAAATTTCAGATCATAGTACAAAGAGCCAGTATGATGTTTCAAACCTGCAGCTCCGCTAAAGTGGCAGATGCAATTGCCACTCGCAGTTTGTAGGTACCTTGTCTGATGGTGTCTATACGAAATTTTACCTGCCATGTGGTAGGCAGGAATGCATTGTCCTTTTTCCTGAAATCGATCCACTAAATCATGATTTTGCACTTGAAACATGAAGTCAGTTAGGGCACACCATTCTCATTTTATCAGAGCCTTCAATATTCAATTGAAAAGCCAATTTTTATATGGATTAGTGCTAACTAACTAGAATATGCAAAACGGTGGTAGTAAATCAAACCTGTTAACTTGAGCAAAAAACCAATCTTTTTGATAATCACTGCTCTCAACTGTGTAGACAAGATCACTGTCAGGATATAGTTCTGTATACCTTTCCCACAAACCATACTGCCTAAACCTGAAATTAGACAAACAAGAACTGTTTACAACACAAATTAACTGTTTTGAGTTACAGTGCATCTATACTGCAATTATGTGCATATTAACTAGTTTGTGTTTTGTTTACTATCTTTGTTATTCAGATGCAAAGGTATACGAACAGCCAGTCAATAAGAAAGTGAAATACAACACAACCACAAAGTGACTTAACAAGAATAAAAGCACAGTTGATGAATGAAGAGCATATAATTAACCTGTCTGGGTGATTGATAAAAAGTCTGTTGACATAATTGGGGTTGGGATCAGGAATGTAGAACTCAAATGCCGAGCGATCAGGAATTCCTATTTCCCACAAAGTTGGACCATCTCTTGGCGGTTCATATATTAAAACGCCCAGATCAATATCACTCCCTGCATTTCAACAGTAGAGGAAACATTGGTAAAATCTAACTACCAAGAAAGTTTTGAGGTAAATTGCATTTCCTTCTCGGGAAGTAATCACTGTAATTCAAGCATTGCAAGACTGATTGACATTAAAAGCCAACCAAAACTCGAAGTTGATGACAACTCGTATGGTAGAACAACATCCAAATGATTTTCTCTCAATTTGATCAGGTTTAAAATGGAGTTAGTTAAATGTCTACCTTCAGTGACAGTAACCGAGTCTTCGTACTTGTAGTCTCCAATAACACCAGGAACCCAGGCGAAAAGATTATAATTTCCAATCCTGATATTAGTGATGGAGAAATACCCATTAGCATCAGCTCTGGTCCAAAACTGGTATCCCTGAAATTTCAGATGCCATGAATTCCTCTAGGAGGTGTTCTTATCCATTAAATGATCTGCATTCAAAGTCTAGACCTGAATTTTCAACTTAAATTAATGAAAACTACTGAAGAAAAAGACAACCTTGCATTCCTTTTGCCATGATCCAACATCTCCAGGGGGCGCCAAACCTACATATGCAGAGTCACCCAATATATAATCTTCATCAAGGTACCTATCAATTGCCGACATAAGTAGTTAAGTATGATTTGGACAGAAATTTTGCTTACTTTTTAATTTTTTGTAATCCAGGAGTAAAAATTAATGATTTCTCTTATCTCTTTTGTTTGTATTACCGATCTTTTACAAGTAGCTGACCGCTTACAGAACCCCTGTGTTCAGAAGAAGGGAAGTCCTGTGAAAGAGGAAAGTTGTATGGCCAAGTCTGGATTTCAATCACCATCTGCGTTTCCCATCAAAGAAAAAGAAATAGCTTAACGTGTTTCAATCTAAGAAATGAATAATCAAATCTATCGATAAATTCAGTACTTGAGTCTATTTTAATATGCACTTAAGGAAAAAACTTAAATTGGGCTCTCAGATTTCTGCATTACAAGGAACACTTTGTGAATAGGAATTTATAAGTTCATTAACGTCAGAAGCACTACTTTATAACTCGTGCTACTCGGTGAAATGGGTTGATGGAAAGACCTGTGTTTTTGCATCGTCCCAAAGAGCACGAAGATCCTCCCCAGCTTTCGATGAATTAAGATAAATGAAGATGGGGCCAAAAACTTTTTTCCATTGCTCGTCCGACTGGAATTTTGGTGACAAATCATCCCCTGTGTAGTGGGAGCTCAGAAACACCTGTAATTCAAAACATAAGCGGCTACAAAAAAAAATTCCTAGTTTCTGTCTTTTGAAGCAATCAAATACAAAACTAAAAACTGATCTCAAGTTCATCATCCATCAGACCATCACTCATTCACTCATCAGAGACTCACCGAGAGTGCCGTGGGTCCAACATGAGAGGTAAGGTTCTGCTTCACAGGCCCTCCGGACTTGAACTCATCGCTGGGGGTAATCACCCAGAACCCAGTTGGAGGATCCGCGGCAATCCAGCCATGAACCCTGTTGTCCTTGTTGTCCGTCGAGTACTGATACTTGTCATCCACCTGCATTCGTTATTTAGCTCACTCGTCCAACTTCCTGTAATAAGGGACCAAGTGGGTTTAATTTGTATCAAATTACCTCCGCTTTGAGGTCGGGATTGGTGGGATTGACCAGAAGGACCGCTTCTGGGTACGCCAAGGGCTGTCCCCGCGGCGGCAGACGATCCTCCGGCATCGGCATCACCCGCTGCCTGTTGTCCGCCATGGCCATGTAATGGAACCTGAAAAATTTTTTCTCCAATCTCAAATTTCAAGCATTAACGTTCATGGGTACGCGGCAATACTCAGCTCAAAGTTTGAAATTTTACTTGTCCTTTCTGAGTTTGAAGGCTATTCTGGTTTCTCCAATGCCAAAGCCTGGCCATCCTTGCAAGTGCTCGTAGATGGCGTATGTGTAGAAGCCCGACGAACCACCCAGTACTATAAACCTGCCAAATTACTGCATTATCGCAGCTTCAATTGTGTAATAATACTATGGAGAAACTCAAGTCAGATAGCCTTAGATCGTTTATGTATACTGTTTAGAGGCTGAGAGTTGTAGATAAAGGAGGATAATTATCAATATTTAAAAATAATACCCCAGTATTCATCTTCAATAAATAAGAGAGATATAAAATATAGATTAATCATGTACCTCTTGTCTATGTTGAGAGGAACTTGTGAGCCCGCAAGTGAGGGATTCCATGGCCGTTTGAAGGAGACTTCCACCTGATCTTCTGTGGCATTTATCACCTCAAAGCTTGTTCCTTTAATACTGCAATATATATATATATATATATATATATATATATTAAGGTCAATTATTAAGGGGGATAATTACCAATTATTTTTACCCAATTCAGCTCGAATCGTTTGTGAGCCGGCCTGGTTTAGTTCCATCCAACTTTTTAAAAGCTGGACCAGACCAACTATGTCCGACCCCGTTGAACCAGAATCGGAGTTCAGTTCTTATTAATTCGGTCCGCCCGCTTCATTATAAATCAACGCAACTAGAGCACTTCTTTGTCTTATTACGTATAGAAATATTAAATATATATAAATTATAAGGTATAATATTCATTCAATGGTTGAACCTGGTCTAACAGGGTTGGACCAAAACCAGACATAATATGGGTTCCATGGCTGGCTGGAACCTTTTTTAAAACACTGATTCGGCTCTGGAAAAATGATTGGGTTACCAAAATAAAATAAAGATAGGGGAAAGAAATGGTAAGTACTTACACATCAAATTTTCCGGGATTGGGTGGGTCGTTCCAAACAAGATCCCAGTACCTATAAAACGGGCGAAACAGAGGAGAAAGACAGAGGTCAGTACTACTAAAACAAGCATCTATGTCTGCTTCTCTGATTCATGGATTATCGGAGTTCTGTTAGCAGGAGACGACCGGTTCAAGACAAGGAGCGAGACACCGTACCCTCTGTTGGTCTCGTCGTTTATGATTTCCAGCAAGTTGTCGACGCCGTTGTACCGGATACCGGTCACAATTCCGTCAGGTTTCGAGAGCGTGAGCTGAAAAATCCCATTGTCGATGACGACCTGCGCACGAGAACAAATTGAAACCCATGAATTTTCTCTTATCTGCGAGTTGATTTATGCAGAATTTGAAGATACCCGCGTATTGGTTCTGTAAAAGAATTCAGGAGCGTAAGCTGTTCGACGAAAGTTCCGACCGAGTTGGGGGAAAAAGAGAAGTAGATAAAAGGGTAAGAGAAATGAATTGGGTAGAACGATGAGGGCGTTAGATATACATATTTGTCTTGTATCTGCAATTTGACTCCCATGTGCGACATAGGTCTGGAACCGTCTTCGTCTCCCCCGTGCGATCTGGTCGGTAAGCAGCAGCATCTGAAGCTGCTTCCATGGCGATTTATATTACTCCTCCTCCTCCTCCTCCTCCCTTGCATTAGAGGCTAAGCTTTTCTTTATGGGGCGGGAGACGTGGCTCGGTCGTTCTATTTGAGCGTTTCTTTCTCACTCTCACTCTCAATTTTACAAAACCGCTCCCCCAATTTTGTGAAACACTCCTGGCTTTGAAGCGAAGGTTGTGTTTACTTGACCTGCATTTCTCCACAATTGTGGCTGCTGTAACCCAAAAGAGTCGTCACCTGTGACTTTTGTATCTTGGGTTGCACCAATGACAGGGATAGCCTTAAAAGGGAAGAGAAAAAATGGGACCGAGTATAGCCATTAGCTCCACCTCCATGGGACTTTCTGGTTCAGTAACTACGGCAAGGAATTGAGAACGTATACTAGTTCTTTAGATCATTTAATGGGTATGACCATTATAGTACAAAAATACATCACATATCAATGTAGATTTGCAATGTCTCAGTGTTATGTTGGGGAACATACTCTGGTGACATAGTGAAATCTCTGCTCTCTATAGACAACCTTGAAGGGTATTCTTTAACAAGGTTGGGGTACATACGCTTGATGGGAAAGAGAGATGTGGCAATGCAAGGTAGAGTCTTAACTACTTGATGATGTAATGTTAATTAAAAGAGACCTCTTCCTAAACAAAGCAAGCCACCTTAAAACGGATAGAAACCTGAGGCTTGACAAAGAAAAGTTCTACTCTTTAACAAACAATGACAACAAAAAAATTCTCCTCTTTTCATATAATTGTCCAAGCATTGAGGTCTGCTATCACTTCTTCTTCTCTCTCTCTCTCTCTCTCTATATATATATATATATATATATATATATATATATTGTAGGGGTGAAAGTACTGGATTTGAAAATAATAAATCAAAATTAAGGTAGAAGACAAAGATTTAACATGGTTAGACATTCCAACATGGTGACAAAACTCTTCCACACTGCAAGGATGCCTCTCTAAAGTGAAGGATACGCTATCTTAATTAAGAGTTTTAATCCATCCATTCAATAATAGAATCCCCCTACACTGTCAAGGATTACAAATATTGAGTTTGAGCCAGGTTGTCTATGAGTTGAATTAATTAAGGACAAATTATTTTGTTCTAGTAAAATAAATTCAGAAATGCATGCTTAAGTGAACATCTGCATCTTGACTAACAGAGTTGAATGATCTTGAACATGGCTGGTCTCTTGGCGTGAGCTACGTCCTTGAAGCAATTAAGATTGACCTCTAGCTTGTATATGAGATCGAACTATTGAGGGCTCAGGTATGCATCAATTAAGTTCCACCCAATTACATGTGGCTTGGGCAGCATAACCATTTCAGGTGTAAGAAAATGGGCATTACTAAACCATTGAATGAAAATGTTAGCAAAAGTGAAAAACAACACTCAGAAAAATACTTGTTTAATTTCTTTTTGAAATTGTGTTGTTTGAATATTTTCTCTTTTAATTTGTACGTAAAACAAGAAATTTTAATATATGAGAAAATGTTAGTTTATTGCCTGCAAACCAGAAAATTTATGGAGGTTTTGGTGATGATTTACGGAGGTTTTGACGACAGCTTATGGTGTTTTTGGTGTTTTTGGGCACAACATAGTTTTTGGCAACAACTTATGGAGGTTTTGGCAACAATATCTGAAGGCTTTAGATCAAGATGGATATCAATTGTTGCTAATATATATTAGCCTTTCTTCAGGGGATTAGACTATGGTATTTGTTGGACCATAGCAAATTAAAGCTCACCCAATGTTTGTTTAAGGTTAATGGCAGAGTACAGGTAAAAATTAATAATGGCACATAAGTTAATATTGAGAAAAAATTATGCAGGATTGCTATTTCACAAAATGGGTGTTTCTTCATTTGGACTAGTCACTAGGAATGGCTTCACTTGATGCCAAGGAACAAAATTCAGGCTGAAGGAGGCCCTTCTAACCGGATATAATCGTACAAAATCCCTTGAAACGGGCTTGTACTTCTTGCCTGTGTCAGGAAAATTGTGTTATCTCCTTCCACGAGCCAGGAACTCTTCACCTCAACACTAAACAACCAGTACAATCCATGAATCCCATGTCTCGCAATGGCGTTGTCTCGCCCAAATACCCCGCTGTTGAAATGTGGTGCTTCCGCTTTTTCGTCATTAAACCGAACCTTGTCACAAAAAAAGACCAACGTAAGAGCACATGAAGAAGATTAGTTAATGTTGATTAGAAGAGATTAATGTATCATTCTTCATATGATTAAACTCTCATACTTGTAACTCAGAAATGTGGGCTGATGCAATAGCCAGGCGCAGTGTGTAGTTCCCAGTTTGGTTGAGGTCTTTGAGGGGAAATTTTATCTTCCATGTTGTAGGCTCGTACTTGTTATCTTCTACCTTCCTGCAGCAATTCAGCACGGAGGAAACAAGATTTTCAGATATGTATTAAAATGGTGGAGATCCAAAACCTCAATTCAGAGAAGGGCAAAAACTAGGAAATGAAACCTGGTAACTTGTGCAAAAAACCAGTCTTTCTTATAATTGCTGGTCCCAATGGTGTAGACAAGATCACTATCAGGGTATAATTCAGCATATCTCTCCCATAAACCATATTGTCTGAATCTGTAAAAGGAAGACAAAATAAACCAAACCGTTCATATCTTGAACCTTATCTTGTATATATATGAATCATTTCTTGACATTTAACTATGTCAAACAATTTGTTACTAGCATATATAGCTTTCGAAATCAAGATGAGAGCTTACTTGTGAGGATGATTGATGTAGAGCTTGTTGATGTACTTAGGGTTTGGATCGGGCACATAGTACTCAAATGCTGAACGGTCAGGGATACCGATTTCCCACAAAGTAGGTCCACTCCTCGGTGGCTCATAAACAAGTTCACCCACTGTAGTGTTGCACTCTGCATCCACAAATTCTTTTTTTTCAGCAACATTTAGTGATCATAGAAACAAATTAACGACGTACTTCTCCAAACTTAATCTCTTTTTATCATCAAGATTCATATAATACATCTAGTGACCAGCCAAATTGTTTGTAGGTAGTGTTTTAAACACAGGAGTGGAGTACCAATAAAACACAACTTAATTAGAAACAAACCTGGAGTGATGTTAAGTGTAGCCTCATACTTGTAGTCTCCAATAAAACCAGGGACCCATGCATAAAGATTGTAGTCTCCAGTCCGGATGTTATTAATGGAGAAATACCCATCTGCATCAGTTCTAACCCAGAACTGGTAACTCTGCAAATCCAATGAAATCACATTAATTATCTGCATCTAAGTTCTAGCTCTAAAAGCAATCTGAAATTTTTTATAAAAACAAAAAAAAAAAAAAAAAATCTGTTATATATATAATATTGAATTGGAATTGAACCTTGCTTTCTCTTTGCCACGACCCAGGTTCTCCCGGAAGAGCCAGCCCCACATAAGCAGACGCCGCCGGAAGTTTCTCCTCATCCACGTACCTAATTATTACAGTGAAAATGGATAATTTATAGAGACCCACGGATTAGTACTGAGGAATTTTATATAAAGAAGTAATTAAACTAGGAAGGGAGATATTAATCTTACTGATCTTTGACCAGCAACCGGCCATGGACGGAACCTCTCTGATCGGAAGCAGGGAAGTCCTCCGAAACTGGGAAAATATATGGCCAGCTCTGAGTTTCGTTCAACATCTACAGTTTTGTAAAAGTGGAATACAATTTACGTAAGTTGATTAAAAGATCTTCAAAGCTTAAACATGCATGCATGGGGAAAACACTGTTTTGAAAAAAAAAAAAAAAAAAAAAAAAAAAAAGAAATAAAACGCTGTTTTGAATCGAAAGCAGCAGACCTGTGATTTTGCATTTTGCCAAAGAGAACCAATATCTCCTCCTGGCTCGACGGAATTGAGGTGGATGAAGACGGGACCGAAGACCTTCTTCCATGGCTCTCCATCTTCGAACTTGGGTGTCAATTCATTCCCACTGTAGTGAGAGCTGAAAAATATCTGCAAAATTAAGGGAAAATGCATTTCATTCAGAGAGGCGATGTTTTTACCAATATTTCCTAGCCTGTTGGGCCGATGCCGGTAGCCTTGAAAAAAGCAGTGCTTTGGTCTCATAAGAAATTAGTGTTTTATTTCTTTGGAAAAGAAATACTTTTTTCTGCCCGGAAAAGCACTCTGAGAAAGTAGTATTTTCTTCTCTGGAATTGTCTCTTTCAATTTTGCTTAGAGCAGGATCGGGTCCATACTCTATACATATTAAAAAAAGTGTTACGAAGCATCCACCAGTATTATCTGTAGAAAACCATTTACTTTTGAGAGAAAAGCTGTTACGTGCGGGAACTATTTTTTTTTTTTTTTTTTTTTACTTATACTGATCTCCATGAGTGAAACACTGTTTTTTATACTAAATCACCATTTTTTGAAAATTGAAAATTGACAATTTTTATGATAAAATTACCGCTTTTTTTCCAATTAAGATTCTCTTCAGAAATACAGGATTTTAAAAAAAAAAAAAATAAATAAAAAATGAGAGAGTAATTGCCGGAGGTAAATAGGGAGACTCACGGCGAGAGTGGTTGGGCCGACGTGAGAGGTGAGGCTCTGTTTCAGGGGTCCCCCGGTTCTATACTCGTCGCTCGGCGAGATCATCCAGAAGCCGGTGGGAGGATCGGAGCAAATCCACCCATGAACCTTGTTATCCTTGTTCTCCATCGAGTACTGATACTTATCATCCACCTGCAACGACATATGCACGCACCTTCCAATCGGTTAATCAAGGTCTTTCTGATAAAAAAACAACATTTCACAGTTTCTCTGTATCTATACCTCTCCTTTGAGGCTGCCATTAATGGGGTCGACGAGGAGGACCGCCTCTTTGAAGGCCAGCTGCTGCCCTCGCGGTGGCTCACGGTCGTCCGGCATCGGCATCACCCTCTGCCTATTGTCAGCGATCACCATGTACTGAAACCTGTTTTTACCCGCGAAAGAAATCTCAGAAACCAGATGAGGAATTATTTAATCTTGGGTTCAGGAGATGAGAGAGAAAGAGATTGAGCTTCGGTTAATTTACTTGTCTTTTCTGAGTTTGAAAGCCATCCTTGTTCTTCCCAGATTGAAACCCGGCCACCCCTGTAACCGCTCGTAAATGGCGTACGAGTAGAAGCCCGATGAGCCTCCCAGCACTATAAATCTATGTGATACAGGAGTTTCGTTAATTCAAGTTTTGATCCAAAGGAAGACCAATTGATTCAGTTGCAGGAGGTATATATATATATATATATATATACCTCTTGTCTATGGTGAGGGGAACCTGGTAATCTGTAACCGAAGGATCCCATGTTCTTTTGAACGACACCTCCACCTGATCCTCCTCTTCTTTGATCACTTTAAAGGTAGTACCCTTGACTCTGAGGAAAAAAAAGAAAAAAAAGAATCTCACAAATTTCAAGCACCTGATGATCGTGCTCTTGTGTCACAGCTTGAAACAGAGGACTCACCGATCGAAAGTTCCCTTGTTTTTGGCGTCGTCCCAAACTAGATCCCAGTATCTGTTAAAAACCAAGAATGTGAAATCGATAATTTACGGAAGCATTGTTATAGAACCGGAAATCTGAATTATAGTGACGAAATATTGAAAAAGTACCCTCTGTCGTCTTCGTTGTTGATGACTTCCATTAAATTATCGATACCATTGTAGCGAATCCCCGTGACGATTCCCCCTGGATTCGACAGGTTAAGCTGAAGAATGCCGTTGTCAATCAGAACCTGCACGCCCAAATTCAAGTTTTATGATCAGCACTAATGAAAGACCAAACAGAGAGACAAGTCCGGCGAGAGATGAATACATATTGTTCTTGAATTTCCAATTTCACGGCCGCCATTGATCTCGTTTACTAGCATAAAAAGAAAATTGGGTTCTTCTGAATTTCTAATATAGCAAGTAATTGCCTCAACTTCAGGCAATCGCCTAACAAGCCACCCAGAACGGGTGCCTTCCAAGTCACATTTGCTTCATCTTCTTTCATAAATAAGTCCTGGGTCTTACCGAAGAATTGTTCTATCAGCAAAGAAACTGCTCTAATGTCTTCGTCAAGGATTTTCTGCAAGGCAAGAGACGGAACTGAACCCACTAAGGGAAACTTTAGATGGTCTCTAACCAGTAACGTTTCTGTTCCTTCTCTTCCCTTGCATCAGAATCTAATTAGTTACGCTTTCTGTTTATCCTGCATTCTGAGTTTTCACAGAACGAAAGTCACGTATAAAATGATCATGAACTCATTGGCAGTGTTTCCTTTGTACCGAAAGAACTGGTAGATCACAGGACAAGTATGAATGTATTAGTAGCAGAAAGTAAGAACGACTGAGAAGTGAAATCAAAGTAGAGAAGATGCAAGACAGAGAAATAAACAACAGAGGCATCAGTGAAAGAGGAAAGATCATAAACCCAGAAAAGATTTATACGATAGAGAGAGAAGAGAGAAGGGTACGTATTCGTTCTTTATCTGCAATCGCACGCCCACAACGGATGAAACTACTGTCTTGACGTGCGGCGCCGTCGCCAGAATCGCGAGCAGTAGCAGAGCCCACACGCCTTCCATCTTCTCTAACCCAGAAGATAAAAATCTCCCCAGTCACTGCTCATACTTACATACATATATATTCTAATGTCTTCCAGTTCAGTCTTGCTCAAAATCCGGCTGTAATATTCCCCCAGTAATCATCAACGACGGGCTAAAAAACAGAAAAAAAAAAAAAAAAGGAGCTACAGTCGGAGAGCTATTTAATGACGCCTAAACATCATGAACAGAGCAGGAAAGAAATTGGAACGTCCAGATTCACATCTAGGAGAGAATTAGCATGAAATGCAGAAAACGGCTCTTTTAATTGAGAAAATGAGGGGATCTTTTAATTGACATGAATTCACAGATGGAAATGTTTAATTGCTTCTTCTGAAGCTGTTAATGGTAGCATTGACTACTAAATTTAGAACCGAACTAAACGGTCTTAAGTCGCAAGAACCCATTAAAGTTAATTTGGAAGTAGATTTCAATTAGACAGTGCTTGAGACTTTTGAGTACACGATAATACAACATCTTAAACAGATCCGACCAGGATTGCTATCAATCAAAGAGTAGTGTTCCATCCTAATATAATTCCTGTAAATCAAGTCTAAATCAGAAATTACAAGATGTTTAGTTTTTGGAACCAGAATCAGAAGGCGGGCCTTCTAATCGAATATAGTCGTACATGATCCCATAGTAAGGGCTTGTGCTTCTAGCCTGAGTCAGAAAGATGATGTTTTCTCCTTCCACAAGCCATGACCTCTGAACCTCGATATTGAACAACCAGTACAGACCATGAATGCCATGTCTAGCAATAGAGTTATCTCTACCAATTTGCCCACTAGTAAAATGTGGTGGACTCACTTTTGGATCATTGATCCGAACCTTCACATGAAACACAAACGCTTAGCTAGATCCATTAACATAAAAATATTGTAATGCTTGAAAGGTTATCCATTGTTGCCAAAATGAACTACTCCTAATGGATGTTGCCAAAACTCTTATTTATTACAAGTTACAAGCAGATATGTTAGTCTTTAATTGAAAACTATAATTTAATATGTTATCGACCACCAATTAGTATATTACTCTGTTTTTTGTCCACTACTCCTGTTCATATAGTTAAAAATAAACGCTAAATGGCAACATTTATCCATAATGGGCATTTTGGCAATAATGGATCTCGTCATTTTCCCTATATAGATTTTGTACCTGTAACTCGGAATATGTAGCAGAGGCAATAGCCACTCGAAGTGTGTAGTTACCCTCTTTGTTGACACTCTCGAGCTGAAACTTGATCTGCCATGTTGTGGACTGGTACACATTTTTATCTTTCTTCCTGCAATTCAGAGTACTTCATGAGTTACACTAAAAGATTTTGATCACTGGAGTTGTTTTTTTTTTTTTTGCCTTGAAGAAGACGACCTGGTAACTTGTGCATAAAACCAGTCGGTTCTGTAGTCGCTAGTGCCCACAGTGTAGACAAGATCATTGTCAGGATACAATTCAGCATATCTTTCCCACAATCCATACTGTCTAAACCTGTTCAAACCCAGAACAGAGAACCATATTTCAGCAGGAGAAGCTAACCCAGAACAGAGAACCATATTTCAGCAGGAGAAGCAAAGGAAGTTCATGAAACAATTGAGTCTTGTGAAAAAACTGACTTGTCAGGGTGATTGATGTACAGCTTGTTTGTGTATTGGGGATTTGGGTCAGGGACGAAGAACTCGGCTGCTGAACGGTCAGGGAAGCCTATCTCCCACAGTGTAGGACCGTCCCTTGGTGGTTCATAGACTAGATCACCCAGCTCAATATAACATCCTGCCATTGATGCTTGTAAAAGAAACAGAAACAAAGAAAAGAAAAGGGGTAGAATTTGAACCATTTGAGGGAGGAATGTAGTTTGTGAACCTGGAGTGATTGTGAGTGTGGCATCGTACTTGTAATCTCCAACAAAACCAGGGACCCAAGCATATAGATTGTAGTCTCCGGTTCTGATATCATTTATGGAGAAGTACCCATCTGAATCTGTTCTGGTCCAGAACTGGTACCCCTGAAAACAGAGCAGACTGAAGACTGAACTCTCAGGAATGAAGATGCAACTGATCAAACTAGCGTCAGTATAATGAGAGAAATGGACCTTGCATTCTCTTTGCCATGAACCGGCATCTCCAGGAGCAGCCATGCCCACATAGGCCGAGTCTGGTAGTATGTAGTCATCACTGAGGTACCTAACCAAAACAGAAGAATGGTGGCCAAAAATGAAGTTTCTAGTTACAGACTTGGCTGAAGAAAAAGAGTGATTAGTCAGGTATGTGATCAACTGGGTTACCGATCTTTTACTAGTAATCTGCCGCTGACAGAGCCACGCTGGTCGAAACTGGGGAAGTCGTCGCAGACCGGAAAAGCATACGGCCAGCTTTGAACTTCAATCTCCGTCTACAGTTTTTTCAAATATTCAGATGATGATGATCAGAAACAGTTTTGATACTTGCAGAAGAAAAAAAAAAAAAAAACTGGGTTTTAAGCGGAGACCGACCTGGATCTTTGCATCGTCCCAGAGTAAACTGGGTTCTTCCCCCGGATAAGTGGAGTTCAGATAAATAAAAACAGGGCCAAAGACTTTCTTCCATGACTCCTCTGTTTCGAATATCGGAGCGAGATCATCTCCGGTGTAGTGAGAGCTCATAAACATCTTGATTTCGGGACAAACATTAAAAACCCAATTAGCTGTATTACGTTCCGGGATCTTAAAAATGTTTTGGTTGAAGAAACTCACTGCAAGTGTAACAGGCAAGACATGAGAGGTGAGGTCCTGCTTCGTGGGTCCGCCGGTCCGGAACTCGTTGCTGGGACTGATATGCCAGAATCCGGTGGGAGGGTCTGAGCAAATCCAGCCATGGAGCCCGTTGTGCTCGTTTTCGATCGAGTACTGGTACTTGTCGTCCACCTGTTCGAGTAATTGCATCGATGAATGGATAGCACAGAAAAAAGAGAAATTTTATGCTTTTTTGGTACCTCTCCTTTGAAATCTGGTTCGACGGGGTCGACGAGGAGCACCGCCTCCGGGTAGGCCAACGGCTGTCCCCGCGGCGGCAGGCGGTCGTCCGGCAAGGGCATCGGTCGTTGTCTTGTATCCGTCACGGCCATGTAATGAAACCTGCAAAAAGAGACATTATGTTCCCATTAATTGATTCGTGTCTCTTTCTTCCTTTTTCTCTCTGCTACGGCCATGGAATGAGATCTGGAAACAGACATTCCCTGGCAGAGAACATTACTTGTCTTTTCTCAGCTTGAAGACAATCCTCACTTGGGGAAGGTAAAAGGGTGGCCATCCCGATAATCGCTCGAAGATGCCGTAGGAGTAGAACCCAGAACAACCTCGAAGCACTATGAACCTGCAACATGGGGAACGAATTCAGGGGCTGTTTTAGAAGAGGAGCTCTGTTTTGTAACGAAGGAATTTGTACCTTTTGTCTATGTTGAGGGGAACGATGGAGCTGTCGGAGTTGGGACTCCATGTTCTTGTGAAGGAGACCTCCACCTGATCATCATCTTCTGCAATTATCTCGAATTTTGTTCCCTTTACCCTGCAATAACATAAGATATACAGCCGCCACCATTTCCATTGTTAATGACGATCAGTCCAGTACTTTAATTAATCAAGTCGTGATATTTGTGGAATGAATATGTTCTTACACGTCGAATGTTCCTAGCTGGTTGGGAGGACCCCAAACAACATCCCAGTACCTGTTTAAGCCAAAAAAAAAAGGATCGTCTACGTTGCAGCTAGCTGAAGAAGAAGAAGAAGAAGAAGAAGAAGAAGAAGAAGAAGAGGGGCGGCCGGGTAGCAGAAGCAGGCTAAATTTGAGTGATCATGAATTACCCTCTGTTGGGTTCTTCGTTGATAACTTCCATGAGGTTGTCGATGCCATTGTACTGAATTGAGGTCACAATTCCGTCGGGTTTTGAGAGCGTCAGTTGGAAAATGCCATTATCTATAACAACCTGCAAAACATTCATTTAGAGAGTAGTAGAAGATGAGCCTGTAAATTAATCTCGTTACTCCGCCATGCATGAAACAGTGAATAAGGCAAGAATTTGACAGGGAGACGCGCGAAGAGGGTATATCTACTAATCCACATACATGTTTATCTTGTATTTGCAGCTTCACTCCCAGAGGCGACATGGTTTCAGTACTGTATGAAACAGCAGAGCAAGGTACTGTTTAGACCTTGATGGACTTGTGAGAATTTGCAAGATTTCGAGGTGGCTAAGACTTCGTCTTCTCCACCTTGATATCGAATGGGTTTAAAGTGAAGGTGTTTCTCCTACTTAAAAAGGGTATCTATAACTGTTGTGGGTGTGATCAATGGAGAGTGGGAGAGAGGGGGGAGGAGTCTTGAGAGACTCGAGCTAAGCAAATATTACGACATCTTGTGACTTAACAGTGACTCACCAAACTCCATCTTTCAGGCCCTCCTCTGCTACTTACTTTTCCCATTCCCAAAGTTGCATGTCGTGTCTTGCCTTCCACTGCTCATTCGTGAGTCGTGAAGCATAAAGAAGATGATGGAGAAGATGAATGTGGTCTACCCTCAAGGCTCAAGAATGTGTTCTGCTTTTTCTTCTCCGGTTAAATCAGTTTTACAGGTTCACGGGTTCCGGTTAGGTGTTTTGGATAGATACAGGGAATTCAATTCACAGATTCTCTAAACTTCAATATTTCTGTGGCATTAGCTAGGTTATAAGTTTGTGTTGTGCTATGAATTTCTCCCACAGCTGATTACTCCCATGGGACCACTCACTGATCAAGCTATTGCCCAAGACCCTTCGTTTTGTTCTTTTGTCTCGCATGATGCATTATTGCAATTTTCAGTAACAGTGCCCCTTCCCTAAACCAGCCTCGTTGTCACCCCAAAACTGAAATTTCTCCTTTGATGTACATCAGCTATAGACGTTCATTAGATGATCACTTTTAGCCCACCCAGAAAACCCATGCATTAAATTTCCTCGACTCCAAATCTCATAAATCTTTCCTAATTGTGCAAACATCTGATCTCTTAATTAAGATCTCATATGTCCCTGGACTTTATGGATTTATTGCAATCAGTTTCACACACACACACACATGCACAACAGAGTTTCAAATAAACATTCTCATATTTGTTGCATATATATGTCTTAATTTTGAGAGAAAGTTTGGCTTAAGTCTCGTGACAGAGTAAATAGTAAGTTAATACTAACGTGGAGGAATGCCTAAAGTTTTCCATAGAGTCAAAAGTGGCGGCATATATGTTAAACTTAATTTCCTTCCAATTTTTCCCATTGGAAGATCATTCAAACGTATGGCACAGTCACACAAATATTCTTCAAACTTGACTTTTATTATGGTATTATACAATAACAAACACATTTAATTACAAACTGATGTAGCCCAATATTACAAACTTGACTCATCTATATATATCTAATTAATTAAGAAACCACCATCTTGATGATATCTCCGGCTTCAAGAGAATCATCAACTTCATCTTCAACCGTGGTTGAGGCCAGAGGTAGCAAAGTAATGGTATCAGAGCAGGTGTTCGGTCTGGGATCCGAGCAAGTGATGAAAGTGGAGGCAGTGCTGTCAGCACAGAGCCTAAGGTCTCTGAGGATGGAGCTGCTGTTGGAGCCACAGTGCAGGACCGCGGTCTGGACTCCCCCTAATCCCTCGTTGATGGCGCTCACAACCTCGGTGGCTTTGTAGCTCATGTACCTCGACGGTTCGATACCTAATTAATATATATTAATCAATTTAATTAGCTCAGAACATGCATGATACATATACGACGTACATTAATTAATTAAGCTCGTTTCATCAATATATATTATGATCATGATCACCACCCGTGATTAATATATATTTGATTAAAAGGCACGTATGTGTAAACGTGTGTACCTTTGTTTGAGAGTACATTGAGCAAATGAGCAGAAGTCCTGAGGGCAAGTGCGTTGGTGAAGTAGTCGTGTTGGGAGAAACCTGTGCAGATACCATTATCGTTCCATGTATTTTCCCAGTCGGCCATACTGTTGCTCGGGCAAGAAAGGCTCGGCCAGTACTCGTTTAGATCGGTTAAAATGGGCTGTAACTGTACGTACAAAGCGTTCGTTTATATACATATACATATATGTACGTAATCAGAAACCTAATCATCAGTATATATATATATATAGATCAATTAAAGCCGAATTAATAAGAAGAAGGTAGTGATCGATATAATACTTGAATAAGTAATCATATATATAATGATCAAGTGTAAATAACAGGTTAATTAATTTGCGTTAAAAATGATTAATTAGAAGGATAAAATTGATTAAGTAGTTACCTGAGAGGGATTGAAATTAGGTGTGTTGTTGCAGGGTGGCAAACCAGTTGTGGCGAGGTACTGCACCAAGAAATCATCTTTGACGGTCCATGAGGAAGGGAAGCAGCACTGGTCTTTACTGCAAACTCCTCCTGGCCACTGAGAAACAGATGATCAGACATATAATATGAAAACCTCATAATAATTAATGAACAGAAACACAAGATATATGAGAGAGAGAGAGAGAGAGAGAGAGAGAGAGAGAGAGAGAGAGAGAGAGAGAGAGAGAGAGAGAGAGAGAGAGAGAGAGAGAGAGAGAGCGACCCTGAGGTAGAGGAAGGTGTCCTGAGCAAAAAGGAGATCAGGGGAAGCCATGAAGAGGATGAGAAGGAAGAAGATGAGAGAAACGGTAGTACCCATACTTAATTACGATGGAATTAATTTGTTCACAAGGGGAACAAGTTACTGACCTGTGTGTATATAGTCGACCGATAATGGACAACATTATTTAAGTTTTTAATTTCATTGCAAGACCACATTAAGTAGTATATTATACGTAACCTGCTGACTGGGGGCGGCCGCCATGACTTTCATCCCAGTCGTGGTTAGTCGTTAAACTTAGCGCTTGGAATTTCTCATTAAGCCCTATTAATTACTTATATATATATATATATATATATTCCTTGTCCTCCATCTTTTACTAGTTGCAAATTAATACACCACCATGCAAATTGATTTAAAAGAGCATTAGGAGTAGTCACGCTAATTTGTTTGTCTAGGACTCATTCAAATCCTTTGAACATTTCGACCAAGAAGAATATATATATAATAATCCTTTGAATTCAGACAAAATTTGACAATTTGTAAGTTAATTCCGGTCAATATATAAATGCCCGACTGATCACGCACCATCTACTCTTCCTCATCTCTCTCTCTCTCTCTCTCTCTCTCTCTCTCATAATATATAATAGTAATAATACGAGGTTACAAGTAAAAGAATAATATATAAGCTACACCAATGATCGATGTCACTGGCGGAGCGCCTCCTTGACAGAGCAAATAGTAGTAACCAGGTAATCTTTCATGCATTTTGACCACACATTTCTAAGTTGAGGGCGGGCTTGGGCATTGCCGCATTGGTCGACGGCTGGTCAACTTTGATCTCCGCTTTCCTGATGGGCGGAGTCTACAATATTCACTATCCAACTTAATTGGATGGAGTCCAAGAAAAACTGATGCAAAGGAAACTTGTATCTGATCTGGGGCTGCAGGTATTGTTAATTTTATTGTTATTTCAAGAAGGGACAATTCTTGTCCTCTCAGTTGCCAGTTATATATATATATATAGCTTGTGCTCCCTGAAGCGCCATGATGAAACTGACCTGGTTTTATTTGAAGCGCTTTTCATTTGTTTTGCCAATCATCTTTTTCAATATCCTTGCTTTCAAGGCAGATAATTGTGTTCTAACTTAATTTAGTAATTTTTTCATGTACATGCATGGAAGATTGGCAGCAAGTTGTTCAAAGGGGCCGGTCTTGTTTGGAGGAAATTCTGAAGAAAACTATTAACAACTTGTGTGAGATGATTGATGATAACATTTTAGAAGGGATGCGTGTCAATTGCTAGCAACATTTATTAATTCCAGGAGAGGATGTTCAAGAACTTCCGAATCCTTCAGATCGATGATGAAGAAGATATGGAAGAGGATTAATGTATGAAGAAGACGATGTTCTTAATTTGGGAAAAAAAAAAACGTATGTGTATGCACCAAAATGTGCATGGCCCACATTCGACAGATCCAGGAGTCTAACGACCCAGTAAACAAAGTTCGTGGACAGACCGCGACAATTCTCAAAGTAATTCGACGTAGCCCACCGCCAGGATCCCGTTTCGTCGCGTTGTTAACACGGTGAGTCATCTCGCCGCATCATAGACTCAGTGAATCATCGTCTAGTCAACAACAACTCGGTGAGTCATCGCCACGTCAGCATGAGTTAGCATACAGTCAGCCAACTCAAACGAGAAGATAAAATCTCTAAAAAGATGTTGCGATCCTCATTTAAGGGATCTCAACGGGGAGCTCCTGGTCTCCCTCCTCCCCTCTTCCCCCTCAACTTCACGAGCAGAAAGGGGATCGTGATCCCCTTTCCCAGGCAACGCCTCTCACAGACAGGCTACAAAAGGCCAGAAGCATTCTGTTCTAAGGGTTGGAAAAATTGAAAAGTTAGAAGGTTGGAGAAATCACATTCGAAAGGCTCTCTTAACATTAGTGCGGAAGCTCTCTCTCGTTCCCAAATCGAAGGTCCAAAGCTCCCTTCACCGAGAAGAATTCTTCACGTACAAAGGCTCTTTCATCACAAAGAAGTTCAGCCATTCGCAATAGTTTATCGCTCTACAGCTCGACCAGAAGCAATTCTACACCGTCGCCGGCATTGTCACATGTCGAAACACACGGAACACAAATACTTTCGTCCGACCGACAAAAGCCACACCAGATCGTGTACGTTCGTTTCTGTAACTTGAAGTCTCGACGACGACCTCGCCAGAAGCCTTAACTTCGACAAAACCACACAGAGATCAAATAAGAGGAAGCATAGGAGAGTGAACTCGCTTTTTTCCTGACTCACACCTCATTGTAAACACAAAATTATTCTAAAGTAATTGAAAACTTCTCTCGGTCGCGCCTCTTCGCGGACCGGCGGATTTTTGGTGAAACAGATTTGGCATACCCGGTGGGACCTTTCCTACATCTCATCTCCTTCTCCGTCCAACCAACAAAAAAAAAATCCCCAACCTCAGCCATGGCCAGCAACGCCAACAACGACAACAACAACAACAACAACAATGGAGGCAAGCAAACTGCCTCCTCGAGCTCTGCCCAACCGCGCCCCGCCGCGACCGCAGGTTCAACTATTGGAACTCGCGGATCTGCTGCCGCATCGCCGGCCAACGTTCGCGTCCCTACCTCACCACCACCGGCCACTTTCGCCCGGTGGCGAGCTATGGCCAGGAATTTGTCTGCTGGACAAGCTCCTTTCATCGCGGCGACCGCGCTGTCAAAGCGCCTTATTAGGTTACCCGCAGGCTACCGCGACCTCCAACAAACCAGCCACGGTCGCCGCCAAAACTGCTGCCGGCAATGGCCAAACCAACATACCTGGCTGTCGCGCATCTCCTCCTCCCTCGCCCCAGCCCGGCCGCCGGTCCGGCGCGGTCGCCGCCATCCGCGGAGAAGCTCTATTGTTCCCATTTTGGTGCAACGATCACGAGCAAAGCGAGGGGCACCTCCTCCCTCTGCGCTGCGAGAACGCACTCAATACCAGCCTCCTCCGTACAGAGAACATCGACGACAGACAACTCGCCGGTTATGCTGGTCTCACACGACCTTCTGGCTGCACTCAATGCAACAGCTGGTCCACCACCTATCCGTTCACCTCGCCGACAAACACCGGCGACCTCCTCTACCGCAACATCACCTATCTCATCCTTCCGATTCTCACCGGCGGCTGTCACTGCAAGCCAGTCGTCGCCCAGAGCCACTCTCCGCAATCAACCTGCGACTGGTCCTTCTGACCGGTCCCCCACAACGACCGCATCCTCAATGAAGTCACCAACGAAGGCTTCATATCTCCAAGCCGCGTCGAGAACAACTACTCCGACGCACACCGTCAAGATGGCCGCAATGACTACTTCGGCCAAGACCATTGAAGAACAGCTTGCCGAGATGCAGGCTGCAATAAAGGAGCAAAGCGAACAGCTGCGCATAAAAGATGCGCAGCTTGCAGCCCGTGATGCTCAACTAGCAGCTCGCAATGATCAAATTGCGAAGTTGTTTGAACGGCTCGAAATGGGCACAACCACCAATAACACCGGTGGCGTCTCTCAAGAAGTCGACCGAAATTGGCCGACTACCAGCGCCTCAGCCGAACTGCCGCGAGAAGACTCTTCCTCCGACGACGAGCTGCCGCCCGTCGCTCCAGTGGCCATCCGCAGAGGCCGACCCGAAGTGGATCCGTCTGCTCTTACCCTTGATTCCATTACAGAGCTCATCAACCGTGATGTACGAAACAACGCCGGCGATCACAAATCAGTCGCCTACAAAAGGCCGTACACACAAAGGATCCAGAACATCCCAATGCCGATTGGCTATCACCCCCCCAAGTTTCAACAATTTAACGGCGACGGCCACCCAAAGCAGCATGTCGCACATTTCATCGAAACTTGCAACAACGTCGGCACAGACGGCGACATGTTGGTCAAGTAGTTCGGCCGATCGCTGAAAGGAAATGCCTTCGATTGGTACATCGAGCTGCCTCAAGAGTCTATTGACAGTTGGGAGCAACTGGAGAGCGAATTCCTCAGTCGATTCTACAGTACTCGGCGTACTGTAACACTGGTCGAGATCGCCAATCTAATACAGAAGAAGGGCGAAAAAGTGGTCGACTACATCAACCGATGGAGGAACCTGAGCCTCAATTGCAAAGAAAGCTCGAATCTATCGCTCGAAGCCGAAATAGAAATGTGCTCACGGGGAATGCGATGGAACCTCCTCTGCTACATACAGAGCCGAAGGCCGAAAGATTTCCAGGAGCTCGCAACAGAAGCTCACAATTTGGAAAACTTGATAGAAGAACGAGGAGAAGAAGGATCCTCTTCCGCAGACCCTCGCAAAAAGGGCACCGACCGCGACCGCACCAAAAGAAACGAAAGAGAAAACGAAATCCTCTTTCGCGACAAATACTGTCGAGCCAATCAAGGTCGGCAGTAAGGTCAAGCAGACTTACCTCCCACGACAATTGACGGGAGGTTTCAAGAAGCTGACACTGGAAGAACGACAGGCAAAGACATATCCCTTTGCCGACGCCGACGTTCCCATCATGCTCGATCAGCTGCTGGACAATCAACTACTGAGGCTGCCAGAAATCAAAAGACCTGGCGACCAATCCAAAAGCAAAGATCCCAATTTTTGCAAATACCATCGACTGGTTGGGCACTCGACGGAGAAATGCTTCATCTTAAAGGACCGTGTCATGGAGCTGGCGGCGCAAGGCCGTATTGAAATCGAAGGAGCTCAAAACACAGCTTCCTCATATGCCATCTCCATCCGATCCGAGCCGAACCAGCTAACTCGGCCAAACAAGAAGCAGGCCACGAAGGAGTACCGACCAAAGCCCGGTTCCTCCAGCCGACCTCATAACAACAGACGACCACCGGCCAAGGTCACACCAAAATCGGCACCCCGTGAACAAGCTGCAGCCGACGCAGAGGGGTGGATCTTGGTCACCCAGAGAAAGAAGCCTATTCGAGAAATCGAACCGGCACCGGCGACCACCAAAACAAAGGCAAAGCGGCCAAACAAAAGAGCCGCAAAACGCCAAAGAAAAGCTCCCAAGACTGACGTCCAGGGGGCAAACAAAAAGAAAAGAAGACCCGTCACATTGGCGGAGTTCTTCCCGAAGGAGTTCTTCTTGCCGCCTGCAATGGTGGCGACCTGCTCAACAGCTCCTCCCGAGCAAACAACAGCAACAAAAGAGAAGGGCAAAAGACCCGCCGTCAAATGCGACGATCTCGAGACGTCGCTCAAACAAATCTCACATCTCAATAAAATAGAAGATGATCTCGATTTGGACATCAGGTCCAGACAAGCCTTAATCCAAGTCCACGACAAACCAGAGGAACTCAAAGCTGAGCTCGAGACGCTGCTGATGAGAAAGCACGACCTGCCAAAAGCCGGGTTAACCCCTCCTTTTCGAAAAGAAGAGGAAGATGCTTATACCAAAGCGCATCTCGCGAAGTCGGAAGAAGTTCTGGCCGTCACATGCCCACCGTGCATTACGTTCAGAGAGGAAGACGCACAACTGGGGACGACAGACCGTTGTTCGTCTCCGGCTACATCAGAGACCACAAAATCAACCGTATCCTCATCGACTGTGGATCCGCAGTCAACATTCTGCCTATTCGTACGATGAAGAACATTGGTCTCTCTGCCGTCAACCTCTCTCCAAGTTCTCTCCTCATTCAAGGTTTCAACCAGGAGGGCCAAAGAACGCTCAGCATGACGAACCTGAAGCTGCACATCGGGGATATGGTAGCCGACACTCCTCTTCAAGTCATCGACTCTAGGACGTCCTACAATTTGCTCCTGGATCGACCATGGCTTCATTCAAACGGAGTCGTACCATCCACACTGCACCAATGCTTCAAGTATTGGGAAAACGGCGAGCAAAAGACAGTGTATGCTGACGAAAGCCCATTCACTGAAGCAGAGGCATCGTTCGCAGATGCTAAATTCTATCTGACGACCAGACCGACAGTCAAATTGTCACCTTGGTCGAACCAAGCAGCGAACGCCAAAAGCACCCCGATGCAGACTGAATCGTCCAAATAACCGGCGCAGGATGCAACACTCAAACAGTCATCGCAGCCAGCCAAACCACAGACTTCAACACAAGTTGCATCTCCCAAACAGACTTCGACGCAAGTTGCATCTCCCAAGCAGACCATGACGCAGGTCGTATCTCTACAGCAGCCGACACATGGTCACAAATCGACCACGGCTACTCCAGCGCCGAAGCGCCCTAATGTACCCATCCTGCGGTACATTCCACAGTCGCAAAGGAAGAAAGGAGAAGCTCCCCTGGTCGCCTACAACAAAATCCAGCCGACTCCTTTGCCTGAAAAAGCCACACTTTCTTTGCCAAAACTGGAGGAACGAAGCATCGTGAAGCAGTTGTCGAGCCAACAACAGCTACCGGTTACACGCTCAAATGAAGGCTTCGACCCAAATGCCTATCGGTTGATGGCGAGAGCAGGGGGCAATCTTACAAAAGACGAGATTCACGCCAAGCCTCCTGTGACTTTACCCATTTTCACTCGAGAACAGGAGAAATTGAAGAACGAAGGACACCGCATCAGTCAAGTTCGCCTGGGCCTAGGCTATGAAAGGCCAAAACCAATCAAGATCTATACAGCCCAAACGAAGCCGGTAAAGATAACCAGAAAATCATCGGCAGACGTGCATCAAGTCTCAGTTGGCCAAATCCCAACAGAGGAACAGAATACTTCAAAGCCGGTGATTATTTACACAAAAGCCGCCATCAATCGACGTCGACCAAAGAAAGACGCCGGGCCAGTCATCATCTATACTTTGAAAGCAGCCCTAGCATGATCGCGCGCGTACGACTCGGTAATGGTGAATCACATCTCCGTCACCGACGACGAACAAGATGATGAGGAATTTGTCTTGAAGGAGGCTCCAGCTGAATTCGAAGAAGGAGGTCAGTCAACCGTCGATGAATTAAAGAAAGTCGACTTGGGCACAGCAGAGGACCCGAGGCCGACATTCCTCAGTGCTTCACTGACGACCGATGAAGAGGTCGAATACATGGCGCTGCTCCGCGAATATCGTGACATCTTTGCATGGAACTACACAGAAATGCCTGGCCTCGATCCGCGAGTAGCAGTTCACAAATTGGCGGTTCATCCCTCTGTTCGACCAGTGAAGCAATCGCAATGACGGTTCCGACCAGAACTGGTGCCAGAAATCGAAAAGGAGGTCGACAAGTTGATCGCGACAAATTTTATCAGAGAGGTGAAGTACCCGTCCTGGATTGCAAACATCATCCCAGTCAAAAAGAAGACTGGCCAAATTCGAGTTTGCGTTGACTTTCGCGACCTGAACAAAGCGTGCCCGAAGGATGACTTCCCTCTGCCAATTACCGATCTCATGGTCGATGCGACAACAGGTTACGAGGCTCTATCTTTCATGGATGGGTCCTCCGGCTACAACCAAATTCGGATGGACCCAAAAGATGAAGAACTCACTCCTTTCCGCACCCCCAAAGGCATCTTCTGCTACAAAGTTATGCCGTTCGGACTCAAAAATGCCGGCGCGACATATCAAAGAGCGATGCAAAATATCTTCGACGACTTCCTCCATAAGCGAGTCGAATGCTACGTCGACGACTTGGTGGTGAAAACAAAGGAGAGAGCCGACCATCTTCTCGACCTCTGGGCAGTGTTTGAGAGACTGCGACGGTTTCAGCTCAAAATGAATTCGTTGAAGTGTGCTTTCGGCGTCACCTCCGGCAAATTCTTGGGGTTCCTCGTCCACCACGGGAATTGAAATCGACCAGTCGAAAAAATCGATGCCATTCAAAAGATGCCGGAGCCCAGAAACGTCTCTGAGCTTAAAAGCTTCCAAGGTCATCTGGCGTACATCCGACATTTCATTTCAAACCTTGCCGGGAGATGCCAGCCTTTCAGCCGTCTGCTGAGGAAGGGTACACCGTTCGAGTGGGACGATGCATGCCGGAACGCCTTTAACAACATAAAGGCGTATCTCACCAAGCCACCAGTGCTCGTAGCTCCGATCGTCGACAAACCACTGCTGCTATACATCACAGCACAGGAGAAGTCGGTGGGATCTCTTTTGGCTCAATGTGATGAGGACAACAAAGAACGTTCTCTCTACTACCTTAGCCGAACATTGGTGGGCGCCGAGCTCAACTATACACCGATCGAGAAGACCTGTCTGGCTCTCATATTCGCAGTTCAAAAGCTTTGGCACTACCTCCTGGCTCATTCAATGAACCTCATTTCGCGAGCTGATCCGTTGAAGTACATTATGTCGCGACCAATTCTCTCTGGTCGATTGGCAAAATGGGCGTTGCTTCTCTCTGAATTCGAGATCAACTTCGTTCCGCAAAGAGCTATCAAAGGTCAAGCTCTTTCTAATTTCTTGGCCGACCACCCGGTGCCGGCCGAATGGTAGTTAACCGAGGAATTCCCAGACGAAGAAATATTCCTGGTCGAAGTGCTTCCCCCTTGGGAGATGTATTTTGATGGCGCCGCACGGAAAAATGGAGCTGGCGCCGGAGTCCTTTTCGTCTCTCCGAAGAAGGATCTACTGCCGTATTCGTTCGTGCTCACCCAGATTTGTTCGAACAATGAAGCAGAGTATCAAGCCATCATCCTGGGCCTTGGTATAGAGGTTGAGATGCAATTGCTGCAGTTAAATATCTACGGAGACTCGGCTTTGGTCATTAAGCAATTGACAGGAGAGTTCGAAGTCAAGAAACTTGAGCTCGAACCTCTTTGGAGATATGCCGGTGAACTTCTGGCCCAAATCCCGGAAGTTTCACTCCACTACGTCCCTCGCTCCGAGAATGGGCCAGCCGACGCATTAGCCGGCATTGCTGCCAGCTTAGCACACTTCGACGAATGGCCAAACCAAGTTCCCATTTGCGAACGATGGGTCATCCATCCACCACCCGAGGAAGAAAAAGACGAAGAGCTAACAGAGGAGATAGAAGAATCTCTCCCTATCTCGGCTAGCCAAAATCAGACCGAGGACTGGCGCAAGCCTATCATCAACTTCCTTCGTCACAACACACTCCCAGCCGACCTGCGAGAGCGAGTCCAAATCCGTCGGACAGCTCCTCGGTACGTTTTCATCAACGATGTACTATACCGAAGGTCGTATGAAGGTCTGCTCCTACGCTGTCTTTCAAAAGAAGAGGGGTTGCAAGTGTTGAAAGAAACACACGGTGGGATCTGCGGTGCACATCAAGCTGGCTCGAAGATCCACCTACAAGTCAAACGACTCAGCTACTATTGGCCAACTATGCTCAGGGACGCCATCGAAATGGCTCGAACCTGCAAACCGTGCCAACTCCATGCCGATTACATACATCAACCACTGGTGCCGCTTCACCCAACGGTCGCCTCCTGGCCGTTCGAAGCTTGGGCTATGGATATCATCGGCCCTATCACTCCTAAGTCCGACTCCGACCGGCAGTACATCTTGGCTGCCACCGACTACTTCTCCAAATGGGCTGAAGCTGCAGCCTACCGAGAGGTCAAAGCCACCACCGTCGCCGACTTCATCCGAACTCAAATCATATACAGATATGGAGTTCCACGGTATATCGTGACGGACAACAGCACACCCTTCAGAAACAGAGTCATGGACCGCTTCTGCGAAAAATTTCGCATACAACAGCGGATGTCGTCGGCTTGCAACCCGGCAGCCAATGGACTTGCAGAGGCTTTCAATAAGACACTCTGCAAAATTCTGAAGAAAATGGTCGGCACCCACAAAAGGAGCTGGGATGAAAAGCTTCCCGAAGCTTTATGGGCATACAGAACGACGACCAGAACACCTACCCAGTCGACCCCATACTCGCTGGTTTATGGCTCCGAGGCAGTCCTCCCTCCCTCTCGAAGTACAACTCCCTTCCTTACGCATAGCAGTAAGAGAAGGACTGACGACGGAGGAATGTACCCAATTGAGGCTCGCAGAACTTGAGTCTCTCGATGAACAACGACTCGAGGCACAACAACGTCTCAAATGCTATCAGTCCCGCATGACCAGAGCCTTCAACAAAAAGGTACGACTCAGGTCGTTCCAGAAAGGCGATCTCGTGCTCGCGGTAAGACGGCCGATGCTCTTCACCAGCAAAACCGGGGGCAAATTCGCGCCAAAGTGGGAAGGACCTTACGTGGTGCAGGAGGCCTATACCAATGGCGCCTATAAGCTCGTCACTGCAAACGGGTCGGAGCTGCCAATAACGAACGATAAATTTCTCAAACGATTTTACCCATGAAAAGGGCAGCGAAAAAAAATATAGTCGAATAAAGGAGAGTACTTCTCATAAAAAATCAAATGGGAATATTCTCAACCTCACAAAACATAAACGAGGCAAACAAAAAAATGCAAAGGAAAGAAAGAGTGATGTGGCATCAAAGGCGCAGAAGCTCGAAACCGGTAAGTTGGCCCTTCAAACGGATCACCTCAGCTTGGGCGTCAGCTAGCTCATGTCCCTCCTGCTCGCTAAAGGTAGGCCGCGCTCTAACCTCGGCCAAACGTCGACGAATAGTGGCAGCCTCTTCATCTTTTGCATCCAGCAGTCTCCTATCGGTCGCAAGTTGTTCAACCAAAGAGTCAAGGTGAGCTGCAACTTGAGTAAGCTGCTCGCGAAGTCGCTTCTGCTCCTCTTCGGCAGCCTGCCTAGCCACCCAATTCTGGTCGACACTAGCGGACAGTTGGTCACGACTGCTGGTCACATGTCGCTCAGCTTCAATAAGTTCAGCCTCTGCAACTTGGCGCTCTTCTAGACTGAGCTTCCCCTCTAGCGAACAACGCAAATGCTGAAGTTGGGCGGCCCCGGATGCGAACTCCTCAACCCGATGTCCCAATATAGAGGTGTCGATACCTACCTCAATCAGCTTCTCAAGGCAGACGAAGGCATCCTCCACCAATTCGGGTGAACTCGGATCGCTGGCTGATAAAAGGTCTGTCTGGATGAAGTCCTCCCACAACCCCAAAGCCACCCTCTGAAGCCTTAGCGTCGTCCTCGCTGATGGACGTCTCGAGGACCCCTGTAGAAACAAAGGCTATGAGTTCGAGGGAGAAAAGACAAACAAATATATATACGAAAAGGAGAAAATGAAATCATGACTCACCGACAAAGACTTCGAAGTGGTCGAATGATCGCTGCCTGGCGGATGAAGGGCTGATGACGGCTCTCCACCATTCAGAGACAAAGACACAACAGAGGGCTGAATCACGGTGACTGGAGTCGCTGGGATAGGACGAGAGGTACTGGGGGCATCAGGCTGAATTCCCCCAACGGCCACTTGGCTCAAATCGGCAATAGTGACTCCATCCACAGTCGCCTCTGCTTCGGTCTGAGGGGATACACCATCAGCAACCACTGTCGTATCGTCCTCCACTTCATCGAGTATAGGATCAGCAGCAGATAGCGGACTCTTACGGAATCGCATTCTGGCGAGGTCTGCCAAAGAGATATGATCTTCCTCGTCCAGCATGGAGTGTTGAGGTAGCTCCAATCCAGAAAGGTCCAACGGCTCGTCCCAAAGCCGGAGTAAGCTGAATCTCCCCGCGGGTCAACCAACCGAGCTTCTCCGGTAGGCCCCTCGAGGCGGACCTGGAAGAAGAAGAGGAGTCAAAACGCCCAAGGTTCGGGCGGTTCCAAATGAAAGAGCTGACGAGCTAGGGACATCAGACAAATCCTCGGATGGCTTAGAAACACTACTTGGACGCTTTGATGAAGGGTGGAGGAGTGAAAATCGGGGTTGGAGAGGTGCCTTCCGGCTTGGCTGGAGCCTTCTTCTTCTTCTCTGCCGAAGCTGGAATTGGAGACGCTTAGCAAAGCAAGGACCACTGGCTTGGCCTCTTCCTCCGCCACGCAGGCGGCTCCTTCAGCACTATACCCTTCGCCCGCCCTTGGGTAACTTCTCCTTCACTACCTTCGGACGAGGCTGTTTAGCCTTGGCTTTCCCCTTCTTGGCCTTAGCAGAGGCCAGCCGATCAGGGCGTGGTAGGAGAGCCTCTGTCGTCGTCATCACTCAGCGCCGCGCAGCAACTTCGGATTGAGATGCGGACCACGCGGTTCGAGCAAGGTTCTTCCACTCATTCTAAAAAAAAAAAAAAAAAAAAAAAAAGGGGAAGAAAGATGAAGGAAATATCGGAGACAAAGAAGAGAAGCCAAAGAAAAAGAGACAGAAGTTCACATACCTCGAAAAGGGGGACTACGTGCTCGAGCCACGATTCCCTGAAGCTCAAAGTGACACCAGGGTCTGCGTTAGCACCCAGAAAAACTTGCACCTCAACATGACCGAAAGGCCTTGCGACGCTGGTCCTCCACATCTCTAAAAGGGCCGAGAGAGACTCTGCCCTGCGCTGATTCGATCGATGAAGCCACGCGACCCCTCGCGTCGAGAAGAGTGCCAGAAGGAAGAGCCTCGGATGAATACCAAGCTTCAACCGGAGTAAAATGCCGAACAAGATCCAGATTCCGATACACCCACATGAGAGGACCAGAACCTTCGCTAAAGTCTGCACCGTGAGCCCCAAAATGATGCGCTAGCCAGGCACAAAGGAATGGCCAAGCTATACGACTGGGAGAGAAACTGTTGAGGTTCCGATAAAGATGCGCCAGAGCCGCCCCAACTAAGCCTACCTTAGTCCCGCGCGCCATAAAGCAGGCCATCTTGAAAGTGTCCGGTCGCATAGCAAAACCCGCCATGGGGATCACACTGCGGCACAGCCAAAGCGCTAAGAATGCTGCCAAGTATACCTCATCTGCAAGAGCCTCAGGTACGCCGAGTTCAACAAGGACCCGATCC
Organism: Aristolochia fimbriata; assembly: GCA_019845555.1. Lineage (NCBI taxonomy): Eukaryota > Viridiplantae > Streptophyta > Magnoliopsida > Piperales > Aristolochiaceae > Aristolochia > Aristolochia fimbriata. Next base: position 15,577,075 of record CM034084.1, on the reverse strand, counting down.
TGAATAGTAGAACGATCTCTGCTACGGGACTCCGTCATCTTGCCGCGATCAGCCCAAGGGTCAGACGAAGGAACGACCCCCTCCTCGGTGCGAAACCAAAAAGATGTCCAATCCGAAAAAGACACGGCAGGACTCTTCTTGTCTCCCGGGTTGCGACGACAGTAAATCCGGTAGAAGGCCAGCAGTAAATATGATACACCCTCCGGCAACGGTAAAGCTCGGACAGCAGTAAAGTCAGCCACCGTCGGCACCACCTCGTCGTAGATAGATCCAGAAACGGGCAGCCCACAAAGGTGATGTAAGTCCCACAAAGAAATCGAGAATTCCCCACCTCGAGTCAAAATCGTGTTCGTCGACGGACACCACAGCTCCAAGAAGGCATGAATCACATGGGTGGAGCACTGATAAGTAAAAGCCGAGGCACAGATTGCGGTCAAAATGCCCAGTCTAGCCAAGATCTCCGGGCAAGTACGAACGATGGTGCAGGTCCATTCGAAGTAAAAGGGCACATGAACTGGAAAAGGAACCGGTGGTGCAGGGTGTGAATCGTCCCAAGTGCCGAACCGAGGGTCGTGAATCGATAGCTCGGGTGCTGTGTACGTTGCTAACTTATGCAGAGGGCTCAACAGAACGTTCCCCCCAGCCAGATGTGAAGGGAAGGCCGCTTGTCGCAGAAGATAACAAATCTGGTCGTCCCTCAACCACCGGGCGACTCCACAAGTCATGCACACTCATGAGCGTGCATGCCACACACGGACCGACCCCCAATGCTGATTCGCCGTGAGGTAATAACATCGACTTCTCTTGTCCATTTGAATCTCTAACCCGCAGGCAGCGTCAGCAAACACCATCGGACAACACAGAGACATCCGAGAAGGTCAGACCGAGGAGGGTAACTGAAGCTGAGACAGTAGACATCTGCGACAAAACAAACAGGTACGTCAATCACTCTTTCAAAAAAAAATTTTTTATGTATGCAAACAAAAAAAAAAAAAGAGCAAAGTCGCAAATAAAAACAAAAGAAGGGGAACCTGCGACGCAAAAAAAAAAATCGAAGTTGCAAGAAAAGAAAAAAATAGAGGGACGACAAAAAGAACAAGTCGTCAGTCAAAAAAAAAAAAAAATGGAGAAAAAAAAAGAGAGTGGGCAAACCGAAGAGGTATACCAATCCTTTTCGACAGTGCGACAAACAAGTCTCGTACTCGGCGACCGAGGCGAGTACGATCAAAATGGAGTTATCTCACCCAACGACCAAATCGGGTGGAGCACATCTTCAAATTCGCAGCCAACTGCAAAGCCGGCCTCAGTCAAAAAAGGGGAGCACCCGACGACCGAGTCTGGTGCGACCAAAACAACAACACCATTCTCGACGGCCCAAACCGAGAACAGTCCCAAAGTCTCGCGGCCACCAAACCGGAGACGAACAGAACAGAGTTCTCCAGTGCTTGACGATCAAGTCAGGCACACCAAAACAGAGAATTCAGCATCTAACGACAGAGTTAGATGCCGCATACCCGATCCTAGTGCCGGACGACCGAGTTGGACAGGAAAGGGATATTGCGCAACAAAAATGCCCGGCGACAAGGCCAGGTGCAACTCAACTCATTGCGACCAAGTCAAACAGTTGGCCGTGATCAAAACAGGCGCCCAACACCAAAACAGGCGTGAAGAAGAGTGCAAAAACACTACCCGATGACCGAGTCGGGTGTTGCACTTCACACTCCTGCGGCCGGCGACCGAGCCGGACGCAACCAACAGAACAAGGTACGCCATCTATCTTCATCTTCTCAAAAAAAAAAGAAGAGAAAGAACAAAAGCTGCGACAAAAAGGAGCAGTCGCAAAAGAACAAAAAAAATGTGGCGACAAAAAGAAACAGTCGCAAAAGAAAAGAAGTGGTTGTCGACCAACCCATTGCTGACCACTCAGCAGCCCGCACCCGGCGACCTAGCCAGGTGCACCAACGCTGGAATTCAGCCTCCTAGCGACTTAACCGAGTTCAGCCGAACCAAAGCCTCGACACTCGGTGACTAAGACAGACGTCAGCCTCCTGTCAGCCTCCTGGCAAATGAGCCGAGCTCAGCCGAACCAAAGCCTCGGCACTCGGTAACTACAACAGACGTCCAACCTCCCGGCGACCGAGCCGACCGCAATCAAAGGGTGTCAGGTACGTAACTCTGCCCAGAAAAAAAAAAAAGAAGAGAAAAAGCAGCGACAAAAAGAAGCCGTCGCTAAATAAGAAAAAGGCCGCGACAAGAAGAAGTCGTCGCTAAAAAAAAAAAGAACTACGACCAAAAGAAGCAGTCGTAATAAAAAAAAAAGAGCTATGACAAAAAGGGCAACACAACTCACACCCGGCGACCCTTGCCGGCTGCGGCCCCAGCACAACTCGCACTCGGCGACGCTTGCCGGCTGCGACCTCAACACAAGTCGCACCCGGCGACCCTTGCCGACTGCGACCTTGCATTAGCAATCAACTCTGGCCGACCGCAACTAGACTGCTAATTGCACCCGGCGACCAAAACAGGTGTGCTAGCGCAGACAGACCGTCTCCTGGCGACCAAGCCGGATCAACCCACAAAAATTTCAGCACCTGGCGACAGAGCCCGGCGCGACGCGAATGAACTTCAGCACCTGGTGACAAAGCCAGGCGCCACACAAAATCACAACGCTGGCACAAAAACTGTCAATTTGTCACAACAGACAAATTGACAAATACTTAGATCGCAAGACAGAGAGAAAAGAAAAAAATTTAAAAAAAAAAAAGAGAGAACAACTCGAAAAAAAGAGAGAGAGAAAATGAGAGACTAAGGGAGGAGTCGAAAATGAGAGGAGAGAAAAAGAGGAAGGAAAAGGGAGAGAGAAGAAAAAAAAAAGAGAGTGGGAAACCCGGCTAACTCAAATTCAATCCGAGCTAGCCGAAAAAAAAAAAAAAAAAAAAAAAGTTTTTTTTTTAGGTACCTTTGGATTGGGTTTGCAGAAAACTCTGACACAAGCCGGAGGGATCAGAGAAGATAGCAGATGACCACGTGCAGCCTCCCAAAGTCGCAGACCAAAACAGTCAACCAAGACTGCCTCCCGTAATACAAGAGCGCATGAGCACAAACTGACAGAAAACGCCAAACCACAGAGTCTCAAATCGTGGACTGACAAAAAAAAAAAACGTCGTCGTAGACAGTCAAGAAGAAAAGGAGGATTTTTTAGAGCAGATTCACAAGAGAAGCTAAGGAAAGTCAATGAGTTCCTCTGATAGGGGGATTAATTGACTAAAGTTATCAAAGAAGAGAATTAGGGCGGGGCCCACATCCCTTAATTGAGAAGGCACGACTTGGAAAACCCTAGGTCAGCGCCAATCCAATTAGGGCGGGACCCACAATCGCCTGATTAAAGAGTCACGACCTGGAAAACCCTAGGTCAGCGTGAAACTTATTGGGGTGGGGCCCACGACAAAGCCCCGATCCCCCCCTCCTTTTCCCTTCCGCCCCACTCCTCCCTTCCTCTCTTCCTCCCGCTTCGCCTCTCTTTCTCTTTTCTTCTTCCCGGCTTAAGTTCATGGCCGGTCGCCCGCTTCCTCTTCTTTCCTCTCACCCGTTCGCTTCCGCTTTTCTTCTCCCTCTCCCCCCCTTCCTCTTCCCTTCCCCTTTCTCCTTCCGCCCAGCTCAGCTCCTCCCTCTCTTCCGGCCCGGCCCGCCTCCCCTCTCTCCCCGCAGTTTTTCCCACTCCTCCTTCCTCTTCCTTTCTTCAATTCCTCTCCCCTTCTCTCCCTTCCGCCTCAGCTCCTCCCTCTCTGGTTTCCGCGGTCGGCCTCGGCTCCCCCGCTCCTCAGCTTCTCCCTCTCTCCCATCCGCGTCACTTCGCCTCTTCCTTCCGCCTCATTATTCATCTTCTTTCCCTTCCGCCTCGGCGCACTCTCTCTCCCACTTCGATCCTTCCTTCTCTCAGTTCCGCCCCGCCCTCCTCCACTCGGTTCCTCTTTCTCTTCCCCTTTCGCCCCAATCTTCCTCTGTCTTCCCCTTCGGCGACAACAGCAGATCAGTCGACCATCCGCGTCGACTCTTTGCCTTTCCCCTTCAGCAGCAGCAGCCCAGTCGACGGCTTTGAAATTCTTAATGGTCGCAGTAGCCGCGGCCGCCCCCATCCCCTGTTCCGACTTCGTGCCCGATGACTATGTGCAAGAGGACCCATGCTCATGCTCCACCTGAAGAATGAGGCGCCAAAAAAATAAAAAAATAAAAAAATAAAAATTTTACTCAACTCGCCAATTGCGGACGCAACGAGAAAGTGTCACCGAATTCGAATTAGTCAAAGTTTTGGCAGAACAAATACACTCACTCTCTCACACAATGACCAGATTGTCGGAGCTACAAGAATTTTTCAGTTCGGTCGAAGCCGCAGCTTGCTGCTGAGTCAGCGCGGTGGGGCCCACGGCGCTGCCTCCCTCCTCCCCTGCGCGGGAACAGTTCTGCCGAAGCTGGAGCAACTCCGTCGCCGCAAGAGCTCGCCGTTGAGTCAGCGCCACACAAGGCGGGGCCCATGGCGCTGCCTCCCCTTCTGCCGAAATTGGAACAATTCTGCCGAAGCCGAAGCAATTCTGCCGAAGCCGTCCTCCTTTCCTCCCCTGCGCGGGAACAGTTCTGCCGAAGCCGGAGCAACCCCGTCGCCGCAGGAGCTCGCTGCTGAGTCAGCGCCACACAGTCTCCCCTCCTCCAGTATAGAACCAGTCCTGCTGAAACTGAATTTCACTAGATGGGTCAGCGCCATACAGTGTGGAATTCACTCACGCAGTCTCCCTCTTCTCGGCACGTCGCTGTTATTCAAACCCGGGCAACATCTCTACTCAGGTATTCATCATCTTTCTATACCAGACGTGCTCCACACGTCGATGTATACAAAAAAAAAAAAAAAAAATCGAAAAAAAAAACAGCTCTAAAACAACAAGAGAGCCAAAAAAAAAAAAAAGAAAAGAAAAGAAAACAAAAAAATACGTTACAAGGTGTACAGAAAATATACAATCGTCCTAAAAACAAAGAGGACGTAAAAGCATACGCACACAAAAGATAAACGATCCTAAAAGAGTAAGAGGATCAACAAAAAAAAAAAAAAAAAAAGTGTGTGCGCTATGCGTTTGTTCATCTTCATCGTTCGAAACTTGTTCGTTCCTCCCGAACGAACAAAGTCTCGGCGGGGGCAATCAGATGCACCAAAATGTGCATGGCCCACATTCGACAGATCCAGAGTCCAACGACCCGAAGAAACAAAGTTCGTGGACAGACCGCGATAATTCTCGAAGTAATTCGACGTATCCCACCGCCAGGATCCCGTTTCGTCGCGTTGTTAACACGGTGAGTCATCGCCACGTCAGCATGAGTCAGCATACAGTCAGCCAATTCAAACGAGAAGATAAAATCTCTGGAAAGATGTTGCGATCCTCATTTAAGGGATCTCAACGGGAGCTCCTGGTCTCCCTCCTCCTCTCTTCCCCCTCAACTTCACGAGCAGAAAGGGGATCGTGATCCCCTTTCCCAGGCAACGCCTCTCACAGACAGGCTACAAAAGGCCAGAAGCATTATGTTCTAAGGGTTGGAAAAATTGAAAAGTTAGAAGGTTGGAGAAATGCCTCTCACAGACAGGCTACAAAAGGCTAGAAGCATTCTGTTCTAAGGGTTGGAAAAATTGAAAAGTTAGAAGGTTGGAGAAATGCCTCTCACAGACAGGCTACAAAAGGCCAGAAGCATTCTGTTCTAAGGGTTGGAAAAATTGAAAAGTTAGAAGGTTGGAGAAATCACATTCGAAAGGCTCTCTTAACATCAGTGCGGAAGCTCTCTCTCGTTCCCAAATCGAAGGTCCAAAGCTCCCTTCACCGAGAAGAATTCCTCACGTACAGAGGCTCTTTCAACACAAAGAAGTTCAGCCATTCGCAACAGTTCGTCGCTCTACAGCTCGACCAGAAGCAATTCTACACCGTCGTCGGCATCGTCACAAGTCGAAACACACGGAACACAAATACTTCCGTCCTACCGACAAAAGCCACACCAGATCGTGTACGTTCGTTTATGTAACTCGAAGTCTCGACGACGACCTCGCCAGAAGCCTTAACTTCGACAAAACTACACGGAGATCGAATCAGAGGAAGCATAGGAGAGTGAACTCGCTTTTTTCCTGACTCACACCTCATTGTAAACACAAAATTATTCTAAAGTAATTGAAAACTTCTCTCGGTCGAGCCTCTTCGCGGACCGGCGGATTTTCGGTGAAACAGTATGTTAAACATGACTTTTTTTTTTTTTTATCTTAAAATTATTAAAAAAGGAAAAAACACAAAAATATGAACTAATGCAACGCTTCCATTTTGAATTGAAGCCGCAGCAGAAACTTCCTTCTTCGTTATTCATCGAATCTTCATCATTAATTATATTTTGTGCTAATGTATTATATATATATATATATATGGGACAAACAATGTAGAATGTTCCTAGCTAGCTTCTACATTAATTATAGTAGTGGAGGTTCTTCCAGGCGAATGTAATCGTACATGATCCCTTGGAAGGGGCTACTGCTTTTGGTCTGAGTGAGGAAGATGATATTCCATCCCGGTCGCAACCACCGACTCTGCACCTCGATGCTGTACAACCAATACAGTCCATGGACTCCGTGTCTCGCTATTGCGTTGTCGCGTCCTATGAATCCACTCCTGAAAACGGTCCTTCTTGGGTCGTTCACGTGAATCTTCAAAAATCAATTAACATATATATATTATATATATATATCAACCCCACAAATTAATTGATTAACATTAGTTGTCAGATATAAAATACATATGAAAATTAGACAAAGGAAAGAAAAATAAAATTAATCAATATATATAATTAATTAAGCTTATACGTACGAGGAATCGAGAGAGTTGGGCAGATGCAATAGCCACCCGGAGCTTATACATCCCACTTCTGATACTCCTCACGTGAAACCTTATCTGCCATGTTGTGGATTTGTATCCGTTCTCCTCGCCAATGATCTTCCTGCATGCATCCACCATCGACAAAGATCAATCATCATGCATGCACGCATGGGTTCGTTTACGTATTCTGAATCAGACAATATTATAGCATGCATGCTTGCAGGAAGAGCAGTGATCATCAGAGAGATAGAATACGAGACCTGGTAACGTGGGCGAAGAACCAATCCTTCCGATAATCACTGAGGCCTACTGTGTAGATGAGATCGTTTTGGGGAAATAATTCTGCGTATCTTTCCCACAGACCGTACTGTCGAAATCTAAGGAATTTAATTAGAGGGTAATTAATTAGTACGAATTAGTCTGCAGGTTGTTCCAGTACTGAGAGAAAGAGAGAGAAGATAATTAGGACTTTAATCAACCTAGCTAACCTGTTTTTTGGATTTGCCAAAAACCCGTTGAAAAACTTGGGATTGGGATCCGGGATATGGAATTCTCGAGCTGATCGGTCAGGAATCCCAATTTCCCACAAAGTGGGACCATCTCGAGGAGGTTCATAAACAAGATCACCCAGAACAATGTCTTTTCCTGCATCTCCTACGCGCATGTATTAATAATGGGTTGAAATCAAATTAAAATGCATGTCAATTAAGATCTTATATATATATTAGAGTGAAGACAGACAGACCTGGAGTGATGCGAATGAGCTCGGAATATTTGTAATCTCCAATGAAACCAGGGACGAAAGCGTAAAGATTGTAAACTCCCGATCTAACGTTGTTAATGGAGAAAGACCCGTTGGCCTTCACTCTGGTCCAGAACTGGTAACCCTGATCAGAGAAAAGAAACGAATAACGATATTAATAATGAGAGGGTAATTAATAATTAATTAATTAAATTTGTTAAAAATGAGTTAATTAATTAATCTCAGGTGGAAATGAATTTAATTAATTACCTTGGTTTCTGTTTGCCATGATCCGACTTCCCCAGGAGACGCCAAGCCTACGTAGGCCGAAGCTGCAGGAAAAGAAGTACCTTCTTTGAAGTACCTGCAGGAGCAGATTTTAGATTAATCAGATACATACAAAATTTAAACCCAGAATTATTATACATATATATATATATATATATATATATATATATATATATATATAGAGAGAGAGAGAGAGAGAGAGAGAGAGAGAGAGAGAGAGAGAGAGAGAGAGAGAGAGAGAGAGAGAGAGTGTTTTATCTCTTTTAATTACCTGTCTCGGACGAGTAATCCACCTCTAACTGAGCCACGCTGATGTGCCGGAGGGTAATCCACAGAAGCTGGGAAACTGTAAGGCCAGCTTCTAACTTGGTGCTCCATCTGCCTTTTGGCGTCAACCCAGAGTTGAGGAACCCCAGTTCCCGATTCAACCGAGTTAAGATAGACGAAGACGGGTCCATAGACTTTCTTCCATGGCTCTCCTTCTCCAAATGTGGACTGCAAATCGTCTCCGCAGTAATGAGTGCTGTGAAACATCTGCCATTAAAACCCAACAGAAAAATATTTAACAAGGTTCAATGAAGTGGAGTGAAAATCACAAAAAATCTTCTTGTCTGATCATATGCTTATATTTAACGACCCTGTTCTCAAATTTCCCTTTCAGACTTAAAATATCAAAATTGTGACCCATTATTCTAAAAGCATTGATGTCCACGGATTAAAGTTTCTCCATTGAAACCAGGTTCGTCAAAACGACACTTTACTGATAGCTTTTGAATAATATACTTGGAGAAGAGTCAGAAGACAGAAGACTCAGCTGGGCTTGGAAATGATCAGAAGATGGGAAGACTTACGGCAAGGGTGGTGGGTCCGGCATGAGATGTGAGTTCCTGCTTCAGGGGCCCACCGACTTTGAACTCGTCACTGGGGGTAATCTGCCAAAAACCGATCCGATCGTCGAATGAGATCCAACCATGGACTCTGTTGTCCTCGTTCTCCGTCGAGTACTGGTACTTATCGTCAACCTGCTTCATTACATATTGAAAGTATACTGATCAAGATGAAATGTGAAAGAGATCAAATGGGTTGATCTTAGATTCTAAATATTAGCTCTACTTGCCCTTCCTTTGTCTTCGTGGTTGTTGGTCGCATTGGAGAGGAGGACGGCTTCTTTGAATTCTAACTGGTCAGCACGACGACGGTCTTTCTCCTCAGGCATCACATGCTGCCTCGTCCCGTCCACCACCATGTAACCAAACCTGCAAATTTACACTACTTTTGTACGTAATTTGCTCAAGATCAATCGAGATTATTACATTGTTTTCCTTAATTTACAATGTGCATAAGAAGCGCATGCATGATTAAATTTTAATGAAACTTCTTTAATTTGGTAGATTATTTGTTCTGATCAAGTGATCAGTTGACTTGTTTTTTATATGGAAGCTCTCCTAATCAAGCTGATATTCTAAAGATCTCTCTGATGATATATAGATAGAAAGAATCCTTCAATTCTTCCAAGCTTAATATTGTAGATATATCCAAATCCCAGGTCAGATTCGATTGATTTACGTTTACAGAAACTAAGAAAAAAGTCCGAAATTCAGTATCTTTACTCAGTATCTTTACCTGGATTTACGAAGTTTGAAAGCGATTCTTGTTTGAACCAACTCGAACGCAGGCCACCCTCGAGGACGATCGTAGACGGCGTAAGTGTAGAAACCAGACGAACCCCTCAGCACCACGAACCTGATCAAATTCAATGTTTTTGCGTTGGTTTCACGTAAAAATTGATTTCATGAACCCACGAACACGGGAACCATATAAAAAATCAAATCCGGCCAGTCGTCCCGTTTCACCTCTTGTCAATGTTCAAAGGAACGAGGTCGTCGTTGCCGTGGGGAGTACTACTGTTCCACTTCCTCGAGAAGGAGACCTCCACCTGCTCGTCGTCCTCTCGTATTACTCTGTATTCTCTTCCTCTGATTCTGCACAGGAATATTGAACGAATATGAATCGTATCTCTTCTGGGTAATTAGAAATCGAGAACAATAAGCAATATTGGAGATTATATTCGTACTTACATTTCGATGTTTCCCTTTCTTTTGGGGACGTTCCAGACGATATCCCAGTATCCTCTGTTAATCTCTCTGTTTCGAACCTCCAACAGATTGTCCAAACCCTTGTAGCTGATGCCAGTGACCATCCCATCAGGTCTCGACAATGTGAGTTTCACAATCCCGTTATCGATCTCCACCTGCACTAGTACTAATTAATTCCTCCATTACACCACCGAAACGGATCTTACAGTAGCTTTTATTAAACAGATTTATTATCATGAATATATGGGTTTCAAGTTTCAACGTAGAGATGATAGAATCATAGAAACAGAGGAAACGAAATAAAGGCCAACAAAGATACAAAGAAGAAGAAGAAGAAGAAGAACAAGGAGAATTTAGAAGATGAACAGATTAAAGTACATGTTTGCTGTATGTCTTCAACAGCACCCTTTGCGGCGGCGACACTGGTTCCCCATCAGCGACCATGGAGATGATCGTCACCATGAGGAAAAAGAAAAGACAGAGAACCCATGAACGACATCTTTTCAGAGCTACAGTTTGGGAAGCTGAGGAGGAGCACACCATGTTTAATTACTTTACCTCGATCGCTCTAAGTTCTTCTAAAAGTCACCCCAAAATCTCTTAATATATATAAACCCCACGAATCAAATCAAAACTAGCTTCTGAAAAAGATACCATAAATCTCTTCGACCTCTGTTTATTTTCCATTCTGTTGACTGGAAAAATAAGGGGGTTAAGTAAGTATCCAATTAGAAAGGTGTAGCGCTTGGAGAAAAAAAAAAATGATTAGGCAGGTGAAGACTACAGTGGGCGGCGTTGCCAAACAAGGTTCAACCCCATTCCGCCATTGGAGAAACACAAAGACACGTTAAAGATTGTGACGCCTCGGTCCAACAATAGTGGGCCGCCTAACCCTCTCTTTAATTTACGTAAACGTCGCTTCCTTCACCATTACCACCTGTTTCATACAATTTTCTGCAACTCTTATTGATCTCTTGAATATTCGATTGACCACCGATTCGTTAAACTTTCAGTTCATTAATCAGTATTAAAACTCGGGTTTCATGATCAAGACCCACATCAGTTTGGTTGTTTGGAGTGGTTAAGTTTCGTTTGACGATAGATATAAGATTTTGAACCTATGATAGTCAAATTGAACACCTACCCTTATTGAAACTCCTCCTTTTCTTGTGGAGGTCTACATGAGATCGACTTCAGTTTTGTCGAATTACAACAGCGGACATTACCGTCTTCTTCTCTGTTACATGTATAGGAAAGCTTAGTCAAGGTGCGGTGTGAAAGCATGCATGTATATATATACATCACACATAGATTTTAGTTATAATTTTCTTAAACCTCGAGAGAGGATTAGTAAAACTGTATTAATTAGTAGTAAAAACATTCTACAAAGCTTACATCACACATAGATTTTAGTTATAATTTTCTTAAACCTCGAGAGAGGATTAGTAAAACTGTATTAATTAGTAGTAAAAACATTCTACAAAGCTGAGATTTGGAGCAAATTTTAAAGTCGTTTGATTCATCGGATAAAACAACGGTTGGTACGTAGCTGACATTGGCCTAGTGTAAGTGGTTGAGGAAACTTCTAATGGTTTTGGGACTTAAGTAGTAATCTTGTGCTGTATTGATTAACAACCTAATTAGTATTAACGCGAAATTAAAGGACTAAACTTGAGATGATCTTTTGATACGGTGTGACAATTCAAGTCCTACGAGGTGTGACAGCTAATAAACTTGTGACCGTTTTTTATGCGGTTTATTATATGAAATTCAAGTCCAACGGGGTGTGAGAGTGTAATAAACTTGTGCACGTATCTCTTAGTCTACCATGGGATATTCCTTTCCTTTGGAATACGTTGGCTCTATTAGTCTACAGGTCAAGTGAATCTTGACAAAAAAACATAAAATATGTCTGTCTCTAATGAAAATATCAGACGGCCGGGAGAAAGAAAAAGAAGATATTAAGAAATTTTCCTAGCTACTACTTATGTTTGATATTACGTGTTGAGACAATTAATGGAAGTAACAAGCAGACATATATATGTTTGTAGCTCGCGAGTAGTTCGGACTCGGCTTGACTTTTGCTCAGCTCGAGCTTGTTTATAACGAGGTTGAGCCGAACTCGAAATATATATATAAAGGAACTTGTTTTAATTCGAGTTATATAAATTTCAGATCGTTTAATAACCTTCTTTCTATGTATTTATTTTTCCATTTATTACTCACATACATGAGACCATCTAGTGATACTTCTAGCCATATTTAATAACAATTCAGCAATAAAATAGGGGCAAATTTGAATATAAAAAATTCCATATCTCCAAAAAAGAATTCTCTGCAGTTTTCAAAAGCTGAGCTCATCTTTTCTCTGACTTTTAGAGGCGACCAATATTAAAGAACCTACAGGCTACAATAATCGTACATACGCAATCTTCTGAGTACACTAATTAAGAGCAACAAAGAAATATTTCTATATCTTCCTTCCTCTAATTTTTTTTTTTTTTTTCTCAACACATCGAGCCGGCTCCAGCTCGAGCACGAATTTGATAAAATTAATTGAGCTCGAGTTTGATCAGCTCTACTCCCGGCTCATTGTCGAGCTTGAGCTTGTGTTGTTTACTCCGAGCCGAGCCTGAGCATCACTAAGGTTGGCTCTCTTGGCTCAAATCCACCCCTAATTGTAGTAGTGTTTTAAAAACTGAACCTAACCAATCAGTCCAACCTGGTTGAACCAGAATCAAAGGCTAGTGCGGTTCTTATTCACTCACTCCAGTTCATATATTGTAAACACCATTATTTTCACTTTTTTTTATTAGAATATTAGATATATGTAAAATATGGATTATAATATTCAACGGTCCAACCCAGTCTAACGGGTCCAATCGGTTCAACCAAAACCGAACATAGTGCACGGTTGGATGTCCGGTTCGGTTTTTAAAACATTGCTCAATATATATTTATATTGGGAAGAAAATGGATTCCAACCATGCATGACAAGTGCAACTTCAATTTAGCTATATATCTATGGCAATTACAAGATATTAGAGATCGATACCAAATTAATGAAAGAATTTCATTTATATAGTCCACGTATAAGCGCCTTCCTGAATGATGAGTTCCGCCAATTAATGAAAGTTTGAGACATTGAGAAAAATCTTTCGATAAGTGATATATATATATTTTGCAATAGTTTGTGCCACACTAGTTAGTAAGACCATGAATTACGTACAATGGGGATTTATCATTTACGTATTAATTCTTAACTAGCTACACACGTACGTTGCACTAATATTGCCATGGCAGTTTTGAATTTAGTAAGAAAATCCGCTAAAAAGCTGCTTATTTAGTAAATTACCATAAATACGATAACTTAAAACATGTTCATTATATTAATTAAATCTCATAACTTAAATTTAAACCCACTATGATTGCGGAAATCCTGACTCCTACGTACATGCATGTGTACAACACGGACGGAGACGGAGAGGCTCATGCACAACAAATTTACACACGCGCGTCTTTAATATTTAGGACTCCCATTAAGCTAGCCTAATTAATTAGGTTAGGTTGACAACAAATTTATGCAATTGAATTAATAGTTTTTATTTACAACAAACAAATTAACATTGCATGTAATCACTGGGTCTATTGTATATGTATAATTTTATTATTTTAATCTATTATTTCACCGAAAATCTGCCGGTCCGCGAAGAGGCGCGACCGAGAGGATAAATCGATTACTCTAGAATAATTTGTGTTACAGGTTGTGGTGTAAATATCAGAAATTGTCAGTACAATCTCCTATGCTTCCTCTGATTCAATCTCCGTGTGAATTTGGTGAAGTCGAAGCTTTTGCGAACGAACGAATGTCGTACTTAAGTTGCAGGAACCAGTGTGCACGAACTTGTGTGGCTTTGGTCGGTCGGACGGAGGTATTTGTGCTCCGTGTGTATCGACTTATGACGCTGCCGGCGATCGTGTAGAGCTGCTTCGGTTGAACTGTCGGAACGACGAACGATGAAACGCTTGGCTTCGTTGGCTCAAAAGAACCTCTATAAGTGTATGAGCTTCTTCTCTAGGAAGGGATTTGAGTCCTTCGGCTTAGAGAGGGAGTCCTTTACTTGTCGGAATTTGAGAATCGATTTCTTCACCCCGAGACAAGGAACTTCCGGCTATTTGTAGCTGGTCTGTATGGTCGTTGAGAGGAGTTGCCTTGGAATGGGGATCGTGATCCTCATTGTGCTGTAATGTTGAGGAGGACGAGGGAGAGAGAGAGACCAGGATCGTGGCCCTCTTTTCGCTCCTTCGATTGAAGACTGAGTGGTGGGCTGACGATGCATGCTGACGAATGCCGACTCGGCGATTCTTTGCTCGACGAGGTGCCGCCGACCGCTTTGGTGATGTGGCGACGCCGGGTTGGACTTCGTAGTGGGTTGCCGCGACGAATCTTGATGACGATTAAAGCCTACCCATGGTCGTTGTTTGATGGACCGATGGATTGTTGGGCTTATCAATTTTGGGCCACGTACTTTTTTATTATTATGATTGCCCCCCCGATACTTGAGCGTTCAGGAGGAACGAGCTAGTGTCGAACTTTGAAGAACACAACACACACACGCCCTTTTTTTTTTTTTTTTTTTTTTTGATGATCCTCTTTCTCTTTTAGGACCGCCAGATACTGTTCATTCATCCTCTTACTCTTTTAGGACGATGTATATTGTTCATTCGTCCCTCTTACTCTTTTTAGGACGATGTATATATTTCAATACACTAATTTTTTTTTTTTTTTTTTTTTTTTTGCATTCCTGTTGTATGCGGCATGGAACGAATGTTCCTGAGCAGAGGGAGGTACTCAGGTGGCAACAAATGTTGTAGATGGCGACTTGCTTGTCTCCTTCGGGTGTATGTCATCGGAGGATTTCAGCGACGATATTTGGTATCTTGAAGGAGATGCTGGCAAAGAACTTCAGTGACCTTCGTCGGCAGGTTGCTTCCCGTTTGGAGAAGGACTGTTGTGGAACGAGTCTTTGCAGTGTTTTAGGTCGGTCGCCCGTCCGATCAGGTCGTAGCCGCCGTCCGGGGATGGTGCTTGAACGGCTCGGAGAGTCTTTTTCTTACTGGACATAGGCGAGGCTGCTGCCGGTCCTGGTTATGCGGTCTGAGGCTGCACGAACTGGGCGCCGTGATTTCAAGGGTTCCTTTCGGTTCGCTAAAACCCTAATTTTTAAACTCACTTTCTCGTGGCTTTCAGTTCGGACTGCACGACTCCAAATGCGTCTGTCACCACGATCTCTTTTGTTCCCGTAGCCGAGCCCTTTCTCTACATAAGCCAAGTCGGTTATGATGGGTGGGGCCCACCAGGGCCTGGTAACGATCCCGGGGTTGTCGCCTGATCAGGTCCCATGTAGAGTTTCATGATAAGGGAAATTCCGTACGGGGAAGATCGAATCCCTTTTAAAAAGGGACTGTTGCCTTCTCCCAAATTCGAAGGAAACCCTTCGAATTCTTCGATATATAAAGTACCTTGAGCCTTGGGTATTTCACCGTACGAACCTAATAGCAACCTTCTTGAGTTTTTCGTCCCTGCTGCGTTCTCCATCTGAAGTGCCACCAGCCTTCGGTTGTGTGTGTCTGACCGACTCTTGGAGATTTTGTTAAGCTTCGGTTCTAGGAGAGTACTTGTTGAAGAGTCTTTCCTTTCGTGAATCTCTGCTTTTCGTCTCTTCTCTCCACGTCGGACGCCTCATCCTCATCAAATTTGAAAGGTACCTTCGAGATTCTCTTTTTCTTTCTCCCTCTCCGGCGACGTCGTTTAGATTTTGAGTCACCTGGGGTCCCGCTCTCTTTTCTTTTCTTCTTTGTCCCTTCCTTTATCCTTCTTCTTTTTCTCTCCTCTCCTTTTTGACTCCTTTCTTATTTTGTCGCGACGACTTCTTTTTGTCGCGGTCTCGATATTTCGGTCTCTCGTTGTTTTAGAGCTTTTTATCATTTTTTTTTTTATGTGATCTTCTTTCTTTTTGTCGCTGCTCTCTCTCTTTTTTTTTTTTGAGTTTTCGATACGTACCTTGTTTTACGCCCGTCCGTTTGGGCGTCGCCGAAGTCTGTCATCTTGTTGGCGCAGATGACTGGTTTTCTTCCGCAAGATTTTCGGTTGGGGAATGCGCCCGACTTAGTTGCTATTTGCCGGTTCTTCCTTTTCCGATGGTTTTACTCCGGGGACACCGATTGGGTCGCTGGGGTGACGGTCTGTCTTCCCCTCTTTTCTTTTTTTTGCTGAGGGCATGTCGGTCGTTCCTCTGCGGGTCGTCGAACGTTGTTGTCGTTTCGACTTCGACCGGCTCAGTTATCGGAGAGGAGCCTCTGTTCCGTTCGCCTTCATCGAAAGTTTCTTTTCGATCTGACCGACCGAATTGTCAGACGTCTCCTCTCAGTCTATCATCGGTGGCTTGGCCGTCAAGTTTTGACTTCCACGGCTTGCCATGATGGCTGTGGCACGAGTTGGTATGACTACCTCGTTTTCTGGTGATGGCATGGCTTCTTCGGAACTTCGTTTGTTTTTTTAGTAACGACTTCTTTTAGTTGCAGTCTTTTCGTGATGGCTTCTTTTTGTCACCACCCTTTTTTTTTTGTTCAGGGAAGAGTCGCTTACCTGACCTCGCCTGAGTGTGTCAGACTCGATTGTCCAGCGTGGTTATCTCTTTTTGTTTTGGCCGGCTCGTGTCCGGCTCAGTTGCCGGGCGTCGTCTTCCGTGGCATTCATCTCCCGTCCGGTTTTGACATCCGACACAGGGACTTGCGATGCGAGTGTTCGGTGATAGTCCTGGGCGCTGGATTCTTGGCCCCGTGATGCTCTGGTTTGTGGTTGAGCATTGGGAATCCAGCGTTGTCACCTCCGATTTCTTGGCCGCGGGGTGCCGGTTTCTATCGCCATTCATCTCAAGGCTGTATTTGTGTTAGCCGTAGAGAGAGACTTTTTTTTTATTCGCGGTTTTGCTTTTCTTTCACCGCTGTTCACATCCCTTTTTTTACGATCATTGTTTTTTTTTTTTTTTTTTTTTTTTTTGATCGCTGATGTGAATACACAAACTTCTTGTTCTTTTTTGTTTTTGAAGATAGCTTGCGTACCTGATTTTTGTTGAACTGACGATTCCCATGTTTCCGTCGCTTTGCAGATGTCTTTCCCATCGCTAACCGTTACCTTTCTCGATCTCGTTCTCACCAACGTCCGGGTGCCGGTGAGAGATGTTCTCTGAGAATGTGTGCATATCAGAAATAAGCAAGGAGACAGGGAAATTTTGCTGTTTGTGAGTTTGCCTTCGGCCCTCGGGGGACGTGACGTACGAGTCCCTTTAACTGGGACAGCTTGCGAGCTCTGGAGTCGTCCGGTTGTGAACGAGGATGACCAAATTTGCTTCCTCCCCAGCGTCGGCGAGACTCCGGCGCCCCCGCGCGAAGTTCAGAGTGCTATTTTGATGAGCCCCATGCACGACACATTGGTGAGGTTTACTCCTCCCGCACTCTCCATCGGTAGCAGCAGCTTCGGCCCTTGGGAAGCGAGAAGCATGGAAATCGTAAGTCCGCGATACGTACCTTATTACTTAGAGTGGGCGGACGTCGTCCTGCGCACGTGCTCGGAGCGCTTGGCAGCGGTAGACTTGTTGTACGCCGTGCAGACCTCCATGTTCTGTTATAGCTGCTGCTGCAATGTCGTTACGGCCTTTACTGAGGTCTGGTGTCCCGCCACCAATTCCATTTTTACCCGGGAGGGGGAGCTGTCGATCTCTTTGTGGGATCTCCATCGCCTCGGTGGACTTCCCGTCTCCGGAGGTATTTTCGACGAATCCTTCCCTTCTGTCGATGACTTCTCTCCCGGTCATCATCTTCCTCTGCCCGAAAGCCTCAAATATTTTATCTCGGCTTACTTCCGTCTTTCTGTGCCTGCTGAGACGGAGAGAGCTGCTGGAGTCCCGATGTCCGATTGGACGTCTTTTTGGTTCCGCCCGGGATGGGACTCTCGGCCCGTGGAAGACGCTTGGGCCGATCGTATGAAGACTTCGGGCTCGAGGAGCCGCAACAGGTCGGAACGGTTGAACCGACCTTTGAAGGAGCTCGGCGTTCCGGACGCGTTCGCCGACGAGGTTTATTTGGCCGCTTTCTTCTCTATGTGGCTCTGCCTCTGTATCCTCCCCGCGCCAGGGGGTATGTTGAGGTACACAATTTTGAAGATGGCGTGTTTTTTGGCGAGCGGCTATAAGTGTAACTTGGCCGCTGCGGCTTTGGCAGGTCTTTATCAAGGCCTGAACAGTTCTAATTGGGGGAAGGTCCCCTGGCCCTTCGTTTACTCCTGGCTCGCACATTACTTCGGCGTCCACACGGCAGACTTGTCGGAAGGTGACCGGCCGTTGATGATGGTTTATCGCAACCCCGACAATGGCCGTGCCTATACACAGAGGGAAGCTCGTGCTCTGTTCTAGCGGAGTGGAGTGCGGTGTTGGTACGGGCCGCAAGCACTCCCTTCAGGTCCTATTGTCGACAGGCCGGGCCACCTAGCCTCGCGGATTGAGGCGGACTACTTCCAGAGTGTGCGAGCGAGCCGTCTCGTATTGCGGCAACGTGACTTCCTGATTGTGGAGCCGTATAGTTCGCACCGGTTCGCCCGTCAGTTTGGCTTCTGCCTGGATTTACCGGGTGCTCTGATCGGCGATCAGAGGAGGGCGCCGACGGTTGAGTCGTTGGTGGAGATTTGGCAGAGGGAGAATGCCTTCCCTCTCAGGATGGTTGATGTGCCATCTTTCGCCAGTCCAGATGCCGATCCAGGAGTGACGGCTTTATATCGGGAATCATGGCTCGAGGCCGTGGTTCCCCTTTTTGAGGTAAAGACACTTACTTGTATTTGTGCGCCTTTTGTTTCCATGAGCCTTTTGATTGTACTTACTCTTTCCTTCTCCTTGCGTTTCTCAGAGAGAATGGGAGAGTTTTACTGGAGAGCGGGCGCCGCGAAAAAAGGCCGCGCCGAAGAGGGGCTCCGCGAAGAAGAAGACGCTAGCCTCTAAACCTCTCCAAAAGGTTACTCAGGCTCTGATGACCGTCGAGCCAGAGGGAGGGGTCGTTATCAGAGCAGCCGCTCCTGCCCCGCCTGCCGAACCGGTTGTTCGGCCGAACTCGTCGTCTCCACCGGCTGCGAACGCGCCTCTGGATAAAGGAAAGGGGGTCGTCGACCCGATAATAGCGCACCCCGCAGTTCCGCCGCCGACAGTTTCGCCCAGGAAGGGTGTGCCGAAGAGGAGGAGGACAGAGGTTCCGAGGATCGTCTTTGACCCGCCTTTGTTCAAGAAGAGGTCGAGGAGTAAGCATCATCGGACTTCTTCTTCTTCTCGTGACATGCCTTCTCCGACGGTTTCCGCTCCGGAGTCCCAAGAAGTTATTGTGGGGGCATGTCCGATAGAGAGGCTGGAGGCGCCACCTACCGGGGAAGTTGCCACGCGGCCGGAGGCAATGCCGGTTGTGTCTTCTCTGGTGCGACCTGGGGTAGAGGCGGGGCCTTCGGCAGATGCACTCGCGCTGGTCCCTTATTCTCGTGCCAGCCAACCTAAAGTTTGCTCGGAGGGTTCGCGCTCTCCTGTTGTCTCAGGGGGGCGTTACCGAGAAGGGAGGGACCAAGGGGTGATGTTCACCGATGCTGCCACTGACGGGTTGGAGATGGGTAGGGTTGACTGCCCTATGACCATCTCTATTGACGAGGGCGCAACGTCGTCTTCTCCTTCAGGTGGGGAAGGTGGGGTCAGTTTTCGGACCCCTGTTCCGAACTTAAGTCATTGCTTCCTCCCTGCTCCTGAGGAGAGGCCACGCACCGACGTGAGTCTGGATGGCCAGCCAGCCGGTCCAGTCGTTGGGGAAGAGTGTCCAGAGCCCATCCACCGGTCCGCCAGCGAGAATTCTTTCTCTTCTCGGTTGACTGCGGTAGGTTTTTCTTACTCTATGTTTCTTCCTCCTGTTTTTCTTTTCTTAACCCCTTTGTTCGTATGGCAATTTCGTAGTCTTCCACGATTTCTTTCTCGGCGACCTCGCGAGGATGGGTCCAGCAATCTGCGATAGGCCTGTGGACTCGGTTCGTCCAGACAGCCTTGGATCCTGCAGAGGACCCCTGCTCCTCGGAACTGGTGATTGATGCCCGCGGCCTTTTAGAGCATTTACGTTTGGCGAGTGTCGAGATTTCTATCTTGGAGCAGTGGGTGGAGGATTTCGCTCGAGAGGTTGAACATCTCCAGCAATTGCGTTGCTCTGTTGCTAGTAAGCTCCCCCGGCCGAGCACCAGGCTCTCGAAGCCGAAGTGTCACGGTCGGTCCGACGAGTGCATTGCCGCCGCAATGCGATGGTTAAGTTGGTCAGTCGGCGCCGGTCCGAGTACGAAACCGTGAAGGCTGAGAGGGAAGCCGTTAGCGAACAACTGGCTAGGCTGGATACTCAACTCGACTCCCTTCGGGCGGACATTGGTATCGCTCAGTTTGAGCTTCAGGCGTTTGATGCTGAAACCTCTGTGTTGGAGCGGCAACTCGAGGATGTCCGTGCACAGCCTGTGCTGAGTGAGAGCGAGGCTCGTGAGCTGGAGGATACGCGGGCAGAGGTGCTTCGGCGGCGACAACGAGTGATCGACTTTGAACTCAACCTGTAGCTTCTCCTCTTTCGACCCCTTGGACTTGATGTGATGTAACCCCATTTTTTTTTATTCTCTCTTTCTTTTTTTTTTGAGGTCTCGAATTTTTTTTTTTGAGAGACCTTGCGTGTAAAGAAAAAAAATTATTATTATTATTTTTTTTTGACTTGAATGAGATGAATTTTTTTTTTCTGCTACCCTTCTCACGGATAAAATCGTTTGAGAAATTTACTGTTTGTGATAGGTAGCTCCGACCCGTTAGCGGTGACGAGTTTGTATGCGCCATTGGTGTAAGCTTCTTGTACGACATAGGGGCCTTCCCATTTTGGTGCGAATTTGCCCCCGGTCTTGCTCGTAAAGAGCATTGGCCGTCGAACTGCTAGCACAAGGTCACCTTTCTGGAATGACCTGAGGCGTACCTTTTTGTTGAAGGCTCTGGTCATGCGAGATTGGTAACACTCACCTTTCTGGAATGACCTGAGGCGTACCTTTTTGTTGAAGGCTCTGGTCATGCGAGATTGGTAACACTCGAGTCGCTGTTGCGCTTCGAGTCGCTGTTCATCGAGTGACTCAAGCTCTGCCAATCGCAACTGAGCGCATTCCTCCGTCGTCAACCCTTCCCTGACAGCTATGCGTAAGGAAGGGAGCTGCACTTCGATAGGAAGAACTGCTTCGGCACCATACACCAGAGAGTATGGGGTCGATTGGGTGGGCGTTCGAGCCGTGGTTCTGTATGCCCATAAGGCTTCTGGAAGCTTCTCATCCCAGCTCCTTTTGAGGGCGCCGACCATTTTCTTCAGAATTTTGTAGAGTGTCTTATTGAAAGCTTCTGCGAGTCCGTTGGCTGTCGGGTTGTAAGCCGACGACATTCGCTGTTGTATGCGGAATTTTTCGCAAAAGCGTTCCATGACTCTGTTTCTGAAGGGTGTGCCGTTGTCCGTCACGATATACCGTGGAACTCCATATCTGTATATGAGTTGCGTTCTAATGAAATCGGCGACGGTGGTGGCTTTGACCTCTCGGTAGGCTGCGGCTTCAGCCCATTTGGAGAAGTAGTTAGTGGCAGCCAAGATGTACTGCCTGTCGGAGTCGAATTTGGGGGTGATGGGACCGATGATATCCATACCCCAAGCTTCGAAAGGCCAGGAAGCGACCGTTGGGTGAAGCAGCACCGGTGGTTGGTGTATGTAGTCGGCGTGGAATTGGCACGGTTTGCAGGTTCGGGCCATTTCAATGGCGTCCCTGAGCATAGTTGGCCACTAATAGCCGAGTCATTTGACTTGCAGATGGAGCTTTGGGCCAGCTTGATGTGCTCCGCATATCCCACTGTGTATTTCTTTCAATACTTGTAATCCCTCTTGTTTCGAAAGGCATGGAAGGAGTAGACCTTCGTATGACCTCCGGTATAGTACGTCGTTGATAGAAACGTACCTGGGAGCTGTTCGGCGAATTTGGACTCGCTCTCGTAGGTCGACTGGGAGCGTGCTGTGGCGAAGGAAGTTGATGATGGGTTCACGCCAATCTTTGGTTTGATTTTGGTTAGCCGAGATAGGGAGAGATTCTTCTATCTCCTCCGTTAGCTCTTCTTCTGTTTCTTCCTCGGCTGGTGGAGGGATGACCCATTGTTCGCACACGGGAACTCGGTTTGGCCGCTCATCCAAATGTGCTAAACTGGCAGCAATGCCGGCTAATGCGTCGGCTGGCCCATTCCCGGAGCGAGGGACGTAGTGGAGTGAAATTCCGGGATTTGGGCCAGAAGTTCACCGGCATATCTTCAGAGAGGTTTGAGCTCGGGTTTCTTTACTTCGAACTCTCCTGTCAATTGCTTGATGACCAAAGCCGAGTCGCCGTAGATGTTTAACTGTGGCAGTTGCATCTTGACCGCTATACCGAATCCGAGGAGGATGTCTTGATACACTGCTTCATTGTTCGAGCAAATCTGGGTGAGCACGAACGAATACGGCAGTAGATCCTTCTTTGGGGAGACGAAAAGGACTCTGGCGCTAGCTCCATTTCTCCGTGCGGAGCCGTCAAAATACATTTCCCAAGGGGGAAGCACTTCGACCAGGAATATTTCTTCGTCTGGGAATTCCTCTGTTAACTCCCATTCGGTCAGCACCGGGTGGTCGGCCAAGAAATTGGCCAGAGCTTGGCCTTTGATAGCTCGTTGCGGCACATAGTTGATTTCAAACTCAGAGAGGAGCATCGCCCATTTTGCCAATCGACCAGAGAGGATTGGCCGCGACATAATGTACTTCAACGGATCCGCTCGCGAAATGAGGTTCGTTGAATGCGCCAGGAGGTAGTGCCGAAGCTTTTGAACTGCGAAAATGAGAGCCGGACAGGTCTTCTCGATCGGTGTATAGTTGAGCTCGGCACCCACCAGTGTTCGGCTGAGATAATACAGAGAACGTTCTTTGTTGTCCTCATCACATTGAGCCAAAAGAGCTCCCACCGACGTCTCCTGTGCTGCGATGTATAGCAGCAGTGGTTTGTCGACGATCGAAGCTACGAGCACCGGTGGCTTGGTGAGGTACGCCTTTATGTTGTTAAAGGCGTTCCGGCAAGCGTCTTCCCACTCGAATGGTGTACCCTTCTTTAGCAGACGACTGAAAGGCTGGCACCTCCCGACGAGGTTCGAAATGAAGCGGCGGATGTACGCCAGGTGACCTTGGAAGCTTTTAAGCTCGGAGACGTTTCTGGGCTCCGGCATATTTTGAATGGCGTCGATTTTCGACTGGTCAATTTCGATTCCTCTGTGATGGACGATGAACCCCAGGAATTTGCCTGAGGTGACGCCGAAAGCACACTTCAACGGGTTCATTTTGAGCTGAAACTGTTGCAGTCGCTCGAACACTGCCCGGAGGTCGAGAAGGTGGTCGGCTCTTTGCTTTGTTTTCACCACCAAATCGTCGACGTAGCATTCAACTCGCTTATGGAGGAAGTCGTCGAAGATGTTCTGCATCGCTCGCTGGTATGTTGCGCCGACATTTTTGAGTTCGAACGGCATAACTTTGTAGTAGAAAATCCCTTTTGGAGTGCGAAATGCAGTGAGCTCCTCATCTTTTGGGTCCATCCGGAATTTGATTGTAGCCGGGAGGATCCGTCCATGAAAGATAGGGCTTCGTGACCTGTCGTCGCGTCGACCATAAGCTCGGTGATTGGCAGAGGGAAGTCGTCCTTCGGACACGCCTTATTCAAGTCGCGAAAGTCGACGCAGACCCGAATTTGGCCAGTCTTCTTTTTGACTGGGATGATGTTTGCAATCCAAGACGGGTACTTCACCTCCCTGATGAAATTTGCCGCGATCAACTTGTCGACCTCCTTTTCGATTTCTGGCACAAGTTCGGGCCGGAAACGTCATTACGATTGCTTCACCTGTCGAACCGAGGGATGAACAGCCAATTTGTGAACGGCTACTCGCGGGTCGAGGCCGGGCATCTCTGTGTAGTTCCAGGCGAAGATGTCACGGTATTCGCAAAGCAACGCCATGTATTCGACTTCTTCTTCGGCCGTCAATGAAGCACTGAGAAATGTCGGCCTCGGGTCTTCTGTCGTGCCCAAATCAACTTTCTTTAATTCTTCGATTGTCGACTGGCCTCCTTCTTCGAATTCAGCCGGAGCCTCCTTCAAGACGAATTCCTCATCTTCTTGTTCATCGTCTGTGACGGAGATGTGATTCACTGTGGCCGAGTCGTAGGCACGAGCTCGGGCAATGGCTGCCTTCAATGTATAGATGATGACCGGACCGCCGTCTTTCTTTGGTCGACGTCGATTGATGGCGGCTTTTGTGTAAATGATCACCGGCTTTGGAGTATTTTGTTTCTCGGTTGGGATTTGGCCAACTGAGACTTGATGCACATCTGCCGATGACTTTCTGATTATCTTGACCGACTTTGCTTGGGCTGTATAGATTTTGATTTGATTGGTTTTGGCCTTTCGTAGCCGAGGCCCAAGCGACCTTGATTGATGCGATGCCCTTCGTTCTTCAATTTCTCCTGCTCTGGAGTGAAGACGGGTAAGGTCACAGGAGGCTTCTCGTGGATTTGATCCTTTGTGAGGTTGCCCCCGGCTCTTGCCATCAGTCGGTAAGCATTTGGGTCGAAACCTTCGTTCGAACGTGTGGCTGGCAACTCCTCCTGACTCGGGAGTTGTTTCACGATGCTTCGTTCCTCCAGTTTTGGCAGAGGAAGCGTTTTGTTTGGCCGCTTTGCTTTTGTTTTGATGGTCACCGGTGCCTGTTCGATTTCTCGAATAGGCTTCTTTCTCCGGGTGACCAGGATCCACCCCTCTGCGTCGGCTGCAGCTTCTTCGCGGGGTGCCGGTTTTGGTGCGACCTTAGCCGGTGGTCGTCTGTTGTTGTTGTACGGACGGCTGGAGGAACCGGGCTTTGGTCGGTACTCCTTCTTTATGGCTCATTTCTGAGCTTGCCGGTTTGGCACGGTTTGGATGGAGATAGCATACGAGGAGGTTGTGTTTCCAGCTCCTTCGATTTCGATACGTCCTTGGGCTGCCAGCTCCATGATAAGGTCTTTTTGGACGAAGTATTTCTCCGTCGAGTGCCCGATTAGCCGGTGGTATTTGAAAAAAATTGGATCTTTGCTTTTGGATTGGTCGCCAGGTCTTTTGATTTCTGGCAGCCTCAGTAGTTGATTGTCGAGCAGCTAATCGAGCATGATGGGGGACGTCTGCGTCGGCAAAGGGATAGGTCTTTGCCCGTCGTTCTTCCAGTGTCAGCTTCTTGAAGCCTCCTGTCAGTTGTTGTGGGAGGTAAGTTTGCTTGACTTTGCTTCCGACCTTGATCGGTTCGACAGTGTTTGTCGTGAAAGAGGATTTTGTTTTCTCTTTTGTCTCTTTTGGTGCCGTCGCGGTCGGTGACTTTCCCTTTTTGCGGGGATCGGCGGAAGAGGATCCTTCTTCTCCTCGTTCTTCTATTAGGATCTCCATGTTGTGAGCTTCTGTTGCGAGCTCTTGGAAATTGTTCGGCCGTCGGCTACGGATGTAGCGCAGGAGTTCCCAATGCATTCCTCGAGAGCACATTTCGATCTCGGCTTCGAGGGAGAGGTTTGAGCTTTCTTTGCAGTTTAGGCTCAAATTTCTCTCCATCGGTTGATGTAGTCAACCACCTTCTCCCTTTTTTTCTGTTTGAGATTGGCGATTTCTACTAGCGTGACGGTACGCCGAGTGCTGTAGAAACGGCTGAGGAATTCCCATTCTAGTTGCTCCCAGCTGTCGATGGACTCCTGGGGTAGCTCGATGTACCAGTCGAAGGCGTTTCCCTTCAGTGACCGGCCGAACTGTTTTACCAGCAGGTTGCCGTCGGTGCCGGCGTTGTTGCAGGTTTCGATGAAATGTGCAACATGCTGCTTTGGGTGGCCGTCGCCGTTGAATTGTTGAAACTTGGGAGGGTGATAGCCGATCGGCACTGGGATGTTTTGGATCCTTTGTGTGTACGGTCTCTTGTAGGCGACTGATTTGTGGTCGCCGGCGCTGTTTCGTACCGCATGGTTGACGAGCTCTGTAATGGTATCAAGTGTGAGAGCAGACGGATCCACTTCGGGTCGGCCTCTGCGGATGGCCACTGGAGCGACGGGCGGCAGCTCTTCGTCAGAAGAAGAATCTTCTTGCGGCAGCTCGGCTGAGGCGCTGGTAGTCGGCCGATTTCAGTCGACTTCTTGAGAGACGCCACCGGTGTTATTGGTGGCTGTGCCCATTTCAAGCCGTTCAAACATCTTTGCAATTTGATCATTCTGAGCTGCTAGTTGAGCGTCATGGGCTGCAAGTTGCGCATCTTTTATGCGCAGCTGTTCGCTTTGCTCCTTTATCGCAGCCTGCATTTCGGCAAGCTGTTCTTCAATAGTTTTGGCCGAAGTAGTCATTGCGGCCATCTTGACGGTTTGCGTCGGAGTAATTGTTCTCGACGCGGCTTGGAGATATGAAGCCTTCGTTGGTGACTTCATAGAAGAGGCGGTCGCTGTGGGGGATCGGGCAGAAAGACCGGTCGCGTGTTGATTGCGGAGAGTGGCTCTGGGCAACGATTGGCTTGCAGTGGCAGCCGCCGGTGAGAATCGAAAGGATGAGATAGGTGAAGTTGTGACAGGGGAGGTCGCTGGTGTTTGTCGGCGAGGTGAACGGACGGGAGGTGGTCCCGCTGCTGCGTTGAGAGTGGCTAGGAGGTCGTGTGAGACCAGCATAACCGGCGAGTTGTCTGTCGCCGATGTTCTCTGTACGGAGGAGGCCCATACAGAGTGTGTTCTCGCAGTAGAGGAGGAGATGCCCCCGCTTTGCTCGTATCGTTGCACCAAAGTGGGAACAATAGAGCTTCTCCGTGACGGCGGTGACTGCGTCGGGCTGGCAGTCGGGCTGCGAGGAGAAGGAGATGCGGCGACAACCAGGTATGTTGACTTGGCCATCGCTGGTAGTAGTTTGGCGGTGGTTGGTTTGACTGAGGCCGCGGTAGCCTGAGGCACGAATACGGAAGTTGGGCGACGTGCGTCGCGCATAAATGGAGCTTGTCCGGTGGACAAACTTCTGGCCAGAGCCCTTGTAAATGGGCGTGTGGCATGTGGAGGAGATGTCAGAGCGCGGAGGTTGACCGGAGATGCAACTGTTGGTTCGCGAGCTCCGGTGGTTGAACCTGCAGTCGCGGTGGGGCGCGGTTGAGCAGAGCTCGAGGAGGCAGTCTGTTTGCCTCTGTTGTTGTTGTTGTTGTTATTGCCGTTGTTGCCGTTGCTGGCCATGGCAGTGGTTGAAAATTTTTTTTTTTGGACAGAGAAGGAGATGAGAGGTAGGAAAGGTCCCACCGGGTATGCCAAATCTGTTTCACCGAAAATCTGCTGGTACGCGAAGAGGCGCAACTGAGAGGATAAATTGATTACTCTAGAATAATTTGTGTTACAGGTTGTGGTGTAAATATCGGAAATTGTGAGTACAATCTCCTATGCTTCCTTTGATTCAATCTCCGTGTGAATTTGGTGAAGTTGAAGCTTTTGCGAACGAACGAATGTCGTACTTAAGTTGCAGGAACCAGTGTGCACGAACTGTTGTGGCTTTGGTCGGTCGGACGGAGGTATTTGTGCTCCGTGTGTATCGACTTATGACGCTGTCGGCGATCGTGTTGAGCTGCTTCGATTGAAATGTCGGAACGACGAACGATGAAACGCTTGGTTTCGTTGGCTCGAAAGAACCTCTATAAGTGTATGAGCTTCTTCTCTAGGAAGGGATTTGAGTCCTTCGGCTTAGAGAGGGAGTCCTTTAGTTGTCGGAATTTGAGAATCGATTTCTTCACCCTGAGACATGGAACTTCCGGCTATTTGTAGCTGGTCTGTATGGTCGTTGAGAGGAGTTGCCTTGGAATGGGGATCGTGATCCTCATTGTGCTGTAATGTTGAGGAAGACGAGGGAGAGAGAGAGACCAGGATCGTGGCCCTCTTTTCGCTCCTTTGGTTGAAGACTGAGTGGTGGGCTAACGATGCATGCTGACGAACGCTGACTCGACGATTCTTTGCTGACGAGGTGTCGACTGTGCTGGTGACGTGGCAATGCGGCTGGACTTCGTAGTGGGTTGCCGCGACGAACCTTGATGATGATTAAAGCCTACCCATGGTCGTTGTTTGATGGACCGATGGATTGTTGGGCTTATCGAATTTGGGCCACGCACATTTTGATGCGTACATCTATATATTTTATACAATATATTATATACCAAATTGAATATAATTTTTTTTTTTTAGAAAAAAAATTTTGTGGACCCTGGTCCACCTGTCCCTAGTCATGGGCGGCGACTCGGGCGACTCATCTGAGTTGACTTGGGTCGCCTCGGATTTTCTGGGTGCCAAGAGTAGTTGGTTCAAAGTCCAATCTAGCAACTTAATTAGTAGGCATAAGTGATTGTCGTTGAGATTGTTTTTATGTCGACATACTCTACATATATAGTTGGAGCAAAGCAATTATTGTTTTAACTTATTGTTTTAACATTTTAAGACAGTAGTGTTTGGTTTACGTCTCCGATAAAGGATCGGGGAATCCTAATTATAGGGATGTTTTTGGAAGAGAGTGCTCTTGATCAAAGAGTTTCATTATGTTGAAAGCACTGACTTCTCTAATTTGAAAGCAAGATTTACCAAATTAAAGGAGATCCAAACAAACATGAGCATACGACAGAGAGTCAGTATTTCGTACGTTAAAAAAAAAGGAGAGGGCTCAAATCAAGTTAAAAGATATAGGGGTTAGGGGTGGGCACGGGTTGGGTTTGGGTCGGGTTTTTGAAAACCTGAACCTGTTAAAAACCAGAATGGGTTTTAAAATTCTAGCTAGCAACAGAGCCAACTCATGAAGTTATACAGTTTGGAAAAGAATTGAAACTTTTTTAAATATTTTTAAAAAAAAAAAAAAAATATATATATATATATATTTAAGAAATTAAAAGTTAGAAGTACATGATATTATGAAATGGTCCTATATATATTAATTACGTACTAAATATGAAAAACGTTTTGTATTACCATAATACAAAATTAATCTTTAAGTACATAAAGTATAATTATAAAATAAATGCAATATACAGAAGGCGACACATATAAATTTTGTGCTGCCGATCTCGCTGGTATAGAGAGGAAGAGTAGTAGTTGAAGATTTTTTGAGAGAGGCGTTTTGTTTTAATTTTTTTTGCATGTTAATTACTTTCATTAATGGCGGGCTATGGTACTGATCTTCCAAGGAACGGTGCCAATTACACGGCCTTGACTCCTCTTTGGTTCCTTGAGCGGGCAGCGGTGGTTCATCCAAATCGAAAATCTCTCATCCACGGCTCTTGCCAATACACCTGGTTGCAGACTTATCAAAGAAGCCGCCAACTAGCATCTGCGCTTTCGAGACGCTCCATTGGTGTCGGAAAGACAGTAATTATTATTATTATTATTTCTTCTCTTATTATTAATTAATATATAGGTGCAAAAACAACGTGATATTGTTTTTTCCCTTTAATTTGTATATATTTTGCTTTGTTTGATTTAATTGTATTCAGGTTTCTGTAATTGCCCCAAATATTCCTGCAACTTACGAGGCTCATTTTGGAGTTCCAATGGCTGGGGCTGTTTTGAACTGTGTCAATATCCGCTTGAATGCTTCAAACATACCTCATCTTCTACACCACTCTTCAGCTGCAGTTGTCATGGTGGACCAAGAGTTCTTCTCCTTGGCAGTAGAAGCTTTGAAGATCATTGATGAGAAACACCACCAAAGTAGCAATTTTGAAACCCTCCTTGTAATTGTAATTGGTGACGAGAGTTGCGACCGGAGGACACTTGAATATGCTTTACATAAAGGAGCAGTTGAATACGAGAGGTTTCTTCAATCCGGTGACCCTGAATTTGTTTGGAATCCACCAAAGGATGAGTGGCAAAGTATTGCACTGAATTACACATCAGGAACAACTTCTAGTCCCAAGGGGGTTCTACTCCATCACCGAGGAGCATATCTTATGTCCCTCAGTGCTGCTCTTATGTGGGGAATGAACCAAGGACCTGTGTACCTTTGGACCCTTCCCATGTTTCACTGCAATGGTTGGTGTTATACTTGGACCCTCGCTGCTCTTTGTGGCACAAATATTTGTCTTCGTCAGGTATATATATATATATATATAGGACCGGGCTACCGTGCGGCCGCGTTCGCACATTTTTTAACGGTGCGAACGCGGATAACAAACGTCGGTTAAGAAGTTATTTTTTGATACCCAAAATACCCTTTTACATTTCACTTAGCGTTTCATTTCATTTTTCTGCCCTCCCGACTCTCGTCGTTCTTCTCCATCAAGCTAGGTTTCCCGGTTCCTGCTCGTCACTTGCCGCTCGTCACTTGCCGCTCGTCACTTGCCGCTCGTCACTTGCCGCTTGATGGCTGCCGCTTGATGGTTGCCGATCGCCGGTCGCCCGTCGGCCCGTCACCCTCTTGCCCTTGTTCTCTTCCAATGGGAAACGAGGAAGCTATCCGCCCACAACCACGAAATTATGAAGCATAAACCTAAACGACCAAAGCGCTCTCGCTGCCTCTCTTTCAGTTAATGAGGCTCCTCACTACGGCCTCTCTGCAAGTCTCCCCCATGTGGCTTTTCTCCTATTGGCAGCTCTTATTCCATTTGGGATTTCTCCATTGGGATTGAAATCTGGAGTCCGTTGGAAGAGGTATGTATCTTTTCTTTGGTCTCTCGCTTTCTCTCACTTTCTCTCTCTCTCTTTTCTCTCTTTTCTCTCTCTCTCTCTCTTCTCTCTCTCTTTTCTCTCTTTTCTCTCTCTCTCTCTTCTCTCTCTCTCCCCCTCTCTCTCTCTCTCTCTACTTTCCCTAAAGTTTTGTGTTCCTGATGGGAGATATTTTTCCTGGTTTAAATTTCATTTTTTTTTTGTTTTTCTGTAAATTATCAAAACAATCCATGTCTCTTGCTCTTGCTTAGCATTTATTTGGTGTTGTACTAATGCACTCTCTCTCTCTCTCTTTACTTTCCCTAAAATTCCATGTTCCTGATGGGAGATTTTTTTCCTGGTTTAAATTTCATTTTTTTGTCTTTTCTGTAAATTATCAAAACAATCCATCTCTCTTTTTTCTTTTTTAACATTTATTTGGTGTTGTACTAATGCACTCACTCTCTCTCTCTCTCTCTACTTTCCCTAAAATTCTGTGTTCCTGATGGGAGATTTTTTTCCTGGTTTAAATTTCATTTTTTTTGTCTTTTCTGCAAATTATCAAAACAATCCATCTCTCTTGCTCTTGCTTAGCATTTATTTGGTGCTGTACTTATGCATTTTCCCATTTTAGAGTGCTGGAATTAGCCAATACGGCTCTAATTCTTGTGTATCTGAGAATTTTCACGGTAATATGTGGTTGTAATTCTTTGTATTTCTCCCTTCTTCCACATCTAGTTCCATGTTGTTGCCTTCTATAACTAGTAATATTCGTTTTTTCCCTTTTCACCTGCTATTTCCCACATCCTAATTTTCATGGCGAGCCTAGAACTCAAGACATCATACTAGGGACCTGAATGTGATTACTTAAACAAAGGCTCAATCAGATTATTGTAGGTCTCTATTGTTAAATTAGTTGTAAGGACAGGTGACCCTCCATTAAGCCACACACAATTTGGACCCATCCAAATTCGATTACTTGGGTAAGGAAAGATGGCAAGTCACCAAAGGGTGAATCTGCACAAGAAATTTTGGTGGAGAAAGATGCAGTTAAGCAACATGATGATGCATGGAGATTTGACATGGATTCTTGTCTACGACTGTTTCACCTCATTGATGTGAATAGATCTATCCCTTATGGCATAAACAGATCCAAGAACTTGGAATTTCATGTGCTTTGAGCAAGCTGTTCAGGTGAAATTCTTTTATTCCATTTATTGGAGCAACTATATTAAATTGTTTTGTAGATGTATTCCTTAGTGATTGTATTCGACATTAAGAAAAACGACACTCTCTATAGTTTCTTAGTATTTGAATTTATGTAGACGTATAGAGGCCTCGATGGAAGGTAACTTTTAGTCCGATTGTTGTAATGGTATTTTCTTTTGAAATAATTAGTGGCAGTAATAAAATTATTACAATGTTTCTATTTTAATTCTTTTCTAGTTTCTAATTGCCTGTTCTGTTTTAATAAAATTAGTGTTATTTTCTCAATAAGTATTAATTTCTTCTAATTTTTAACTGGTTAACTGGAGAAGAGTATGCTATGCCATGTTTACTGTTGTAAATGGACTTTAAGACTTGAAAAAGTGTCACTTGTATGCTATGTCAAATTTGTTACTTGAATATTTTGCAAAGCATAGATGTATTTTATGTTGTCTTACTACTTGTATTGGGGGTGCCCCATGATGACACTTCCAAGTTTTCAACAAGATAAAGAAGTGTCCATAAAGCATGGAAAGAACACTTTATCCATGAAGTTCAAATTGAAGAAAAGATAGTTTTATATGTTTTTGTGAATCCAAATGAAAATGAACATTGTTTGGATGATGAGGATAAGCTAGAGATGATATTACCCTCGAGATTTGAGATTATTGTACTTATCTCTAGTGAGTATATGTGTTTTTCTTATTCCTATGAAAGGTAAAGAGAATGAGTTATAGCACTACACCTTTACACTTATTAGGCTCACTTATTATTCCTATGAAGGATAAGCTAGAGATGATATTACCTTCGGCATATCTGATGTTGGTCTTACCACTGATGACAATGCAAGGATGCCAACTTATTCTCCTTTGGAGTATAAACTTGAGAAAAAACATTTTTTTTATAATTTTTGACAAAGAAATGCAGATGGAGCTTTTGGCTGACTCTTAAAACTAGACCTACACTTTGCATCCAACTTTTTCTGTCATTTTACAAGCTCCGTTGTCTAACATGATATATTTAGGATACTGAAATTAGAACAATTTTTCCTCTAAATTTACTTTTAAAGTAACATTAGTTGTTCATTAGGGGCTTTAAGTGGTACAAAAACATAAAAATACAAGCAGTCCTTCATTTGAGGTGTTAATTCTATCTGGCATACTTAAGGTTTTCATGTTCTTTTACTTGAACTAAGGGATACCTGTATTTTTCTGCAGATTGTTTGCATCCGGTCTCAACGGAGTTATTTATGCATGGGACAGGCGGCTTAGGCACTATCCGTATGTTCAGCTCACCTCAAATTCACACAGTTCACTCAATAGCATTCAACTAAACATGAAAAATTGGGTCAGTTGTATTAAACTTTGTGGCTTCTCTTTATGTAGCTTACAAGATACGTTTTATATCATATTTCTTTTGTTCATGTCTTCTGAAGGCTGGATCAACTTCCGCTTACATGCCTAGGATAATAGAAAAATAAATTTATATTCCAAGTCCTGGATAATTAGATTTGGGTAGCTCTTCTTATATTTTTGCCCTTCTTTTGTATAAAGATCCATATAATTTCCTTTTCCTTTATTGATTATTCAATAGATTATTTTTGGGGCCAACAAACAAGGTATTATATATGCAGGGGATCTTCGTGGAGGAAGAAAATCCGCTGCCTTCCAACGTCACAAAGAGGTACTTTGACCAACAAGTGTTCATCATCCATATTCTTTGTGCTTGTAGTATGTTTATCTGTTTAATGCTGCCAAATTCTTGTGATATTTATTTAGTTTAGCATGTGTAAAATGATTGACAATGGAAACGACAACAGAAAAAGTTAGTATAAAAAAAAAGGAGCGGGCTGCGGTGCGCCCGCATTCTCACTTTTTTTAACGGTGAGAACGCATCTTCTAACGGCTGCATCGTTTTTTATATTTTAATACCAAATTACCCCTCAATACTATATATGTCACCCTTCTTCATCCCCCTTCCCGTCCCGACTCCCCTTCCCGTCCCCGCTCCCCTTCCCGTCCCGACTCGGCTTCCCGTCTGGACTCGGCTTCTAGTCCCGACTCCCCTTCCCGTCCCGACTCCCCTTTCCCGTCCCGAAAGATGCATACCGTTCACGCAGAAATTCACTTTCGGAAAATGTTGAACATAAATGTAAAATTTGAGACCCCAATCACAATACAATGAACTTAATAAATATTTAAACATAATCGAAATATCCATAAACTAAACAGGAATGTAAATATAATCAAAATAGAATAAACTAAACAATTTTAAACAGAAACCCTAGTAAGCGAGAGCATGATCTTGAGGGAGGAGGGAGATCGAGAGGGAAGAGGGCCGGGGAGGGAAGGAGGGTCGGGCCGAGGGGGAAGGAGGATCGGGGCAGGAGGGGAAGGAGAGTCGGGCCGGGGAGGAATAATGGTTAAATGATAAAACGGGTCAGGGGTAAGTTTGCAACAAAATTACTACTAAAGCCCTTCCCGTTAGAAGCTGTGTTTTCACCGTTACAAAATGTGACAACGCGGGCGCAAGGTAGCCCAGTCCTAACAATAATTCCTGAAAGGTTAGGTGAACAAGAATGAAAACCAAATGATAATTCATTTCAATTTGGTACTGAAAAAAGGGACCAAATGACTTTAATATAATGAAGTACCTTAGACTGTTTGAAATAATATTTGTTAGGTAAAGCCTCACATAATGGACATAGCCAGTATTATTCCAAGAATCGTTAGTGCCAAATCACTGCCATCTACTTAAACATACTGAAAAATGTGCCAACATAAGCTTCACAATTAAGGTGCTAATGGCTAAACCTTGAAACAAGTGTGGACTCATCAAGAACTAAAATTTTCTAATGGCTAAAACTTATCCTTTGAACTAACAACAAGAACCATTGAACTACAATAGATTCCACAATCAATGCCAGAGAACAACATATTACTTTTTGAAGATGAAGGGGCTGCTACTAAAAAAAAAAGAAATTAAGAAGAGTCAAATATATGAAGAATTAGGGGCTGCTCACCACTTGAAGTTTCTTTGGCCCAGAGTTGATCTCAAAAAGTACACGGTGCTGAACAGGTAGCTAATTAGGATTGCCTTCAGACTTTTCTCTCTTCCAAAAGTTGCACAAGACTCAGGGTTGCCTACGGAACATACACAAAATCAAAAGTTACTTCAGATCTTGATTTAAAACCATAAGTAAATAACTTCTAAACGGAATGAGGATGCATACATCATGAAATGTGGTTTACTCTTATGACTTCATATCATTTTTTGAATCCTCCCTACTAGGAGTTGCCATATTTTTCAGAGGACAACATCCGGGGTATGGTAGCAAGCATGCTAAAACTTGTGAAGAAAGGACTTGTGTTTATATGATTCTCAATCAACACAACCTACAACACGAAACAAAATAAAGCTTCAATTCAGAGCCCTTCTTTCAAATATTAGTAAGAGATGCCATACTCGGGCAAGTTCAAATATATAACCATTGTAACATTTGAATTTCTTCATTACAATTTGCTGAAATAAAAACTAGATGATTCAAGCAGGATAGGAAGCTAAGAAATAAAAGGTAACAAAGTACACAACAAACCATAATAGAGGTCAAGCTTGGTAATTAGACCTCCAAGCCCTACCCCATGCTACCTTCACAAAACATTAATTTCATCAATGAACATAGTCGAAGGAGCTTTCCTATACCTTTTTGAACAAATATTTGGCTTGATTTGGATGCTCCCACAGCTACAAACAAGTTCCCACTGAAATTGAAAATCCAACTTCAAGAATGTGGCTCTGAGATTAAAATATTGACTTCATTCATGGTGAGGATATAAGAATGAAACTGCAGAAATGCTACTCAAATAACATCCAATTTATGGGGATCTAAGACCTGCTTCATAATTAACGGTCTACATGATATAGAAATAAAAATTTCAAGTCTATATGAATTATAATCTATAGTACTGTTACTTGAATACAATTACAAACCTGTAAAAGAAAGGAGAAATCCAAGCAAACATTGCATAAATCTGAATGAAATGCAATACCTAATGCTTGAAACTCACGGACAACGGACAATACAAAACATGGCAAAACCACATAAGCACTTGAAGAAAATATAAAACTTTGCAGCAATATTAAAATACGGGCACAACAAACATGAGGCAGTGGCTAAAAGGGGGTGAAGGATCCGGGTTCTGTTCATGGTCAGAGCTTCGGCCAGTACCTTTCGTTAGGCTTCTTTGGAGGGGAGAAACCACAGAAGAGCTCTCTTTCTCCTTCCTTGATTCTGTCTATAGGTATCTCGCCATGTCGAAATCCATTGCCGACCTCAGAGGGATGAATTTGTCGCCCACCTGCAGATAAGAAACCCCACGAACCCCTTTAGGACATTCAATAAACAAAGCTGCGAATCAAGACCCAATAGAATTCATGTACAACACAACCACATACCGTTTTACGAGCACATGAGGGCCTTGGGACAAAATACTCCTGCAGAGGGAAACGAGCCTCTACGCGAGATTCATACTTGGAGGAGAGCGAGGGAGAGGCTGCATCCATGGGTTAGGGATAAATAAAGACGATGAACAGAAAGAACCTAATGTTAATAAAAGAAAGAAGACAATGGCCTTATACTTACCTTTGAGTGACTGTACTTGTGCCACACGAAGGACTGCTCGAAACTAGTCAAAAGTAGGGGACCATCATTCAGGAGCAGAGCTTTTAGAGGACGTCCGGTGGCCTTGAATACTTGCTCCACCATCATCAAATGACACGAGCGGCGGCAACAAACGAAGCGGCAACAGACGAAATGGCAACAGACGAAGCGCCAATCGACGAAACCAACTGATGAGCGCCAACTGACGAACGCCAACCAGCAAGCGGCAACTTACGAGCAGCAACCGAGAATCCTAGGTTGATGAACGAAGAGAAGAACGACTTCAGTCGTGAGGGCAGAAAATGAAATAAAAAACCTAAGGTAAAAGGGTCTTTTGGGTATCGACAAATACATACTTGACCGGCGTTTGTTATCCGCGTTCGCACCGTTACAAAATGTGCGAACGCGGCCGCACGGTATCCAGGTCCTTAAAATAATATTAATGCCCTTTTTTTGTGGTAATTTTCTAATCGATCGTGAGTATTAGCAAACAAAAGTAACCCTCTAGCTAGCTAGAACTCGTTTTCCCAAATAACTCCAGAAGATAAATTAAGAAGAAGAAAAGATGAATAAAATGAAAATGATGAAAAATTAATCACTAAGAGGAGTTTATTATAAAACAGATGAAGGAGGAAGCTGGAATGGGAAGATTGCACGGAGCTATGAACTTCCATAGCCAACTACATTTTTAAACCCAGATCATCTGGTACTGGCACCAGAGTTAATTTGAATGGGTGCTAACAACCAGATTAATTGCTACTAGTCATGGAGTTAAAACACCGCAAGAATACTGAGAAAAAACACAACATTTGTGTATTAATACACACATCATTTGTTCGCAGCAGATCTAGGGCAGCTCTCACTTGTCATTCTTAAATTTTAAGAATGAACAGTAAAGAAGCGGGGGCAGTTGTAAAAGAAGTACGTACTGAAGATATATATATATATATATGGAAAACCTTCCTAGTCATGTAAATAGCATGCGAGGGACCTGAGGTCAAAGATTCATATATCTTGTAATAGAGGACAACTCTAAATTAGTACACCAGAAAATATGCATGTCTCAAAGTACAACAGGGGTGCCCACACAGTTTATCAATAACAAACAGGACATAGAAAATTAAACAATAAGCCATTGCAGTCACTGCCAAGACATGACCTAAGAAAATGCAGAAGGTTCTTCAATTCCCAAACAGTCCAGCCATTGGCTCGCTCCTGCAAACATTTAAGAAAAGTTCACCCCAACGTAGAACCCAAATTTGATTTCTACGTGCGCAATTTACTAAACGTGGGGACTGACAAATATGTAATTTTAACTATCATTCCGCCATTGACAGCAACATCATACAAGAAACCTAAGTACTTGGAAGCAACATCATACAAGAAACCCAAAACCAACAAGTACTTGGAAGCAACAAATCAAAAGTACTATACCGTTTTCAATAAAGAACAAAACTTGAATAGGTAGAGGCGGTAAAACACTAACCGGCCCCACCTAAGAGGGGACCACAATGGAAGTACATTACATGATTTAAGAGAAGTGGGACATCTGCACGCAAAGAATGTCATCGGCGATACAAGCGCACGCTTTTTTCAGAACAATATCTCATCTCTAGGAAACGACGGAAATGCACTAATTTCAAAATACGAAATGGGTTTGGAAGAAGGTTTCAAACGATGCAGTCAGGGGAATAAAAAATGAGTTTTTTAAAAAAAAAAAACTAAATTCTGGCATACCTAATAGTACACACCTGCACGTAAAAGGTAATCACAAACCCTCTCACACGAAAGCAGAGAGAGGATTAGAGAGGGAGAAAGAGAAGAATAAATGAAGGCATAGATCAAAGCAGAAATGAGAGGGAGATTGAAAGACAAAGAAAGGAAGAGAATTTCAAATGTCCATAGAGAGTGAGTGCAAAAAGAGAGAGTGCAAAAAGAGAGAGAGCGAGTGAAAAGGAAAGAGACAAAGGAAAGAAACGGAAAGACAGAGTTAAACAACCAGAACGAGGGAAAATAATGTAAATAAGAGCGAATTAAAGATCAAGAAAGAAAAAAACAAAACCAGAGGGAGGAAAAAAAAAAAAAAAGAGACACGATTAGAGAAATAGGAGAAAACACGTAAGAAGACAGGCCGTAAGAGAGAGACGACGGAGAGAGAAAGAGGAAGAAGGATGAAGATCAACGCATTCTTCAACCGCCACCCACAAACCCCCACACCCATCTGTTGAAGCTTCCGCGACACACGGGTCCGACGGTGTTTGCGTAAGGTCCACGGTGCTTGAAGACCCGAGAAGCCAATAAGGGAAGAAGGAGAACAGGAGGGGAGTCGGACGAGAAGGGGAGTCGGACGGAAGGGGAGTCGGATGGGGAGGAAAATCGGACGGGGCATTAATAAGAGTGATTAGGGGTAATTTTGGCATTAAAATATCGGAAACGATGCAGTCAGAAACCGCTGTTCTCACCGTTAAAAAAATGTGAGAACGCTGGATCGGAAGATTTCTCGATATATATATATATATATATATATACATATTAAATCTAATTTCCTCAACCCTAGCTAGCTAGATACATATATACAGATAATGTTTTCTTCAAATCCTCTTCTGTTTTTTTTAAGATGGTGATCATGTTCTCCTTCTAATTAATTACTTCCTAATTAACTACCATATTTAGGTGACTGCTAAAGCTG
The DNA here is from genome assembly GCA_019845555.1 of Aristolochia fimbriata. Classification (NCBI taxonomy): domain Eukaryota; kingdom Viridiplantae; phylum Streptophyta; class Magnoliopsida; order Piperales; family Aristolochiaceae; genus Aristolochia; species Aristolochia fimbriata. The sequence continues at coordinate 15,537,672 of CM034084.1, read as the reverse complement.
TATATTCAGCCATAGCCAACCTGGGAGTGACCCACTTTTGTGCGGCTCCCGTTGTTCTCAACACCTTGCTGAATGCTGACCCCGAAGAAACCATACTCCCCCTCCCCCGCCTCGTCCATGTAAAGACAGCCGGAGCTTCCCCTCACCCTTCCGTCCTCCGCGCTATGGTCGAACGTGGCTTTCGCGTCATCCACACATACGGCCTCACCGAGACTTTCGGCCCTTGTGCTGTTTGTGCATGGAAGCCAGAATGAGACACACTCCCACTCGAAGCCCAGGCACGGCTGAATGCCCGTCAGGAGTTCGTTACATTGGCCTTGAAGGCCTTAATGTTGTGGATCCCAACACCATGTCTCCCGTCCCCAGCGATGGCACCACCTTAGGAGAAGTAGTCATGCAAGGGAACGTTGTCATGAAAGGCTATCTGAACAACCCCAAAGCCAATGAAGAGGCATTTGCAAATGGTTGGTACCATTCAGGAGATCTCGGAGTGAAGCACCCTGATGGGTATATTGAGATCAAGGACCGCGTCAAGGACATGATAATATCAGGAGGGGAGAACATTAGCAGCTTGGAAGTCGAGAGCTTCCTGCGTGAGCATCCCGCCGTGCTGGAGGTGGCGGTGGTGGCTCGGCCGGATGAGCAGTGGGGCGAGTCACCCTGTGCCTTTATCACTTTGAAGGATAATTATGTTGTTGATGCCTCTGATGATCAGAAAAGGTTATCTCAGGACATTGTGAGGTTCTCCCGTGACAAGATGCCTGCCTACTGGGTTCCCAAGTCTGTGGTCTTTACAACTTTGCCTAAGACTGCAACGGGCAAAATTCAGAAGAAAGTGTTGAGGGCGATGGCCATAGAAATGGGTCCAGTCAAGAAAAATCGCCTATAATCTATCTATCTATCTATCTATCTTTATTTATTTATTTATTTATTTATAATTTCTATTAAAGCCGCCTTGTAGCTAGCTAGTGGTTCTTTGTTTAAAAGTACTTCTAGTTTGATCGATCTACTACTGGTTACTTCAATTAGCTAGTAAGCCAAACATATATAAATTATGATATTAAAATTTAAAAATAATGTTATTCATCACATAATCAAAAACTAATCCATATTAAAAAAGATAATCTATCGAAAACACTTTAATTTACACATGCCTAACTACAACTTTCTTTTGAAGGAATCATTTTGGAAAAGGCTTTTTTGTACATGTTTTTTTCTTTTTTTTGTCGCCCATCACAATATTGTTTTGTTTTTTTTTGTACTTTTAGCAATCATAAATTAACTTTTTTCTTAATTTGTTGCCCTTCACATTGTTCTGTTGTACAATTTTGTTAAATTTCTGATCTATTATAAAAGTTTAAAGTGGGATGGGGATATGTGATAAAGTGGTATGGAAATGTGGGACAAAGTGGGACTGAGATATCGTACGTACAAGAGGGATGGGGATGTAGAACAAAGTGCAATGGGGATGTGGGGATCGACACAATGGAGTTGAAGCATGTAAGAACATTAATTGGGACAAGGCGCCAAGTGGGGCATTGATGCACATAAATTTAATCAGGGTAATGAAAATAGAGACAAACTAATAGATCTAGTTGAGACTATTAGAGCACGTACAGATAAAGAGGGCTTCAAATTAAGCAGGGATCTCTTAGTGGGGATGGTGAGATAATAGCACTAAAGATAGGGAAATAGAGTGAGTTTTACCTTGACAATTTTTAAGTTTTCATTTAAATCTTCATCTATATTTACTAATAATAATGATTTTAATTTTTTATTTTCAGTAAGTTTGTTATCTTCAAAATATTTTCTACTTTAAATTTTAATGCTTATTTATATCTATCTTACTTATAGTAAGGAAAAAAAATTGAACATATGGTTACACATTGGTGTATCAATACAATCAAGTAGGAGATTGTAACCTTATTATAGTAATAGTGTAACCTTATTACATTAAAGGTGCAACCGTATTACAGATGTTTATGGTAAATCGATTACACATGTTTATGGTCCTCATTTAGTTCTATGTTATGGTCTTTAATAGGAAGATCAATTACATATGAAAAAATCTCTATATACTGGTTTCCAAGAGCATCGGTGAATTTCTCACTACTGCCTATTTCAGTTGGCTTAATTAAACAAAAATCAGAAATTCCCTTTATTCAAAGGCCAGCTATGGCAGCAGATATGTTTTTCATTTATAAATTTTGATTTATGAAAGCATGCATGTATTAAAATTATGGCTTTCTACAGCCCCAAATATTCCTGCAACTTATGAGGCTCATTTTGGAGTTCCAATGGCTGAAGCTGTTTTGAACTGTGTCAATATCCGTCTGAATGCTTCAAACGTGGCTCTTCTTCTACACCACTCTTCAGCTGCAGTTGTCATGGTGGACCAAGAGTTCTTATCCTTGGCAAAAGAAACTTTGAAGATCATTGTTGAGAAACACCACCAGAGTAGCAATTTTGAACCCCCCACTTGTAATTGTCATTGGTGACGAGAGTTGCGATTGCAGGACACTTGAATATGTTGTAGACAAAGTAGCAGTTGAATACGAGATGTTTCTTGAATACGGTGTCCCTGAATTTGTTTGGAATCCACCTATTGGCGCATGGATGTTTAGTTGGCTATTTATGACAAAACAAATCGAGGTTAAGAGTTTTGGGAACTCATTCTGATTTATAATTCTGGTCCAAGTCAGAGACGAGAAGTATAGAGTGATTGTGTTTCCTAATTTATATAAGAAAGAAATCAGCACAGGATATGATTGAGGCTAAATATTGAACAAACGAGAAGTCTGGAGTGATTGAGTTTCCTAGTTGAGATAGGAAAGAAATCAGCACAAGATGTGATATGGCTAAAGACAAAAAAAGACATGGTTAACCCTAAAGATATATATAACACAGTATGTGCTGGGTTAGGGTTACGCAGAAACTGAAGATTATCTAGCAAGGATGAGTTTGAGGGGGAGCGAGAGGAGAAGATCAATATGCTTACATCCTGGATTTTATATGTAATTGCTGAAGCTAATCAAGAGGTCTACAAGCTTATCAAGAAGCTATTGACCATCGTAATAGTGTTCTCATTCTGAGAAGACTGCGTGAAGAAACTCTCTGGTGATAGGGAACACACTAAGGGGGAGACTTAGTGTGTGGGTATCAAAGGGCTTATGTTGAAGTGAGTAGACAGGAAGCTTGTCTAGGAAGAGACTGTTGTTCAAGTCTTTGAGAGGAGGAGAACTTATTACTGTAAGTGTTGCTATTGAACTTCTGTAATACTCTTACTAGTGGATTTTGATATCCTAGGCCGAATGCCCCGCAGATTAGGAACAATTGGTTCCGAACTGCGATAACAAATCGCTTCTATGTCTATGATCTATACGTATAACGTTAAGTGTCATTACACCAGTCCTCGGGTGTAAGTACACTCATGCGTACACATGTTAAGTTGATTGGGAATTCTGTAAGTACACTCCTGCGTACACGTCTTAAGTTTACTGGGATTTCAAATGGTATTAGAGCAGGCTCCAGATCAGTTTGGAGATAAACTAGTTTTAGAAACTTGACGTGAAGGAAAATGACAACATATCATAAGGAAGGGGCTTCAAACACAAGACCACCACTACTTGATGGAACAAACTATGCCTACTGGTAGGCAAAGATGAAAATTTATATCAAGGCTCAAGATAAAAGAGCCTGGAGATCTGTTGAAGATGGATGGACGCCTCCAACAGCTGAAGTTGGAGAAGGAGCTGATAAAAAGAGAGTTTTAAAACATAGTTCAGAATGGAATGATGAGGAAGACAGGCTATCTAATTGCAACTCCAAAGCATTGAGTGCAATTTTTGGAGGAATTGATGAAGAACAATTTAGGAGAGTATCTGCATGCACTACGGCTAAAGGTATGAAAGATACTGGAGGTTCATTATGAAGGAATCGAAAGTGTACGTGCAGTAAAGTTTCAAATGCTGATGACTAAGTTTGAGCTTATGAGGATGAGAGATGATGAGACGATCTTGGAATTTGAAGGTAAGATCAGAGGCATTGCAAAACAATCTGCCAATCTGGGAGACAGGATACCTCAAGACTGATTAGTCAAAAAGGTACTTCGTTCACTCTCTTCAAAATTTAAGATGAAAAGAATTGCTTTAGAAGAAAACAAATCTTTAAACGATATGACCTTGGATGAATTGATTGGGTCTTTGAAAACTTTCGAGATGAATGAAGTCAAGTGATTCAGTAAGGGAAAATAAGAGAGAAAGTGTAGCACTTCAGACCCTTGCAAGCAATGAAGTGACTCAGTCAACACAGGAATCCGATACTCCCATCATTACCTTAACAGAGTTAGATGCAAAAGTATCTCTCCTGGCCAAAGGACTTAACAAGTTTATAAGAAAAACCAAGAAGAAGAATTATTCCTCAGAAGAAGGCAAACAAAGTGGAGTAAGCTTTGATTCAGCAAACAGGAGTAAAGTTATAATGTGCTATGAATGTGGGGGGCAAGGACACATCCAATCAGAATGTCCTACCTACCTGAAAAAGAAAAAGTCGTTTGTTCCTGCCTGGAGTGATGATAGTAGTACTTCTTAAGATGATGAATGTAATTATGTTTCATTCACTGCTAGTACTCAATTGAATAGTATACTACTAGTGCAAGAAAAAATTCAAGGTCTCACAATAGTTCCTGATGATGAAACAGATGATGAGAATGATATTGGAACAGTAGAGAACATCATCAAGCAGTGGGATGAGGTTCTTGAGAGTACTAAGGTTCTGAGAGAGCAAGTTGGAGCTCTTGAAAGAGAGAAGGTTGTGTTAAAGCGAAAACTTAATGAGAAAGAGGCAGGAGCAAGAAAAACAGAAAGTAAAGAAAGTCTGTTGAGAGAACAGATTTGTGTATTAGATGAATAGAACCACGCGCTAAAATAGAAGTGAATGAAAAAGAGGAAAGAATTCTGAAAATGGAAGAAGAACTAAAGAAGGCAAAGGAGATTTGGGTGAAATTTGACAAAGGCAAGCAACAACTAGATGATATACTGATTCAAGAGAAACGAAGGGGTAATAAACATGGTCTGGGATACCGTGGTGCCAGTTCATCTATGCAACCAGCCTATACTCAGACTCGTCATAAACGAATCAGAAAGCTCATTCCTACATGCCATTACTATGGGGTCTATGGCCATGTTAGACCTTATTCCTACAAGTTACAAAGATTGTGGGGAAGGAATGGAAGTCGTAAATGAGTTAAATCTACTGCTCAAAATCTAGTCTGGGTAAAGAAAGTGATTGGTTTGTTTGCTGCTCATACTGCTAGAAAATCAAACATTGATGGAATATGGTATTTTGATAGTGGTTGCTCTAGACATATGACAGGAAGTACTGAGTTTCTTACAAATCTACAAAAGGAAAATGGTGGTCAAGTTACTTTCGGAGATGGTGCAAAAGGATCTGTAGTTGGAAGAGGTGATTTGAATGTTCAAGGGCTTCCCAAGCTAAAGAATGTGTTGTTGGTTGATGGGCTAAAAGCAAACTTGATAAGTATCAGTCAACTGTGTCACCAAAACTTGTATGTTAAGTTTACCAAAGATGGTTGTCAGGTAATGGATGATAAACACATCTCTATACTGGAAGGAACAAGAACATGTGATAATTGCTATAAGTTATTGTTGTCGCACCAGTGTTAGTACACTAGAGAAAATACTGCTCAACTGTGGCATAAGTGATTAGGACATATACATGCCAGAGGGTTACATAAGCTAGAAAAGTATGGAGCGGTCAGAGGGTTGCCTACTCTAACAAGGACTATTGAGACTGTATGTAAAAGGGTGCATGTAAGGTAAACAACATCTAACTCCTCATCCTGCATTAAAGATCATCACCACCAAACAACTAATGGAGTTGCTGCATATTGATTTAATGGGGTCAGTCCAGACTGAGAGCATAGCTGGGAAAAAGTATGTACTGGTTTGTGTTGACAAATTTACTAGATTCACATGGGTTGAGTGTCTCAGAGAGAAATCAGAGGCCTTCCAATTATTTGTCAATCTGTGTAAACGGCTTATGACTGAAAAGTTTGATTTCAGGAGTATGGAAGGGATTTTTGTAGAATACTCCAGGAACAATCATGCATACAGAGTATTGCTGAGAAGAGCAAACATAGTCATTGAAATTGTGAATGTGGAAATAGCTGACCAAAATGAGGATCTTCAGATGTTAGACAATGAGCATGTACCCTTCATCCAGAAGGAAAGAACTGTTAGTACAGTGACGGGTACATCTGAAGCTACTGGTGTTGATAAACCTGAAGTTACACTAGTAGAACTATCTATTAAAGAATCATCAGAAGATATGGAAGTGTCTTATACGGAGACTCAAGAAAGTGCTTCTGCTAAATAAAATGCACCGTCTATAAGAGTGCAGAAAAATCATCTGGCTGATGCAATAATTGGTAATGTAAATGAAGGAATGAAGATCAGAGGTAAGAAAAAGAATTATGGAGACATGGTTAAATTTGTATGTTATACCTCACTAGTAGAACCCAGAAAAGTGGAAGAGGCTCTAAAAGATGAGTTCTGGATAAGAGTCATGAAAGAGGAACTTGAGCAGTTTGAGAGGAATGAAGTTTGGACACTTGTACCTCGTCCAACAAATTTAAATGTCATAGGTACTAAGTGGGTGTTCAAGAACAAGATGGTTGAAGGTGGAAAGGTTACATTGGAATACTTATCAACTGAGAATCAGCTGGTAGACATATTTATAAAGAGTTTGGATGCAAAAAGATTTGAGTTCCTTCGTGGAGCTCTGGGGTTGTGCTGCATTTGAAAGAGTACCAGTTAGTGTACTTAGACTTGTAAGTACATTGAGAGAGAAAAAAAAAGGGGGAAAATAAAAGAAAATAAAAAAAGGAAAAAAAAAAAAAAAAAGAAAAAAAAAGGGGGTTTGAGTTTGTAAGAAGAATACAGGAAGGTGAAACGTTAAAGGTAAAAATTTGATTTTTTTCATGTTCGGTGTCATTGTTCAAACTCCTGGAGCTTAACGACGACAAAGAGGGAGAAAACCATCGCAAGGACGCACTACGACGCTAGGATGGCTAGATTGACGGCGGATTCAACATCCACAAGCAATAGCCAAGTTACGAATTCCACTACTTCTTCATCTCCCATACCCTCGTTAAATGGTGAAGGGTACAACGACCATGGGGACTTGATGGCTCCTTCACTGGAGACACTAGCTGTTGCTACAAAAATGCCCTCACAGGTACAAGAGACTGATTTGATGGAAGACGATGTCACACTTAGACATTTTCTTGATGTTCTTGTAACGAACAAATGCATAGCACACACAAGTGTACCTCCGAACCCTATGAGAAGGACAGCTGAGAGTAGTGAATAAGAAGAGGATGATTCACCTCTCATCATTCCTCACAAGCGCAAGCTGTTTCAATCCTCGGATCAAAAAGTACGACTTCGAGAATCAATGATTTTGCAAAGACAGAAGAGTATCAAGGGTATGCGATCAGACGATTCGCCTATTAGAGTTGATGAAGAAGAAGAAATGGAGTTTCAAGTTGCCACATCAAATGTTCGACAGCTGGTCGAGAAATCGCGAATTCAAAAATGAGGATCTACAAGTAAAGAGAAAGGCAAGGGTGCTACACAAGCTGCGGGCAAGTTGAGGTCTGGTTATACAGAACACCAGAAATTGTGCATTAAAAAGTCCAAGCCTCCGGCAAAAGCGAATAATGCAAGATTTACAGACTCAGATGCAGAGAAGAGATTCTTAACAGTAATCAAGAAAGAATTTCATCTAGAAAAAGAGTTGAATTTGGACGAATTCAAGTTAATCATTCCATTGTTGGAAAACCTTGGTTTCATGAGCACAGTTACTCACATTGCACCGTATTCACCAGCAGTTGTGCAAGAATTTTATTCAAACCTGACAAGACCACAACAGAGTATGAGGTGTACAGTGTATGTACAGAGCATCTGGTACGAATTTGGGGTTACACAAATTGCAGATTATCTCGGTATTCAGTTGTGCCACACAGAATCAGAGGAGACAAATGATGCAAGTATGTTAAGGGAATTGACAGGTGGACAGATTCATCAGTGGCCAGCCTCCCATGTATTTCCAGCTTTGAAATTAACACCTAAGTATTCAGCACTTCATAAGATTGCCATTTGGAATTGGGTATTGATAAGTGTCTAAAAGACACTATTTTTAGGCCTGAATTGGAATTGGAAATTACATGTTGGAGTCAATAATCATCATAATATCATAAAATATGTCTCAGATTCATTTTTTCTCTCTCAGGAGTCCAACGCAATAAGAATTATTGAAATCAGAGCTTAAATGAGGAAGATAAGAAGATTTTAGTAAAAAAAGGTACAAGGTTGCAGGAACCGGCGCGACTGCACCAGTTTGAAGACAAATTAAGGCGCGACCGCGCCACAAGAATGGTGCGACCGTGCCACGATGGCACCAGAAGGCCTATGGAGTTTCCAAACATGACAATGACTCTTTCCATTCAAGTACTTAAAAGAATTTCTGCCAGAGTGGCGCGACCACGCCATTTTGATGCCCATTTTCGGTGCGACAACACTAGTGACTCAGCAACGCGAGATCGCAAAAATCTTGGGATTCTGGCAAGTAATCAAGCTCAAAAGTGAGAGGAAGAGTCCTAAACGTATAAGGAAGGTGTCCACGAAGTCTCTTGAGGAAATTGATGGAAATCCTAAGAGGTTTGAATCCTCAAAGAGATGAAATTCTATTCCTGATTAGGAGACTGCTATAAAAGGAAATTACTGTCCGAGATTGAAGAGGCCATATCTGGAGATTCCGACTTCCAATTGAATCCAAATTTGGACCACAGATTCCTGAGAGGATGGATAATCATTTCATGGAAAATCAGGTAAATTCAAGTCGTCCTTTTGGATTTTTATATTTTTAAAGTGGTGGACCCAGTGCTGAAATAGGCAGCAGAACCAACCCAACTTCTGACCATCATATCTCAAGTTGCCTAACTTATATTGAAATCAAATTTCGTACACAAGGCAAGGAAAATGGAAGGTTGGTGTGTAATTTCTTTCAATTATGAGGTCGGTAAGTCATACTGTACACCCTTGGACAGAGACCAAATTAGAGGGTCTGGACAAAACTTCAACTATAAATAGAGGTCCGAGTAATCAAGTTTTGGATCCAATTTTGAGTTGTAAATCCAGTTTTAGTTCTTAGTATAGTTTGTAGTTTAGTTTCTTACTGTTTGTAGTTGGTTTGGAGTTGAGAGAAAGAGAGAGAAGGAAGAGATTTCAGCCAAGGCACGAGTTGAAGCTAAGGGCAGTCCTTCAATGGGGTTTTCTATACTTATTTTCTTCTTATTATCATGGCTGTAATTGAATCCTCTGTGTGTGATTATTCTATTATCATGGAGTAGTCTCTCTCTGTTGGGGAAGTCATGAACTCCTAGTTGTCGAATTGTTTAAGTTCTGAAGTTATAGCAACAAAGTACTTTGCTTTTGTTTTAGAATTTGAGTTCATTGCTTATTTCTAATCTGAATTGATATTTGAAGCTTAACGAGGTTAGAATAGAGAAGTTAAAATTCAGTAGAGATTTGAGTTTGTGATTTGATTCTTTGTTTTCTAAAACAACTTGTTTTTCTAACTAGATCATTCCGAATTGTGATGGAGACTAGTGGAAAGGTGATGTGACTATTTATAACTCTTGTTCTAAATAAGAGTGAGTTCATCTTTAAGCTTTTATATTTATGCACCTAGGATTTGAATGTTTCCGGATTGTGATGGAGTTGAAAGAATAGGTGAAAGTTATTTCCTGTATATGGGTAACAAGGTTTTCAAAACCTAAGTCAAGGTAAGGGTACTTGAGCTATATAATTCAGAACTTTGCATGTTAAGAACTAGGAGGGATTGACACTTTTCCCCAACAACTCATCTCCATAAGGTTTAGTCCTCTACTCTGGTAGTTTAAATCTGTTTTTTTTTTCAGTTTTCAAAAACCAAACAATTTCTTCACCTCAATCAATAGAAAAATCTTTGCTTGAACAGAATTCCCATCAAGGTCTCTGTGGGATCAATAGCTGGACTCTCGAGTCTATATTACTTGTTGACCTAGTGCACTTGCTAGACACCCAACAAGTTTTTGGCGCCGTTGCCAGGGACCATTGAATTGAGAGTAAGTTTAAGTGAATTTTTATTTGTTGATTGAGATTAAATTTTTTTTTTTCTATCTTTTCAGGTTGAACCGGATTTGTGCTTGAAAACCAGAATTTGTGGTGAGCCACTAGATGAACCAGATCCGGAACTAGAAAGAGCACTCAGATGAGAGGTGGAATTACATGCAAAATGAGATAAGTCCATGTCCTAACTCATATTGGGAATTTTCCCAACCATATACATCTTCTAATTATGATCCACAGAGGTATGATTCTAATATATTATGTTCTTTGTTGATAATGAACCTAATGATTTCTATTGAGGAGAGCATGATGATTATTTCTCTAGGCAATATGAAAATCAATATTTTGAGAATAATTTGCAGGACAATTGGCCACATGGGCAATTGTCCATGTTCAGGTATTAGCACCCTCCTATGTATCATGATCACTGTTATCATAAATCATCTCCCGCTCTACATCAAGAAGACTTGTCTAGGTTGGCCACTCTAGTGGATAACTATTGTGCCCAAATAGATACAATGCTAGATCGACCTAAGGAACAACCTAGTATAGAAGGCAATAATATTTCTGAGCCATGGTTGCATATTTTTCATCCATCCATTAGAGCTGAGTCAGATGATCAAGTAAATCAGGTAACGCATGAATTGATCAAAAGAAAGAATGCTAGAAAAATATCTCTTAAGCTATTTGATGATGATCAACCTGAATGAATGTATACATCTAGCTCTTCTTGTGTTAACTTATGTGTTACTGCAGAACACATAGCGGAAGATACAATGGAGAGAGCTGAGAGTTATTGTGATTTCCAAAAATTTTAAGAGGGAGAGGATGAAAAGATCATGGAGGAAAAGGAAGAAGATAAAAAAGAGAAAGAAGGGGATGAGGTTCAAAAAGAAGAGAAACCCCTTGAAGAGCATGAAGAGGTTATGATAGAGGACACAAAGGTTAATGAACATTCTTTCCTCTCATTAGATATAGTTTTTTTCATTATCCAGCCCTATAAACCATCCATAAAAGATGAAGGGGAGGAAGAAGAAACCATAGGTCATATAATAGAACCTTCCCATGAAAAGCCATTAGAGAATTGGGAAGAGAAAGAAGAAAAGATAGGGTTCTCCTTTGATTTAGACTTTTTCATCATCCCACCTTATACACCTAGGCCAAAAATACAACTAAAAATTTTATTGGGGCTGGACAAGAGGATGAATGAGTGGTAGATATGTGTAAAGATATACATCTTAGAAGCCACAAAGTCAAAAGAAAGGATTTTCAACTCAGCATCAAAATTTGGTTGCTTTAGCATAAAGCATTACAAAGGAAGAAAGGTCATGATGAGTGGATTGGAAAAGAATTTTTCTAATGATCCAGGGGGAATGAAGCTACTGGTCTGGCTGAGGACCATAGACTGAGCGCTTCATGGGAGGCAGCCCATGGTAGGTATGTTAGTTTAGGTTTTCAATTAAATTGTTCTCTTGCTTTGAATAATCACTTTGCGTGGATATTAGATCTTAGGTTTAGATTTATTTTACTCATGTTAGGTTAGTCTTTTAAATTTGTTTGGTTTAAATAAATACCAGAAAAAAAAAAAAAATTGTCTAAGGCACCTGTCCTTGAAAAATCTAGAATTTGAAAGCTAAGTGGAGTTGCATGAAGCCATTTTTTCAGCTACACTTGATGTATTTCTAGATGTGTTTTTCAAAGTCTAAATGCAGATATCAGAAGAAGGAAGTTGGGACTATCATTCTCAACCATTCACAATAGCTTCCTCCAAAAGAAAAGCCATCAGAACACTCGGGAAAACTCAGTGCAGAAAAGTAGTGCAACAACAACTCTATTCAAGATGCAAATTTTGGAGCCAAAATCTAAAAACTCTGAAAGTGGAAAGCACCACAGAAAGGTAAGGAGTTCTAGAGGGCACTTAGTGGATAAAATAGGGCCTGGTTTGAGGAATTTCCATTGAGTAGAGAAAGAGTTATGACTGGTACAAGTTGGGAGTTAAAACTATTTTTTGGCAAAATTTTGGGGTTGGAAACATTACCATCTTTATGTCTTTGAGCTGATTTCTAAAATTTTCTGTAATGATTCTTGGAAAACTATTTTAAATAAATTAAATTTCATACTTAGTACTTTCCAGGATGCCTTTTTTCACCTCTAGATGATAGGTAGTTAGGGAGATACAGTGCTTGCAAATTGCCCCCAACTCACTTTTTGCCTAGAATTTCAGATTTGCTGCCAAGTTTTCAAATTTGAGTATCTTTCAATTTCCTTGATGAAAATACATGAAACTACTTTCATTGTGCACCTCTAAAATCTAACAACATGATACAAGTGGAATAATTAAATTTTACATTCAGAATTTCAAGTTATGAAGAAAAAGGTTAGCGCTCACGCGCCAAATTCTAGTGCGGCCGCACCACTTGTTTGATCAATTTAAGAGGATATGTAACTCAGAATCTTTCCATTCCAATTCTGACATGTTCTTATTTATGAGTTATGTGCCTTGGTAAAATTTCATAACTTTCTGAATTCGTTTACAATAATTTTGTTCTTTGAATGGTTTTAACCACTTTTGGTCAAGCATGAAGGCAGGTCAAGTTCAAATTCCTCATGGTGCCTCAAGAAATCTGGAAGTTCAAGCAACCAAAATTCTTAGGGAAGTTTCTTACCCTCTATCTCATTTTATTGAATTGAGCAGAATGCAAAATTTTAAGTTTGGGGTGGGAAACTCAGATTTTAAATTCTAGTTGGTTTTCATTGTTTAGTTAGATTTGATTGGTTAGTCTTTGTTTTTGTTTTGAGTCAATACCAGAAGAATGTTTCTAAATCTGAAAAAAAATTTGAAAATTTTTGTGGGAACTCTGATTAGTGGATTGAGAAGATAGGTCTCATTCATTCTCTTGAGAAATATATTTGTTTGAGTGTTTGGTTTTGGCATGAGAAAAGTTGTCTTGGAAAGTGGTTTGATTGGGTGAATACATTGAGCATGATTATTTTGTATAATAGAACCAACCTGAAGGAACATCGAGGCGAAACGATGATAGGTTTTTTAAAATTATGAAATGATCTAGGCACTTGTTTTGAATCGTTTGAGCCTTTTTGAGCCACCCACTTTAATGCACAAGATGTATCACCTTTTGTCAAACATTTTTAGCCGACAAGATCCCTGCTTTGTTTTTAATCCTCACATTACATGACCAGCCTTTGTGATGTATAAACTTGTTTCTTACTGACCTATACTTCTCCAAATTATTGAAGTGTTCTGTTTGAATGAGCATGGACAAAAATTTGAAGTTATGGAGAAATAAGGAGGGCTGAAGGATTGGTACAAAATTTCCTTTGAAAAAGAGAAGAAATAAGAAGCAAGATGAATGAAAAAGGTGCTGGAATATCTGAGAAGAAAAGAGAAAAAAAAAGAGAAAAAAAATTTGCTGAGAAGGAGAAAGGCCACTTTGTGTGTGCACCGGGTCTCGGGCCTCAGCAAGCTTAGACTCTGAGTCAACCGGCAAGGTAAGCTAGACTCCAAACAAAGCAAAAAAAAAAAACAAAAAAAAATAAAAGAGAAAAAGCAATAAAGGGAGCTTTTCCTTGAGAGATGAGGTAGTGATTGGGATTAAGGAGAAAGTACAAATATCTTTGTTTTATTTGATTGCTTTGAGGACAAAGCAAATTTTTAAGTTTGGGGTTGTGTGCTACAATCAGATATGGTTCATGCTCAGGAAGATGGGACATGGATAGGAGGAGGAGGACTGACCTCTACCCATGCCCAATTACAACCTATATAAGACCTTTTGATCATAATTTTAAAATTCCTTCATGTTAGTGGAGATTAGATTGATGGTTGGCTTATGTTATTCAATTTAAACTGCTCACATGCATGGGAAAGTGGTATGTATCGTAGAAGATAGCTTGATCATGCCTAGACTAAGCAGGATAACCAAGAATAGGAGAGGTTTGAATGAGTAATCTTTGATTGATTCTTTGAAAGGGTAACCCCACAGATTTTTCTTAAACTTTGATGATTGGTCATAACTCTGGTTCTTTTTATTTTTTCTTTTAGTTTTTCTTGAGGACGAGCAAAGGTTTAAGTTTGGGGTTGTGACAAGTGTCTAAAAGACACTATTTTTAGGCCTGAATTGGAATTGGAAATTACATGTTGGAATCAATAATGATCATAATATAAATAAATATGTCTCAGATTCATGTTTTCTCACTCAGGAGTCCAACGTAAAAAGAATTATTGAAATCAGAGCTAAAATGAGGAAGATATGAAGATTTTAGTGAAAAAAGGTACAAGGTTGCAGGAACCGGCGCGACCACACCAGTTTGAAGACAAGTTAAGGCGCGACCGTGCCACAAGAATGGCGCGACCGCGCAACGATGGCACCAGAAGGCCTATGGAGTTTCCAAACATGACCAGGACTCTTTCCATTCGAGTACTTAGAAGAATTTCTGCCAGAGTGGCGCGACCGCGCCATTTTTATGCACATTTTCGTCGCGACAGCACCAGTGACTCAGCAATGCGAGATCACAAAAATCTCGGGATTCTGACAAGTAATCAAGCTCAAAAGTGGGAGGAAGAGTCCTAAGTGTATAAGGAAGGCGTCCACGAAGTCTCTTGAGGAAATTGATGGAAATCCTAAGAGGTTTGTATCCTCGAAGAGATGAAATTCTATTCCTGATTAGGAGGCTGCTATAAAAGGAAATTACAGTCTGAGATTGAAGAGGCCATATCTGGAGATTCCGACTTCCAATTGAATCTAAATTTGGACCACAGATTCCTCAGATGATGTATAATCATGTCACGGAAAATCAGGTAAATTCAAGTCGTCCTTCTGGAGTTTTATATTTTCAAAGTGTTGGACCCAGTGCTGAAATTGGAAGCAGAACCACCCCAACTTCTGAGCATCATATCTCAAGTTACCTAACTCATATTGAACAAAAATTTCGTACACAAGGCAAGGACAATGGAAGGAAGGTTGGTGTGTAATTTATTTCAATTATGAGGTCGTTAAGTCATACTGTACACCCCTGGACAGAGACCAAATTAGAGGGCCTACACAAAACTTCAACTATAAATAGAGGTCCGAGGAATCATGTTTTGGATCCAGTTTTGAGTTGTAAATCCAGTTTCAGTTCTTAGTATAGTTTGTAGTTTAGTTTCTTATTGTTTGTAGTTAGTTTGGAGTTGAGAGAAAGAGAGAGAAGGAAGACATTTCAGCCAAGGCACGAGTTGAAGCTAAGGGCAGTCCTTCAAGGGGGTTTTCTGTATTTGTTTTCTTCTTATTATCATGGCTGTAATTGAATCCTCTGTGTGTGCTTATTCTATTATCAGGGAGTAGTCTCTCTCTGTTGGGGAAGTCATGAACTCCTAGTTGTTGAAATGTTTAAGTTCTGAAGTTATAGCAATAAAGTACTTTGCTTTTGTTTTAGAATTTGAGTTCATTGCTTATTTCTAATCTGAATTGATATTTGAAGCTTAACGAGGTTCGAATAGAGAAGTTAAAATTCAGTAGAGATTTGGGTTAGTGATTTGATTCTTTGTTTTCTAAAACAACTTGTTTTTCTAACTAGATCACTCCGAATTGTGATGGAGACTAGTGGAAAGGTGATGTGACTATTTATAACTCTTGTTCTAAAAAAGAGTGAGTTTATCCTTAAACTTTTATATTTATGCATCTAGGATTTGAATGTTTCCGGATTGTGATGGAGTTCAAAGAATAGGTGAAAGTTATTTCCTGTATCTGGGTAACCAGGTTTTCAAAAGCTAAGTCAAGGTAAGGGTACTTGAGCTATAAAATTCAGAACTTTGCATGTTAAGAACTAGGAGGGATTGACACTTTTCCCCAACATCTCATCTCCATAAGGTTTAGTCATCTACTCCAGTAGTTTAATTCTGTTTTCTTTTCAGTTTTCAAAAAGCAAATAATTTCTTCACCTCAATCAATAGAAAATTCTTTGCTTGAACTGAATTCTCACCAAGGTCTCTGTGGAATCGATATCTGGACTCTCGAGTCTATATTACTTGCTGACCTAGTGCACTTGCTAGACACCCAACAGGTACCAACCAGGCATAGAGGAACTATTCACAAAAGTATGTTGGATTTTTTGTACCAAATAGGCACTGAACAGAGAATCGATTTAAGTGGAAGAATTTTTTTACAGATCGTCAAAGTGTCTGAATAGACTGACAAGCAAGGGTGCCTCACGTTTTCGTCCTTGATTCATGGCATCCTTAACAAGCAAAAACCCGTAGGTCTCACAAAGTTAGTGCTGGTTCATAACAACACGAACATGTTATGAAACAAGACAAGCACAGTAAACAAAGAAAAAGTGTCAGAAGATGGTGTGGTTTCCATTGTTGAAGAAGTTGAACCTGCTGTGAGATCAGATCCAAGTGTAAGTGTCAGTGTGATGCCTTCTCTACCCTTATATGTACCATTAAGTGCAATTACAACTGATAGTACACTTATGATTGTGGTATGTGTTGCACCTTCGACTACTGTTTTTGCGGCACCATTAATCCCTCGAGATGAGCACATTGAGGATATGACTATGCATGAAGGACCAGATGACCACCCAGAAGTACACCCACTGCCAGCCATATCTGATGAAGTTCTTATGCCCCCACCACAAACGAGGGATGGCATTAATGTCAGATCTTCTCCAGCACACTATGTGCATTAGAGTCCACAATTTTCAGGTAATTCTTTAGATCAGATGACTCATGATTATCTCACTCGGAGGTTGCAAGGTGTGAAGAATGAGATGGATGATTTAGGGCGACGGTAAAATTTCCTGAGGAATGAGATGAAACTTTTAAAGTATCTCATTTCAAAGAGAAACCAGCCTCCCTCTTCTCAATAGAGGATCTGTTAGTGGCTTTATTGTTGACAAAAAGGGGGAAGAGTTGAGAAGAGTACAATAGTGGTGATCCATTTCAGAAAATTCAGAACCCTTTCCTATTTACTTACTTCTATTACTTAGTACTGCATATTAGTTTAACTACATGTGCATCTGGACACAGTTGACATTTCATAGTTGATGGATACAATTGACTGATGATAGGATGTGTGGGTTGATGACATTTCATAGTTGCTGGATAAAATTGACTGATGATAGAAAGTGTGGTTTGATGTGGATTTTGCACTATTAAGGAGGATGGTATGATTTCAGATCCTTTTCTATTCATTTATGTGAAAGTGGTTATGAGAAAAATTGAATGTTCATTTCTGAGAAAGTATACATGTCTAGAACTCAGAATAAGTATATAGTGTGTAGCTGATTTCAAATGAGGGTGTATCTGCGTTATCAAGGAGTTTTGTCAAAAAGAGCCAAAGGGGGAGAATGTTGGCGCATGGATGTTTAGTTGGCTATTTATGACAAAACAAATCGAGGTTAAGAGTTCTGGGAACTCATTCTGATTTATAATTTTGGTCCAAGTCAGAGACGAGAAGTATAGAGTGATTATGTTTCCTAATTTATATAGGAAAGAAATTAGCACAGGATATGATTGAGGCTAAATATGGAACAGACGAGAAGTCTGGAGTGATTGAGTTTCCTAGTTGACATAGCAAAGAAATCAGCACAGGATGTGATATGCCTAAAGACAGAAAAGGACATAGTTAACCCGAAAGATATATATAGCACAATATGTACTAGGTTAGGGTTACGCAAAAACTGAAGATTATCTAGCAAGGATGAGTTTGAGGGGGAGCTAGAGGAGAAGATCAATATGCTTACTGATAAGTGTCTAAAAGACACTTATTTATGCATGAATTATTGATCATAAATTCCTAACTTGAGTTGATTATTAGCATGAAAATGACATATATAACTCAAATTCATGTTTTGTGTCTCGGGTACCTGGTATAAGAAGAAAATCAAAATTATGAGGGAAAATGAAGAAAAAAGGACCAAAATGAGCCAAAAAGGGAATGGCGCAGCCGCGCTGGGAAAATATGCGAAAATTATTTATGCATGAATTATTGATGATAAATTCCTAATTTGATTTGATTATTAGCATGAAAATGACATATATAACTCAAATTCATATTTTGTGTCTCAGGTACCTGGTATAAGAAGAAAATCAAAATTATGAGGAAATATGAAGAAAAAATGAGCAAAATGACCCAAAAAGGGAATGGCGTGACTGCGCCGGGAAAATATGCGAAAATTCAAATAAATGGAGGAAATTCCCAACGACTATTAAGGCGTAAAAGAGGACAATTCAGGAACGTGAAACCGCGCGACCGCACCCCCAGAAGGCACTACCGCGCCATGAAGTGTCATTCCTCAACACGAATCCGAAGGCCGTTTTCCAGACTTACAAAGAATTTTGCTCTAGTGGCGCGACCGCGCCAATATCAGAAGGAAATATGGCGCGACCGCGCCACTGGCTCAGCAACGTGAATTAAAGAAATCTCGGGATTTTGACTACCAATCAAGTCCAAACTTGAGAGAAGAAGTTCTAATTGACTAAGGAAGGTATCCACGAAGATTTTAAGAAAATTGGCTCGAGTCTAGGTGCATTGAAAGTCCAAGAAGAGAAGTTCCACACAAAGAAGGAAACTGCTGCCAGAAAAGAAGAGGAAATCCGAGTTTTAAGAAAACCATATCAGGAGTTTCATATTCCCAATTGAAGCCAAATTTGGACTGAAGCTTCCTGAGGAGATTGAGGATCATATCACGGAAATTCAGGTCAATCCAAGTTAGGTTTTCAGAGTTTTATATTTTTAAATTGGTGGACCCAGTGCTGGAATTGGCAGCAGAAGCAGTTCAACTTCTCTAGGTGATATCTCAAGTTTCCCAACTCAGAATGACTTCAAATTTCGTACACAAGTCAAGGACTATGTAAAGAAGGTCAGGAAAGCAAGATTTCAACCCCTGGACAGAGGTAAAATTACAAGTTCTGGACAAAAGCCCAACTATAAATAGAGGTCCGAGGCAGAGTGACGGGCAGGGAGTTTTAGATCCAGTTTTTAGTTTACTTTCATGTTTTTGTAGTTAGTTTAGAGAGGAGAGAAAGTCCAGAGGGAGTCTTACACGACCTCTTGGCACTTTAGAGAGAGAATCTGGAGATTTCAGTCAAGGTGCAAGAGAAGCTAAAGGCAGTCCTTCAACGGGGTTTCTGTACTTGGTTAATTTTATGTCTATGGCTGTAATTGAATCCTTTTTACTGTGAGTTTATTCTATTAGCATGGAGTAATCTCTCTTTGTTGGGGAAGTCATGAACTCCTAGTTGTGATTTGTTTAAGTTCTGAAATTATATCAATAAAGTACTTTGGTTTTGTTTTAGAAACTGAGTTCATTGCTTATTTCTTATCTGAATTGATATTTGAAGTTTAATGAGGTTCAAAAAGTGATGTGACTTCTATAACTCTTGTTCTGAATAAGAGAGAGTTAATCTTTAAGCTTTTATATTTATGCACCTAGGATTTGAATGTTTCTGGATTGTGATGGAGTTCAAGGAATAGGTGAAAGTTATTTCCTATATATGGGTAACCAGGTTTTCAAAAGCTAAGTCAAGGTAAGGGTATTTGAGCTATAAAATCAGAACTTTGCATGTTAGCAACTTGGAGGGATTGACACTTTTCCCCAACATCTCATCTCCATAAGTTTTCAGTAGTTTAAATTCTGTTTTCTTTTCAGTTTTCAAAACCAAAACAATTTCTTCACTTCAATCAATAGAAAAATCTTTGCTTGAACAGAATTCTCATCAAGGTCTCTGTGGGATCGATATTTGGACTCTCGAAGTCTATATTACTTGCTGACCTAGTGCACTTGCTAGACACCCAACAAGTTTTTGGTGTCGTTGTCGGGGATCATTGAATTGAGAGTAAGTTTAAGTGAATTTTGATTTGTTGATTGAGATTAAAATTTTTATTATATCTTTTCAGGTTGAACCAGATTCATGCATGAAAACCAGAATTAGTGGTGAGCCACTAGATAAACCCGATCTAGAACTGGAAAGAGCACTCAGATGAGAGGTGGAATTATGTGCAGAATGAGATAAGTCCATATCCTAACTCATATTTGGAATTTCCCCAACAATATACATCTTCTAACTATGATCCATGGAGGTATGATTCTGATATATGATGTTCTTTTGTTGATAATGAACCTAATAGTTTCTATAATACAGAACATGATAATTATCTCTCTAATAAAAATATAAATCCTTGTGTTGAATATGAGTTGCAGGTCAATTGGCCACGTGGGCAATCATCCATGTTTAAGTATGAGAATCTTCCTATGTGTCATGATTATCTTTATCATCATTCATCTCCCCTTCAGCCTCAAGAAGACTTCTCTAGGATAGAAAGAAATGCAAGAGGGAGAGTTGCTGACATACATAATGTTGATCATGTATTAGCATTGCAGGCACAAGTCGAGTCACTTACCAAAGAATTGTCAAAATTGCACACCCCCTCTTTGGTTTCTCAGATTTGTGACATATGTGGAGGAGGACATCCCAACCATGAATGCCAAGCAGGTAATGTGCAAGCTATAAATTCTTTAGACCCGGCTAATTATGTTTCAAATTTGTGCAGGTCTAATGATTTATACAACTATACTTACAATCCTGGTTGGAGGAGTCACCCAAATTTCTCATAGTCCAACAACAACCAGCAATTCAGCACTCAACAGCCCAATGCTCAAACAAGACCACCACCAAGATTCCAAAGAGCAGTACAAGAACCGGAACAAAAAGCCAGCCTTGAGGATATGATTTTAAAGTTTCTAGAAAATCAAGAGAAAAGTGAAGCTCGGACTGAAGCCAGGCTTCAAACTCAATAGGCATCAATCCGAAATCTGGAAATACAATTGGGACAGCTGGCCAATGTCATTTCAGGTAGGTACCAAGGTACTTTACCTAGCAATTCTGAATGGATGAATACAACTAGCACTTCTTGTTTTAATTTATGTGTTACTGCAGAACACATAGAGGTAGATACAACGAAGAGAGCTTAGAGTTATTGTGATTTCCAAAAATTTCAAGAGGGTGAGGATGAAAAGATCATGGAGAAAAAAGAAGAAGAAGAAAAAGAGAAAGAAGGGGATGGGGTAGAAAAAGAAGAAAAACCCAATGAACAACATAAAGAAGTAAGGATAGAAGACACCAAGGATAATGAGCATTCATTATCCAGCCCTATAAACCACCGACAAAAATTGAAATTAAAATTTTATTAGGTCTGGGCAATGTGAAGAAAAGTTGGTTAAAAATAAATGAGCAAAACAAATTAAAAGCCAACCAGAAAAGAGAAAGAGTGACCAGCTCTTTGCTCAAAAGATATAATCACCATGCAACACATTCCAAAGTCAAAAACACCCTCAAGCATGGATGGTTCCAGTTTTCATTTGATTTGAATATTTTTTATTTTATTTTTAGGTTATGATATATTTTCACTTTTTGAATAGACCTAGAATAGGAATAGGGTTAGATTAAAAATTTATTGCTTACAAAAAAAAATTAAATAAAAAAATAAAATAAAAAACAAAAAACAATGAAAAATAAAAAATCAAACTCATAACTGGAAAATGGAAGAAGAAGATGATGAGGAAGAAGAAGTATAGAAATTTTCAGCTCTTGCTATATCTTTTGAACTCTTCATTGTTAAAATTTGTGTGTGAGCTTGCTTTTGTGTGTGCTTATGTCTGAGAGTGTTCTTTACTGAAATTTCATTAATATGTACTCAATCTCCATTCATATTAATGAAATTATAATTTTTACTCTCAATGATTTGTCTCAAAACATGATTTTCATAATTCTTCCAATAAAAATGTGTGAAAAATGACTCTAAATCTGCATGTCACTGATACTAACCTATCCAAAGTGGAAAGATTGCAAAATTCATTCAGGATTTAAAGAATTGATGAAATTACTCGGCGCGCCCGCGCCACTGCCTTGGTGAGGTACGACGTTACAAAGGTGAGGAACACTGAATTCACTCCAGGTATTCTTCTGAAGCTTAATTTTATGCCTGAGAGATACTTCAGGTCATTGTTTCATTTTCAAGTGCTTCAAATCATGCAAGTGTTTGGTACTAACCCATGAAAGCAGAATTCAAGAGCACAAAGGGAGTGCCATTCAACCTCAACAACAACCCATACTGTTAGGGAAGAATCTCTATTCACTCCTATGTTTATTGCTGCTTTGAGGACAAAGCATGTTCTTAAGTTTGGGTGGGATACTCTTCATGAATTTTTCATGCATTTACATATGGATTTAAAAAACTCTATTTTTTTTTTCAAAAATTCACCAAAAAAATCCAATAGAGATTTTGAAAAATACGAGTGAAAATCCCTGATCATATGAATAGCACGATTCATTCTCTGGAAAATATTTTAGTTTAGATGCTTAGTCTTGAATGGATGAGAATTTTCTTTAAAAACAATTTTTGAAAACAGAGTACAAGCGAGCAAGTTGATTTCAATCACTAGAACAAACCTGAGGAAAACTTGAGGCGAAACAGAGAAAGGTTTTCAAAATTCTGAGGTGATTTAGGCACCTGTTTAAAAATTGTTTAAGCCTTTTTCAAAGCCATCCATTTCAATGCACAAGTTGCATCACCTTTTGTCAAACTTTTTGAGCCAAAAAGATCCCTGTTCTGTTTTAATGACCCATGCTACATGAGCCAGCCTTAGTGATCAATAAACTTGTTTCTTACTTACCCATGATTCTCCAAATTATTGAAGTGTTTTGTTCGAATGAGCATGGATCAGGATTTTGAAGTTATAAGGAGGGATGGATGAAGGGTATAGATATATTTTTTTTTAATGGGGAAGAAGGAGCAAGAGAGAGAAAAAAAAGAAAGTTCTGGGCTGAGTAGGACAAAGGCCAGCTTGTGTGTGCACCGGGACTCGGGCCTCAGCAAGCTTAGAGTCTCTGAGTCAACCGGCAAGGTAAGCTAGACTCCAGACAAAGCCAAGGAAAAAGAGAGAAAAGGTTGTGTGTTAGTTAAGGGAAAGGCCACCTCGTGTGTGCACCGGGTCTTGGGCCTCAACAAGCTTAGGGACTCTGATTCAACCGACAAGGTAAGCCAGACACTGGACAAAACTCAAAGAAAAATATACATGGGAAAGAAAAAAAAATGGGGAAAAGGAAAAAATGAGGGATCAATGCAAAAGAATAAGTTTGGGGTGGAAGAGCTTGAAAGAAAAGTCACAAATCGTATTCATGCTCAGAAAAATGGAATATGGATATGAGGAGGAGAATAAAGCCCAAAAAGAAATAACCTAAAATCTTCATCATACCCATTACCCCTGCCTCATTAGAACCCATAAAGACCTATTGATTAGAATTGAGAAATCCTTCAGGTTAGTGGAGAGTAGACTGAGGGTTGGCCTATGGAGTTGAAGTCTTCTCACTTGTATGGGAATAGGCATCTTTGAAAAATTTGAGGAAAATTCAAAATGTATTAGGACTAAGCAAGAAGAACCATCATTTTGAAATGAGTGAATCATCTATCTTGGAAACTTTAAAAGGGAGGATCACTGAATTTTTCTTAGTCTTTACAGATCTATCTGGTATTTATTTCAGAGTTTTGCTCGAGGACGAGCAAAGGCTTAAATTTGGGGTTGTGATAAGTGTCTAAAAGACACTTATTTATGGATGAATTATTGATCATAAATTCTTAATTTGAGTTGATTATTAGCATGAAAATGACATATATAACTCAAATTCATGTTTTGTGTCACAGGTACCTAGTATAAGAAGAAAATCAAAATTATGTGGGAAAATGAAGGAAAAAGGAGCAAAATGAGCCAAAAACGAAAAGGCGTGACCGCACCGGGAAAATATGCAAAAATTCAAATAAATGGAGAAAATTCCCAACGACTATTAAGGCGTAAAAGAGGACAATTCAGGAACGTGAAACCACGCGATCGCGCCCCCAGAAAGTGCTACTGCGCCATGAAGTGTCCTTCCTCAACATAGACCCGAAGGTCATTTTCCAGACTTAGAAAGAATTCTGCTCCAATGGCGCGACTGCGCCAATATCAGAAGGAAATATGGCGTGACCGCGTCGCTGACTCAGCAACGTGAATTACGGAAATCTCGAGATTTTGACTACCAATCAAGTCCAAACTTGGGAGAAGAAGTCCTAATTGACTAAGGAAGGTATCCACAAAGATTTTAAGGAAATTGGCTCAAGTCTAGGTGCATTGAATGACTAAGAAGAGAAGTTTCACACAAAGAAGGAAACTGCTACCAGGAAAGAAGAGGAAATCCGAGTTTTAAGATAACCTTAGCTGGAGTTCCATATTCCCAATTGAAACCTAATTTGGACAGAAGCTTCCTGAGGATATTGAGGATCATATCACGGAAATTCAGGTCAATCCAAGCCAGGTTTTCGGAGTTTTATATTTTTATAGTGGTGGACCCAGTGCTGGAATTGGCAGCAGAAGCAGTTCAACTTCTCATGGTGATATCTCAAGTTTCCCAACTCAGAATGACTTCAAATTTCGTACACAAGTCAAGGACTATGTAAAGAAGGTTTGTGAGTAATTTAAAGAAATGTAGAGGTCAGGAAAGCATGATTTTAACCCCTGGACAAAGACAAAATTACAAGTTCTGGACAGAAGCCCTGCTATAAATAAAGGTCTGAGGCAGAGAGCAAGGCAGGGAGTTTTAGATCCAGTTTTTAGGTTGTAAATACAATTATTAGTTTATTTTAATATTTTTGTAGTTAGTTTAGAGAGGAGAGAAAGTCCAGAGGGAGTCGTACACGACCTCTTGGCACTTTAGAGAGAGAAGCTGGAGATTTCAGTCAAGGTGCAAGAGAAGCTAAAGGCAGTCCTTCAACGGGGTTTCTGTACTTGGTTAATTTTATGTCTATGGCTGTAATTGAATCCTTTTTACTGTGAGTTTATTCTATTAGCATGGAGTAATCTCTCTTTGTTGGGGAAGTCATGAACTCCTAGTTGTGATTTGTTTAAGTTCTGAAATTATAGCAATAAAGTACTTTGCTTTTGTTTTAGAAACTGAGTTCATTGCTTATTTCTTATCTGAATTGATATTTGAAGTTTAATGAGGTTCGAATATAGAAGTTGAATTTCAGTAGAGAGTTGGGTTAGTTATATGATTCTTTATTTTCTAAAACAACTGGCTTTTAAACTAGATTGTTTCGATTATGAAGGAGACTGGTTGAAAAGTGATGTGACTTCTATAACTCTTGTTATGAATAAGAGAGAGTTAATCTTTAAGCTTTTATATTTATGCACCTAGGATTTGAATATTTTCGGATTGTGATGGAGTTCAAGGAATAGGTGAAAGTTATTTCCTGTATATGGGTAACCAGGTTTTGAAAAGCTAAGTCAAGGTAAGAGTATTTGAGCTATAAAATCACGACTTTGCATGTTAGCAACTAGGAGGGATTGACACTTTTCCCAACATCTCATCTCCATAAGTTTTCAGTAGTTTAAATCCTGTTTTCTTTTCAGTTTTCAAAACCAAAACAGTTTATTCACCTCAATCAATAGAAAAATCTTTGTTTGAACAGAATTCTCATCAAGGTCTCTGTGGGATCGATATCTGGACTCTCGATGTCTATATTACTTTCTGACCTAGTAAACTTGCTAGACACCCAACACTTACATCCTGGATTTTATATGTAATTGTTGAAGCGAATCAGGAGGACTACAAGCTTATCAAGAAGATCGCTTGAAGACTGCTTGAAGAAACTCCCTCGTGATAGGGAACACACTAAGGGGGAGACTTAGTGTGTGAGTATCAAAGAGCTTCCGTTGAAGTGAGTAGACAGGAAGCTTGTCTAGGAAGAGGCTGTTGTTCAAGTCCTTGAGAGGAGGAGAACTTATTACTATAAGTCTTGCTTTTGAACTTCTGTAATTCTCTTACTAGTGTATTTTGATACCCTGGGCCGAATGCCCCGCAAATTAGTAACGATTGGTTCCAAACTATGATAACAAATCGTTTTGTGTATATGATCTATAAGTATAACGTTATGTGTCATTACACCAGTCCTCGGGTGTAAGTACACTCCTGAGTACACGTGTTAAGTTGACTGGGAATTCTGTAAGTACACTCCTGTGTACACGTCTTAAGTTTACTGGGATTTCACCACCAAAGGATGAGTAGCAAAGTGTTGCACTGAATTACACATTGCGAACAACTTCTAGTGCCAAGGGTGTTCTACTCCATCACTGAGGAGCATTTCTTATATCCCTCAGTGGTGCTCTTATGTGGGGAATGAACAAGGACCTGTGTACCTTTGAACTCTTCCCATGTTTCATTTAAATGGTTGGTGTCATACTTGGACCCTCGTTGCTCTTTGTGCACAAATATTTGTCTTCGTCCTGTATATATATACTAAATCTAGTTTACTCAACCCTACATATATATATATATAGAGAGAGAGAGAGAGAAAGAAAAGATTTTCTACACGTATGTGTAGAAAACTTTTCTTTACACTCACTTTTAAAGAAGAATAGGGAGGCATTGTGATAAATGGGAGGAGTATTTTTATAAATATGAATAAAGCTCCAAATCACTATTACAAAAACACTCATTTTTTCTCACCCGAAGAATCGGCAGGGTCGGGAGTCGGACGAGATTTTCCCCTTTGTCTTTTATCCATATATTACAACCCTCATCAGACAGCTACGAAATAGTTTCACACGTTTCACACGTTAACTTGTTTCACATTGGATGAGGGCTCTCTCTCTCTCTCTCTCTATATATATATATAGGGACTTGATCAGGTGCGCTCGACCCTTATATGCGCTTATGTGCGCTCAACCCATTTGAGCCATCGGATTAACGAGGATTTCATCTAACGGTTATATTTTATTTTAAGAAATTTTAATTTAATTACAAAAGTGCCATTCACATGAGCAATCTTTCGCAGGGAAAAGAGAGTCAGGAAATTTGAGAGCGGGGAAAGAGAGTTGGGAAGTCGAGGGCTGGGAAAGAGAATCTAATATATATTCAAGCTTGAATTCAAAATAAATTGTGAATTTTTATTGAATCAGGATTAGATACAATTTGCCGACGAGAAGGGTTTGGCGTTTGGGAGGAAGCAGGGCTTGGCAGAGGAGGGTTCGACACTCGGTGGCACCGCCGACGCCGGGACTCTCTCCACGATCTGCTTCCTCAGAATATCGTGGAGCCGACCTTGTGCCCCTGTCTCTGTAATCCCTTGGCTATGAACTTCTCAAAATTGCCGAACCCAATAATCCCAATCTTCAGTGCTTCTAATGAACATTTTAATGGCTCCCCGGAATTGTCCAGCTGATTCACAACCCGGAGGCTCTTTCCTGTCATGGGTTTGCTGTTTCTCAATTTGGAAGAGGACTTAAGCAGACCGGTGGAGGTACGAGTTGAGGAGAATAGCATTGGAGCTGCTAAAGATTTGTTGTACTGATTCTTCAAGCGGGTCTTGGTTTGGGCGACGTTGGGAGGTATGCAGTTGCAGAGATGAAAGGAGGCAGCCATTTTTGCGACTGAAGGTTGCGATTCCTCTCTCTATTTGGTACTCAGACCTGAGAGATGAGAGTCGTCTGTGGAGACGGGCACCGAAACAGAGAGTACTGTCCCATGGGGACGGTTCCGATTTGAAGAAGCTCCGTCAAGAAGAGAGTCGGGAGTCAGTCGATGAATCGGGAGTGGGACGAGTTTTCTTTTGTCTGTAGATTAAAGAGCGCCTGATATGCCATTTCACACTGGATCGAAGAGCTTCCCCCGTTTGCAATGGCATTTTTTTGTCAATTTAACGAAATTCTTTTAAATCATATTGCAACGATAAGATCAGAATGAGGCTTGATCGGACGGCTCAACGCCTCTTTGAGCGATCTCTAAGCATATATGGCTTGAGCGCACCTGATCAAGTCCCTATATATATATATATATATATATATATATATATATATATATATATATATATATATATATATATATATATATATATATATATATATATATATATATATATTACATATATATATATATATATATATATATATATATATATATATATATATATATATATATATATATATATATATATATATATATATATATATATATATATATATATATATATATATATATATATATATATATATATATATATATATATATATATATATATATATATATATATATATATATATATATATATATATATATATATATATATATATATATATATATATATATATATATATATATATATATATATATATATATATATATATATATATATATATATATATATATATATATATATATATATATATGAGATTTCATGTCTAGTATCTTCCCGATAAGTAATGGTACCACCATCCGTAGGTAAGCCATTCAGTCCAGCTACTATTTGGTTTACAACCTGTGCTTCAGGTAAACCTTTAGCTCGACAAACATTACAAAGATAAACATTCTGTGTAGGGTATCAACTACAGCTTTTAGGGGACTCATGGTCTATGTTCCATTCAGAAATGGTTCTCGGCCATAACATAACTGTTGGTCATGACGAAAGGGTTTTCCCTGGTTTGAGTGTATGTCAAACGGAGGAGGCCTAGACTGTTTAGGTTTTTTCTCTTGCCATTTAGTGGCAATTTCTGAGTTCGCTAGTAATGGAACTCTAGAAAAAGCAGGATAATCAGTAATGGTACTTGCCTGAGTTTTTCCCAGTTTTTCAAGTAAGAGTTTGAGAAGTTCTGACTGCTGCTCCTGGTCTGTTGGTGGTAACTTGAGAACAGGTGGTTGATGCAATATGATAGGCTTCTGTTTTGTTACTGCAGTAGGTATTATCGCCTTTGAAGTCGATGCTTCGTTGGCTAAAAACTTCTTGTGACTTAAAGTCACAATCTTGGTTTCCAAGTGTTGAAGCTGTTTTCCTATGGCTTCAAGGGTAAGGTTTGTAAAATAGTTTTACCTTATTACCTGATTTACTGTTTGAAGTATTTCCAGGGTGATTGGAGCACTGGAGGTGACTTCTACCGGAGAGGCTACGGCGATTGAGGCCTTTGGCTTACCTTGTATGGTAAGGGCGTCTTTTGGCGGAAATACTGCTTTGATTACTGTTCCTGTGCTTAGTTGCCATTCCTGTTCTAAGGTAGTCAAATACTTTGTACAAGATTCAGTAAATTTGGTGAGAAACCAAGGAATAAAATAGAAAGCATATTCTTTCCCAATTAGATCGGTGTAGTGCCAGTCTTTGATGTACTGTAAATCTTCTGCCTTAAAGATTGCAAAATACCAATCTCGAAAACATTTGTTCGTGCTTTTACCGAATTCATTCGCTAATTAGACACGAAGTGGTTGTCCAGATCTAAGTTCTTCGGCCTTAATCATTAAAGATCATTCCCGAAGAAGGCCTGAGATTGTATACAGGCTGGGGATTTCCCCGTGGATCTGTGTAAAGATCGGCTATCTCAGGGGTAAACTGAGACGATGAAGAGTCTGCCGGAGTCGAGCTTGACGACTTCCTTCGAGATGTTATCAGAGGTATCTTTCGTCTTATGTTTGGAGCAAAAATTATTTCGACGTTACCTTCTGCATCTTGAATTATCTGTTCCACCTCTCTATTATTTAGAGGGCGTGGGGCAGTGGCTTCTGTGATTTGCCAGGTGGAAGGAAAAGAGATCTCATCCCATTTTAGGGCGCGAGGAATGACTGATTTTGTTGACAGTTCATTATATTCTATGAGAGTTGTTTTACCCCTGGCAGAGGCTATTTTTACTTTAGAGGTTAAGGTGTTTAACACTCTATAGTAAATACGGTAAATTACAGTAATAGTTTTAGATTCAGGCATAAAGTCATAATTATGCATTCTGAGATTGAAACTTAAAGCTTTCAGAAGGTGTGGATCTGAAAGAGAAAGGGCTAAGTCTGGGTAAATATTAAAATAGACAGGACCGTTGGTCAAACTGGTTTCCACAACTCCCATGAGGGAATTTGCCCAATTAAGGCATCGGGCATCGCGTAAGGCAACTAACATAGATGTGTCTAATCCTTTAATGGTGAGTGGTTTTAAAGCCACTTGAACACATCCTATGTGAATAAACTTGTATTTTTCCCGAAAGGGTTATATATCCTTCTCTGTAAGGAGTTCAATTGTATGTTCAGTATCTTCTATAGCAAGTGATTACTCTAGAGTTTTTACAACATGAGACCAGGCTAGGGCAAAGGAGCCTATATTGTAAATTTGTCTTGTAGGAATTTTAGGAATGGACCAGTTGGTAAGGTCCTGCACATCGACGGCGTATTCGTCGAGAGCGACGTTCTTGCTACGGTTGGTAGCATATGAGAGTCGTGATCTTAGCATAACGTGCTAGGGTCGGTGAGAGGGATTCATATTCTCATGTATTTAATTAGCACTATATTATTCCTAAGATATTCTTATTATAGGTATATTGGAAACATTATACTCAAATAAAGAGTTCCTGTCCAGTTCTAGACTCCTGCCGTATTACCGGCTCACTATCACTAAGATAGATCAACACTGCTAGGCATACACCCTACCCTGCCTCTATGGGCCTTATGGGATTTCCGCGGGCAACCTCTAAGTGATTCCTACTGAATAGGAACACGAGTCCTGAACCAGTAAGAACTAAGTATTTATGCATATTGATCCAATTTGACTATAATAACGATATCAAAAGAACAATACGTTGCTAATATGACTACATGGGATTTATGAATCCTTTCTCAGGCGTTTAGCCAATCATGGCTCTGATAAACCAAGGAATAAAATAGAAAGCATATTCTTTCCCAATTAGATCGGTGTAGTACCAGTCTTTGATGTACTGTAAATCTTCTGCCTTAAAGATAGCAAAATACCAATCTCAAAAACATTTGTTCGTGCTTTTACCAAATTCATTCGCTAATTAGACACGAAGTGGTTGTCCAGATCTAAGTTCTTCGGCCTTAATCATTAAATATCATTCCCGAAGAAGGCCTGAGATTGTATACAGGCTGGGGATTTCCCCGTGGATCTGTGTAAAGATCGGCCATCTCAGGGGTAAACTGAGATGATGAAGAGTCTGCCGGAGTCGAGCTTGACGACTTCCTTCCAGATGTTATCAGCGGTATCTTTCGTCTTATGTTTGGAGCAAAAATTATTTCAACGTTACCTTCTACATCTTGAATTATCTGTTCCACCTCTCTATTATCTAGAGGGCGTGGGGCAGTGGCTTCTGTGATTTGCCAGGTGGAAGGAAAAGAGATCTCATCCCATTTTAGGGTGCGAGGAATGACTGTTTTTGTTGACAGTTCATTATATTCTATGAGAGTTGTTTTACCCCTGGCAGAGGCTATTTTTACTTTAGAGGTTAAGGTGTTTAACACTCTATAGTAAATACGGTAAATTACAGTAATAGTTTCAGATTCAGGCATGAAGTCATAATTATGCGTTCTGAGATTAAAACTTAAAGCTTTCAGAAGGTGTGGATCTGAAAGAGAAAGGGCTAAGTCTGGGTAAATATTAAAATAGACAGGACCGTTGGTCAAACTGGTTTCCACAACTCCCATGAGGGAATTTGCCCAATTAAGGCATCGGGCATCGCGTAAGGCAACTAACATAGATGTGTCTAATCCTTTAATGGTGAGTGGTTTTAAAGCCACTTGAACACATCCTATGTGAATAAACTTGTATTTTTCTCGAAAGGGTTATATATCCTTCTCTGTTAGGAGTTCAATTGTTTGTTCAGTATCTTCTATAGGAAGTGATTGCTCTAGAGTTTTTACAACATGAGACCAGGCTAGGGTAAAGGAGCCTATATTGTAAATTTGTCTTGTGGGAATTTTAGGAATGGACCAGTTGGTAAGGTCCTGCACATCGACGGCGTATTCGTCGAGAGCGACGTTCTTGCTACGGTTGGTAGCAGATGAGAGTCGTGATCTTAGCATAATGTGCTAGGGCCGGTGAGAGGGATTCATATTCTCATGTATTTCATTAGCATTATATTATTCCTAAGATATTCTTATAATAGGTATATTGGACACATTATACTCAAATGAAGAGTTCCTGTGCAGTTCAAGACTCCTGCCGTATTACCGGCTCACTATCACTAAGATAGATCAACACTGCTAGGCATACACCCTACCCTGCCTCTATGGGGCTTATGGGATTTCAGCGGGCAACCTCTCGATTCCTACTGCAATAGGAACACGAGTCCCGAACCAAGAAGAACTAAGTATTTATGCATATTGATCCAATTTGACTATAATAACGATATCAAAAGAACAGTACGTCGCTAATATGACTACATGGGATTTATGAATCCTTTCTCAGGCGTTTAGCCAATCATGGCTCTGATACCAGGACAGAGAGGATCGCCACAAAAATTGTAAAATTGGACTAAAATACAAATTGAAAGCAAACCAAACTTTTATTTAAAGAAGTGCACGAAAACTTACAAGAGACACACCAAGGCTGAAAGTAAGCAAGCAAGAGACTTCAAAAACTGAACTCCAAAAAGATACAATCTAACAAAGGGGGAGGTCTCCTTTTATAGTAGAAGGAGGATCCGGACCCGAAAATAAATATCAAACATAATTTGCCGGTAGAGGCTATATGTTCGAAAACCAAGGGCGGATACCAGGGGCGCCAGTGGTTTTGTAAAGGCAGAAAGGAGTTGCCGACGTCACTTTTCTAGAAAAGGCATGTTAGGTGGTGGTAGGCCGTCTGTGGCTTCTTTGAGGTGTCTTGTCATTCTTGGTAGAAGTCTTCTTTGTCGCTACACTTTGGTGATGCGGGTGGTGCCAATGCCACTTGTTGATTGGGAAACATGCGGGCTACGTTAGATAAAACCCGTAAGTGGACATATTGAAAAATCTCTTCCTCAGTGGCTTGAGGATTCCTGCGAATGAACTGAGCTTTGAGTTTCTCAGGATCTGTAGTGACTAGATCCCATTCCTGCTCTAGAGGTGGTGGTAGTTGCTTCCATTCTTCAATCTCGGCTTTGATAGCGGCAACTGCGCTATCGTATAATTTTGTATGAACAAATGCTGCCGTCGTTGGATCTCGTATGTCCGCCAGATAGCAGGAGTATTGTCGCAAGAACTATTTTCTTCCCACAGACTTTGCCATATCCAGGGAATTTCGAACCGAATGAAGAAGGTTGCTTCGACCTGGTTTATATATAGGTCAGTGGATTGGCTTTGGGTAAGCGTCGGGTGGAGTTCACACCATTCCTTAAACAGAGTACGTAAGAGTTGACTGCTGGGGTCATCAAAGATACAGATTCCCCCCCCCATCGAAGACCACCAATGGTAAAACCATGTGGGCAGAGAGGCAGCGTGGAGAACCGGAGGGCGAAATTGGAAGTAAAAGGTATGATTTCGCGAGGTGTTTTGTTACTGCAGTAGGTATTATCGCCTTTTAAGTCGATGCTTCATTGGCTGAAAACTTCTTGTGACTTAAAGTAACAATCTTGGTTTCCAAGGGTAGAAGCTGTTTTCCTATGGCTTCAAGGGTAAGGTTTGTAAAATTGTTTTGCCTTATTAACTGATTTTCTGTTTGAAGTATTTTCAGGGTGCTTGGAGCACTGGAGGTGACTTCTACCGAAGAGGCTACGGCGATTGAGGCCTTTGGCTTACCTTGTATGGTAAGGGCGTCTTTTGGCGGAAATACTGCTTTGATTACTTTTCCTGTGCTTAGTTGCCATTCCTGTTCTAAGGTAGTCAAATACTTTGTACAAGATTCAGTAAATTTGGTGAGAAACCAAGGAATAAAATAGAAAGCATATTCTTTCCCAATTAGATCGGTGTAGTACCAGTATTTGATGTACTGTAAATCTTCCGCCTTTAAAGATAGCAAAATACCAATCTCGAAACCATTTGTTCGTGCTTTTACCGAATCATTCGCTAATAAGACATGAAGTGGTTGTCTAGATCTAAGTTCTTCGGCCTTAATCATTAAAGATCATTCCCGAAGAAGGCCTGAGATTGTATACAGGCTGGGGATTTCCCCGTGGATCTGTGTAAAGATCGGCCATCTCAGGGGTAAACTGAGATGATGAAGAGTCTGCCGGAGTCGAGCTTGATGAATTCCTTCCAGATGTTATCAGAGGTATCTTTCGTCTTATGTTTGGAGCAAAAACTATTTCGACGTTACCTTCTGCATCTTGAATTATCTGTTCCACCTCTCTATTATCTAGAGGGCGCGGGGCAGTGGCTTCTGTGATTTGCCAGGTGGAAGGAAAAGAGATCTCATCCCATTTTAGGGTGCGAGGAATGACTGTTTTTGTTGACAGTTCATTATATTAAATGAGCGTTGTTTTACCCCTGGAACAGGATATTTTTACTTTAGAGGTTAAGGTGTTTAACACTCTATAGTAAATACGGTAAATTATAGTAATAGTTTCAGATTCAAGGATAAAGTCATAATTATGGTTCTGAGATTTAAACTTAAAGCTTTCAGAAGGTGTGGATCTGAAAGAGAAAGGGCTAAGTCTGTGTAAATATTAAAATAGACAGGACCGTTGGTCAAACTGGTTTCCACAACTCCAATGAGGCAATTTGCCCAATTAAGGCATCGGGCATCGTGTAAGGCAACTAACACAGATGTGTCTAATCCTTTAATGGTGAGTGGTTTTAAAGCCACTTGAACACATCCTATGTGAATAAACTTGTATTTTTCCGAAAAAGGGATATATATCCTACTGTAAGGAGTTCAATTGTTTGTTCAGTATCTACTATAGCAAGTGATTGCTCTAGAGTTTTTACAACATGAGACCAGGCTAGGGTAAAGGAGCCTATATTGTAAATTTGTCTTGTAGGAATTTTAGGAATGGACCAGTTGGTAAGGTCCTGCACATCGACGGCGTATTCGTCGAGAGCGACGTTCTTGCTACGGTTGGTAGCAGATGAGAGTCGTGATCTTAGCATAATGTGCTAGGGCCGGTGAGAGGGATTCATATTCTCATGTATTTCATTAGCATTATATTATTCCTAAGATATTCTTATAATAGGTATATTGGAAACATTATACTCAAATGAAGAGTTCCTGTGCAGTTCAAGACTCCTGCCGTATTACCGGCTCACTATCACTAAGATAGATCAACACTGCTAGGCATACACCCTACCCTGCCTCTGTGGGGCTTATGGGATTTCCGCGGGCAACCTCTCAGTGATTCCTACAGAATAGGAACACGAGTCCTGAACCAGTAAGAACTAAGTATTTATGCATTTTGATCCAATTTGACTATAATAACGATATCAAAAGAACAATACGTCGCTAATATGACTACATGGGATTTATGAATCCTTTCTCAGGCGTTCAGCCAATCATGGCTCTGATACCAGGACAGAGAGGATCGCCACAAAAATTGTAAAATTGGACTAAAATACAAATTGAAAGCAAACCAAACTTTTATTTAAAGATGTGCACGAAAACTTACAAGAGACACACCAAGGCTGAAAGTAAGCAAGCAAGAGACTTCAAAAACTGAACTCCAAAAAGATACAATCTAACAAAGGGGGAGGTCTCCTTTTATAGTAGAAGGAGGATCCGGACCCGAAAATAAATATCAAACATAATTTACCGGTAGAGGCTATATGTCCGAAAACCAAGGGCGGATACCAGGGGCGCCAGTGGTTTTGTAAAGGCAGAAAGGAGTTGCTGACGTCACTTTTCTAGAAAAGGCATGTCAGGTGGTGGTAGGCCGTCTGTGGCTTCTTTGAGGTGTCTTGTCATTCTTGGTAGAAGTCTTCTTTGTCGCTACACTTTGGTGATGCGGGTGGTGCCAATGCCACCTGTTGATTGGGAAACATGCGGGCTACGTTAGATAAAACCCGTAAGTGGACATATTGAAAAATCTCTTCCTCAGTGGTTTGAGGATTCCTGCGAATGAACTGAGCTTTGAGTTTCTCAGGATCTGTAGTGACTAGATCCCATTCCTGCTCTAGAGGTGGTGGTAGTTGCTTCCATTCTTCAATCTCGGCTTTGATAGCGGCAACTGCGCTATCGTATAATTTTGTATGAACAAAGTGCTGCCGTCGTTGGATCTCGTATGTCCGCCAGATAGCAGGAGTATTGTCGCAAGAACTATTTTCTTCCCACAGACTTTGCCATATCCAGGGAATTTCGAACCGAATGAAGAAGGTTGCTTCGACCTGGTTTATATATAGGTCAGTGGATTGGCTTTGGGTAAGCGCCGGGTGGAGTTCACACCATTCCTTAAACAGAGTATGTAAGAGTTGACTGCTGGGGTCATCAAAGATACAGATTCCCCCCCCCATCGAAGACCACCAATGGTAAAACCATGTGGGCAGAGAGGCAGCGTGGAGAACCGAAGGGCGAAATTGGGAGTAAAAGGTATGATTTCGCGAGGTGTTTTGTTACTGCAGTAGGTATTATCGCCTTTTAAGTCGATGCTTCATTGGCTGAAAACTTCTTGTGACTTAAAGTAACAATCTTGGTTTCCAAGGGTAGAAGTTGTTTTCCTATGGCTTCAAGGGTAAGGTTTGTAAAATTGTTTTGCCTTATTACCTGATTTTCTGTTTGAAGTATTTCCAGGGTGCTTGGAGCACTGGAGGTGACTTCTACCGGAGAGGCTACGGCGATTGAGGCCTTTGGCTTACCTTGTATGGTAAGGGCGTCTTTTGGCGGAAATACTGCTTTGATTACTGTTCCTGTGCTTAGTTGCCATTCCTGTTCTAAGGTAGTCAAATACTTTGTACAAGATTCAGTAAATTTGGTGAGAAACCAAGGAATAAAATAGAAAGCATATTCTTTCCCAATTAGATCGGTGTAGTACCAGTATTTGATGTACTGTAAATCTTCCGCCTTAAAGATAGCAAAATACCAATCTCGAAACCATTTGTTCGTGCTTTTACCGAATTCATTCGCTAATAAGACACGAAGTGGTTGTCTAGATCTAAGTTCTTCGGCCTTAATCATTAAAGATCATTCCCGAAGAAGGCCTGAGATTGTATACAGGCTGGGGATTTCCCCGTGGATCTGTGTAAAGATCGGCCATCTCAGGGGTAAACTGAGATGATGAAGAGTCTGCCGGAGTCGAGCTTGATGAATTCCTTCCAGATGTTATCAAGGGTATCTTTCGTCTTATGTTTGGAGCGAAAACTATTTCGACGTTACCTTCTGCATCTTGAATTATCTGTTCCACCTCTCTATTATCTAGAGGGCGCGGGGCAGTGGCTTCTGTGATTTGCCAGGTGGAAGGAAAAGAGATCTCATCCCATTTTAGGGTGCGAGGAATGACTGTTTTTGTTGACAGTTCATTATATTCAATGAGAGTTGTTTTACCCCTGGAAGAGGCTATTTTTTCTTTAGAGGTTAAGGTGTTTAACACTCTATAGTAAATACGGTAAATTACAGTAATAGTTTCAGATTCAGGCATGAAGTCATAATTATGCGTTCTGAGATTTAAACTTAAAGCTTTCAGAAGGTGTGGATCTGAAAGAGAAAGGGCTAAGTCTGTGTAAATATTAAAATAGACAGGACCGTTGGTCAAACTGGTTTCCATAACTCCAATGAGGCAATTTGCCCAATTAAGGCATCGGGCATCGTGTAAGGCAACTAACATAGATGTGTCTAATCCTTTAATGGTGAGTGGTTTTAAAGCCACTTGAACACATCCTATGTGAATAAACTTGTATTTTTCCCGAAAGGGATATATATCCTACTCTGTAAGGAGTTCAATTGTTTGTTCAGTATCTTCTATAGCAAGTGATTGCTCTAGAGTTTTTACAACATGAGACCAGGCTAGGGTAAAGGAGCCTATATTGTAAATTTGTCTTGTAGGAATTTTAGGAATGGACCAGTTGGTAAGGTCCTGCACATCGACGGCGTATTCGTCGAGAGCAGATGAGAGTATTCTTGCTACGGTTGGTAGCAGATGAGAGTCGTGATCTTAGCATAACGTGCTAGGGCCGGTGAGAGGGATTCATATTCTCATGTATTTAATTAGAACTATATTATTCCTAAGATATTCTTATTATAGGTATATTGGAAACATTATACTCAAATAAAGTGTTCCTGTCCAGTTCAAGACTCTTGCCGTATTACCGGCTCACTATCACTAAGATAGATCAACACTGCTAGGCATACACCTTACCCTGCCTCTATGGGCCTTATGGGATTTCTGCGGGCAACCTCTCAGTGATTCCTACTGAATAGGAACACGAGTCCTGAACCAGTAAGAACTAAGTATTTATGCATATTGATCCAATTTGACTATAATAACGATATCAAAAGAACAATACGTTGCTAATATGACTACATGGGATTTATGAATCCTATCTCAGGTGTTTAGCCAACCTGGCTCTAATACCAGGACAGAGTGGATCGCCACAAAAATTGTAAAATTGGACTAAAATACAAATTGAAAGCAAACCAAACTTTTATTTAAAGAAGTGCACGAAAACTTACAAGAGACACACCAAGGCTGAAAGTAAGCTAGCAAGAGACTTCAAAAACTGAACTCCAAAAAGATACAATCTAACAAAGGGGGAGGTCTCCTTTTATAGTAGAAGGAGGATCCAGACCCGAAAACAAATATCAAACATAATTTGCCGGTAGAGGCTATAAGTCCGAAAACCAGGGGCGGATACCAGGGGCGCCAGTGGTTTTGTAAAGGCAGAAAGGAGTTGCTGACGTCACTCTTCTAGAAAAGACATGCCAGGTGGTGGTAGGCCGTCTGTGGCTTCTTTGAGGTGTCTTGTCATTCTTCAATCTCGGCTTAGATAGCGGCAACTGCGCTATTGTATAATTTTGTATGAACAAAGTACTGCCATCGTTGGATCTCGTATGTCTGCCAGATAGCAGGAGTATTGTCGCAAGAACTATTTTCTTCCCACAGACTTTGCCATATCCAGGGAATTTCGAACCGAATGAAGAAGATTGCTTCGACCTGGTTTGTATATAGGTCAGTGGATTGGCTTTGGGTAAGCGTCGGGTGGAGTTCACACCATTTCTCAAACAGAGTACGTAAGAGTTGATTGCTGGGGTCATCGAAGATACAGATTCTCCCCCCCATCGAAGACCACCAATGGTAAAACCACGTGGGCAGAGAGGCAGCGTGGAGAACCGAAGGGCAAAATTGGAAGTAAAAGGTATGATTTCGCGAGGTGTTGTTAAAATAAAAAGAATGGGAGAACGCATCAACGTAATCCCAATAGGTGTAGTGTTGAGGGCCTGAAGTGGGAGTGGTGAATGTAAGAGGATGATTGGGACTAGTAGGCCACTCATAAGGTAAGAGAATACGATCAACAAACACTTGGGTGCGGAGAACCTCATTGTGAGGTTTCTTCTGGTTGATTAAGACATGATGACACCGTAAGATCTGCTGGTAGTAGGCCAGAGATTTTCCTTGCCTTTGGGGAAATTGGTAAGTTCCGCCCAATGTTTGATAAGCCAATTGCCATGCAGGTTGTTTCAATGTTAGGCCATGAGGAATAAAGGCGACTAAGTCCTTGTGGGCCTTAGAGTGCCAGGGGATGGACAGGTATGCCACATCTTTGTACGAGGGAGTAACCTCATTGACATTGGAGGGAGTAACCTCTTTTTGCTGTAACGCAAGCGCAAGTTCTTCTTTTGTATAGTGCGCCAATGATTTAGGAACAACCTTATTAGGCGTCGAAGGTCCCTGTAGACGGGAGGTTTGGCTGGTAGAGCCTTGTATCCTGCGATTAGCAGTTTGTTTTCCTTTGTAGTTCGGCGAAGGTGGTGACCCTTTTGCCGAAAACCATGGGGGTTCCCCCTGTGAGGAGGAGGTCATTTTTCTGTAAGAAATTCCCGTGTAAGAAAATCAGGTAAATAATTAGTATCTCCATGTATGTATTGAATTGTAAAATCATAAACAGATAACTCGGCTTGCCAGCGCGCAAATATCTGTTTAGACTGCAAGTTTTGAACGTCCTGTTGTATAATGGACTTGCAGGCTTGGCAGTCGATTCGTAGGAGAAACTGTTGGTTAAGTAAATCATCTTGAAATTTTGAAATGCACTTGAGTATAGCAAGCATTTCTTTTTTAACGGTAGGGTAGTTTTTCTGGGTGGTATTCCAGAAGCCTGAACAGTATCGTACTAACTGTTCATTGCCTTGTAAGGGCTTTTGCTTCAATATTCCTCCGTAGCCGAGGTCAGAAGCATCAGTTTCTACTACTTTGTAAAGTAGTGGGTCAGCCAAAGATAGGCATGGTAATGCTTTTACTTTGGCTTTGACAGTTTTGACTACTTTAGTATGCTCAGAAGACCATGGTAGAGGTTTCTTCTTGAGCCTAGCATAAAGTAAATGCGTATCAATAGCTAGATCTTTGTAATAATCAGCTACGTAATTTAGTGCTCCCAGAAAGCGTTGGAGCTGTCTTCGCTCCGTAATTTCATCAGGGAATTTTGAGGCAAATTCAATAGACCTTTGAAATGGTGTATGAGTATGTTGGGAAATGATATGACCCAAAAAACGTATTTCGGTTTGAAATAATTTCATTTTGGGTTCTGAAAGAACTAAACCATTTGTCAAAACTAAGGTTTTCAAAATACGTAAGTGTTTGAAATGTTGTTCTATGTTTTGAGAAAAAACCAGAACATCATCAATGTATGACAAAAGAAACTCAGAATATGGAGTAAAAATATCGTTCATGATATGCTGAAATTCTGAAGGGGCATTTTTCAAACCAAAAGGCATAACATTCCATTCGTAGTGACCGAATGGGACCACGAAGGCAGTTTTGTATCTGTCTTCTGGTTTTATCTGGATTTGCCAGTATCCAGATTTTAAATCAAATTTTGAAAAGACTTCTGCTTTAACAAGTCTATTAAGTAGGTCTCTCTTATTAGGTATGGGATACCTAATCCATTGGAGGACTTTATTGAGGGGTTTGTAATTGATTACTAACCTTGGTTTTCCACGCTCCTTTTCTGCATTATTGTTGACATAAAAGGCTGTGCAGCTCCAAGGAGAGTAAGAGTTTTTAATAAGACCTTTCGTCAAAAGGTCTTGTATCTCTTTTTGACATAATGCAAGGTATTCTGCATTCATCTGACAAGATCTAGCCTTGGTCGGTATATCGGTTTCTTTAAACCCTGGCTCATTGGGTAAGGACACCATGTGCTGTTTTCTATTCCAAAAGGCATTTGGAATATCGCTACAGACATCCCTCAGCAGCTCTTGTTGTAGAGCTTGTTTCTTTTCGAGAAAAGAGGGGGTGGTTAAAGCTGCTTTTACCCGAGTAGTTGTGAGCTCGGTTTTCAGAGAACATAGGTGATGTTCTTTTTCTTGTAGTAACTCAGACGTGAGAGTGTTTAGATCCCTGGGTGCTGGTGCTGTAACAAAAGTAAACTGATAAGGACTACCAAGTCTATTAGAAATTATAGCTTCCTCAGTAACTAAAAAGGGTTTTATATTATGTAAAAAGGGCGTGCCAAGAAATATTTGATGGAATAAATTCTTGACAATGACTGCTGGTGAATGGACGAACATTTGTCCATTCATTTTGTTACAGACATACAAACTGTCTGTCTTGCCAGCAATTTTTAAGGAATCTCCAGTAGCGGATTTTAATGTTTCTGTTGAGGGAGAAACATGTTGAGAAGGGATGACTCCTTCTCGAATGCAGTTTAAGTCTTCTCCACTATCCACCAAAGCAATAAGCTTTTTAGTGATTAAAGTATCTCCTACAGCCAAAAAGATGAATACATACCATTTGTGTTGGACCATACTTGTAATCATTTGCTGTAAATATTGCTCGGTTGTGGAGGTGACTTGAGGGGTACTTTGTTCGTCAAGTGGTCCAGAACTTTCTCCTGCAAAGAAAGATAATGATTGTGGAGTATTTTGTTCTTCCACTGCTTCAAGTCTTGTAACTAATCCGAAGTAAGCTGCCTTTAAGGCTTGTATCTCTTGCTTACAAGTCTTAATCTCTGTCTGGAGATCAGGTAGCTTCTTTGTTGTTTGTTGTTGATGTCGTTGAAATAGGTTAGACATCGTATAATACTTGTCACAGTATTTTGGAATGTCTTGCTTTCCCTTAAACTGTTATTCTAAAATCAATTCTTTGTCCTTTTGATTTTTCAAACTTTCTAGTAAAGTGGACAAATCAGTGGAAGATATCATGTTCAGAGAAGTAGTCATCATGAACATGGCTTCTAGCTGGTCTAGCTGTGGATCCTTGACTTCTTCTGTTTCTGAAGAAGTAGAAGAAGAAGATCTAGAAGAAACAAGAGGTTCACAGAACTCTTGTTCTGATTCTGAAGAGGTGTTTTGCTCTTTGGTTTCAGAAAGTAATTGTAATACTTTCTGTTTGGACTGTTCATCAATTTGTAACTCTTGAACCTTTTGTTTTTGTTTTGCAAAACAGGTCCTGGCGTAGTGTCCAGTGCGTCCGCACTTATAACATTTCGCACTGGAAGACTGACCTTTCGGGTTGAAACTGGAACTAGGTTTAGTTTCTTTCTTCAGGCTTCTGCTGCTCTTATTCTTTGAGAAAGAAGGTGGCTTGGACTGAGTTCTCCTTGAAAATCGTTTTGTATAGGGCTGAGTACTTCTATGGCACTTTGAGCAATCCTGTTCAGGTAAGTTTTCATAAGCGAATTGCTGACAGAAAGTACCTAATGTTCTTTGAGATATCTGATCTTGCTTAAGTTGTTTCTTACCCCGAAGATCATTACAAAGTAGGAGACCTTGCCTCGTGCAGGCAGTTTGTAATTGACCATAATGAAGACTATTCCAGTTGATTTCTTCATTAGGTCCAGGTCGTAGCATTTCTTTAACTTTCATAGCAAATTGGGTAGGTAACCCTTCTATGAAACACTGCTTCCAATAAGGATTAGCGGCATCTGCCAAAGTCATTACTCTGCTTCTAAAAGTAGAGATATACCAGTGTAGATCTGTAAGGGTTCTACATCTGAGGTGATGTAGCAGATACATTGTAGTTTCGGCCTGTCGTTGAGGATCTACGGCGAACATAGCCATAATCCTTAGACAGAAGGTCATGAAGGCATCAAAAATGGGATGTCCTTCGTTATCAAGTAGAGTATCTCCTGACTCATCCATTTTAACAGCATAAGAGATTTCATTTCTAGTATCTTCTGATAAGTATTGGTACCACCATCCGTAGAGGTCGCCAGTCATTCCAGCTACTATTTGGTTTACAACCTGTGCTTCAGGTAAACCTTTAGCTCGACAAACATTACAGTAGATAAACATTCTGTGTAGGGTATCAACTACACCTTTAGGGGACTCATGGTCTATGTTCCATTCGTAAATGGTTCTCGCGTCATAACTGTTGGTCATGACGAAAGGGTTTTCCTGGTTTGAGTGTATGTCAAACGGAGGAGGCCTAGACTGTTTAGGTTTTTTCTCTTGCCATTTAGTGGCAATTTCTGAGTTCGCTTGTAATGGAACTCTAGAAAAAGCAGGAGAATCAGTAATGGTACATACCTGAGTTTTTCCCAGTTTTTCTAGTAAGAGTTTGAGAAGTTCTGACTGCTGCTCCTGGTCTGTTGGTGGTAACTTGAGAACAGGTGGTTGTTGCTGTATGATAGGCTTCTGTTTTGTTACTGTAGTAGGTATTATCGCCTTTGAAGTCGATGCTTCGTTGGCTGCTTCTTGTGACTTAAAGTCGCAATCTTGGTTTCCAAGTGTTGAAGCTGTTTTCCTATGGCTTCAAGGGTAAGGTTTGTAAAATTATTTTGCCTTATTACCTGATTTACTGTTTGAAGTATTTCCAGGGTGCTTGGAGCACTGGAGGTGACTTCTACCGGAGAGGCTACGGCGATTGAGGCCTTTGGCTTACCTTGTATGGTAAGGGCGTCTTTTGGCAGAAATACTGCTTTCATTACTGTTCCTGTGCTTAGTTGCCATTCCTGTTCTAAGGTAGTCAAATACTTTGTACAAGATTCAGTAAATTTGGAGAGAAACCAAGGAATAAAATAGAAAGCATATTCTTTCCAAAATACTGTGACAAGTATTATACGATGTCTAACCTATTACAACGACATCAACAACAAACAACAAAGAAGCTACCTGATCTCCAGAAAGAGATTAAGACTTGTAAGCAAGAGATACAAGCCTTAAAGGCAGCTTACTTCGGATTAGTTACAAGACTTGAAGCAGTGGAAGAACAAAATACTCCACAATCATTATCTTTCTTTGCAGGAGAAAGTTCTGGACCACTTGAGGAACAAAGTACCCCTCAAGTTGCCTCCACAACCGAGCAATATTTACAGCAAATGATTACAAGTATGGTCCAACACAAATGGTATGTATTCATCT
Source organism: Aristolochia fimbriata (assembly GCA_019845555.1). Taxonomy (NCBI): domain Eukaryota; kingdom Viridiplantae; phylum Streptophyta; class Magnoliopsida; order Piperales; family Aristolochiaceae; genus Aristolochia; species Aristolochia fimbriata. Next base: position 15,493,280 of record CM034084.1, on the reverse strand, counting down.
CTTTGGCTGTAGGAGATACTTTAATCATTAAAAAGCTTATTGCTTTGGTGGATAGTGGAGCAGACTTAAACTGCATCCGAGAAGGAGTCATCCCTTCTCAATATGTTTCTCCCTCAACAGAAACATTAAAATCCGCTACTGGAGATTCCTTAAAAATCGCTGGCAAGACAGACAGTTTGTATGTCTGTAACAAAATGAATGGACAAATGTTCGTCCATTCACCAGTAGTCATTGTCAAGAACTTATTCCACAAAATAATTCTTGGCACGCCCTTTTTACATAATATAAAACCCTTTTTAGTTACTGAGGAAGCTATTATTTCTAATAGACTTGGTAGTCCTTATGAGTTTACTTTTGTTACAGCACCAGCACCCAGGGATCTAAACACTCTCACGTCTGAGTTACTACAAGAAAAAGAACATCACCTATGTTCTCTGAAAACCGAGCTCACAACTACTCGGGTAAAAGCAGCTTTAACCACTCCCTCTTTTCTCGAAAAGAAAGAAGCTCTACAACAAGAGCTGTTGAGGGATGTCTGTAGCGATATTCCAAATGCCTTTTGGAATAGAAAACAGCACATGGTGTCCTTACCCTATGAGCCAGGGTTTAAAGAAACCGATATACCGACCAAGGCTAGACCTTATCAGATGAATGCAAAATACCTTGCATTATGTCAAAAAGAGATACAAGACCTTTTGGCTTAAAGGTCTTATTAAAAAACTCTTACTCTCCTTGGAGCTGCACAGCCTTTTTATGTCAACAATAATGCAGAAAAGGAACGCTGAAAACCAAGGTTAGTAATCAATTACAAACCCCTCAATAAAGTCCTCCAATGGATTAGGTATCCCATACCTAATAAGAGAGACCTACTTAATAGACTTGTTAAAGCAGAAGTCTTTTCAAAATTTGATTTAAAATCTGGATACTGGCAAATCTAGATAAAACCAGAAGATAGATACAAAACTGCCTTCGTGGTCCCATTCGGTCACTACGAATGGAATGTTATGCCTTTTGGTTTGAAAAATGCCCCTTCAGAATTTCAGCATATCATGAACGATATTTTTACTCCATATTCTGAGTTTCTTCTGTCATACATTGATGATGTTTTGGTTTTTTCTCAAAACATAGAACAACATTTCAAACACTTACATATTTTCAAAACCTTAGTTTTGACAAATGGTTTAGTTCTTTCAGAACCCAAAATGAAATTATTTCAAACCGAAATACGTTTTTTGGGTCATATCATTTCCCAACATACTCATACACCATTTCAAAGGTCTATTGAATTTGCCTCAAAATTCCCTGATGAAATTACGGAGCAAAGACAGCTGCAACGCTTTCTGGGAGCACTAAATTACGTAGCTGATTATTACAAAGATCTAGCTATTGATACGCATTTACTTTATGCTAGGCTCAAGAAGAAACCTCTACCATGGTCTTCTGAGCATACTAAAGCAGTCAAAACTGTCAAAGCCAAAGTAAAAGCTTTACCATGCCTATCTTTGGCGGTCACTACTTTACAAAGTAGAAGAAACAGATGCTTCTGACCTTGGCTACGGAGGAATATTGAAGCAAAAGCCCTTACAAGGCAATGAACAGTTAGTACAATACTGTTCTGGCTTCTGGAATACCACTCAGAAAAACTACTCTACCGTTAAAAAAGAAATGCTTGTTATACTCAAGTGCATTTCAAAATTTCAAGATGATTTACTTAACCAACAGTTTCTCCTACGACTCGACTGCCAAGCCTGAAAGTCCATTATACAAAAGGACGTTCAGAACTTGCTGTCTAAACAGATATTTGCGTGCTGGCAAGCCGAGTTATTTGTTTATGATTTTACGATTCAATACATACATGGAGATACTAATTCTTTACCTGATTTTCTTACACGGGAATTTCTTACAGGAAAATGACCTTCTCCTCACGGGGGGAACCCCCATGGTTTCCGGCAAAAGGGTCACCACCTTCGCCGAACTACAAAGGAAAACAAACTGCTAACCGCAGGATACAAGGCTCTACCAGCCAAACCTCCCGTCTACAGGGACCTTCGACGCCTAATAAGGTTGTTCCTAAACCATTGGCGCACTATTCAAAAGAAGAACTTGCGCTTGCGTTACAACAAAAAGAGGTTACTCCCTCCAATGTCAATGAGGTTACTCCCTCGTACAAAGATGTGGCATACCTGTCCATCCCCTGGCACTCTAAGGCCCACAAGGACTTAGTCGCCTTTATTCCTCATGGCCTAACATTGAAACAACCTGCATGGCAATTGGCTTATCAAACCTTGGGCGGAACTTACTAATTTCCCCAAAGGCAAGGAAAATCTCTGGCCTACTACCAGCAGATCTTACGGTGTCATCATGTCTTAATCAACCAGAAGAAACCTCACAATGAGGTTCTCCGTACCCAAGTGTTTGTTGATCGTATTCTCTTACCTTATGAGTGGCCTACTAGTCCCAATCATCCTCTTACATTCACCACCCCCACTTCAGGCCCTCAATACTACACCTATTGGGATTAGGTTGACGCGTTCTCCCATTCTTTTTATTTTAACAACACCTCGCGAAATCATACCTTTTACTTCCAATTTCGCCCTTCGGTTCTCCACGCTGCCTCTCTGCCCACATGGTTTTACCATTGGTGGTCTTCGATTGGGGGGGGAATCTGTATCTTCGATGACCCTTGCAGTCAAATCTTACGTACTCTGTTTAAGGAATGGTGTGAACTCCTCCCAGCGCTTACCCAAAGCCAATCCACTGACCTATATACAAACCTGGTCGAAGCAACCTTCTTCATTCGGTTCGAAATTCCCTGGATATGGCAAAGTCTGTGGGAAGAAAATAGTTCTTGAGACAATACTCCTGCTATCTGGCGGACATACGAGATCCAACGATGGCAGCACTTTGTTCATACAAAATTATACGATAGCGCAGTTGCCGCTATCAAAGCCGAGATTGAAGAATGGAAGCAACTACCACCACCTCCAGAGCAGGAATGGGATCTACTCACTACAGATCCTGAGAAACTCAAAGCTCAGTTCATTCGCAGGAATCCTCAAGCCACTGAGGAGGAGATTTTTCAATATGTCCACATACAGGTTTTATCTAACGTAGCCCGCATGTTTCCCAATCAACAGGTGGCATTGGCACCACCCGCATCACCAAAGGGTAACGACAAAGAAGACTTCTACCAATAGTCTCAAGACCCTTACGAAGAACATGAATAATCGCTCATGGCAGAGATGGCCCGACGGGCTTTGGCCGGCCAATCACCCCTTGGCCTTACTAGCCACTCCAACAGAGATTTTTCTAAAACGATTTGAAGACCGCTTTTTCCTTTTCCACATCAAACGCATGAAGAGAGAGCTTAGAGAAATCAATCCTCTATATGTCGTCTGGATCGAACAAACAAATGTTGTCCCAGAAGACCTGGATCCCTTTCCAGCCACAGCCCACAGTATCAGGTATTATCCAAACTACATGTGCTTACGATGGAAGAGAATGACAAGACACCTCAAAGAAGCCACAGACGGCCTACCACCACCTGGCATGCCTTTTCTAGAAGAGTGACGTCAGCACCTCCTTTCTGCCTTTACAAAACCACTGGCACCCCTGGTATCCGCCCCTGGTTTTCGCACTTATAGCCTCTACTGGCAAATTATGTTTGATATTTGTTTTTGGGTCCGGATCCTCCTTCTACTATAAAAGGAGACCTCCCCCTTTGTTAGATTGTATCTTTTTCGAGTTCAGTTTTTGAAGTCTCTTGCTTGCTTACTTTCAGCTTTGCTGTGTCTTTTGTAAGTTTTCGTGCACTTCTTTAAATAAAAGTTTTGGTTTGCTTTCAATTTGTATTTTAGTCAAATTTTACTATTTTTGTGGCGATCCACTCTGTCCTGGTATCAGAGCCATGATTGGCTAAACGCCTGAGCAAGGATTCATAAATCCCATGTAGTCATATTAGCAACGTATTGTTCTTTTGATATCGTTATTATAATCAAATTGGATCAATATGCATAAATACTTAGTTCTTACTGGTTCAGGACTCATGTTCCTATTCAGTAGGAATCACTGTGAGGTTGCCCGCGGAAATCCCATAAGGCCCATAGAGGCAGGGTAGGGTGTATGCCTAGTAGTGTTGATCTATCTTAGTGATAGTGAGCCGGTAATACGGCAGGAGTCTTGAACTGGACAGGAACTCTTTATTTGAGTATAATGTTTCCAATATACCTATAATAAGAATATCTTAGGAATAATATAGTGCTAAGTAAATACTTGAGAATATGAATCCCTCTCACCGGCCCTAGCACGTTATGCTAAGATCGCGACTCTCATCTGCTACCAACCGTAGCAAGAACGTCGCTCTCGACGAATACGCCGTCGATGTGCAGGACCTTACCAACTGGTCCATTCCTAAAATTCCTACATGACAAATTTACAATATAGGCTCATTTACCCTAGCCTGGTCTCGTGTTGTAAAAACTCTAGAGCAATCACTTGCTATAGAAGATACTGAACAAACAATTGAACTGCTTACAGAGAAGGATATATATCCCTTTCGGGAAAAATACAAGTTTATTCACATAGGATGTGTTCAAGTGGCTTTAAAACCACTCACCATTAAAGGATTAGACACATCTATGTTAGTTGCCTTACGCGATGCCCGATGCCTTAATTGGGCAAATTCCCTCATGGGAGTTGTGGAAACCAGTTTGACCAACGGTCCTGTCTATTTTAATATTTACCCAGACTTAGCCCTTTCTCTTTCAGATCCACACCTTCTGAAAGCTTTAAGTTTAAATATCAGAACGCATAATTATGACTTTATGCCTGAATCTGAAACTATTACTGTAATTTACCGTATTTACTGTAGAGTTTTAAACACCTTAACTTCTAAAGTAAAAATAGCCTCTGCCAGCGGTAAAACAACTCTCATAGAATATAATGAACTGTCAACAAAAACAGTCATTCCTCGCACCCTAAAATGGGATGAGATCTCTTTTCCTTCCACCTGGCAAATCACTGAAGCCACTGCCCCGCGCCCTCTAGATAATAGAGAGGTGGAACAGATAATTCAAGATGCATAAGGTAACGTCGAAATAGTTTTCGCTCCAAACATAAGACGAAAGATACCTCTGATAACATCTGGAAGGAATTCGTCAAGCTCGACTCCGGCAGACTCTTCATCATCTCAGTTTACCCCTGAGATGGCCGATCTTTACACAGATCCACGGGGAAATCCCCAGCCTGAATACAATCTCAGGCCTTCTTCGGGAATGATCTTTAATGGTTAAGGCCAAAGAACTTAGATCTGGACAACCACTTCGTGTCTTATTAGCGAATGAATTCGGTAAAAGCACGAACAAATGGTTTCGAGATTGGTATTTTGCTATCTTTAAGGCAGAAGATTTGCAGTACATCAAAGACTGGTACTACACCGATCTAATTGGGAAAGAATATGCTTTCTATTTTATTCCTTGGTTTCTCACCAAATTTACTGAATCTTGTACAAATTATTTGACTACCTTAGAACAGGAATGGCAACTAAGCACAGGAACAGTAATCAAAGCAGTATTCCCGCCAAAAGACGCCCTTACCATACAAGGTAAGCCAAAGCCCTCAATCGCTGTAGCCTCTCCGGTAGAAGTCACCTCCAGTGCTCCAAGCACCCTGGAGATACTTCAAACAATAAATCAGGTAATAAGGCAAAACAATTTTACAAACCTTACCCTTGAAGCCATAGGAAAACAGCTTCAACACTTGGAAACCAAGATTGTGACTTTTAGTCACAAGAAGTTTTCAGCCAACGAAGCATCGACTTCAAAGGCGATAATACCTACTGCAGTAACAAAACAGAAGCCTATCATACTGCATCAACCACCTGTTCTCAAGTTACCACCAACAGACCAGGAGCAGCAATTAGAACTTCTCAAACTCTTACTTGAAAAACTGGGAAAAACTCAGGTATGTACCATTACTGATTCTCCAACTTTTTCTAGAGTTCCATTACAAGCGAACTCAGAAATTGCCACTAAATGGTAAGAGAAAAAACCTAAACAGTCTAGGCCTCCTCTGTTTGACATACACTCAAAGCAGGAAAACCCTTTCGTCATGACCAACAATGATGACGCGAAAACCATTTACGAATGGAACATAGACCATGAGTCCCCTAAAGGTGTAGTTGATACCCTACACAGAATGTTTATCTACTGTAATGTTTGTCGAGCTAAAGGTTTACCTGAAGCACAGGTTGTAAACCAAATAGTAGCTGGACTGACTGGCGACCTCTACGGATGGTGGTACCATTACTTATCAGAAGATACTAGACATGAAATCTCTTATGCTGTTAAAATGGATGAGTCAGGAGATACTCTACTCGATAACGAAGGACATCCCATTTTTGATGCCTTCATGACCTTCTGTCTAAGGATTATGGCTATGTTCGTCGTAGATCCTCAACGACAGGCCGAAACTACAATGTATCTGCTACATCACCTCGGATGTAGAACCCGCATGCATCTACACTGGTATATCTCTACTTTTAGAAGCAGAGTAACGACTTTGGCAGATGCCGCTAATCCTTATTGGAAGCAGCGTTTCATAGAAGGGTTACCTACCCAATTTGCTATGAAAGTTAAAGAAATGCTACGACCTGGACGTAATGAAGAAATCAACTGGAATAGTCTTCATTATTGTCAATTACAAACTGCCTGCACGAGGCAAGGTCTCCTACTTTGTAATGATCTTCGGCTTAAGAAACAACTTAAGCAAGATCAGATATCTCAAAGAACATTAGGTACTTTCTGTCAGCAATTCGCTTATGAAAACTTACCTGAACAGGATTGCTCAAAGTGCCGTAGAAGTACTCAGCCCTATACAAAAGCTTATTGCTTTGGTGGATAGTGGAGCAGACTTAAACTGCATCCGAGAAGGAGTCATCCCTTCTCAACATGTTTCTCCCTCAACAGAAACATTAAAATCCGCTACTGGAGATTCCTTAAAAATCGCTGGCAAGACAGACAGTTTGTATGTCTGTAACAAAATGAATGGACAAATGTTCGTCCATTCACCAGCAGTCATTGTCAAGAATTTATCCCACAAAATAATTCTTGGCACGCCCTTTTTACATAATATAAAACCCTTTTTAGTTACTGAGGAAGCTATTATTTCTAATAGACTTGGTACTCCTTATCAGTTTACTTTTGTTACAGCACCAGCACCCAGGAATCTAAACACTCTCACGTCTGAGTTACTACAAGAAAAAGAACATCACCTATGTTCTCTGAAAACCGAGCTCACAACTACTCGGGTAAAAGCAGCTTTAACCACTCCCTCTTTTCTCGAAAAGAAACAAGCTCTACAACAAGAACTTCTGAGGGATGTCTGTAGCGATATTCCAAATGCCTTTTGGAATAGAAAACAGCACATGGTGTCCTTACCCTATGAGCCAGGGTTTAAAGAAACCGATATACCGACCAAGGCTAGACCTTGTCAGATGAATGCAGAATACCTTGCATTATGTCAAAAAGAGATACAAGACCTTTTGACGAAAGGTCTTATTAAAAACTCTTACTCTCCTTGGAGCTGCACAGCCTTTTATGTCAACAATAATGCAGAAAAGGAACGCGGAAAACCAAGGTTAGTAATCAATTACAAACCCCTCAATAAAGTCCTCCAATGGATTAGGTATCCCATACCTAATAAGAGAGACCTACTTAATAGACTTGTTAAAGCAGAAGTCTTTTCAAAATTTGATTTAAAATCTGGATACTGGCAAATCCAGATAAAACCAGAAGACAGATACAAAACTGCCTTCGTGGTCCCATTCGGTCACTACGAATGGAATGTTATGCCTTTTGGTTTGAAAAATGCCCCTTCAGAATTTCAGCATATCATGAACGATATTTTTACTCCATATTCTGAGTTTCTTTTGTCATACATTGATGATGTTCTGGTTTTTTCTCAAAACATAGAACAACATTTCAAACACTTACGTATTTTCAAAACCTTAGTTTTGACAAATGGTTTAGTTCTTTCAGAACCCAAAATGAAATTATTTCAAACCGAAATACGTTTTTTGGGTCATATCATTTCCGAACATACTCATACACCATTTCAAAGGTCTATTGAATTTGCCTCAAAATTCCCTGATGAAATTACGGAGCAAAGACAGCTCCAACGCCTTCTGGGAGCACTAAATTACGTAGCTGATTATTACAAAGATCTAGCTATTGATACGCATTTACTTTATGCTAGGCTCAAGAAGAAATCTCTACCATGGTCTTCTGAGCATACTAAAGCAGTCAAAACTGTCAAAGCCAAAGTAAAAGCATTACCATGCCTATCTTTGGCTGACCCACTACTTTACAAAGTAGAAGAAACAGATGCTTCTGACCTCGGCTACGGAGGAATATTGAAGCAAAAGCCCTTACAAGGCAATGAACAGTTAGTACAATACTGTTCTGGCTTCTGGAATACCACTCAGAAAAACTACTCTACTGTTAAAAAAGAAATGCTTGCTATACTCAAGTGCATTTCAAAATTTCAAGATGATTTACTTAACCAACAGTTTCTCCTACGAATCGACTGCCAAGCCTGAAAGTCCATTATACAAAAGGACGTTCAGAACTTCCTGTCTAAACAGATATTTGCACGCTGGCAAGCCGAGTTATCTGTTTATGATTTTACGATTCAATACATACATGGAGATACTAATTCTTTACCTGATTTCCTTACACGGGAATTTCTTATAGGAAAATGACCTCCTCCTCACAGGGGGAACCCCCATGGTTTCCGGCAAAAGGGTCACCACCTTCGCCGAACTACAAAGGAAAACAAACTGCTAACCGCAGGATACAAGGCTCTACCAGCCAAACCTCCCGTCTACAGGGACCTTCGACGCCTAATAAGATTGTTCCTAAACCATTGACGCACTATTCAAAAGAAGAACTTGTGCTTGCGTTACAACAAAAAGAGGTTACTCCCTCCAATGTCAATGAGGTTACTCCCTCGTACAAAGATGTGGCATACCTGTCCATCCCCTCGGCACTCTAAGGCCCACAAGGACTTAGTCGCCTTTATTCCTCATGGCCTAACATTGAAACAACCTGCATGGCAATTGGCTTATCAAACCTTGGGAAACTTACCAATTTCCCCAAAGGCAAGGAAAATCTCTGGCCTACTACCAGCCAGATCTTACGGTGTCATCATGTCTTAATCAACCGAAGAAACCTCACAATGAGGTTCTCCGCGCCCCAAGTGTTTGTTGATCGTATTCTCTTACCTTATGAGTGGCCTACTAGTCCCAATCATCTTCTTACATTCACCACTCCCACTTCAGGCCCTCAATACTACACCTATTGGGATTAGGTTGACGCGTTCTCCCATTCTTTTTATTTTAACAAGACCTCGCGAAATCATACCTTTTACTTCCAATTTCGCCCTTCGGTTCTCCACGCTGCCTCTCTGCCCACATGGTTTTACCATTGGTGGTCTTCGATGGGGGGCGAATCTGTATCTTCGATGACCCCAGCAGTCAACTCTTACGTACTCTGTTTAAGGAATGGTGTGAACTCCACCCGGCGCTTACCCAAAGCCAATCCACTGACCTATATACAAACCAGGTCGAAGCAACCTTCTTCATTCGGTTCGAAATTCCCTGGATATGGCAAAGTCTGTGGGAAGAAAATAGTTCTTGCGACAATACTCCTGCTATCTGGCTGACATACGAGATCCAACGATGGCAGCACTTTGTTCATACAAAATTATACGATAGCGCAGTTGCCGCTATCAAAGCCGAGATTGAAGAATGGAAGCAACTACCACCACCTCCAGAGCAGGAATGGGATCTACTCACTACAGATCCTGAGAAACTCAAAGCTCAGTTCATTCGCAGGAATCCTCAAGCCACTGAGGAAGAGATTTTTCAATATGTCCACTTACGGGTTTTATCTAACGTAGCCCGCATGTTTCCCAATCAACAGGTGGCATTGGCACCACCCGCATCACCAAAGGGTAGCGACAAAGAAGACTTCTACCAAGAGTCTCAAGACCCTTACGAAGAACATGAATAATCGCCCATGGCAGAGATGGCCCGACAGCTTTGGCCGGCCAATCACCCCTTGGCCTTACCAGCCACTCCAACAGAGACTTTTCAAAAATGATTTGAAGACAGCTTTTTCCTCTTCCACATCAAACGCATGAAGAGAGAGCTTAGAGAAATCAGTCCTCTATATGCCGACTGGATCGAACAAACAAATGTTGTCCCAGAAGACCTGGATCCCTTTCCAGCCACTGCCCACAGTATCAGGTATTATCCAAACTACATGTGGTTACGATGGAAGAGAATGACAAGGCACCTCAAAGAAGCCACAGACGGCCTACCATCACCTGGCATGCCTTTTCTAGAAGAGTGACGTCAGCAACTCCTTTCTGCCTTTACAAAACCACTGGCGCCCCTGGTATCCGCCCCTGGTTTTCGGACTTATAACCACTACTGGCAAATTATGTTTGATATTTGTTTTCGGGTCTGCATCCTCCTTCTACTATAAAAGGAGACCTCCCCCTTTGTTAGATTGTATCTTTTTGGAGTTCAGTTTTTGAAGTCTCTTGCTTGCTTACTTTCAGCCTTGGTGTGTCTCTTGTAAGTTTTCGTGCACTTCTTTAAATAAAAGTTTGGTTTGCTTTCAATTTGTATTTTAGTCCAATTTTACAATTTTTGTGGGGATCCACTCTGTCCTGGTATCAGAGCCATGATTGGCTAAACGCCTGAGAAAGGATCCATAAATCCCATGTAGTCATATTAGCAACGTATTGTTCTTTTGATATCGTTATTATAGTCAAATTGGATCAATATGCATAAATACTTAGTTCTTACTGGTTCAGGACTCGTGTTCCTATTCAGTAGGAATCACTGAGAGGTTGCCCGCGGAAATCCCATAAGGCCCATAGAGGCAGGGTAGGGTATATGCCTAGCAGTGTTGATCTATCTTTGTGATAGTGAGCCGGTAATACGGCATGAGTCTTGAACTGGACAGGAACTCTTTATTTGAGTATAATGTTTCCAATATACCTATAATAAGAATATCTTAGGAATAATATAGTGCTAATTAAATACTTGAGAATATGAATCCCTCTCACCGGCCCTAGCATGTTATGCTAAGATCACGACTCTCATCTGCTACCAACCGTCGCAAGAACGTCGCTCTCGACGAATACGCCGTCGATATGCAGGACCTTACCAACTGGTCCATTCCTAAAATTCCTACAAGACAAATTTACAATATAGGCTCCTTTACCCTAGCCTGGTCTCATGTTGTAAAAACTCTAGAGCAATCACTTGCTATAGAAGATACTGAACAAACAATTGAACTCCTTACAGAGAAGGATATATATCCCTTTCGGGAAAAATTCAAGTTTATTCACATAGGATGTGTTCAAGTGGCTTTAAAACCACTCACCATTAAAGGATTAGACACATCTATGTTAGTTGCCTTACGCGATGCCCGATGCCTTAATTGGGCAAATTCCCTCATGGGAGTTATGGAAACCAGTTTGACCAACGGTCCTGTCTATTTTAATATTTACCCAGACGTAGGCCTTTCTCTTTCAGATCCACACCTTCTGAAAGCTTTAAGTTTAAATCTTAGAACGCATGCTGATCGAAGTTAGTGTCCTCCTTCTAACTTATGTTGCTTGCTTTACTTCCTAATTAATTACCTTATATAGGTGATGTTGGTCATATGGGCTAGCACCCATAGGCCAAGTGGGATTCCAATGGAGCACAACCATTGGTCTTCCTTGTGAGACCATGTAGGTTACACAAAATTCAAATAGATCAAGGTGGGATTCTTTGATTAATGGATGAATTTAATTCCTCATAATATGAAGGAGGTTATAATATTTAATCCTTTTAATATTAAGGAATAAGTTATAGAATATTTACTCCTCTTATTATAAGGAGGTTATGAAATTAACTCCCCTTATGGGAGTTATAATTTCATACACTTATAAATAGGTGGAGGAGAGAAGACACAAGATAACAATTTCAGAATTTAGAATTCTGGTTTTCTTTCTTCTCTCAATTCTCTTTTATTCTCTCAAGAGAAAGAGAAGCTCATACTATCTAAGTGGATGAAGAGTAGTGCTTGTTTTTTAGCCAAGTCAAAGAAGGACTGTGCGGGCGCACTAGTGGAAAACATGACTATAGCCACGGTTTAGAACCGTGGAAATAAGTGCCAAAAACTGTGGCTAATACTTTTAGCCACGGTTAACCGTGGTTAATATTGCGAAGCTGACAAAAGAGTTGCTAAAAGTTTTTAACTACGGTACAACCGTGGCAAAAAGCTATTATTAGCCACGGTTTTAAACTGTGGCTAAAAAAATATTTTTCCACGACTCAACTGTGGCTACTACTCGTTTTTGCCACGGTTATAGTCCGTGGCTAAAGATTAATATTAGCCACGGTTATAGTTTGTGGCTAAAGATTAATATTAGCCACGGTTATAGTTCGTGGCTAAAGATTAATATTAGCCACGGTCCATCTGTGGCTAAAGATTGATATTAGCCATGGTCCATCTGTGGCTAAAAATTATTATTAGCCATGATTCATCCGTGGCTAAAAATTATAATTAGGCACTGTCCACCCGAGGCTAAAGATTTTTAGTAGTCATGGTTAACCGTGGCTAAAGATTATTATTAGCCACAGTTAACCGTGGCTAAAAATTATTATTAGGCACAATCCAATCATTGCTAATTCATACTATTAGCCACAGTTATTTTTTAAATTTCTATTTATACAGTATTTTTTATAGAATTTGTTCATTTATCAAACCTATTTCAAAAAAGCACAATAAAAAGTATAAAATCCCATTGTTATATAATATAAATATCCACAAAAAAATGTAGTTTAATACTACATCAAGATCTACATATGGACAATGTACATCAAAATATTGTCCAATACTACATAAAATTTGCACAAAATATATGTAATATAAAATATGGGCAATGTATATCAAAATAAGAACCGCACAAAATAAGGACCACATGCTTGAACTGCACAAAATGTCTACCTTCTCATAATAGTGTATATCCTGATAAATAAGGAAAAGAAAACTTTAATTAGTGAAGAGTCCATTGCCTAATTTTTCTATAGTGACATTGAAAGACAACAATTACAAAAATCTCTTAGAAATGAAGCACAAAATAGAAAATACAACTTTTAATAAACTTACAAAAATATTTAGTCTACCTACGCATAGAATCTTATACCATCTTTTATAATTTTTATACTTGTGAAAGTGAAAATGCAACTATACTTCACTATCCCAACATTGAGGCTAAGATGATAGTTACATACCCGAGGAAGATGGTTCACCAGATTTTGAAGAACCATTTCCTTGTTCTTGAAGTTCTCTCACTTGTTCATGCAACATTCGAACCATTTCAGTCATTTGCTTCCTGTAGCTGAGAAGCCTTCTGACTTGAAGTGACCGCAGTAGTATTCTTTGCTCGGGATCATCCTTCTCTTAGACCTCTCTCATAACCCCCATGGTGCCAGTGGTATACCTCGTCCAAACTTGGACCCAAATCTTTTGGGTCCTGTGAGGAAACCTTGTTTGCCACAAGGAATGCATTGGCTACTGCGTCCTTTGAAATAATAACACCATTGAAAATTAAAATAAAGTCATCCACACAAAAACACACTAAAATATAATTTTGAACACTAACACACTTCTCGTACATATAAGTGTCATGATAGCTTCCATTTTTGGTTTGGTGTGCAGCAAGGTAAGAATCAAGTATAGTATATTGATCACCTTTCTTCTCTTTCTGCATTCATGGTAGTTAAAAATTTTAAATGAGAGCCTTTAAACATATAAATGATAGTAATATACTTCAATAACCTCATCTGCATAATGACGAGCCAATGACTTAGTACCAAGTGTGTGTTACATGAAAATTCCCGAACCTAGGAAATCTTTCACAACAACACATACAATAATCCAAGACGAGATAATCTGGCACTCAAGAAATAAAATAAACCAAACTCAACAAGAACACACAGATTTAACGTGGAAAACCCTCTTTCAATAGAGAGTAAAAACCACGAGACGCGACGAACAAATCCACTTTTTTCAGAAAAATAGTACAAGAATTCTTTCAGATGAACAAGAGAAGAGAAAGAGAAACTTTACCCAACCCTTACAAATTTATTCCGGGATCGTTCATCTCCCAATTTGTTTCCAAGGATTTTTGCCAGTTTCTCCTGTTCTGCTTTTTTGTATCTTCTCACAATTCTTTTCCTCCTATATCTGTTTTTCCACGCCCACCCTCCTCTTTTACCCTAATCCACTAAAGGACAAAATAGAAGAAGAAATGACGATTTTGACCCTCACACTTGAGAGATACAGGTGGGCTCCACACACTTGACAATCTCCCACTTGGAGACCATCTGGAGCACAACTATTCCAACCTCTGACCTTCCTCTACCTTGTTCGTCGCATATGTCCATCTCTTGCCAATTAGTGCAAATTCACCATAGTTGAGCAAAGACTCAACTTTTGGCCCTCCACCGGCTTTGTCAACATTTCCACCGGCTTTGTCAACATATCCGCCGGATTCTTCTTTCCATCTATCTTCTCCAGCTTCAATTGTCTTTCTTCAAGTAAAGTTCGAATGAAGTGGTACCGAAGATGAATATGTTTGGTTCTCGAATGAAATGCCGAGTTCTTGGCTAGATGGATTGCACTATGACTGTCGTTGTATAACCTGCAATCAGCATTATCAAACCCCAACTCATTCATTAGAGATTTCAGCCATATATACTCCTTGCTAGCTTCTGTCGCAGCCACATATTCAGCTTCTGTTGAAGATAGAGCAACAACTTTCTGCAGTTTAGAAACCCAACTGACTGCAGTTCCACCAACTGTAAACACATACCCATAAGTGCTTTTGCCATTATCTCTATCACCCGCATGATCAGAGTCTACAAAGCCTTTCACATCAATGTTATTTCCTCTAAAACACAAACAGTAATCAGAAGTACCTTTCAAATACCTAAATATCCACTTCACTGATTCCCAATGTTCTTTGCCTGGATTTTTTATGAATCTGCTCACAACTCCCACTGCATGTGCTATATCCGGTCTTGTACTCACCATTGCATACATAAGACTCCCAATAGCTGAAGCATAAGGCACCGTCTTCATGTGAGTTATCTCTTCATCACTCTTGGCACCTTGTTCCTTAGACAATTTAAATTGACTACCCAAAGTAGTAGTCACCGCCTTAGATTCATGCATGTTGAACCTCTCCAAGACTTTCTTCACGTATCCCTCTTGGGACAGACACAACTTCTTCTTGTCTCGGGTAATTTGCATCCCAAGAAGTTGTTTCGCTTCACCTAGGTCCTTCATTGAAAATTGATTTACCAACCTCTTGTTGAGATCATCAATTTTCTTCATGTTAGTCCCTGCAACAAGCATATCATCTACATACAATGTTAAGATAATATAATCTCCATCATTGAACCTTTGTAGATATACACAGTGGTCCGCATTGCTCCTAACAAATCCAATGCCCAACATAAACCTATCAAACTTTAAGTACCACTGCCTCGGTGCTTGTTTGAGTCCATATAGACTCCTCTTCAATTTGCACACCCAACTCTCTTTTCCTATGACTTCAAAACCAGCTGGTTGTCTCATGTAGATTTCCTCCTCCAAGTCACCATGAAGGAAAGCTATTTTGACATCAAGCTGCTCTAAATACAATCCTTTCACAGCAATTATACTCTAAATAGTTTGAATTGAAGTCATTTTCACTACCGGTGCAAATATATCATGAAAATCTATACCTTCCCTTTGTCCAAACCCCTTCACCACAAGTCTTGCCTTGTACCTCTGTACACCACCGGTTTCTTGCTTGACGCAAAATATCCACTTGTTTTGTAATACCTTCTTCTTTGCAGGCATCTTCACCAATTCCCATGTTTGGTTCTCCTCCAATGACAACATCTCATCTTTCATAGCAAGCTCCCACTTAAGATGAGCTTCATCCGCCATGGCCTCATCATTGGATTCTGGCTCTCCTGCATCAGAATACAAAACATGTTGTACAATTAAATTTAACTTTTGTACAGGCTTTCTTACCCTTGTACTCCTCCTCAACCCGGAAGTAACAATTTCCTCTTGTAGTATTTTTGAGTCATCAAAATCGGTTTGAGCATTTGAATACTCATGTGATTCACCGTCATCAATACTTGATTGTTCACCCTGTGACTCATTCTCTTGTTCAGTTTCAATTTGTTGTTCTCCTTCACTTGGAACAACCTGTTCATTTGTTGGTTGAGGTAGATTTTCATCAATCTCATCTCTCTTTATGTACTCTTTCTCCTTAGGCTCAATCTTCTTTTCTTCTTTTCTGTATTTGTACATTTGCTCCTCATTGAATACAACATTCCGGCATCGAAACACCTTGTTGTTATCAAAATCCCATAGTCGGTAATCATACTCGTCACCTCCGTATCCAAGAAACACACACTTGGTAGATTTAGGATCAAGCTTCTTCCTAACTTCCCTGTCAATGTGAGCATAGACAATACAACCAAAAATTTTCAGAAAAGAATAATCCACATTTTTACCAGCCCATACCTCTTTCGGTATTCTTCCATCTAGAGCACTTGATGGACTCTGGTTGATTAGATAGACTGTTGTATCCACAGTAGCTCCCCAAAGATGAGAGGGGAGACCCGCATGAATTCTCATGCTCCTAGCTCGCTCAAGGATGGTTCGATTCATTCTCTCTGCCACCCCGTTCTGCTGTGGTGTTCTAGGCACAGTCTTAATCCTCCTAATCCCCCTTTTGGCATAATAGGAGTCAAACTCCTTATTAAAAAATTCTCCGCCATTATCAAACAACAGACATTTTAGCCTTGACCTTGTCTCATTCTCAACACGAGCTAACCAATACTTGAACATGTTAAAGACATTTGATTTTTCTTTCAAAGTATAAATCCATGTCTTCCTACTATAGTCATCAATAAAGATAACAAAATAGAGATTACCTCCAAAAGATTTACCTTGGGCTGGTCCCCAAACATCTGTGTGAACCAAGTCCAATCTATTGGACTTTTTCTCTCTACCATCTTTGTTGAAGCTCACCTGCTTTTGTTTTCCTAAGACATAGTCTTCACAAAAGTCAAAGCAAATATTAGTTATACCTGTCAAAACCTTCTTTGAATGTAGGATCTTCATCCCACTCTCACTCAAGTGACCAACCCGGCGATGCCATAATGATGTTTTATCATCCTTCTCAGCCGCCAAGGAAACAATTTGATCTACCTTGGTGCACAATGGGTAAAATGTGCCCACTGCCTTCCCCTTGATCAAAGTCAATGCTCCACGACTAACCTTCCATGAGCTGTTCTCAAATGTGATCTTATAGCCCTCCTGGTCTAACTTGTTGACAGATATAAAATTTTTCTGCAAATCCGGTATATGCCTTACCTCTTTTAGAATCAGTTTACCTCCATCATTCATCTTCAAGTGAATTATGCCTCTTCCCTCAATTTTGCACTTCTGACCATTTCCAATAATTACATGACCAAACTCACCCTTGATGTAGTCACAAAACCACTCTTTGTGAGATGTGCAATGGAAAGAAGCTTTGGAGTCAATATACCAATTCTCCACCTTGTATTCGTCATAAACTGACAAACATAGTTTTTCCTCATGTCCATCTACAACATTTGCGTATTCTTTACTCTCTCTCGACAATCTCTCTTAACATGTCTTTCCTTATCACAAACCCAGCACTTGAACTTACTCTTAGATTTACCTTTTGACTTAGATCGATCCCTATTATTGGGACCCCTGCTTTGATTTCTTCCCCGGTCTCTGTCCTTCCCCTTATCAACTGACAAGGTTGTGTCGGAAGTGGACGATGTATTGCTCACCATGCTCCTCTTCATCATCTCCTCATTCAGAATAGCACTCAGCACCTCATCAAACTTCAACTTCTCCTTACTAGCATTACTAATTGAAGTGATCACTGTATCCCAACTTTCAGGCAAATAACACATAAACATCAAAGTTTTCATATCATCATCAAATTTCAAATCAATTGCTTCAATTTGTGCCCACAGTTTGTTAAAATCATTTAAATGATCTGCAATAGGAGTTCGTTCAGACATTCTCAAATAAACAAGTTTTCTCAAAAGGAATAACCTGTTTGAGGCTGATGACTTCTCATAGACTCCCGCCAATGCTTGTCGATAAATCCTTAATGCCTTCTCCTTAGAGACATTAAACGCTACCGATTGAGTCAAACTCATCCGGGACTACAGCCCAATGCCCTTCGATCCAAAGAGGTTTCCCACTCATCGGCCTTCATCTCTCTTGCCTTCACCCCTATGAGTGGCAAATGTAATTGCTTCTCATATAAGTGGTCCTCTATCTGCATTCTCCACCACTGATAATTTGATCCAAAAAATTTCTCAATCTTCCCGGTCTTGGAAGATTTCTCTGCCATAACTCCCACTTAATTTAATAACCAATTGAATGAAACCGATTCTCGTCCCCACAGACGGCGCCAATTGTTACATGAAAATTCTCTAACCCAAGAAATCTTTAACAACAACACAGACAATAATCCAAGACGAGATAATCTGGCACTCGAGAAATTAAATAAACCAAACTCAACAAGAACACAAAGATTTAACGTGGAAAACCCTCTTTCAATAGAGAGAAAAAACCACGGGACGCGACGAACAAATCCACTATTTTCAGAAAAATAGTACAAGAAGTCTTTCAGATGAACAAGAGAAGAGAAAGAGAAACTTTACACAACCCTTACAAATTTATTCTGGGAACGTTCATCTCCCAATTTATTTCCAAGGATTTTTGCCGGTTTCTCCCGTTCTGCTTTTTTGTATCTTCTCACTGCTCTTTTCCTCCTATATCTGTTTTTCCACGCCCACCCTCCTCTTTTACCCTAATCCACTAAAGGACAAAATAGAAGAAGAAATGACGATTTTGACCCTCACACTTGAGAGATACAGGTGGGCTCCACACACTTGACAGCGTGTGTGTTGATCAAATTTTTTGCCTATTTGTCTTATTCTGTTTTGACACATTTACATTATCCTCGTCATCCCAATACTTCAATAGCTCATCCTAATCTTCTTGAGTCATACACGGGATGGGACAATTCTTTCGTTCTTCTTCAGTAGACTTGTTGAAATGCTTCCTTTTAAGCTTGCACCTACGATCCCTCAACTTAGCCTGGACAATTTGTTTAACCATTTGTTTCGCCACCTCTTCCTCCACTTGAACCTCATCTCCATTCAGAAATTCATTTTTTTTCTGGAAAACAAAAATGATAGTTAACATCCATAAAAAAGAAAAGAATGGTTATACTCCACATTAATACTCCACAATGTGGGAGGTCTCGAGGGAACCCCCTTTTCGGAGGTCTGACCAAGATGTTACAGTTTTGTCGTCATCAGTTGAAAGTGGGTTGCTGATGATTGAAGCCACCTACAACAACAGACTCTAATGCTCTGCGCCCTTTTATTTCCCTTAGAAGATCTTCGTAATTAATTAGGAGGTCTATGATAATTGACTTTGATTGTTTAAGGCTCATTTGTGTAAACCAACGCTGAGTAGTTTATTTTTATGCAATTTATTTGGTGGGTTACACGTGAGATGTAAGCCATCTCTGATGTGAAAATACTTGTAAAAGATACACCCATATAATCTATAACATTATAGAGATATATTTACCCATTATTTTCTTGGAAAGAGAGAGAGAGAGAGAGAGAGAGAGAGCAGCTTACAAATGAAACAGATGACCTTTTTCTGTCAAGGATTTACTATTTTGTACTCATTCAGTTGAGCTTAATTTTTGGAAAATCCTTGGTTGCAGTAGTTGCATCTGAACCCGCAATTGGCCAAACCTCCAAGCCTCTGGAAATCTTCTTTGGCTGCCTGTTGGGTCATCCAACCACTTTGAGAACTCGGGCAACTTGTTCAATTTGTGGCAAAATGAAAGAGGCTGCAAAATAAAGCTCAATTTAATCAAATTCCATACATTCCAATTTAGTTTTGAAAACTATTTCGCTTTTACATATATGCCAAAATAAAGTATAGAGAACAAGCAAATAATACCCTGCAAGCACCACCTGCCTGCTTTGACAAATAGAAGTAGAGAAGGAAAAACCCCAGCCATCTTAACCTTCCTTTAAAGAATCAAAGAGAGACAAAAAAGGCAAAATTCCCAAGCAAAGGTCATCAATTCAAAGCATAAACAAACTTCATATACAGAAAGTGCCTATGCCAAAATCACTTCAGCATACTATCTTTGCAAGACAGGAGAATCTCTGGCTGAATTATCTTGCTCTTAAAAGAAAAATAAAAAGCAATTTACTTTGACATGAGACACTTCAACAGAGCACAAGAAAGTTGAAAAATCTTACCGAATCCTATTTCTTTTGAATTTGAAATATCTTGATCATTGTTTTATCCAACAAAATTATTAACTCTATTCCACATCAAACAAGTTAAAAATGTTGCTTGTCAAGATGATGCAAATTGTCAGGAACATACTCCACATTAATAGAAAAGAAAAATAACAGAATAAACAGATTAAATCTACATCATCACACAACTTAACAAAAAATTACAGGCAACTTTTAGTGAATATCTACAAGTAGCTGCCTCTTCTTCAGAAGCAGAGAGAACTAATTGAACATTTTCGGAACATGCAACCCTCACATCTTATCATGCTTCGAATCGCTATCATATAGTGCAGCAGTAACATAATACAACTCTACCACACACAAAAATGTGAGACAAATAACTTTAAACAACAAAGAAGAACGAACACATGAATAAAGCACTTGTAAGTTCAATAGAAATTAGAACAGCATTAAAATTAAAAGAGACAAGAGATGAGAGAGAGAAAGAGAGGGAATGAGAGAGAGAAAGAGAAAAAAAGTGAGAGATAAAGAGAGGAAATGAGAGAGAAAAAGAGGGAATGAGAGAGAGAAAGAGAAAAAATGAGAGAGAGAAAGAGAAAAAATGAGAGAGATAAAGAGAGGAAATGAGAGACAAAAAGAGATGAGAGAGAAAGTGAGGAAATGAGAGAGAAAGAGAGGGAATGAGAGAAAGAAAGAGGAAATGAGAGAGAGAAAGAAATGGGATGAGAGAGTGAGGAAATGAGAGAGAGCAACACCCAATAGGTTAAACAAAATAGGTTCGACCTCAAATAAATAACAGGTTCGACCTTACATCTCTGAAATTAATCCAGCACCATATGCAAAGTGAAGACATATTAGAAATTATACCTTCGGATAGATATAAAACTATCAAATAGCTTCCGCTCCAAGAACAGAGGGTGCCAATCCAAGACGAGAAGAGAGAGCTGAAAGGGGGAAACACGCGTCGACGAAGAAAGGAGGGAAACAGGAAGAAGAAAGGAGGGAAACAGGAAGAAGAAAGGAGGGAAACAGTCCGCTGCTCTCAGCGAAAATGTCCGCTGCTCGCCGCTTGAATGCTCGCCGCGGATGCTCTGCTCGCCGATGGAGTCGTTGCGTGCTGCCAATCCAAGTTGAGAAGCAGAAGCTGAAAGAGGGAAACGCTCGTCGAAGAAGAGAGGGAAACGGGAAGAAGAATGAAGGGAAACGGGAAGAAGAAAGGAGGGAAACGGGAAAAGGAAGGAGGGAAACAGGAAGACGAAAGGAGGGAATAGGGATGGGCATCGGGTCGGGTTTTCCGGGTAACCCGACCCGACCCGACCCGACCCGAACAACCCGGGTCGGGTTCAAGTTTGGGAATCCAAACCCAACCTCGAGTCGGGTTGGGTTCGGGTTTACCTAAACCCGACCCTCGAGTTTTTATTTTAAATTTTTTTATATATTTTTTCTTGATTTATATAAAATATATTGTTTCACCGAAAATTCGCCGGTCCGCGAAGAGGCGAGACCGAGAGAATAATTCAATTACTTTAGAATAAATTTGTGTTACAGGGTGTATTTTGTATCAAAGAATGCGAGTACAATTTTCTGGGCTTCCTCTGATTCGATCTTCGTGTGAATTGTCGAAGTTTCGGCTTCTGGCGAGAACGTCGAAGTTTGAGTTCTGTGGGTGTGTGTGCACGATCTGGTGTGGCTTTGGTCGGTCGGACGAAAGTATTTGTGTTTCGTGTGTTTCGACTTGTGACGCTGCCGGCGAACGTGTAGAGCTGCTCCAATCGAACTGTTGAACGATGAACGGTGAGCTGCTGAACTTCTCTGGTTCGAGAGCTTTTGCGAGTGGATTTTCTCTGCGACAAAAGGTTCTGGCTGTTTGTAGCCTGTTCCGTTCGATCGTTGAGGTCGATGCTTGAAAAGGGGATCTACCTCCTCTTTTGTTGAGGAAATTGAGGAAGAAGAGAGGAGGAAGAAACGGATCGTCGCCTCCTTTTTCTCCTTCGGTTGACGACCTGGTACTATTTTTTGACATTTGAATTGAGTGACGAGGCATGCTGACTAACGCTGACATGTGGTTTCTACTGACGTGGCGCCGACTGTGCTGATGACGCGAAGGCGTGACTGGAATCCGCGATGGACCGTGTTGGGCGACCTTGAAAGTTGACGAAGCCTACCCACGAGCCTTAATTACTGGGTTGATGGACTCTTGGGCTTGCTGAATTTGGGTCATGCACATTTTCGTGCGTATATATATAAAATATTCGGGTTTTTTGGGTCGGGTTCGGGTTTGTAAAATCGTAGTTCGGGTCGGGTTCGGGTTCGGGTTTTAAAACCCGTGCGGGTTTTTTACTGGTTTAGGTTTCGGGTTATATATGTCGTGTCGGGTTTGGGATTTCAGAAACCCAACCCGTGCCCACCCATAGGAGGGAAACAGGGGTGCGCAGGTGACGGGAGATTTTTTGACTAAAGACCTACCTTTAGCCACCAAATGTTAATTTTGTGGCTAAACAGAAACATATAGCCACAAATTATATATTTCGTGGCTAACACACTAGTACAAACCTGACTTTTGGCGACTGCTAAAGACAGTCACCCGTCGCCAATAAATAGTGCCAAAAAAGTCGGTCGCCAAAATGCTTATGGCGACGGGCAATGTCGGTCTCTATAGGTTGAAATATTTGGCGACTGCTAAACAGTAACCAATCCTTCATTTATAGCGAGTGGTTCGAAACAGTCGCAATAAAACTTATGGTGACTGTTTGGCAGTCACCATAAAATACTTTTAGTGACTGTTGCCCTGTCTCCAAAGCAAATATTTAGCGACTATTTATTTTCAATCGCCGTTTCTTTTACATTATAGTGACTTTTTGCCAGTGCCCCAAAAAAATATTTCGCGACTGTTTATTTTCTGTCGCCTTTTATTATGATTTATAGCGACTGTTTGCCAGTCACAAAATAATTTATTTGGCGACTGTTTGATTGTCCCCAAAAACATATTTAGTGACTGTGCATTTGGTCTCTTTTTTCCCTGATATATGGTGATTGTCCTTCGTAGTCGGCTTTGTAAAATTATGGGCATTGGTAGACAGTCGCCATAAACATTTTCTAACGATTTGTTTAACAATCATCAAAATTAATTATATAGCGACTGGTAAACAGTTGCAAATTTTTATATATAGAGACAAACTTTACTAGTCACTATTATAATTCGTTATTTGTGATTGGTGACTAATCGTTATAGTTTTATTAATGGTCACTGGCCAATAGTCGTCATTATTTATTTATTTATTTTTCTTTCATTTTGTTTAATTTTTTATTTTTCTTTTTCTGTGTAAACCTAAAAAATCCACATTTATATGAAACTCAAAATCCACTTTCAAATGAAACACAAATAAACACTTTCAAATGAAACACAAATAAACATTTATATTATATATCAACCAAGTATGAATTAAAAATATGTTCTTGTGCCCTTTGTGCTTAAACATCATAAAAACTCAACAGAGGGTGTAGTTCCTCTTATGTTCTAATACTAGATTCCTAATACTGCCGCACCAAAATCCACCAAAGCCTCCACCAACAGCATCCACCGAACAGCCTCCACCAAATAGCCTCTACCAAACAGCCTCCACTAAACAGCTTCCACCAAACAGCCTCCTCTAAACAGCTTCCACCAAACAGCCTCCACTAAACAGCCTCCACAAACAACCTCCACCAAACAGCCTCCACCAAACAACCTCTACCAAACAGCCTCCACCAAACATCCTTCACCAAAATGCCTCCACCAAAATCCAATTTGCAACACCCCTAGACAAGGCAACATAAACAATGGTAAATCAAAAAGATGTGAAGATCTATTTCCAAAAAAAAAAGTGTGAAGATAAAATGAAAAAATGTAGTAAGCACTTAGACATAAATTGTAACAACAATGTACGAGGTTAGTGTACAAATAATTATGAAATTAAAGAAGCTACCTAAAAGAATATTCTCTTATTTATTGAAGCTTAATCAAACAATTTGCTTGCCATCTCAACCAGAATTTGGTTGAATTGTGTTCTGCAATCAAATTGCATGTTTGAATCAAACTTCTCATAGTTATTGATGCGATCCTAGTTAATCACTAGCAAGAGGACTAATCAATGTAATATAGACTTTATGCAAGTCCGAATATCGTCCCACAAGGACCAAGCCAGCAGTTAATTGCTCTGTGAATAAAAATCTAAAGTTTGAGGAATCTGATTTTAAAACAGAGTTTTAAAACTAAACCAATACTGAAAACAGTTAGGGAAAAGTCT
The DNA here is from genome assembly GCA_019845555.1 of Aristolochia fimbriata. Classification (NCBI taxonomy): domain Eukaryota; kingdom Viridiplantae; phylum Streptophyta; class Magnoliopsida; order Piperales; family Aristolochiaceae; genus Aristolochia; species Aristolochia fimbriata. The sequence goes on along the minus strand of CM034084.1, from coordinate 15,468,515 downwards.
TTGAGGAAATTTAATGATGAGAGAAGACGTTGGGAATCCAATTCCCTCCCTAGACACTTTCTGAGATTGAATATGGAAAGAGTTTTGGAAATCAATTTCTGACGAGCTTATAAAACTATGGCTACAATCCGCATCGGCATCACCTTTTTCTATCTCCTAGAGCAAACTAACCGGTATAATCTACTCTACTTGACAGCATAAACATGAAGCTCATATGCCATAGGTAGTTCAACTAACCCAACAGGGTATTACTTTAAGGTCGAGGATTAACCCAAGGATTAGTGATCTACCTAGTGCATAAACTCAAAAAGACTGTAAACTCCTATCAGCATGTCTCACCTTAAGCCCAGCGTCACCTTACAACCAGTACATAGGTAGACAGCAAGTATGAATCAAGAACTTATAGCAATGAAAACTCATTCATGCACCAAACTGAAAACCAATTAAATTATAAGTATCAATCTCATTACATGCCTAGGGAGTCATGGACTCCCAACTAAAAACGACTACTCCATGCTAGAATTGAAAGCACACAAAAAGGTTTGTACAACAGCCATGAATTAAGAAAGAATAAGTAAAGAAAACCCCCTTGGGAAGAATTCCCTTAACCCCTCTTGCTACTTGGCTGAATGCTCCACCTCTCTTCCTTAAAGTGACCAGAGTTCGTGTGAACTCCCTCTGGACCATCTTCTCTCTCTCTCAACTAAACTAAAAATCAAAACTGAATACAAAACTGAATGTAAAATACAGAAACTCGAACTGAAACTCGATGCCTTGAGCTCAGCCTCGGACCCCTTTTTATACTTGAAACTCTGTCCAGGACTTGTAATTTCTGCTTCTGTCCAGGAGTGTGAATTATGACTTCCCGACCTCAGAATTGGATGAAATTAAATAAGGACCTTCCTTCTGTAGTCCTTTCCATGCTCATGAAGTTTGAATCTATTATGAGTTGGGAAGCTCGAGATATGAGGTGAGGAAGTTGCCTGGTTTCTTCTGCCAATTTCTGCTTTGGGTCCACCACTTTGGAGATGCGCAACTCGAGAATCTTGGCTTGGATTGATCTGATTTTTCGTGACAAGATCCTCTCTAGTACCAGGAAGCTTCGTTCCAAGTTTAAGTAAATTCCTTCCATTGGCAGCAGATTCCTGTTTTGGATTAACTTCTTCTTTTGGACCATTCAATGCATCTGGACTTAAGTAAATTACCTTAAACTTTTCGTGGGCACCTTCCTTAGACGTCTGAGACTCCTTCTCCCAAGTTTGGATTTGATTTAATTGCAGGTTCCCGAGATTTTCGAATACTCAGCTATTGAGTCATCGGCACGGTCGCGCCGAAGTTTGGCGCGATAGCGCAACTGGACCCAAAATCCGACTAAGTAGGAGAAACACGCGGCGCGGTCGCACCAGATTATACTGAGAGAATGGCGCGGTCGCGCCAGTCCTTAGACTTTTGCTTGGTCCCAGAACGACAACTTTTCTTTCTGCTTTTAGCTCCCTTTGGCGCGGTAGCATCCTGCTTTGACGCGGTCGCGTCAATTCACTTTCCTCAACCGTTGGCTTTCATGACCGTTGGGTCGTTGGAATTTTTGAACATTAAATAGAATTTTCGAGGATTTATTTGGCGCGGTCGCACCAGAATCGGCGCAGTCGCGCCGTTCTTCTTTTTGTCCTCTTTTGCTCATTTTTCTTCTATTTTTGCTCCAAATCCCATTTTTCTTCTTCCACTGGGTACCTGAGACATAAATCATAAAAAAGAGTCATAATTGTTGATTTTATGTTTGGAATTAACTCTGAATTAAGTTTTTCAATCAAATTATATGCACAAAGATAGTGTCTTTTAGACACTTATCACAGCCCCAAACTTAGATCTTTGCTCGTCCTCGAGCAAATTCTGAAAGAAACAACCAGATAAGCATGCAGAGATTGAGAAAGGATCAGTGGCACTCCCTTTTGGATGATTCACTTCTTTCCTAGTGATGATTCTCCTTGCTTAAGTCAAAACAGCATTCAAATTTTTCTTTAATTTTTCAAAAATCCTTATCATCGTACAAGTGAGAAGTATCAGTAAATACCATATGCCAACCCTCAGTCTACTCTCCACTAACCTGAAGAAATCCATAATCCTGATCAATAGGTCTTTTCTAGGTTGTAATGGGGCATAGGTAATGGGTATAATGAAAGTTGTAAGCATTGGGTTCATCCTCCTCCTCATATCAATGTTCCATTATTACTGAGCATGAATTTTTATGATTTTTCCCCACATTTTTCCACCCCAAACTTTTTTTCTTGCATTGATCCCTTTTTCTTTTCTTTCCTCTTCCACATATATTCTCTTCCTTGGGTTTGTTCAGAGTCTAGCTTACCTCGTTGGTTGACTCAGAGTCCCTAAGCTTGCTGAGGCCTGAGGCCCGGTGCACACACGAGGTGGCCTTCCTCCTAACTAACCCACAACCTTTTGGCTTCGTCTGGAGTCCAGCTTACCTTGCCGGTTGACTCAGAGTCCCTAAGCTTGCTGAGGCCCGAGACCCGGTGCACACACAAGGTGGCCTTTCTCCTGACTTAGCCTTCATCTTGTTTCTCTTTTTTTTTTTTTCAAAACAACTCAATACCTCCTTATATCTTCAGATTTTTGTCCGTGCTTATTTTAATAGAACACTTCAATAAGTTGGAGAGATATAGGTCAGTAAGAAACAAGTTGGTTTTCCATAAAGGTTGGTTCATGTACTGTGGGTTTTTGAAATAAAACAGGGATCTTGTTGGCTCAAGGTGTTTGACAAAAAGTGATGCATCTTGTGCATTAGAGTAGGTGGCTTGAAACATGCTCAAACGATTGGAAACAAATGCCTAAATCACTTCAGGATATTTGAAAATCTTTCTTGTTTCGCCTCAAGCTTCCCTCAGGTTGGTTCTAGTGGTTTACATCTACTTGCTCACTTATACTTTTTCAAAACTATTTTAAAGAAAAAATCTCCTTCTGTTAAGACTAAGCAAATTGAAACCAGAGATTTTTCCAGAAAATGAATCATGCTTTTCTCTTTTCTCAGGGTTTCCACTGATTTTTCCCAACTCCGGGTCTATTTCTGGTGAAATTTTTTTGAAATCAGAGATTTTTGGAAGTATAAACATAGAATATCCCACCCCAAACTTAAAAACATGCTTTGTCCCCAAAGCATATAAGAATCAGAGGTAGGATGAAGACTTCCCTGATCAGTCAGGGTGTTCCTGAAGTGGAATGGGGCTTGTCCTTGAATGCTCCTCAGTGGAATTTTCCTTTTCTGGCTTCTGGGTCGGTTAACACACAAAGAGGCAGTGGCGCGGTCGCGCCAAATTGGATTTTCATATTTCAGCATCCTGAATGTGTTTTTACAAATTTCTATTTGAAACAAGAATTGATCAGTTAGATATAGATTCTGAATCAGTAAACATACATTTTCATTGAGGAAATCTTGCCTTGGGAAACATAATGAGAGTGCAAAATATCATGTCATCAATATGAATGGAGATTGAGTACATATTAATGGACATGGCATGCAAAAATCACTCTACATTATCTCATGCACAGGCACCAAAACATATTTTCCCAGGGGAAAGCCGAAATCAGACAGAAGGCTCAGAATTGCAATCCAGTTTGGCGCGGTAGCGCCAGTTTCAAACTGATTTTTGGTTTTTATTTTTTGGATTTTTATTTTTGTTTTCTGTTCTATAGAAAATAAACAGTTTCTTCTAGCCTAAGTCTATCCTAATCATGCAAAATTCAATCAACTACTCATGCAAATCCTAAGAATGCAAAAATTCCAAACAACATGCAAAATGCAATCCTATTCTAAAAACAAGCAAAGGAGTTTTGGTTTATAGTCCCAGCTCGACTTTGTGCCTCTGTTTCAGTCAAATAGGATTGTGAAGGTTCTTTCCTGATTGAAATCAGGGGAGATGTATCTTTTCAGCCTTTGGCCATTCACGATGAAAGTGGATTGATCTTTTGGATTTTTGATTTCCACAGCCCCTGATTTTAACACTCTTTTCACTGCAAAAGGACCAGTCCATTTGGATCTCAGTTTACCAGGGAACAACCTAAGTCTGCTGTTAAACAAAAGGACAAGTTGACCAGGTTAAAATTCCTTGGGTAAGATATGCTCATCATGCCATTTTTTAGTTTTTTCTTTGTACATCTTGGCATTCTCATATGACCAGTACCTGAGCTCATCTAATGCATTTAATTGCAACAATCTGCTCTCTCCAGCAGCCTTGATATCGAAATTTAAAAACTTGGTTGCCCAATATGCTTTATACTCTAACTCCAAAGGAAGATGACATGCTTTTCCATAAACCAACCTATAGGGAGTCATACCTATTGGGGTTTTAAAAGCTGTCCTATAGGCCCATAGTGCATCATCTAACTTGGTTTTCCAATCTCTCCTTGAAGTGTTGACAGTTTTTTCCAGAATTCTCTTAAGCTCTCTATTGGACACCTCTACTTGGCCATTGGTTTGAGCATGGTATGGGGTGGCTACTTTGTGGGTGACACCATATTTTTTCAACAGACTTTTGAAAGAAGAGTTGCAAAAATGCTTTCCCCCATCACTGATGATAGCTCTAGGGGTGCCAAATCGACAAAAAATATTCTTTTTCAAAAATTCAATGACAACCTTGGCATCATTAGTTCTGGTTGTTATGGCCTCTACCCATCTGGTTACATAATCCATTGCCACCAGAATGTACATATATCCAAAAGAAGGTGGAAAAGGACCCATGAAATCAATGCCCCAAACATCAAAACATTCACATTCCAGAATATTATTTAAAGGCATTTCATTCCTTCTAGAGATATTACCTGTCCTTTGGCACTTGTCACATGATTGTACATACCTCTTGGCATCTCTGAAAAGTGTTGGCCAAAAGAATCCAGATTGCAATACCTTGGCTGCTGTTCGGTTTGCACTGTGATGGCCACCAACCTCCTTGTCATGGCAGTGGCTGAGAATGAGTGTGGCTTTTTCCTCTCTCACACACCTTCTAATGACTTGATCTGGGCAGATTTTGTAGAGGAAAGGATCTTCCCAGTAGTAGTGCTTAGAATCTGCCATCAGCTTCTTCCTTTGCTGGTAAGTGAAATGCTTTGGTACCCATTTGCTGCAAACAAAATTGGCAATGTCAGCATACCAAGGTACTTTTGAAGTACTTACCTGGCAAATCCTCTCATCTGGAAAGAGTTCAGAAACTTCCCCATCTTTATTTTCTACTTCCAGCCTTGACAAGTGATCTGCCACCACATTTTCAGCACCCTTCTTGTCCTTGATTTCAATATCAAATTCTTGCAGAAGAAGGATCCATCTGATCAGCCTTGGTTTGGAATCCTTCTTCGCAAACAAATATCTAAGAGCTGCATGGTCAGTCCAAACAATAACTTTTGAACCAATGAGATATGATCTGAATTTTTCAAAAGCAAAAACCACAGCCATGAGCTATTTCTCAGTAGTGGTGTAATTTAATTGAGGACCCGTGAGTGTGTGGCTAGCATAGGATATGGTGTGAAAAACCTTTTCTTTTCTTTGGCCAAGAGCTGCCCCTAAAGCAAAATCACTTGCATCACACATGAGTTCAAAAGGTAGGTTCCAATCAGGTGACACAATAATGGGGGCAGAAATCAATTTTTGTTTCAAAAGATCAAAAGCAAGCAAACATTCAGTATTGAAATCAAATTTCACATCTTTTGAAAGTAGATTTGACAAAGGTTTTGCAATTTTGGAAAAATTTTTTATAAACCTTCTGTAAAAACCAGCATGGCCTAGAAAACTCCTGATTCCTTTGACTGATGTGGGTGGAGGTAGCTTTTCAATCACCTCAATTTTAGCCTTATCAACCTCTATCCCCTTTTCTGAAACTCTATGGCCAAGAACAATCCCATCTCTTACCATAAAGTGGCATTTTTTCCAGTTTAGGACTAGCTTCTTTTCTTCACACCTTTCGAGCACAAGCTCTAAGTGTTGCAAACATGTTTCAAATGTTAGTCCATAAACAGTAAAATCATCCATAAAAATCTCAATCATCTTTCCTATCATATCATGGAACAAAGCCATCATGCATCTTTGAAAAGTGGCTGGTGCATTGCACAAGCCAAAGGGCATTCTCCTATATGCAAAAGTACCATAAGGGCAAGTGAAGGTGGTCTTTTCCTGATCTTCAGGTGCTATAGGTATCTGAAAATATCCTAAATATCCATCCAGGAAGCAATAAAATTTATTTCCAGCAAGCCGCTCAAGCATTTGATCAATGAATGGTAAAGGAAAATGATCCTTCCTAGTGGCTGCATTCAATTTCCTATAGTCTATGCACACCCTCCAACCAGTTACTGTCCTAGTGGGAATCAGTTCATTATTTTCATTATGAATGACAGTGGTTCCCCCCTTTTTAGGAACAATTTGAACAGGACTTACCCATGCACTATCAGAAATTGGATAGATAATACCTGCGTCCAAGAGTTTAATCACCTCCTATTTTACTACCTCTTGCAATGTGGGGTTCATCCTTCTTTGTGGTTGGATGTTGGGCTTGTAATTGTCCTCCATCAGAATTCGGTGTGTGCAAATTGTGGGGCTGATTCCTTCAATGTCTGATAATGACCAGCCTATTGCCTTCTTGTGTTTGGACAGCACCTCAATGAGCATTTTCTCCTTCAAACCTGTCAAATACGAAGAGATAATTACTGGTTTATCATTCTTTTCAAGAAACACATATTTCAAATTACTAGGAAGAGGTTTGAGTTCAGGTTTGGGGGCTTCTGGAGCTCCTTTTTCCTGTATTTCAGCTGCTAACTCCTTGCTTTCAGCCTCCAGTTCACCAAATTCTCCTTTGATGATGGGATCTTCATTCTCTAAAAGGATCTGGCCTCCATCTTCTGCTGCTTCAGTCCTCTCTTCTTCTTCAATTTCTGCTATACAAGAGTCAATCACATCAACACTCAAACATAAATCATCATGTGGAATGGCTGGTTGTTTCATGGCTTCTTTTATATTGAAATTGATTGTGTCATTATTAAAACTTAAAGTCAGATTTCCTTGTTTGCAATCAATTATAGCACCAGCAGTAGCCAAGAATGGTCTGCCAAGGATTATAGGTAAGTTCTTGTCTACTTCCATGTCTAAAACTATAAAATCACAAGGATAAACGAAATCTTGAATTTTGACCAACACATCCTCCATTACTCCTTCGGGTATTTTGGTTGATCTGTCTGCAAATTGAAGAGTGATTCCAGTCTCTTGAGGTTCTCCAAGTTTTAAATACCTGCAAAGGGACAATGGCATTAAATTAACACTTGCCCCTAAATCACATAAAGCATTAGCAAATTTATTTGAGCCAATTTCACAAGGTATTGTAAAACTCCCTAGATCTTTAAGTTTTCTTGGAAGCTCATTCTTCAAGATTGCACTGTTGTTTTCATTCAGCACCACTGTACCTTTCTCATCTATCTTCCTCTTCCCGGATAGGACTTCATTCAGAAATTTGCCATAAAGAGGTATTTGCTTTAATGCTTCAAGAAGTGAAAGATTAATCTGCAATTTCTGAAAGGTTTCTAGAAATCTAGCAAAGCTACTTTCCAGAATATCATATTTAGCTCTACTTGGATAAGGAAGATGTCTAATATCAATATCAGTAATGGGGAGTGCATCCTTACTTTTTTTCCTCCTTGGAGTAGATGGTGGACTTACCTTTTCCTTTTCCTTCTCTTCTTCTCCTTTCTGAGCTCTCTCTGTCTCCTTGGTTGGTTGTTCTTGTGGTTGGTGCTCCTCCAAGGTCTTCCCACTCCTGAGTGTTATGGCTTTGACTTGCTCTTTTGGATTGATTTCTGAGTTGCTAGGTAAAGCTCCCCTTGGCCTCTCATACGCACCTTGATTTAGATGATTCATCTGAGTGGTCAGAAGTGTGACTGTTTGCTTAATGATTGCAACTCTGTATACATTGTTCGATTTAACTTCTTTTCTTCCTCCTATTCAGCCTTGGTGGCTAGCAGCTTCTCCTTTTGTTGTGTATTGGCTTGTAGTGGTTTGAATCCAGGAGGGTGTTGCCTTGCTTGATTTGCATTATTCCAGGAGAAATTTGGATGGTTCTTCCAGCCAGGGTTGTATGTGTTGCTGTATGGATCCATCCTGCGAGAGTTTCCCACAAAGTTAGTTTGTTCAGGCATGGAATTTAAAGCATATACATTACCTTGGCATTCAAAATCAGCATGTCCTCCTCCACATGTTTCGCATATTGAGGCTACCACAGGGTTTGATTGTTGCTGAAAATTTGCAAATTGTTGCTGCAGTGCTTCTAATTGTGCTTGTGTGGCTGTTGAGGAGTCCAGTTTGTAAATTCCAGCAGGCTTTTTGACTGATCTCTCCATCGGGTATGAATACATGTTGGCTGTCATCTCCTCTATCAGTTCATGAACCTCTTCAGGAGTCTTTTTGTTGATTGATCCACCTGCTGCAGCATCTATCATACTTCTGATGTTGATGTTCAGCCCATTGTAGAAGGTTTCAATCTGGCTCTAGAGTTCTATCTTGTGATTTGGGCATCTTTTGAGCAGTCCATTGAATCTCTCCCATGCCTCTGAAAGATGCTCTTCTGGTTCCTGCAAGAATTGAAGGATTTCATTCCTTAATTTGATGGTCTTTGCTAGTGGAAAATACTTACCTAAGAATTTTTTCTGCAGATCCTCCCAAGTGGCTATAGAACCAGCTGGTAATGTGTTCAGCCATGTCTTAGCTCTTCCTCCCAAAGTGAACTTAAAAAGCCTCAGTCTAGCTGCATCATCTGACACACCATTGTATTTAAAAGTAGCACATAAATCCAAGAATCTTTCAAAGTGGTCATTAGGATCTTCATTAGCCAACCCACTAAACAGATAATGAGTTTGCAACATAAGAAGAAGCTGAGGTTTAAAATCAAAATTATTAGCTTGAACAGATGGAGTGATGATACTTGTCCTGTTTGTATTTGGGCTTTGATTGACAAAATCCTCCATTGTTCTTCTTGGCCTTAGTGCTTGTTCATCAAAAGTGCCTTCTATATGCTCCATATCTTCTTGAAACTTGGGATTGCTTTGGTTTTGTTTTTCCTTCAGCTTTTGCCTTAAAGTCCTTTCAGGTTCTGAATCAATCTCTTGGGCTGGTGTCCCTCGAGATCTGGTCATAAACCTCCAGCAAAATAAAAAAAACAAAAACTCAAATCTCTAAATTTTTAAACTTTGTGCAATTACAACCAGAAAGTTTGGTCCCCGGCAACGGCGCCAAAAACCTTATGCGATCCCAGGTAATCACTAGCAAGAGGACTAATCAATGTAATTTAGACTTTATGCAAGTCCGAATATCGTCCCACAAGGACCAAGCCAGCAGTTAATTGCTTTGTGAATAAAAATCTAAAGTTTGAGGAATCTGATTTTGAAACAGAGTTTTAAAACTAAACCAATACTGAAAACAGTTAGTGAAAAGGCTTTGAGGAAATTTAATGATGAGAGAAGACGTTGGGAATCCAATTCCCTCCCTAGACACTTTCTGAGATTGAATATGGAAAGAGTTTTGGAAATCAGTTTCTGACGAGCTTATAAAACTATGGCTACAATCCGCATCGGCATCACCTTTTTCTATCTCCTAGAGCAAACTAACAGGTATAATCGACTCTACTTGACAGCATAAACATGAAGCTCATATGCCATAGGTAGTTCAACTAACCTAACAAGATATTACTTTAAGGTCGAGGATTAACCCAAGGATTAGTGATCTACCTAGTGCATAAACTCAAAAAGACTGTAAACTCCTATCAGTATGTCTCACCTTAAGCCCAGAGTCACCTTATAACCAGTACATAGGTAGACAGCAATTATGAATCAAGAACTTACAGCAATGAAAACTCATTCATGCACCAAACTGAAAACCAATTAAATTATAAGTATCAATCTCATTACATGCCTAGGGAGTCATGGACTCCCAACTAAAAATGACTACTCCATGCTAGAATTGAAAGCACACAGAAAGGTTTGTACAACAGCCATGAATTAAGAAAGAATAAGTAAAGAAAACCCCCTTGGGAAGAATTCCCTTAACCCCTCTTGCTCCATGGCTGAATGCTCCACCTCTCTTCCTTAAAGTGACCAGAGTTCGTGTGAACTCCCTCTGGGCATTCTTCATTCTCTCTCAACTAAAATAAAAAGCAAAACATAATACAAAACTGAATGTAAAATACAGAAACTCGAACTGAAACTCGATGCCTTGAGCTCTGCCTCGGACCCCTTTTTATACTTGAAACTCTGTCCAGGACTTGTAATTTCAGCTTCTGTTCAGGGGTGTGAATTATGACTTCCCGACCTCAGAATTGGAAGAAATTAAATCAGGACTTTCCTTCTGTAGTCCTTTCCATGCTCACAAAGTTTGAATCCATTCTGAGTTTGGAATCTCGAGATATGAGGTGAGGAAGTTGCCTGATTTCTGCTGCCAATTTCTGCTTTGGGTTCACCACTTTGGAGATGCGCAACTCGAGAATCCTGGCTTAGATTGATCTGATTTTTCGTGACAAGATCCTCTGTAGTACCAGGAAGCTTCGTTCCAAGTTTGGCTTCAATTGTAATTGTGAAACTCCTCTGATCTTCATAAAACTCGGATTTATCTCCTTCAATTGGCAGCAGATTCCTGTTTTGGATTAACTTCTTCTTTTGGACCATTCAATGCATCTGGACTTAAGTAAATTACCTTAAACTCTTCGTGGGCACCTTCCTTAGACGTCTGAGACTCCTTCTCACAAGTTTGGATTTGATTTGATTGCAGGTTCCCGAGATTTTTGAATACTCAGCTACAGAGTCATCGGCACGGTCGCGCCGAAGTTTGGCGCGATAGCGCCACTAAACCCGAAATCCGACTAAGTAGGAGAAACACGCGGCGCGGTAGCGCCAGATTATACTTAGAGAATGGCGCGGTCGCGCCAGTCCTTAGACTTTTGCTTGGTCCCAGAATGACAACTTTTCTTTCTGCTTTTAGCTCCCTTTGGCGCGGTCACGCCAATTCACTTTCCTCAATCGTTGGCTTTCATGACCGTTGGGTCGTTGGAATTTTTGAACATTAAATAGAATTTTCGAGGATTTATTTGGCACGGTCACGCCAGAATCTGCGCGATCGCGCCGTTCTTCTTTTTGTCCTCTTTTGCTCATTTTTCTTCTGTTTTTTCTCCAAATCCCATTTTTCTTCTTCCACTGGGTACCTGAGACATAAAACATAAAACAGAGTCATAATTGTTAATTTTATGTTTGGAATTAACTCAGAATTAAGTTTTTCAATCAAATTATATGCCCAAAGATAGTGTCTTTTAGACACTTATCAATTATACCTTACCTTTCTAAAAACAACAAGAACTAGCAATGACGAGTATAATGTGGCAACGACACCTCCTCGCTATCTGTGGGGTCTATGCAAATATGAGTATTAGTGGGATTCCAATCCATTCTAATATAAGTTATTAATGAATGTTAAAAATATAACATTATAACCTTGAGAAGATGAACCATCGAAAGCCGAGAGAGGCATCCTCATGACGTCCATGAACCTCTTTGCTTGCGCTTGTAGTTGTGCTTGCATCTTGGCTTCCAAGGTACGTATTTCTTCCTTCTGCGCCTCCTTTAATTGCTCTATTTTTTCTGCCATCTATTTGTCTTTCTCTTGAATCTGTGTCGAGAGAGCCTCAACCCTAGCATCCGAGGTCCCCGAGTGCGTATACACCTAGTTAGTACCCCTATGTAGTTGCTTCTCCATCCTCAATACGGTTATTGGCAACAATGCATAACCATTTCTGGCCGGGTGGGGAAGTAGATTTGCTCCCTTGGTTGGCCCTCGACCTCGGCTAGTCTGACTGACCTCCACAATGGGCATCTCTTGAGTCTCATCATCACTGCTGTTGGGTGTCTAGCAAGTGCACTAGGTCAGTAAGTAATATAGACTTCGAGAGTTCAGATATCGATCCCACAGAGACCTTGATGAGAGCCTAATTTAAGCAAAATTTTCCAATTGATTGAGGTGAAGCAAATTTGGGTTTTTGTTGAGAACTAAAAAACAGAATAGAATTTTACTTCTGGAAAAACTTATAGAGATGAGATGTTGGGGAAAAGTGTCAATCCCTCCTAGTTGCTAACATGCAAAGTTCTGATTTTATAGCTCAAATACCCTTACCTTGACTAAGCTTTTGAAAACCTGCTTACCCATATACCGGAAATAACTTTCACCTATTCCTTGAACTCCATCACAATCCGGAAACATTCAAATCCTAGGTGCATAAATATAAAAGCTTTAAGATGCATAAATATAAAAGCTTTAAGATTAACTCTCTCTTAATCAGAACAAGAGTTATAGAAGTCACATCACTTTTCAACTAGTCTCCATCACAATCCAGAACGATCTAGTTAGAAAAACAAGTTGTTTTAGAAAACAGGAATCAAATTACTAACCCAACTCTCTACTAAAATTTAATTTCTCTATTCGAACCTCATTAAATTCCAGAATTGAATTCAGATCAGAAATAAGCAATGAACTCAGTTTCTAAAACAAAAGCCAGGTATTTTATTGCTATAATTTCAGAGCTTAAACAAATCACAACTAGGAATTCATGACTTCCCCAACAAAGAGAGACTACTCCATAATAATAGAATAAACACACAAAGAGGATTCAATTACAGCCATGAAAATAAGAAGAAAATAAGTACAGAAAACCCCCTTTTAGGAACTGCACTTTGCTTCAACTCCTCCTTAACTGAAATCTCTTCCTTCTCTCCAAAGTACCAAGAGGTCGTATAAGACTTCCTCTCGACTTTCTCTCCTCTCCAAACTAACTAAAAAACTGGAATTTACACTAAAAACTGAATTTAGAACTCTGGAAAATTGGATGAATAACTGGAGGCCTCAGACCCCTATTTATAGCTGGGCTTCTGTCCAGAACTTGTAATTTTGTCTCTGTCCAGGGGTTGAAACCTTGCTTTCTGACCTCCGAATTTCTTGAAATTACTCTCGAACCTTCTTTACATAGTCCTTGACTTGTGTACGAAATTTGAAGTCATTCTGAGTTGGGAAACTTGAGATATTACCTTGAGAAGTTGAACTGCTTCTGCTGCCAATTCCAGCACTGGGTCCACCACTTTAACAGTATACACCTCTGAGAACCCGACTTGGATTGACCTGAATTTCCGTGATATGATCCTCAATCTCCTCAGGAAGCTTCAGTCCAATTTTGGGTTTAATTCGGAGTAGGGAACTCCAGCTTTTCTTCTCTTAAAACTCGGATTTTCTCTTCTTTTCTGGCAGCAGTTTCCTTCTTTGTATGGAACTTCTCTTCTTGGTCATTCAATGCACCTAGACTCGAGGCAATTTTCTTAAAATCTTCGTGGATACCTTCCTTAGGAAATTAGGACTTCTTCTCCCAAGTTTGGGTTTGTTTGGTAGTCAGAATCCCAAGATTTCTATAATTTGCGTATGCTGAGTCATCGGTGAGGTCGCGCCAAAATTCTTTTTTATTATGGCGCGATCGCGCCACTGGAGAAGAATTCTTTCTAAGTCTGGAGGCGGCCTTCGGGTTCGTGCTGAGGAAGGATACTAAATGGCGTGGCAGCGCCATATTTGGCTGTAGAATTGGCGCGGTCGCGCCACTCCTTAGAATCTTTACCTACTTCCCGAAATAGCACTTTGAACTCTTTGTAAGGCAACTGTTCAGCGCGCCAGCGCCACTGGTAGTGCCATATTCCTGGTGCGGTAGCGCCTTCTGGTGGCGCGGTCGCGCGTTGTCACATTTCCGAATTCTCCTCTTTTAAGCCTTGCTAGCCGTTGGGAATTTCCGCCATATATTTGAATTTTTGCACATTTTCCCGGCGTGGTCACGCCATTCTCTTTTTGGCTTAATTTTGCTCCTTTTTTCTTCATTTTCCCTCAGAATCCAGATTTTCTTCTTTTACCGGCTACCTGAGACACACAACATGAATTTGAGTTATATATGTCATTTTCATGCTAATAATCAACTCAAATTAGGAATTTATGATCAATAATTCATGCATAAATAAGTGTCATTTAGACACTTATCACAACCCCAAACTTAAACCTTTGCTCGTTCTCGAGCAAACTCTGAAATAAATACCAGATGGATCTGTAAAGACTAAGAAAAATTCAGTGATCATCCCTTCTAAAGTTTCCAAGATAGATGATTCACTCCTTTCCTAATGATAGTTCTTCTTGCTTAGTCAAAACAGATTTCGAATTTTTCCTCAAATTTTTCAAAGATGCCTATTCCCATACAAGTGAGAGGTCTTTGTTCAACTCCATAGGCCAACCCTCAGTCCACTCTCCAATAACCTAAAGGAATTCACAATTCTGATCAATAGGTCTTTATAGGTTGTAATGAGGCGGGGGTAATGGGTATGATGAAGATTTTTGGGTATTTCTTTTGGGTTTTATTCTCCTCCTCATATCCATATTCCATTTTTCTGAGCATGAATCGGATTTGTGACTCTTTCTCCAAGCTCTTCCACCCCAAACTTATTCTTTTGCATTGATCCCTCATTTCTTTCTTTTTCCCCTTTTTTTTCTTTCCCATGTATAATTTTCTTGGGGTTTTGTCCAGAGTCTAGCTTACCTTGTCGGTTGACTCAGAGACTCTAAGCTTGCTGAGGCCCGAGTCCCGATGCACACACAAGGTAGCCTTTCCCTTATCTAACCCACAACATTTTCTCTCTTTTTCTTTGGCTTTGTATGGAGTCCAGCTTACCTTACCGGTTGACTTAGAGACCCTAAGCTTGCCGAGGCCCGAGTCCCGGTGCACACACAAGGTGGCCTTTCTCCTACTCAGCCAAGAATTTTCTTTTTTTTCTCTCTCTTGCTCCTTTCTCCCCTTTACAAAGAAATATTTCTATACCCTTCATCCATCCCTCCTAATAACTTCAAAATCTTAATCCATGCTCATTCAAACAGAACACTTCAGTACTTTGGAGAATCATGGGTAAGTAAGAAACAAGTTTATTGATCACTAAGACTGGCTCATGTAATGGGACATTGAAATAAAACGGGATCTTTTTGGCTCAAAAATTTTGACAAAGGTGATGCAACTTGTGCATTGAAATGGGTGGCATTGAAAAAGGCTCAAACGATTTTTAAACAGGTGCCTAAATCACCTCAGAATTTTGAAAATCTTTCTCTGTTTCGCCTCAAGTTTTCCTCAGGTTGGTTCTAGTGATTGAGATCAACTTGCTCACTTGTACTTTGTTTTCAAAAACTGTTTTTAAAGAAAATTCTCATCCATTCAAGACTAAGCATCTGAACTAATATATTTTCCAGAGAATGAATCATGTTATCCATCTGATCAGGGTTTTTCACTGGTATTTTTCAAAATCTCTATTGGATTTTTCTGGTGAAATTTTTGAAAATAAAAAGCAGAGTTTTTGAATCCATTAAGCATGCATGAAGAAATCATGAAGAGTATCCCACCCCAAACTTAAAAACCTGCTTTGTCCTCAAAGCAGCAATAAACAGAGTAAAAGAGATACTTCCCTGACAGTCTGGTTTGTTGAGGTTGGATGGCACTCCCTTGTTGTTCTAGAATTCTGCTTTCATTGGTTAGTACCAAACACTTTCATAATTTTAAGCAATGAAACATGAAAATTGACTTGCCTCTTCAGGTACAAAATTGTTCTTCAGAAGAATACCTGTAGTGGATTCAGTGTTCCTCACCTCAGTAACTGTTGTACATCATCAAGGAAGTGGCGCGCCCACACCAGAATTTGGCGCGGACGCGCCGTGTAATTTCAAGAATTCTTCAAATTCGGAATGAATTTTGCAATCTTTCCACTTTGGACAATTTAGTATCAGTGACAGGCAGATTCAGAGTCATTTTTAACACATTTTCATTGGAAGAATTATTAAAAGCATGCTTTGAGACAAATCTTTGAGAGTAAAAATCATAATTTCATTAATATGAATGGAGATTGAGTACATATTAATGAAATTTCAGTAAAGAACACTCTCAGACATAAGCACACACAAAAGCAAGCTCACACATGAATTTCCAAAAGAAAAAGTCTTAAAGATCTAGCAAAAAGCTAAAATTTTCTACTCTTCTTCTTCTTCATCATCTTCTTCTTCCTCAGAATCCTCTCCTTCTTCTTCATAGGTATCTCCAGTAGGCAGTTGGTCTTCTGGAATACCTTCATGCTGGGCCCACAACTTCCACATCTTCTTGTTCTAGGTGGTCAGCTTTCCCATCTTTTTCTCTAACCCACTCATCCTCTCTTGGATGGCAGCCATGTCCATCTCCTTGGATTTGCTAGAACTTGCTACTGATCTGGTTGGTGGGTGTTCTCTCATGATTTGCTTCACTAAGCTGGCTGAGATGCATATGGGAACTTTCTCCAATGGTTCTGTTGGGCTGAGTGCTATCCCTTTAGCCAAGCAAATGGTAGTGATGAGAGAGGGAAAAGGGAGTCTTCCTCTTTTGTGGTGTGCCATATCCATGATTTGGTCATGAATTATGTTTCCCACATTGATGGGAATGCCTTCAAATAGAGCTTGGAGGAAGTAAGCTCTCTCAGGTGTAATTTCAATAAGGTGGGAGGTAGGGGCCAATTTTGTAAACAAAAACAAAGACCATACCTTAGCATCTACATGCATATCCTGTCTCTGAAAATGGAGCAATTTACCTTTCCTGGTCTCCTACTTTGCTCCCTTTGGGCATAGCCTTTCTCCAACCTCTGTAGCACTGACCTCCTCTCTTAAAATACTCAGTTGTTCGGTGGGGACATCAGGAGTGTGCAAGTAGTTGTTGATGTCATGAGGGTATAACTGGATCCACTTTCCCCTTACAAAGAAATGCCAAGTTCTTTGGTCTGGCAAGTTGGCATAAAATTCTTGGACCAGTGGAATGCTTGCTGCTATGGGGGTTTCTACCCATTTGGTCCATCCTCTCTCTTCAATCATGGCCCCGTATTTTTCTTTGATCAGCTCATCCATTATGAACCCTCTTTCCATGTGGAGGTTGCCCTTGGATATTAATTAATTGAACCTCTTATGCCCCTCAGCTGTTGAAAAGCTCTCTTTATCCCACATTTTTGGCACTTTGGCTCTAGACCTCTGGTAGATTTTCTGAGTTGCCATTACAAGTGACTTTCTGGCAAAAGTGCTTTCTGGCCTTTTTGAGGGGCTTGGTTCTCCCAGCTCAGAGATCGGCTGGAGCTGCAAAGTGCGGCGTTCGAAAGCTCTAAGTGTGTATTTTGAGAAACTAAAATCACTTCTCCAAGATTTAGCCTAGGTATTTCTATTGACGGCCCAAAAGATGGCAAGAAAAACACTATTTTTCTGCCCAGAATTTCACAGAAATTGAAAATGAACCCTTAACTTTTAGAACCTTGTTCTCCCTTGTTCCTCGATGAAAATACCCCAAATTTTGGAAGGTTGATTCCAGATTTTTCCAAAAAGGATTCGAAAGATGCCCTGCCCGAACTGCTTTTCTTCTAGAACTGTGTTCAGCACCGAATTCCAAGGTGTTTCTAGCGAGCTTTCCAGCAAGAAATCTCTTAGTTCGAAGGTGATCTAGAGATTTTGAAGATGGGACTCTAGGGTTCTCTGGTTGTTTGGGTTTTAAAAACCTTCCAAATGGAGTTTTGAACCTTTTAAAACTTGCCCCACATGAGTCGAATCGGCGCTTCGACCCCACTGGCCGCGCCGGTTTAGAACTTAAGTTCTAGGTTTTGCAAACTGGCGCAGTCGCACCGAATCTGGCACGATAGCGCCACTTTCCAGTTTTCAAATTTTTTATTTTTTTGTGGTTTTCTATTTTTGGAAAGCTATAAATTTGTAATCTATCACACTTCCTATCCTATGTCTATTCAAATAGTGAAAATGAATCAAAATCTCCTACAAATTTAAACAAAACTTAAAAATTTTGAAAAAAAACATTATTCAAATCAACTCACACACAAAGTCCTGCTCTTATTCCTACACTAACAGATCTCTTATGGGCTCAATTTATCAAATGTACAACAGAAGTTTCAGCTGGAAACCTTTCTTGATAGAGTTTCAACCTATGCCCATTCACCTTGAGTTTTTCTCTATTCTTTGGGTGTTGAATCTCAAATGCTCCAAAGTTTGATACACCAACCACTTCATAGGGTATTTGCCATCTGGATTTCAATTTTCCTGGAAAGAGTTTTAATCTTGAATTGTATAGAAGTACTTTCTGGCCTACCTCAAAGTTTTTCATCCTGATGTTGTTGTCATGCCACCTTTTTGTTTTAAGCTTGTAGAGTCTAGAATTGTCATAAGCCCAGTACCTCAGCTCTTCTAGCTCATTTAGATCCAGCAATCTCTTCTCTCCTGCCTTTTGCACATCAAAATTTAAGAATTTAGTAGCCCAATATGCTCTATATTCTAATTCCACAGGTAGGTGACATGCTTTCCCATATACCAATCTAAATGGTGTGGTGCCAATAGGGGTTTTATAGGCTGTCCTATATGCCCAAAGAGCATCATCTAACTTAGTAGCCCAATCCTTTCTTGAGAGGCTAATAGTTTTTTCAAGGATTCTTTTTAGCTCACGGTTTGACACTTCAACCTGCCCACTTGTTTGAGCATGGTAGGGTGTAGCCACTTTATGCCTCACCCCAAACTTTTTAAGCAAAGCGGCAAATTGGGTGTTACAAAAGTGTTTCCCACCATCACTGATTATGGCTCTAGGTGCTCTAAATCGGGTGAAAATATTTTTTCTTAAAAATTCTAACACCACCCTTGCATCATTGGTCCTAGTAGCTATGGCTTCGACCCATTTGGAAACATATTCAACAGCCACCTAGATGTATTCAAACCCATATGAAGATGGAAATGGACCCATAAAATCAATACCCCACACATCAAACAATTCACATACCAATATGTTAGTGAGAGGCATTTCATCTTTTCTAGATACATTACCTGTTCTTTGACACCTATCACAAGTAGATACATACCTCTTTGAATCTTGATAAAGTGTGGGCCAATAGAAACCTGATTGCATTACCTTTGCTGCTGTTCGGTTTGAGCTGAAGTGTCCTCCTGCTTCTCCATCATGGTAGTGCTTTAGAATTAATTCGAACTCTGTTTCTGGGACACACCTTCTTATCACTTGATCAGGACAGATTTTGTAGAGATAAGGGTCCTCCCAAAAATAGTGTTTCACATCAGCAAAGAACTTCTTCCTTCATTGCCAGCTTAGCTCCTTTGGAATCCACCCACCTGCAAGAAAATTTACAAAATCAGCAAACCAAGGTGCTTGGAAAGATAAATTTTTTATCTGACATATAACTTCATCTGGAAAGAGTTCAGAAATCCCCCTTTTTTCTACTTCCTCTGTCTCAAGCCTGGATAAGTGATCTGCCACCACATTCTCGACCCCCTTCTTGTCCTTAATCTCAATGTCAAATTCTTGAAGGAGGAGGATCCACCTGATCAATCTAGGTTTGGAGTCCTTTTTTTCAAAGAGATGTCTAAGAGCTGCATGGTCAGTATACACAACAACTTTCGATCCAATTAAGTAAGATCTAAATTTTTCGAAAGCATATACTACAGCCAATAGCTCTTTTTCTGTGGTGGTGTAATTCAATTATGACCCAGTGAGTGTGTGGCTAGCATAATAGATGGTGTGAAAAATATTTTCTTTTCTTTGCCCAAGCACAACCCCTACAGCATAATCACTAGCATCACACATCAATTCAAAGGGTATGGTCCAATCTGGAGCAACTACAATTGGTGCTGAAATCAGTTTTTCTTTTAGGAGTTTAAAAGCATGCAAACATTCATCATCAAAATTAAATTTTACATCTTTCATGAGTAGATTAGATAATTGTTTTGCAATTTTAGAAAAATCTTAGACAAACCTCCTATAAAAACCTGCATGTCCTAGGAAACTCCTTATGCCCTTTATGTTTGTAGGTGGAAGTAATTTTTCAATCACCTCTACTTTTACCCTATCAACCTCTTCTGAAATTTTGTGGCCCAACACAATGCCTTCATTTACCATAAAGTGGCACTTCTCCCAATTCAGAACTAGATTGCTCTCTTCACATCTTTCTAGGACCAAATGTAAATTTTTCAAACAGGTTTCAAATGTCAGTCCCTAAAGAGTAAAGTCATCCATGAAGATTTCTATAAATTTTTCAATAAAATCATGAATGGTAGCAATCATGCATCGCTGAAAAGTGGTTGGTGCATTACATAATCCAAAAGGCATTCTCCTATATGCAAAAGTTCCTTAAGGGCAGGTAAAGGTGGTTTTCTCTTGGTCCTTCGGGGCAATAGGAATTTGAAAATACCCGGAATTGCCATCAAGAAAGCAATAAAATTTGTTACCTGCAAGTCTCTCAAGCATTTGGTCAATAAATGGTAAAGAAAAATGGTCTTTTATAGTTGCTGAATTTAATTTTCTGTAATCAATGCAGACCCTCCACCCAGTCACAATCCTAGTGGGTATTAACTCATTATCTAAATTTTTTATTACTGTTATTCCACCCTTTTTAGGCATTACTTGGACTGGACTAACCCATTTGCTATCTGAAATTTGGTAAATAATATCTGCTTCTAGCAACTTTACCACTTCCTTCTTGACCTCTTCTTGCAAGGTTGGATTTAGCCTTCTTTGAGGTTGAATTGTTGGCTTGAAAGAGTCCTCCATCAGAATTTTATGCATGCATGTGGTTGGGCTGATTCCCTTGATATCTGAAATTGTCCACCCAATTGCTTTCTTATGCTTGCTCAACACCTCGATCAAGAGCTTTTCCTCCCTAACATTCAAACAAGAAGAGATAATCACTGGTTTGGAATTATTTTCAAGATAAATATATTTCAAAGAACTAGCCAAAGGTTTGAGTTCAAGTTTAGATTGGTCTATGATTTCAGCCCCTTCGTCCTCTTCTTTGTTTTCTTCAGCCTCTAATTGTGCTACTTCTTGCTGCATGAGGGGATCATCATCTTCTTTTGTGCATGATTGAGCTAAACACCTTTCCAAGCTATCCTTCATCATGACCTCCTGCTGAACATGTTCTGCACATTCATCAATCACATCAATAAAATAACATGTATCATCACAAGAATTTGAAGGACTTTTGATAGCTTGTTTAATTTCAAACACTATTTCTTCATCATTTAATCTAAGAGTTAATTTTTCCTGTTTGACATCAATTAGTGCAGCTGCGGTGGCTAAGAATGGTCTCCCAAGAATCAGTGGTAATTCCCAATACACCTCCATGTCTAGCACCACAAAATCGCATGGGTAGATGAATTTTCCAATTCTGACCAGCACGTCCTCAATTAGTCCATTGGGCCTTTTGGTTGATCTATCAACAAATTGGAGCATGATATTGGTCTCCTTAATCTCTCCAAGATTTAGTTTCCTGCAAATGGACAAAGGCATCAGATTTATGCTTGATCCTAAATCACATAGTACTTTGTTAAATTTGAAATTGCCAAATTCACAAGGTATAGTGAAAATCCATGGATCTTTAAGCTTGGTAGGCAATTGATTCTTCAAGATTGCACTACAACTTTCAGTAAGCATCACTGTTCCTTGCTCTTCAATCTTCCTTTTTCCTGAAAGTACTTCTTTGAGGAATTTTGCATGTTGTGGCATCTGCATTAGAGCTTCTACAAAAGGTATGTTAATCTCCAACTTCTTGAAGATATCAATAAACTTAAAAAATTTATGCTCTAACTTATCCTTTTTAGCTCTCTCCGGATATGGCAATGTGTTCACATTTATTTCAGCATTAGAAAGAGATTGAGAAGACTTACCTCTTTGTTTTTGTTGCCTACTTACCTCTCTTTCTTCTCTTTGTTCTTCTCTTTCCTTGTTTTGTTGTTGATCTGCTTTGTTCTCCTCCACCAGAGGTTGCTTTTGTTCTTCTAATACCTTCCCACTTCTCAAAGTGATGGCTTTGATCTGTTCCTTTGGGTTAGTTTCAAAATTACTAGGTAAAGTTCCTTGATTCCTACCTGAAATGGCGTTGGCCAGTTGTTCCATTTGTATTTCCAGATTTTAGATTGATGCCATTTGATTCTTTATGAATGCCTCTTGAATCTTTAGGGATGCTTCTTAAGCTTGAAACCTGGAATTAGTCAGAGCATCTCTTTTCTCTTGATTTGCTAGAAACTTTGAAAACATGTCCTCAAGGCTAGGTTTTTGTTCCTGTTCTGGTGCTGCTCTTTGGAAACCAGGTGGTGGTTTTGTTTGAGCATTTGGCTGTTGAGTGCTGGGTTGCTGGTTGTTGTTGTTAGACCATGAAAAATTTGGGTGACTCCTTCCACCGAGATTGTAAGTATTGCTGTATGGATCATTAGTCCTGCGAAAATTTGAAACATAATTAGCCTGGTCTAAAGAACTTACAGCTTGAACATTACCTGCTTGGCATTCATGGTTGGGATGTCCTTCTCCACATATGTCACAAATCTTAGCAACCAAAGAGGGTGTATGCATTTTTGACAACTGTTTGGTTAGTAACTCGACTTGTGCCTGCAATGCTAATACAGGATCAACATTATGTATGCCAACAACTCTCCCTCTTGCACTTCTCTCCACTGGATATTTGTACATATTAGACGCCATCTCTTCAATTAGTTCATAAACTTCATTAGGAGTCTTTTTGTTCATAGTACCACCAGCTGCAGCATCAATTAAGCTTCATGTGAAAACTGTGATTCCATTGTAAAATATCTCCATCTGCATCCACCTTGGTATTCCATGATTTGGGCATTTTCTGAGCAACTCTTTAAATCTTTCCCATGCTTCACAAAGTTATTCATCATGTTCCTGCATAAAATTCGAGATGGCATTACGCAACTTAATTGTTTTAGCAGGTGAAAAATACTTACCAAGAAACTTTCTTTGCAACTCATCCCATGTTCTAATTGAATCTGGTGGCAATGTGTGATACCAACTTTTTGCTCTATCCCTTAGTGTAAAAGGAAAAATCCTCAACCAAACAGCTTCATTAGTAACATCTTTAAATCTGAAAGTATCACATATTTCAATAAATTTTTCAATATGTTCATTAGGATCCTCATTAGACAAACCTCCAAATTGATAACTGTTCTGAATCATTGATAAAATTTGAGGCTTGATCTCAAAGTTTCTTGGAACTTCAGGTCTCACAATGGCTGATCTTTGAGCATTGGGGTTTGATTGCACATAATGTTCCATTGTCTTCTCAGCCCCTTCTTCCTGGTGTTGATCCTCCATTGCTGACTCTTCTCTTCTCCTTCGTTGAAGGAGTGATCTTTCTGGTTCCGGATCTGGTTCAGCTAGTGGTTCTCCACCAGACCATGTTTTCATACACAAACCTGAGAGATAGAATATAAAAATTAAACTCAATCAACAAAATAAAATTCACTTAAACTTACTCTCAATTCAATGGTCCCCGGCAACGGCGCCAAAAACTTGTTGGGTGTCTAGGAAGTGCACTAGGTCAGCAAGTAATATACACTTCGAGAGTCCAGATATCTATCCAACAGAGACCTTGATGAGAGCCTAATTTAAGCAAAATTTTCCTATTGATTGAGGTGAAGAAAATTTGGGATTTTGTTGAGAACTAAAAAATAGAATAGAATTTTAGTTCTGGAAAAACTTATAGAGATGAGATGATGGGGAAAAGTGTCAATCCCTCCTAGTCGCTAACATGCAAAGTTCTGATTTTATAGCTCAAATACCCTTACCTTGATTTAGCTTTTAACCCAACTCTCTACTGAAATTTAATTTCTCTATTTGAACCTCATTAAATTCTAGAATTGAATTCAGATCAGAAATAAGCAATGAACTCAGTTTCTAAAATAAAAGCCAGGTATTTTATTGCTATAATTTCATAACTTAAACAAATCACAACTAGGAGTTCATGACTTCCCCAACAAAGAGAGATTACTCCATAATAATAGAATAAACACACAAAGAGGATTCAATTACAGCCATGAAAATAAGAAGAAAACAAGTACAGAAAACCCCCTTTTAGCAACTGCCCTTAGCTTCAACTCCTCCTTGACTGAAATCTCTTCCTTCTCACCAAAGTATCAAGAAGTCGTGTAAGACTTCCTCTGGAATTTCTCTCCTCTCCAAATTAACTATAAAAACTAGAATTTACACTAAAAACTGAATTTAGAACTCTGGAAAACTGGATGAATAACTGGCGGCCTCGGACCCCTATTTATAGCTAGGCTTCTATCCAGAACTTGTAATTTTGTCTCTTTCCAGGGGTTGAAACCTTTCTTTCCTGACCTCCGAATTTCTTGAAATTTCTCACAAACCTACTTTACATAGTCCTTGACTTGTGTATGAAATTTGAAGTCATTCTGAGTTGAGAAACTTGATATATTACCTTGAGAAGTTGAACCGCTTCTGCTGCCAATTCCAGCACTGGGTCCACCACTTTAACAGTATACAACTCTGAGAACCCGACTTGGATTGACCTGAATTTCCGTGATATGATCCTCAATCTCCTCAAGAAGCTTCAGTCCAATTTTGAGTTCAATTGGGAATAGGAAACTCTAGCTTTTCTTCTCTTAAAACTCTAGCTTTTCTTCTCTTAAAACTCAGATTTTCTCTTATTTTCTGGCAGCAGTTTCCTTCTTTGTATGGAACTTCTCTTCTTGGTCATTCAATGCACCTAGACTCGAGGCAATTTCCTTAAAATCTTTGTGGATACCTTCCTTAGGCAACTAGGACTTCTTCTCCCAAGTTTGGGCTTGTTTGGCAGTCAGAATCCCGAGATTTCCATAATTTGCGTATGCTGAGTCATCGGCGCGGTCGCGCCAAAATTCTTATTTATTATGGCGCGGTCACTCCACTGGAGCAGAATTCTTTCTAAGTCTGGAGGCAGCCTTCGGGTCCGTGCTGAGGAAGGACCCTAAATGGCACGGCAGCGCCATATTTGGCTGTAGAATTGACGCGGTCGCGCCACTCCTTAGAATCTTTACCGACTTCCCGAAGTAGAACTTTGAATTCATTGTAAGGTAACTGTTTAGCGCGCCAGCGCCACTGGTAGTGCCATATTCCTGGTGCGGATGCGGCTTCTGGGGGCGCGGTCGCGCGGTGTCACATTCCCGAATTGTCCTCTTTTAAGCCTTGCTAGCCATTGGGAATTTCTGGCATTTATTTGAATTTTTGCATATTTTCCCGACGCGGTTGCGCCAGAATCGGCGCGGTCGCGCCATTCAGTTTTTGGCTTAAGTTTGCTCCTTTTTCCTTCATTTTCCCTTAGAATCAAGATTTTCTTCTTTTACAGGGTACCTGAGACACACAACATGAATTTGAGTTATATATGTCATTTCCATGCTAATAATAAACTAAAATTAGGAATTTATAATCAATAATTCATGCATAAATAAGTGTCTTTTAGACACTTATCAACTGCCAACCGTGGGAAAGCTACTAGGTGGTACCTCAGATATATCCCCTGACTCTAGCACTTGGTAGAATCACTAAGGTTAGTCAATGTCAACATAAAACTAAATTAAGTGGTCCAAAAGAAATTATAAACATGTATACCCGCGTTACGATCAATGCCTGCAGGTGGAACTACCGACTCTGTACATCGCCTTTTCTTCCGTAGCGGCATCATATCTTACCTATCTTGGTTTAAAAAAAGTAGACAGTGATATTGGGGGGACACTAGTGTTGTACAAAATACTAAACCTTCATGAAGCAAATAAAAGATAGCATTTTTTCTTTGTTAGCCATGTGCCTCTATTTAATGTGCATATTAATACTAAGAGGACCATTCAGAAATTCTTAAGCTCTTATAATCAATTCACCAAAAATATGCTCCTAGGTCAGCCAACTTCGTTGAATGACCAGCTTGCAAAAAGAGTTCATAAGGCTATATTAGTAAGTGGCCAAATTTGGCTTTTATAACTTTATGTACCCTATTCATGTACTTGTTATTACTCTTGTGTAACTTTATGTACCCTATTCATGTACTGTTATTACAGTTTAAAAAGCAATAAAAGTTCGCCATTTAAAATTCCATAAAAAAAACAACAATGCTGCAATACAACATACATCACAATTTTTTTTTCAATTAGACTACTCATCTAAATCATAATTTCATAACAAATCTCATTTATAATATCCATGTCACTAGAAGGAACTAATTGTATTTATGGGAAAAAAAAACTCAATTCTTACCTAAAAAAGAATGAAATAAACTAAGGCAGCTTGTAGGAGGAGAGAAACATTATAAAGCCACACGAATTAAGTGAAATATATATTTGGGGAAGCTACTTAGTAGAGAGTTCGGAACGTTTTGGACCGCAATATCAGATGTGCGCACATGGTGAGTGCATGAATATTAATTCTAGTCACCATTTACCTGATCCCCTTACTCTTGTTCACACTGCAGCTTGTTCTTTCATGACACAAATAGGATATATACTGATAGCATGCATGCAAGACTTTAAGTAGCTTCAATTAAAGTGACTCATGCCAGCAAAGTGCTAATTAATTTGTAGAAGTAATAAACATAACGTTAAATGCAAACCCACTTGACATTCATTAATGACCATTTGGTACTTTTGGAAATTAGTAACCCCTTTCCTTTATAATTGCCAGAAAACAATTAATTAACTTAATAACGACTTCATCTTCGAATTACCAGCACTACTAGTACTCCGTACTCAAGCAAGACCCATGTTCTTCCTTTCATTTCTTCAAAAATTTCTGTTGTTTTCAAAGAGATTTACATCAAAATAACTCTAGATTGAATATTGATCAATATTATGGGTAGCTGCTAGCTGCAGTATATTAATTAACATAGGCCAAGGTGCATGTATGCAACTTCAGGTAATGTTAATCAACATGCAGCAGAATCTGGGTATATCGCTAGAAATTAATTAAAGAAAACTAGTGATCATTCGGTATAATAAGAGTACCTTTATTGATGTGATCATATCTTCATACTGGCAAATGACATTTTCTACACAAGTATATTGAAAGCACTAACAGAAAATCATTTATGAATCTTCAAAACACTAGTTCAAGACCCAGTTTTTAAAAAACACAACAAACAATCTTGTCTGAGAATTGAAAGCACAAAGAGACATTCTTGTCTAACAATTGCTAACCCTAGAATGGAAATATGCTTGTCATAAGTCATCAAATTGTCAAAAAATAAAACAACGGGGAGACGTAAGAAAATAAGGAATAGAAATAAAGCATAATAGAAGCTTATTATAGAGAAATGTGTAATTTTGAAGAATTATTGTTTTATCTTCAACATACACATTAACCATGCAATCATAGAATAAATTAAAGAAAAGAGAGATAGTACGATTATTATGGATTTAGTATTGGTTTCAAAATTCAAACCTTGAGATTAAGGAGAAAAGATTAATAGAACAAAAACTTAAATTTTCTAGTAGAATAACTATTTTTATTTACTAGGGAATTTTCAACTCATGCTATTGTGTGAACTAACCACTTATGCATGAAACTCTAGTTAAGCATTGAAAAACATTTAAACCAAAGTTGTTGCTAACTAAAGGCATACCGAAGGCAGATTGAATGCTAATTTAATTGAAAGGCCTTTCTAACCCAATAATTTTTCTCCATCGGACCATACAAAATTCTGATCCTAAACATTAGCATTAGAAAAGTTTCGGTTAAACTCAACCAAATAAACAAAAAGAAAAGAAAAAAAAAAAGACCCAATGCTTTTTCTCCATCGGACCATACAAAATTCTGATCCTAAACCTTAGCATTAGAAAAGTTCCGGTTAAACTCAACCAAATAAACAAAAAGTAAAGAAAAAAAAAAAGACTCAATGTTTTTTATCCATCGGACCATACGAAATTCTGATTCTAAACCTTAGCCTTAGAAAAGTTCCGGTTAAAATCAACCAAATAAACAAAAAGAAAAAAAAAAAGACTTCTCGATAGGAATAATTTCCTCAACAGGAAAGGAATAAGCCCAGAGAGCAGCAATCAAAGCGAGAGAGAGGGAAAGGACCATGAAAGATAGAGAAACCGACGCGAATGGACCATGAAAAAAGAACGTGGAAGTGAGAGAACAGAATAAATCGACAGAGCAGCAACGAAAGACAGAGAGGGAATCGAAGAAACTTAAAAGCCTTTTCTTTGAAGCGTCAGAGACACAGAGAGCTTGCTGATTTCGTTGAGGACGCAGCAGCGGCAGACGTCTGCCCAGATGAGGAGAGATTCTGGATACTGTAGAAGGCGATGTATAAGAGATGCTGCGCGGGAAGGGAAGGGAAGGCTTGGAGCGGGAAGGGAAGGGAAGGCTTGGAGCGGGAAGGGAAGGGAAGGCTTGGAGCGGGAAAGGAAGGGAAGGCTTGGAGCGTGAATGGAAAGCTTGGAGCGGGAACGGAAGGCTTGGAGCGGAAGAGAGCCGCTGACCAAGAAAGCGGAAGGGAGCTTTACGGGGAATTAGGGAAATAAAACTCCATTCGTGAACTCTTCATTGTTTTAAAAGTTTGAACCGAACCGGCCGGTCCAAGCCAATTGAACCACAATTGAAGGCCAGACCGGTTCTTATTGACTCGGCCTGATTCAATATAATCATCATTATTTTTATATTTTTACTTATAGAAATATACCATATTTATAAAGTATAGATGATAATATTTAATGGTTGAACCATTTTATAGCCAATTCGGTTTTTAAAACATTGGGGCTGATTCTAATTAAATAATTCGCGGGCTAATTCTTAAAACATAATATCGACAATCCAACCGGCACTAGTGGAACTCGGTTAAACCAGTTTGGTCAATTGGATATTATAAATATATTAATACATTTACTTATTTAATTATTGATCAATTAAAATGTGTTCTTTGTATATTTTTTATGCAAGTTGAAGAAATTTTTCATCAATTATAATTCAAATTTATTATGGTAACTAGTGTTTTAAAATCGAATCGGCCATCCAACTGGCAGTATGCCTGGTTTTTGTCGAACCCAATAAGCCCGGGTTGGACAGTTGGATACTATATCATACTGTATATATATTTAACATTTCAATACTAATAAAAAAAAAATGTTGGTTACAGGGAACCAAACCGAGTTAGTAAGAACCGGACTGGTCTTTGATTTTGGTTCAACCAATCTGGACTGGATGGTTCAGTTCGGTTTTTAAAACTTTCAAACATTTAAATGCTCATTAAGTTTTAGTAATGGAACAATATTGATTAATTAAACAACAAATCACATTTGGTAAATAAAACCTGCAAATAAAATTTAGTTAACATATTATAATTAATCATCTGCTAATTGAAAATCAACAAATACATGCATTGGATTGGTGGTATTTGTGCATACATACATTTATATGAAACTCAAAATCCACATTTCCCTAAAACACAATCCACATTTATTTGAAACCAAGTATGAGTTTTACAATATGTATGTGTGCCAACAATGCCTCCACCAAAAAGACTACACCAAACAGCTTCCACAAAAAAACTTCCACCAAAATGCCTCCACAACAATCAAAAATATCTAACCATTCAGAATAACCAATCGAAAATCAGCCATGGGCTTCCCTCTTTCTACCATCTCTTTGGAAATTCTGGAGGCTTTCCAAGGTCTCAAGTCTTCCTGAACAGGCTTGCTTTTGGTTTTTCACTTCACAACTGAAATGAAATTCAGAAACACTCTGCTTTCTGGCCTCTTTGTGATGAATATGATTGTCATACTGCATACTAGGATTTGATATCCTGGATGTTCTTGATGAAGTAACAACGTCATCACTATCTTTAATCCCATTGTTTATCTGCAACACAAAAAAAATAATTTATATAAAAAAGAATGAAAATTATTGTTAGGAGATATACGTTTGTTTGGTTAGACTCAATTTATTTTCTAGGAAAGATACTTCTTGTAGAAATCAGTTTCTTAGGAAAGTCATTATAGGAAAATCATTCATGCAACTATTCACAGTTCAAATAGACTCATATCTTCATGCATTTACTTGAAACTGCTAATCCTTTTCGCCCATAATCATGGACTCATCCACCCATAATCTTGTTTGCAGCAGATCCTTGCCCATTCCCTACAGTCCATGCTAAAGCAACAACAATGGAGGCTCCCCAAGAATGCCTTCCCATGACTTAAATTACCTTGTCAAGCATGCTGATAAAAGAACTGGCATGCCGCTGGATTCTCAGCCAGCAGGAAATAAATGAAGTTTAATGGAGGAGTTTCTATGAATCTATGAGAACTACCAGACCTTCAACCAAAAAAGAAAGAAAAGAGAAGTACTTTCGTTTACAATAACAAAATGCGATGAGTAAAACAAGAAGTCCCTCCAAACTGACCAAAAGTCAAAATTGATCACTAAAACACAACTTCCAAGTAAGAAAGTGAAGATTGCATGTTCTTTAGAATTTTTTTTTTTAAAAAAAGAATCATTTCAGTTGTTGTCAAAAAGGAAAAAAGAAAAAGTATTGAGTCCTAAGAAACAAGTCAGTCTCAAATGCACACAACTTAACTTCCAGCAAAATAGTAATGTTACAAATTGCACAAACGAAGTCACCTTATTTACAAGTAACTTTCAGATGATGAGTAAACCTATACATCCTTAATTTAGAAATTAAGAAATTAGCAGCAACCACCATATGGAGAAGCACCATTTAAAAAATAGTTTAGTATGAATGTTACATCTAAGGGATAAGGGTCATGCACATAGGTACAGAAAACAAACCTCAAGCAGATCTTTGATAAGGAGGCGCTGCAAATTCTGTAGCCTTGTTTCATTCAAAATCTTATCCTGAGAAGCTCCATCCTTCAACCACTTGAAATGATGCGTACCATCTCCCCATGAGACCATTGTCAAAGGAGAAGACAACATCTTCTGAGCCAACGACGCTAGATGATCCAGAGTTAATTCCTCAACAGCTTTCAAAAAGTAATCTGCTGACTTTCTACAAAAAAAAATGAAAGAAATTATTGGCCAAAAAAAAGAAGGAATGATTTCTTGTTCTGGGTGTAAAAGAACCCAATACAATGAAGACAACAGCATCGTCTAAGACCAGAGAAACAATGAACAACATTGAAACATAGCCAGACCAACTTCAATTTGTATGATATGACTGTTCTATTTGGTCTCTTAAAATCAAATAACTCAAATTTCTGAGAAATTAAAAAGTAGCAATTCTGAATGCTTTACCCAAACTCCACATTAAGCCACTTAAATAATTAAAAAATGTGTTAATTTGTTCAACAGTAGGTATCTAGATTATAAGCTCATAATTTTCAGAAAGTGTGGATCACAGGCTATTTCATGTAATTAACTTCTGAAAAAATGTAAAATAGATTATGCAGCTCTAGGACCATTATATGTGATAACACCCACATGTAACAAAAAGCATCTCTAACTTCTAACTACCTTTGCAAAAATGAAGCGCCTTCACTATCACTTGCATATGAGGACTCTTTATCCCTTGATATTGTGCTTTGAAGCTACATCCCCTCTGGTCTGTTATTAATTTTGTAATGAAATTTTTCATAATGCAAAAAACCAAACAAACAAAAAGATAAAAACACTAGTCCAGATACTCTAAGCCTGCCTAATCAGCAGGTTGCACAATATAGAAAAAGTCACTTAAATACTATTTAATTATGAAAAATACAATACAAAAAAATTATAAGTGCTCTCTTATTTCATTCCAGACGTCTTGCTTAAAAATATGCATGCTTACAAAATAAAGCACCAGAGAAAGATATTAGTCTAGCCAAGGGAATATAAGGTTTCTTGCATCACTAGTTTTACTATTTAATTATGATAAAAATTCAGGGCTAATTAATCAGTACTTATAGAGTCGAGAATGCATCCCTTTCCCAGGACCACCAGAGGAGAATGAACCACCACCTCCTATAAGAGTCTGTCATTTTTAACCCAGAACCAACTACATTAAGTTATAATCTGAGGATACATTTCAAGCCATAAAATGTTATCCAAAACATCTCCTGTCAATGAGATGGTAAATTACTGGTTTCAACCTCAAGAGTATACCTGCAAAACAGTCGACACAGTTGAATCAATATCTTGACGCCAGCCTCCTGGAACTTCAAAAGCCAGAGCCACATGAGTTTTCTGCAGAGCAGAATATGGATCATTATTCACCGAAAATAGGATAAAGAAACTAGAAGAAGAGAACAATAGTAAGTGTAGTTAAATTACATCAAAATCAGCTTTGTGTTTGAAATCACCACCAACATACACAGAACTAGGCTCACTCATTGAAGGCCTAGTCGTCAAGTCATATAAAAGTGGTTCAGCAATTTCCATCAAATGCTCATGGTGCACTCCTGAGGCTACCAAAACCATGCGCTCTGCAGTATAGTTTTCCTGGCATCAACATGGCATGAATATGTAGAAAACAATCATCCAATGTAATTAGTTGAGGCATCATCAAGAAAATAAGCTACTTAGAAGAAGTTCCATTCATAAATGCTACAAAAAGTTGCATTCAGGAAAGACACAGACAGAAAGAAAAAGCATCTTACATTCTTTGAAATAAAATGCCCCAAAAAGATTTGAAATCAAGACCTATTATAACTCTCACATGTGACCATTCAGTTGGTGCACAGATTCACACAGAAATTGAAACCTTAACAGTCAATTGGGATTCAGTCCACAGAGTGTATACCTGAAGGCAAATTGTATCACAAACAGCAATTGACCCATAGTTTCCATCATCTCCTTCTTTAACTAGGCTGCAAGTTATACTTCAAGATTTTTCTGTACCTTCAGTAGCTAAAGCAGACTCTTCCAATGCAATCAATTGTAGTAATGAAAATTCATCCCTGGAGACCAAATATAAGCACGAGGAAATTCTGGATACTGTAAGTGTCTTGTCTTTGCCATGGCAGTATAGTTTAATGGGCTACAAAATCCACGACTTATAGTCTTATAGACGAGCTTACATAAGTGAATCAACCAGCTATACCCTATGTTCTACTAGTGTCACCTTAGTTAGAAAATACTAAAATCAGACATACCCATTGAAAACAAAACAAACATTAATGGAAAAAGTTGAAAAACCCTAAGATGTCAAGATAAAACAATATCAATACTTATTGTCACTTGGTCAGGTAGTTTTAACAAGTTTTCATCTACAAGCACACCAGGACCCAAATCTGCTCGAAACCAGACAATTTCACCATCAACATTCTGTAACGCTCCCATTGTACTCCCCCTATCTGCATTTCTCAACACATCTTCATCATCATCAATATTGGTTCTACTCCCTATATTGCCTGGTACATCGTAAGTATCCCTTGGTTTCCATCTGCAAACTACACTCCAACCTTCTCTACATGGATCATCGGAGTAGAACACCTGTTGGGCTTGACTTGGGAAGATAAATGGTTCATCTTCGAAACTTGTTTTTTTTGTACTCACCAATGTGCACCCGAATTCATCAACCTCTAAACCACTACCTATCTTTGAATCAAACTAATGACACTTAAATAGGTAGATTGGATCTTCGCACCCATACGTGATTGCTTGCACGCTCTCCAACAATCCATAAAATATCTCATCCTCTTCTCCAATGGCTGCTACCCCGCTATTCTGGATTGCTCATGAATTATCGACCAACTTAATGTCAAACTTATACCCCTTCACAAAATACCCTGAATAAGACATTGCACAATGTTGGGGACCTCGTGATAAGAAGATAATCTCGTTAGTTAGTCGCTTTCTCTCCCTTAACCTATTCACCTTCAATGCATTAAAGGGCAACCAGTGTAGTTAGT
This sequence comes from Aristolochia fimbriata, assembly GCA_019845555.1. Lineage (NCBI taxonomy): Eukaryota > Viridiplantae > Streptophyta > Magnoliopsida > Piperales > Aristolochiaceae > Aristolochia > Aristolochia fimbriata. Next base: position 15,434,740 of record CM034084.1, on the reverse strand, counting down.
ACAAGAACAATATCTAAAACAACAAAGTTAAGAAGAATCGAGGCAACTCATTAAGTGCATACATGCTCCCTGAACCATTGCACAAACACGTTATGTTGCTCCAATTGTAAACGACTCTCACTCCATTGGGGATGTTGATGTTTCAACGCAGTCTTGTGCTCACTACATTTCACAGTGCATCGTTTAAGGTTATCATAATAACTAAAGGAAACTAGGTATTTTTATTTAAAAGGGTGTTTACTTACTCTATGTTAGGCATAACATTTTCGTCGTTGAATAGTATAAAGCGGTGTGCCTGATAGGACTCATTTGCTGTCATCAAGAAAGATGTTCCCGCACCTATCGGTCCCTCCTCATAACGGACAGGCGTATTCAATTTTGTTTCCATGCCATCCACATACCGAGCACAAAACGTAGTCACTTCTTCCATTAGGTAACCCTCCGCGATGGATCCTTCGGGCCTGTGTTTGTTGCGGATGTAATTTTTTAACGTCAAAAGATACCTCTCAATCGGGTACATCCAACGATACTGAACCGGGCCAGCCACCTTAACTTCTGTAGCTAGGTGTATGGTTAAGTGCACCATAACATCAAAGAAGGCAGGTGGAAAAATCTTCTCAAGATTACACAATATTATTGGAATCTTTTGCTCTAATGCTTCCTGTCTATTCAACTCAACTGTTTTGGAGCATAACTCTTTAAAAAAGTGGTAGTATTCTATCAGGACAGTAGCAACAGGCTTAGCCACAGTTGTCCTCAAGGGTAGAGGAAGTAGTTGCTGCATCAACACATGACAATCATGACTCTTCAGGCCAACAAGTTTCCCTTCCCGTACATGAACATTCTTTAAAATATTTGAGGAAAACCCATCTGGTAGTTTTAAGTCATTTAACACTTTTAAAAAGCGTTCCTTCTCTGACTTGGACATTTGATAGGAAGCATGTGGAATAACAAACTCTCCGATTTTTTTCCTTGACGGCTTTGGGTGTAGGGGTTTGCGAATATTCAACCTCTCCAAGTCCATTCTTGCTTTTATGTTGTCCTTACTTTTCCCATCCTTCTGTAAAATTAGATTTATTATGCTTTCACAAACATTTTTCTCAACATGCATCACATCAAAGTTATGACGAAGCAACAATGTTTCCCAATACGGAAGTTCAAAGAAAATACTCTTTTTTTTCAATCGCTGGGCAACAATGTATTCCAGTCTCTAAGTGCATGTACACCCACCGTCGGCGCCTTACCAAAACGGACATTCTCATAGCCGTTCCATTATTGTATGATTTGCTCTCCTGTTAGAGCATGGGCGCCTGATCATTCTCAACTTCACCATTAAATGACTTCTTGTTTGCCCTCCATGGGTGGTTGTCTGGCAAAAACCTTCGATGGCATAAGTAGACGCATTTACGACTGCAAGGCAAGTAAATAGATCCTTGAAATATGTGACATGTTGGACAAGCTGTGTACCCCTTAGTACTCCAACCTGAAAGCATCCCATAGGCCGGGAAGTCATTAATTGTCCACATGACAGCAGCACGCATTTGAAAATACTCCCCTTTCTCTGCATCAAATGTACGCACTCCACCCCATAACATCTGCTGCTCATCAATTAGCGGTTGTAGGTACACATCGATGTCATTCCCGGGAGATTTTGGTCCATCAATCAGAAGAGACATGATAAAGAAGGATTGCTTCATAGCTAACCATGGAGGCAAATTGTAGACAATTAAAACAACAGGCCATGTGCTATGGCTTGATCCAAAACATATCTTGAATGGGCTGAAACCATCACTAGCCAAACCTAGTATCACACTATGAGGATCACTGCTGAACGCCGAATGTTGTGCATCAAAATGCTTCCACGCTCTTGAGTCTCTTGGATGACACATCTTGCCATCCTCCGTCGTTCCCACTGTATAATGCCATGTCATTACACTGGCTATTTTTTTTTACATGTCAAGCCTTTGTAACCTAGGCACTAAAGGAAAATGACGGAGAACTTTAACCGGTGAACTTGTCTTCCCACGCTTAGCATTTTTGTTCTTCATCCATCTCGATGCTCCACATTTAGGACACTTATTTAAATCTGCATATTCATTCCGAAATAGTATGCAATCGTTTGGACCACTACAAGAAAAAAACTTTTTTGTCACAAAGTGTTTTGTCACGAAATAGTATTCGTAACAAGATATCGTTTTTTTGTCACGATTACTCAATTTCGTGACAAAAGATAGACGAACAAAAAAGAGTTCTAAAGGAGGAAAATGTATTGTCACGAAAATAGAAAGTTCGTGACAATAAAAATACCCGCGAAAAAACTTGGTTTCTCGCGAATTTTGTTGTCACGAAAAAGAGAAAATCGTAACAACATGAAGAACAGGTTGTCACGAAGCCGAATTTCGTGACAAGAAGGAACGCAAAAAAAATTATTTTTATTTTACGAGCAATACCTTTTGTTACGACCAATAAATTTTTGTGACAATAAAATTACAAGTGTAATTTGTTGTCACGCAATATATAATCGTAACACGAGAGTAAAGATGATGTCACGAAATATTTAATTCGTAACAATACAAAATTGAATTAAAAAAAAAAATTGTGTAAAACCTAATGTCACGAATACTTTCGTAACAAGTCGGTGCACTAAAAAAAATTGAATATTTAATGTGCAAGATATATTGCCACAAACAATAAATTTGTCACAATAAAATAACCAATGAACTGTGTTGTCACGAAATTGATATTCGTAACAAGAGATTATAGCTGTTGTCACGAAGTAAATATTTCGTGACTAACGGTAAACTCCAGCATGGCGCGGTGGCGCCACTGGCCATCGGAGTTAAATATTACGTTTGGATCATATTGTCACGAAAAGGACTTTTCGTGACAATCAAATTCCATTTAAAAATTTGTTGTCACGAAATATGTAGTCGTAACAAGAGAGTGTAGAAGATGTCACGAAATACTTAATTTGTGACAATAAAAAATTGTATTAAAAAAATTATTTTTTGAGAAAAACCTAATGTCACGAATAATTTCGTAACAAGTGTGTGCACTAATAAAACTTGAATATTTAATGCGCTAGATATTTTGTCACAAAAAATAAATTTGTGACACTAAAATAACCTTTGAACTGTGTTGTTACGAAATAAATATTTCGTAACTATTGGAAAACTCCTGGTTGGCGCAGTGGCGCCGAAAAATTGCCTTAATATGGCACGATCGCGCCACTGGCCATCGAAGATAAAATTATAACTTTTGCTTAATTTTGTCACGAAAAAGAAAGTTCGTGACAATAAAATTTCATGGGACATATATTGTCACGAAATATGTAATCGTAACAAGAGAGTATAGATGATGTCACGAAATACTTAATTTGTGACAATAAAAAATTGTATTAAAAAAATTATTTTTTGAGAAAAACCTAATGTCACGAATAAGTTCGTAACAAGTGTGTGCACTAATAAAATTTGAATTGTTAATGTGCAAGATAATTTGTCACAAAAAATAAATTTGTGACAATAAATAAACCTTTAAAATGTTTTGTCACGAAATTAATATTCGTAACAAGAGTAGTAGCTATTGTCACGAAATAAAGTTGTCGTGACTAATAGAAAACTCAAGCATGGCGCATTCGCACCGAAAAATTGCCTTAAAATGGCGCGAACGCACCACAGGCCTACGAAGTTAAAATTTGTTGTCACGAACATTTTAAATCATAACAAAAGACTGTAGATTATGTCACAAAATTTGTATTTCGTGACAATAAATAATTGTATTAAAGTCGGAAACTGTCATCACAAAAATAGAAGTTTTTCAATAAAATTTTTTGCTAAAATCCCTCAAAATTTTATGTCATGAACCGAAACGAGTCGTTACAATATTACGCTCATTGTGTCACGATTTAGGTACTTCATGACAAAAAGATCTTAATTTTTAAAGACTTAAAGTTTAAATAATTATTTAAAGTTTGAATAATTAATAATATTCATTCTACCTGAAACGGCACCTGCATCGAACCAGTAGTATGCCTAGTTCAGGTTGAACCCGATTAGACCAGGTTGGACTATGGGTGGGCATGGGTCAATTAGACCAGGTTAGAAATGTCGTCGAACACAAAAAAGTGGCATCGTTGTTAGAGGTTATTATAACAATAACTACTTTGACTACTATGGTGTTGTGATCGACATAATATTACTATTGAAATTTTGGGTTAGGTCGGGTCGGGTTACCCGAAAAACCCCGGTAACCCGACCCGATACCCACCCCTAAGTAACAATCATTTTTAACCACGAAAGTGATTTTCTTACTAAAAAGAGGGTTATTAACCACGAAATTATTGTTTCATGGGTAAAGTTCAAATTATTGAAAATTATGATTTTATAAGTCATAATAGCCACGAAAAGTAAATTTTTGTGGCTAATAGCTAAAATTATTTTTTTGGGTTTTTTAATTTTTCATCGTTTTAGCCAGTGTTTTAAAAACCGAATTGGCCATCAATCCGACAGTATATATGTTTGGTTTTGGTTGAACCTGGTTGGACCAAGTTGGACCAGGTTGGACCAATGGTTCAATCATTAAATATTATACTCTATACTTTATACTTTCTTAATAATTTTGTAAAAATAATAATAAAAATAATCCTAATTTTAGTGAACCAGGCTGAGTCAATGAAAACCAAATTGGCCTCTAATTCTGGTTCAACCGGGTTGGACCGGCCGGTTTGGTTCGATTTTAAACACTGGTACCTCGAAGGCTAAATCTTTCTCTAAGTCACGATCTAGGAACATTACCTCAAATTTTACAAAACCAATCACCTGCGCGCACAACCCCGTTTCCCGCCTTTTCTTTTCCTCTTCCTTTCCTCTTCCCTCTTCGTTTTCCCCCCGTTCCTCCTCGTTCCTCTTCCCGCCGCGTTTCTTTCGTCTTCCCCCCGTGTTTTCCCCTTTCCTCTTCCTTTCCTCTTCCTTTTTCCCCCATTCCTCGTCTGGTTCCTCTTCCGGTAGCGTTTCTTTCTTCTTCCCCGTGTTTCCCCTTTCTTCTTCCCCAGCGTTTCCCCCTTTCCTCTTCCTTTCCTCTTCCCAGCCGTTTCCCCCCGTTCTTCGTCTGGTTCCTCTTCCCGCCGCGTTTCCCTCCTTGCCTCTTCTGCACTGATCTCTTCTCGTATTGGATTGCCACCACGCGACGACTCCATCAGCGAGTGGAGCATCGGCCAGCATCGGCTAGCATTCATCCGGCTATCAGACTACCGGCGAGCGTACCAGCGCCAAACGGAGTACAAACCTAATTTTTACCTCCTTTTTTTATTTTTCTATTTTTCTGCTGGAGTTGTACTTTTTAGTTTCTTGTGTGTATTCATTGGATATGTGATGCTAAAGTCAAAGAGGAAACAAGCTTGACAGCTAGAATCCACATTATTGTCTTAGACAATGGTTATTATTTCTACACTCAAGGTCAATTTCTGTTCATCAACGAATTCAAAGGAAGAGTTTTCATGCTTATTTGTAGGTTATATTTTCTTTATGTTTTCTGGTTTTACGAGATTTGGCCGTCTGGGTGAGGAAAGGTGGTGTTATCCATTACGCAAATGCTACTATGTGAATTTTGAAATGTAAATACGATAGTTAAGACTCTCTTGCCTCCAGATTTATACAATTGCATTTTAATAAAATAACTAGATGATGATCCAACAAGTCTTCATCCAAAGAGATGAAAAGTCTCGTGAACAAGCCCCTTCATTGGTCATTAACATATCCTGTGTGAAAGAAATTAATATATTGACCTGCATGTTATATCAATGTGATGAGTAACACAAACCATGCAGTTATTTTTTTTTAATTTTTTACAATATATTTCGGTTTCCTTTAGAAATAGATCAGTAGAAATTGACATGATATACTTGGCCAAAAACTTTGAGTTCTCCAAACTAGCAGTCTAAATTTATTAGAAGCTACTACATTATTTGCTTTTATTTATTAGGTTCAGTTTTACTGAATTTATTAGAGAACTAGTCAAACCCTTTTAATAGGATATTTATTTGGATTTCAGGACAGTAATGAAACATAAAGTTCTTAATAGATAAAGGACTGTTTTAATAGATAAAACCTAAAAGGAAAGAAGAATCTCAGGACAGTAATGATATAACCTGTCCCATGCAACCAGCTTAACTTTTATTTTACAAGCAAGCTGTACTTACAGCTAGAAATGGTGACTGGCCATGGAATCCCTTTTTTCCTTCTTAAAAGAACCATCTGCTTTGACTAGCATAATATAAAAACACTGTACTTGCCATCTGTTCATTTATTTTCGGCTATTATAGTTTCTTAAGAATGTGTTTTTGCTCAAATACTCTAACTTCTCTATATTTGAGAGTGCGTGTGTGTGTGTGTGAGTGTGGAATGCTTATGTTTTTATCATTTGAAAATAGAATGATGACTTGCTAAAGAGAAAGGGAATTACAAGGTTTGTATCAAACTCCATAGGATACCAGCAGAGGTACAACCAATTACCAGCCTTAATGATACTGCCATCTGTGAGTTTTGGTCTGTTTTGGGACCCTTTACCGTACAAGGAATGATGTTGGGTCTAAATTTTATTGCTCTCTCTCTCTCAGTGACTCTCTCTCATTAGTGCTCTCTTTCTTATCAGCAGTGACTCAATTGCTTAATGTCTTAGAGTAATGTGAATGGGAATTGAATGTAAATGAGAATGGTGAATATGTTTATGGAATGTGAATGGGAATGTGTTTATGGAATGTGAATGAGAATGTGAATTGGAATGTGAATGGGAATATGAATGGGAATGTGAATGGGAATGTGAAAGGGAATATGAATGGGAATGTGAATGGGAATGTGATTATGGAATGTGAATGGGAATATGAATAGGAATGTGAATGGGAATGTGAATGAGAATGTGAATGAGAATGGCTTAATGTCTTAGTGTAATGTGAATGGGAATGGCTTAATGTCTTAGTGTAATGTGAGTGGGAATGTTATGTGAATGTGTTTATGGATATGTGAATGGGAATGGAATGAGAATGTGGGAATGGAATGTGAATGGGAATGTGAACGGGGATGTGAATGGGAATGTGAATGGGAATGACTTAATGTCTTAATGTAATGTGAATGGGAATGGAATGTGAATGTGTTTATGGAATGTGAATGAGAATGGCTTAATGTCTTATTGTAATGTGATTGTGAATGTGAATGGGAATGGAACGTTTATTTTATTTCTATTAATGTTAATTCTTTTTTTTTCATTCTCTTTCTGTTAAGAGTTTGTTTGTTGAAAATGCTTGTTATAATGTTTTTTCTATCATGAGAGTATTCAGGTGCCTATAGGGTTCATTTTATTTATTTTTTGAGCCTCTAAATGAAAACGCAGTACTGATTACAACAAACAAGGCGAGAGGGGATGGAGTATGTACTGATAAAGAAACAACTCTTCCTTTCCACTTTCTAAAACTTTTTTGGTTATCAAGAATGGACAAGAGTTTGATGCAAAATTGGCGTTTTAGGTTATTCAACAAAGAATACAAAGAAGGGGTGAAGTATTTCATGCAAAAGGCACAAATTGTAGTAGGTTCAGACAATAAAGTTCGTTGTCCTTGCCGGGTTTGTGCTAATGGGGATTTTTATTCACTAAGCCGAGTCAAGCAACACTTATTTGTGCATGGGATGTTGCCAAGTTATACCCGTTGGGTCTTCCATGGTGAAAGTTACACAATTGAGGAAGTATTTCAGCAAAGACGACCTCATACGGTTGAAACAGACAACACTAGGATTCATGAACTACTACATGATGTAGAAGTGGAGCAAATTGTAGCTCATGGCAATGTTGAGGAATTTGGTGGGGTTGAGGGAGAAGCTCAACGCGGCGGGGAGCAATTTAATGACTTGTTTGCGGATGCTAACAAAGAGTTATATCCCGGGTGCAAGAGTTTCTCTAAATTGAAGTTCATCATAAGATTGCTCCACATAAGACGACAAGAATCTTGAGTAATAAAGCAATAGATGACTTGATTGGTCTCATTAAAGAAGCTCTACCCAATGGTGAGACATTGCCTCGTAATTATTATGAGGCTAAAACTTTGTTACGAGAGTTGGGTTTCTTTTATGAGAAGATAGATGCATGTAAGAATGATTGCATATTGTATTGGAAGCAATATGAGCAAGAACATAAATGCCCTCAATGTCATGAGTCGAGGTATGTTCACTCAAATACAAAAGGAAAACCCATCCCTTAGAAAGTGTTGCGTCATTTTCTGTTAAAGCCACGACTTCAACGTTTATTTGCATCAAAGGAAAATGCGAGGGATATGCGTTGGCACGCGGAAGTGCGTTTGCAAGAACCCAATGTATTGAGACATCCAGCCGATTCAGAACAATGGATGGGTTTTAATAATGACTACCCATGGTTTGCGGCTGATCCTCGAAATATAAGACTTGGTTTGGCTAGTGATGGCTTCAACCCATTTAGTAACATGAGCACATCTTATAGCATATGGCCTGTAGTTTTGATTCCTTACAATATACCGCCATGGAAATGTACGAAAGATCATTACTTCATGCTTAGTCTACTAATTCCAGGGCAAACATCACCTGGCAATGACATTGATGTCTACTTGCGCCCTCTTGTTGATGAGTTGAAAGATCTTTGGAATGAGGGTATCCAAACTTATGATGCTTACAATGGAGAAATTTTCATAATGCATGCTGCAGTATTATGGACAATTAATGACTTCCCAGCATATGGGTCATTATCTAGTTGGAGTACAAAAGGTAAATTAGCATGTCCGACGTGCATGCATGAAACACTTTCTTTTAGATTGAAACCTACCGAGAGATCATAAGTGGCGGAAAGATAAGAAGGTTGATGGAAAACAAGAGCTTCGTACAACACCTGCACCTCTGTCTGGCAGTGACGTGGAGAGAGAATTGAATGAGCTATCATTTTTTCCTTTTGGAAAAAATCATATGGCCAAGAAAAGAAAGCATGTCTTTTACTTCATTGTTTACCTATCATGTGGGTATTGCAGTAAGAACGTTATTACCTCTTGCTGTTAGAAAATTTAAAGATCTGAAGGGTGAGAACTTGACAAATGCATATGCCTTTATTCAGGTACTCTCAAATATATATATTTTTTTTACTCTTAATAACTTATTGCTTATTAAAATTCATATTTTTTTTACGTAGGACAAGTTTGACATTGATATCACAAACAAGGACCATAAGGCGATTGTACGCAACATGATGATGTCAACCTTTCATAGGTATAGGGGTCAGTTGCATACATGGTTCAAGGAATATGGTGGAGAACCACAAGGCAGGCTGACGCCATATCCAGCGTTGTCAACAGATGTTTGGAAAAACCTTTGTGACTGCTTTTGTATCTTCGACTTTAAAGGTAACTTATACATTTTAGTTATATTACGTGCACTTCAGTTATTAATACATCTTATTACTAAATTTATGTTTACAATTGCAGAATCAATCTGTAAAAAACAAGATAAACATACAAAAGAAGATTGTTCGACATAAGATTGGTCAGATGTCGTTTTAACACATTTATCGAGATATGGTAATGTATTACATTTATTTAAGTTACTTTGTCTGTGTTGAATTTTTATATTTACGAGTAATTTAGATTTTTAATTCTTATATCTTATAGGGAGATGATACAAGTCCTATAAATCAGTTTAACCAAATTCATTGTTCAAAAAATAGCAAGTGGGGGTTTGGTGCAGAAGAAAAGTATGTAAGCATTAGTTTTTTCTGTGTAAATTTTTTTTTTAAATTTTTATATTGAGTTTTTTTTTTTTTTTTAATAAAATATTTTCTATTTTTAGAACCAAATGGTTGAAGCTAAAGAAGCTGCATCTGAAACCGGTTCTGTTGATGAAGCAAAGATTGTGGAAAATATTCTTGGATATAGGTCTGGCTACATCAAAGGTCAAAGGACAGCCCAACCACGTATTATCAGAGGATCTCGAAATTCTACTGCAACACACGTTGAAAAAAAATTGTCTGAGTATTCTCAAAAAATTCAATCATTGAAGGAAGAAATGCTTCTATGCGTGAAGAGCATTCTCGGGAGATACAAATGTTGAAAGATGAGAACAACAAGAGTACCAAACAGATGGAGGAAAAATATGACAAACAGATGGAGGAAAAATATGACAAACAGATGCAGGACATGTTTGAGATGATTCGTAAGTTGCAGGAAACACAAAATAAAAGTTAGACATGTATTTTTTTTTTTATACTTTGAGTACTTATATGTTGAATTTATATGTTGATACTAGGTCTTCTACAGAATATATGAATATGTATTTTTTTCCCCATACGTTATAAAATATGAAATATTATTTTGTTCGAATTTATATAATATATTTTTATTATCTTTATATTTGCTTATAATAATATTTATTTTTATATTTTGATATTTTTTTTTTTAAAGTATAATAGTCTGAATATAGAAAATAGGAAAAAAAATAGATAAAATCTATAAAAAAATTAAAATTCTTGTCACAAAATTTATATTTTGTAACAAAATATGTAAAGTTAAAACTTGTCACGAAAAATATTTTTGTAACAACAAATATTATTAGTTACGTAAATATTTGAGACAATAAGTATATTTGAAAACGCAAATTAAAAATTATTTCAAAAAAACTATTAAAAATAAGCTATCTTTTTGTCACAATTTTTTTCATGACAAAAATATTGGAATTTGTTGTCATGAATAATTTTGTGACAAGAATTTTATTCAAATTTCATAGGTATTTGTCACAAAAAATTTTGTGACAACAATTTGTAATTTCTTGTCACAAACCTTCAACTTTGTGGTAAAAGACTAAACCAAATTTGTTACCTGGTACTTGTCACAAAATTATTTCGTGACAACAAGGTGTTATTTCTTGTCACGAATCGTGAATTTTGTGACAACAAATTAAACCAAATTTGTTATTTGTCTTCGACTATTTTTGTCTCAATATTTATTTTCGTGACAACATCTAATGCTTTGTTGTCACGAATTTTAAATTTCGTAACAACAACTTCTTGTAACAAAAACAATGTCACGAAGTTTTTGTCACGAAAATTTCGTGACAAGAAACTTCTTGTCACGAAAATATTACCTCTTGTCACGAATTTGATTCGTGACAAGATAGTATGATTCTTGTAGTGGACAAGCGTGAATTTTGTGATAATTCAATCCCAAGTCAGACATCAACTTCCTTGATTCATACCAATTTGAAGGGAGTGAGTTATCTGCAGGAAAAGCATCCTTAAGTAGTCTCAGTTCATCCGAAAAGGACTTATTACTCCACTTGTGCAGACACTTCAACTGAAATAAATGCACCATAAATGATAACTTAGAGTACTTGCTGCACCCTCCATATAAGGGTTTCATGGCTTCATCCAACATCTCATTAAACTTTGATGCTTCTAAATGTTTGCATTCCACGTCTGCTGGTCCACCGGTACTACCTTGTGCGAAAGCATCGATCAACATTGATTCCTTTCTCTTTGATGTCCAATGTCATCCAGGTTTTCTTCCCGTCGTCGTTTATGTGACTCCCCATGTAAGTTCCACGTAGTGTACCCTCGAAAGAATCCATCCTTAACAATGTGAAAAGCAATCACTTCTGTATCTTGGTTAAATTTGTTCTCACACTTCGCACAAGGGCACAACATGACCCCTTTCCCAGTGATGCCCTTGTTTGCTTTGCATAGTCCACAAAGAACATAACTCCATCGACAAATGATTGTTCACATCGACTAAACTTAGTGGGGTACTTGAACATCCAACTCTTATCCGCTAGAAAATCCATTAGTCAACACAAATATTTCTAAAGAATACCTACAGGCATCAGGACAATCATTAGTAAAAGATGAATTTGGTCGGGCTACTGCAAGATGGAGCTCATCTATCAAGACATTCGTCATAAGCTTAATCCAATATGGCCTTAGAGGAACTTATCTTGGTTTAAAAAAAGTGGTAAGTGACATTACGGGGACACTAGTGCTCTATAAAATACTAACCCTTCAAAATGTAAGTCCATTGATCAACAGCTATACAGAAAGAACTGAAGTCCTTTATAACCACACGCTCTTGGAGATGCACATTACTAAAAATAATTGAACCTTGGATTGAGCATCCATCTTGGACCACAATCACATTATTCATTTAAATAGAATGATTGAGACAAACGAAGAGAAGCCAGGCTCCAGCAATCATTATACAATACATAAAAATAATCCTCATTTTTTGAAATGATGAAAACATGGGATTCACTAAGAAACCTGAAAGGATAGAGAGTATAAGGACAGGTCAAGGAGAAAATCGGGAGAAGGCAGCAAAGGCCAGGGACTACGGATTCTGACCAAAATGGGAAGAGATAAGCTGAAAGCAAGGTGCTGATTCGTTACCTCTTTTCTATCTAGCCCATCTGGCGTATCATTCGCTTCTCAAGGAACATGATGCCAATTAAACTGTCTAATTAAACAATATGACAACTAAATTACCTGATTAAACATGATGCCAACTAAACTGCCTCATTAAACATTATACAAACTAAACTGCTGGATTAAACATGATTCTAACCAAACTATCTGACTGAACACGATGCCGACCCAACTATTTTACTCAAAATGATGACAACTAAACTACCAAACTCAACATGATGCCAACTAAACTACCTATTTAAACATGAGGCCACTAAGCTACCTATTTAAACATAAGGCCACTAAACTACCCAATAAAACACGATGCCAGCAGATGGATGAATTATGTTGTATTATTAAATAATCAACAGAAATAAACACCAATCTAAAAGAGAATTAAATAATCAAGGATCAGCCTTACAGTGGTTTTATTTCCAGGCTCAGCAGACGGATGAATTATGTTGTTCTGAGCAGAAAAAGAATATCATGATAAGTAACTTGTATCTCCAATTACCTGCAGTTGAAAGATAATTATCAATGTGTACAAATTTCTAAGGCATACAGTTATAGTGATTGACACAGAAGATAGTGGGTGGTGTTGAGTTGTCGTCTTAATGTCAAAGAAAGGTAGGAATCCACTGTGAACATGTATATTAAATCACAACAGGAGGAATGTTAATCAAACAAGAAACTTACTGTCAGAAATTGAAGAAACGTAGGGATCAAACTACTGAATAAGCCACCAAGCTGTATTGTAAATAACTCTGTAGATGCAAATTTCACCCATATACTTCTTGGATAGAAAGGACAGGGATGAACAGGAGCAAGGAGTAGATCACATCCACCACTGCTGGACGCACGCGATCGACCTGGAAGGGGATGCAGCACGGGAAGAAACGCAATGGTCAAACACGAAGTCGGGAAGGGAAACCTAATCGCGACTGGGTTGGAAAATCGCGACTGCGAAGAACTATTCGCGACTAGGGAAATTCAACAAATTAGGAAAGTCATGTTTTAAAAACCGACTCGACCCGGCCGGTTCGACTCGACTCAATCAGAACCGGGACTTAAAACGGTTGGTTTAAATTGAAAACCGTAAGAGAGTGAAACACCGAACGACCCGGGCGGTTTGATTGGTTCAACCACTAAATTGTTGAACCGGCCGAACCAGTTCAACCGATTTGGTTACCGTTGGTCCAACTTCTAGGTTTAAAACTAAATCGCAAAGGAAGTTTAATTATATTTGATCTCAGATATATGATTTGTTTTAGATGATACTTATTAAAATTTTAAATAATTATTTTATTTTTAAATATTTTTAGTGGAGGTAGACCGTAGAAGAACACTAGAACTTGTTATGATATTTTTTTATTTAAAAATGATGCATATCCGGTCTAACCACCGGTTGAACCCAATTGAACTGGTTAAACCAAAATCAGACCTCCCACCGGTTCGATGACCGGTTCGATGACCGGTTCGGTTTTCAAAATATTGGTCACGATAACAAAAAAAAATTATTAATTATGGGCTGGTTAATTAATTTGTGGGCAGGTTTTCTTTTATTCGTGGGCTATTTTTTTTTTATTCGTGGGCTATTTTTTTTTATTCGTGGGCTGGTTCACATGTGCCCCTTTATCATTAGAACAAAAATCTTTAATTATATGTATATACATAATGTGTATGTATGTATGCACCAAAATGTGCACAGCCCAAATTCAACAGGTCCAGGAGTCCAACGATCCAACAAACAAGGTTCGTGGACAGGCCTCGACGATTCTCAGATTTGCCCGACGCAGCCCATCGTCGAACTCATCCGTCTCGCCGCATCATCGACACAGTGAGTCATCTTACAGCCAACATCAACTCAGTGAGTCACCGTCTAGTCAGCAACTACTCGGTGAGTCATCGCCACATAAGCGCGAGTCAGCATACAGTCATCCACTTCAACCGAGAAGATAAAATCTTTGGAAAGAGGTCACGATCCTCATTCAAGGGATCTCAACAGGGAGTTCCTGGTCTCCCTCCTCCCCTCTTCTTCCACAACCTCACGAGCAGAAAGGGGATTGTGATCCCCTTTCCCAGGCAAAATCCCTCAACCACCACACAGACAGGCTACAAAAGGCCAGAAGCTCCCTGTTCCAGGGGTTGGAAAAACTTTCATCCCTACGGTTGGAGAAATTAACCTCAAAAGACCTCTCGGCAAGTGAAGAACTTTCTCCCTCTCCCAAACTGAAGGACACAAATTCCTTCCCGAAGGAGAAGCTCTCACGCATACGAGGTTGGAAAAAATCGAAGTTCGGCGACCTTCTTGCCGAAGAAAAAATACACTCGCGGAAGCTCTCGAACCAGAGAAGTTCAGCCACTGCAGTTCGTCGTTCAACAGTTCAACCGGAGCAGCTCTACACGTTCGCCGGCAACGTCACAAGTCGAAACACACGGAACACAAATACTTTCGTCCGACCGACCAAAGCCACACCAGATCGTGCACACTCGTTCCCAGAACTCAACTTCGACGTTCTCGCCAAAAGCCGAAACTTCGACAAATTCACACGGAGATCGAATCAGAGGGTTATTAGGAGAGTGGACTCGCATTCCTTGATACAAAACACACCCTGTAACACAAAATTATTCTAAAGTAATCGACAGATTCTCTCGGTCGCGCCTCTTCGCGGACCGGCAGATTTTTGGTGAAACAGATTTGGCATACCCGGTGGGACATTTCCTACCTCTCATCTCCTTCTCCGTCCAACCAAAAAAAAAAATCCCCAGCCTCAGCCATGGCCAGCAATGCCAACAACAGCAACAACAACAACAACAACAACAACGGGGGCAAGCAAACTGCCTCCTCGAGCTCTGCAGCCGCGCCCCGCCGCGACAGCAAGCTCAACCGCAGGAGCTCGTGGACCATCTGCCGACCTCCACGCTCCTACCTCTCCACCACCGGCCATTCCCAATTACAAGGGCCTTGGCCAGGAGTTTGTCCACTGGAGAGGCTCCTTTAATGCTAGATGTGCGCCGTCCGAGTGCGGTACCAACCACAAAGCTACCGCGGCCTCTACCAAAACGAGTCGCCGACCGGGTCAGAATGATCCCGGCAGCAAATAGGCCGACCTACCTGCCCGTCGACACCACACCACCGACGCCTTGCCGTCCGGTGGTCAGTCCAACCCAATCGCCACCATCGCAAAGGAGCTCATGCCTCTCGCTTTGGTGCAGCGGTGCAACAACAACGGGGGCACAAACTCCTCCTCCGCGGCCAGAATGAATTAGCCATCGGCCTCCTCCGTCTGAGAGAGCGACCGCCCGAAGACAAATCTCCAATCGTGACCATCTCTCACGATCTCTTAGCCGCGCTAACTTCAGCAGCCGGCTCACCACCCATTCGTTCGCCTCATCGACAGACACCGGCGACCTCCCCGGCTGCGCTATCACCCATTCCGCCTTGCCGCATCTCATCGGGGGCTGCCTCCACAAGCCAGTCGCCCACAGCAACTTCTCCACACCCAAGAACACCGACGACCGTCTTCCCAAAGCGGTCACCAGCAAAATATTCTCCACTTCGATCTGCGTTGGGAACAGCTCCGTCGACGCCGACCGTCAAAATGGCCGCAATGACGACGTCGGTCAAAACAATCGAAGAGCAGCTTGCCGAAATGCAAGCTGCATTTAAAGAACAGAGCGAACAACTGCGCATCAAAGACGCGCAACTCGCAGCTCGCGATCTCCAGATCACAAGGATGATGGAGCGGCTCGAAATGGGCGCGGCCGCGAACAGCACCGGCGTTTCGCAAGAGGTCGACCGAAACCGGGCGACTACTAGCGGCTCCGCCAAACCATCGCGAGAGGATCCTGCCTCTGACGACGAGATGCAGCCCATCGTACCGACGGTCATCCACAGAGGTCGAACTGAAGCAGAGCCGGCTGCCCTCACCTTAGATGCGGTGACTGAACTCATCAACCGTGCCATGCGAAACGGCTCCGGCGAAAGCAAGTCGGTGGCCTATCGAAAGCCGTACACGCAGAGGAGACAAAACATCCCAATGCCGCTCGGCTACCATCCTCCGAAATTCCAGCAGTTCAATGGCGACGGGCACCCCAAACAACATGTCGCCCATTTCATTGAAACATGCAACAACGCCGGCACAGACAGCGACTTGCTGGTCAAGCAGTTCGGCCGGTCGTTGAAGGGAAATGCCTTCGACTGGTACATCGAGCTGCCCCAGGAGTCAATTGACAGCTGGGAACAACTGGAGCGAGAATTCCTCAGCCGATTCTATAGCACTCGGCGCACCGTCACTCTAGTCGAGATCGCCAATCTGAAGCAAAAGAAAGGCGAAAAGGTCGTCGACTACATCAACCGGTGGAGGAACCTGAGCCTCAACTGCAAAGAAAGCTCAAACT
The DNA here is from genome assembly GCA_019845555.1 of Aristolochia fimbriata. Lineage (NCBI taxonomy): Eukaryota > Viridiplantae > Streptophyta > Magnoliopsida > Piperales > Aristolochiaceae > Aristolochia > Aristolochia fimbriata. The sequence goes on along the minus strand of CM034084.1, from coordinate 15,417,892 downwards.
TGTCTCTCGAAGCCGAAATCGAAATGTGATCGCGAGGGATGCAATGGGAGCTCCTGCGCTACATTTGAAGTCGGAGGCGAACTGACTTTCAAGAGCTCGCGACAGAGGCTCACAACATGGAGAACCTCATGGAGGAGCGAGGGGAAGAAGTTACGTCATTTGCCGATCCTCGCGAGAAAGGAGAGGCAGTCGTGACCGCGCCAAAAGAAACGAAGGAGAAAACAAAATCCTCCTTCACGACAAATACTTTCGAGCTTATTAAGGTCGGAAGTAAGGTCAAGGCAACCTACCTCCCACGACAACTGACCGGAACCCACCGAAAGTTATCTCTGGAGGAACGACAAGCAAAGACATATCCCTTTGCCAATGCAGACGTTCCTATCATGCTCGACCAACTCCTCGACAACCATCTACTCAAATTGCCAGAAATCAAAAGACCCGGCGACTTGTCTAGGAGCAAAGATCCAAACTTCTGCAAGTACCATCGCTTGGTCGGGCATCCGACCGAGAAGTGCTTTGATTTGAAGGATCGGATCATGGAGCTCGCGGCTCAAGGCCGCATTGAAATTGAAGGAGCCAAAAACACGGCCTCCTCATATATCATCTCCATTCAAGCCGAAGTCAAACCAGCGAAGCTCGGGCAAACAAACAACATGTCGCAAAGAAGGAGTACCGCCCAAAAATCCGGTCCCTCCAACCAACCACACAACAACAGATGACCACCGCTAAGGTCGCACCAAAACCGGCACCCCAGAAGAAACCGCAGCCGACGCAGGGGGTGGATCCTAGTCACCCGGAGAAAGAAGCCTATTCGAATCGAACCGCACCAGCGAACACCGAACCAAGGCGGCTGCCAAACAAAAAAAAGCCGCTGGCCAAAAAAAAACTCCCAGACCAACGCCCGGGAGGCAAACAAGAAGAAGAGAAGACCCGCCACTTTGGCGGAGTTCTTCCCAAAGGAGTTTTTTAGCCTCAGCAATGGTGGCAACCTGTTCGATAGCTCCTCCCAACCAGCAGCAGCCAAAGACAAAGGCAAACGACCGGTCGTCGAATGCGACGACCTCGAGACGTCATTGAAGCAAATCTCGTCACTCAACGAGATAGAAGACGACCTCGACTTGGCCATTCAGTCAAGACAAGCCTTAATTCGAGTCCTCGACAAACTAGAGGAACTCCAAGCCGAAGTAGAGAGGTTGCTCATGAGAAAGCATGACTTGCCGAAGGTCGGGTTAACTCCACCCTACCGAAAGGAGGAAGAAGATGCACAATCCTCCCCGCAACCAGTAAAGTCAGAAGAGGCACTCGTCGTCTCCTGCCCACCGCGCATTGTGTTCCGAGAGAAGGATGCACAACTGGGGGCATGACCTCCTCCTCCGCGACCAAACAAACTGCTGGACACGACCAAAACAAGTGCCCGGCGACCGAGCCGAGCACCCTTCGAAGCTCCGCGACCAGCCAAACTGCTGGCCGCGACCAAAACAGGTGCCCGACGACCGACCCGAGCACCCTTCGAAGCTCCGCGACCAGCCAAACTGCTGGCCGCGACCAAAACAGGTGCCCGACGACCGAGCTGAGCACCCTTCGAAGCTCCGCGACCAGCCAAACTGCTGGCTGCGACCAAAATAGGTGCCCGGCGACCGAGCCGAGCACCCTTCGAAGCTCCGCGACCAGCCAAACTTCTGCCCGCGACCAAAACAGGTGCTCGGCGACCGAGCCGAGCACCCTTCGAAGCCCCGGCGACTGAGCCGAGCACCCTTCGAAGTCCCGGCGATCGAGCTGAGCACCCTTCGAAGCTCCGCGACCAGCCAAACTGCTGGCCGTAATCAAAATCGAGTCGAACACAACTCAAAGCTTCGCGACCAACAGCAAAGTCGGCCGCGACCAAAACAAGTGCTCGGCGACCAAGCTGGGCACAATTCAAAGTTTCGCGACCAGCAACTTAGCTGGCCGCGATCGAAACAAGTGCCCGGCGACCGAGCCGAGCACAGTTCAAAATCAGCGCCCAGCAACACAACGGACGCGAAAAAAAAATACAGAGACACCACCCGACGACCGAGTCGGGTGCTATACTACAAACTCCTCAAGGGCCGGGCGACCGAGCGACGCCGACGCCGCCAACGTAACAAGGTAACGATTCTATCTTCTCAAAAAAAAAAAAAAAAAAAAGCTGAGACAATAAGAAGTCGTCGCCGAACAAAAAGCTGCGACAAAAAGAAGTTGTCGCAAAAGAACAAAAAAAATGCAGCGATAAAAAAAAAAGCAGTCGCAAAAGAAAAGAAGTGGTCGACGACCAAACCAGAGCTGACCACTCAGCAGCTCGCACCCGGCGACCGATCCGGGTGCACCAACGCAGGAATTGAGCCTCCTAGCGACCCAACCGAGCTCAGCCGAACCAAAGCCTCGGCACTTGGTGGCCCAAACAGAAGTCAGCCTCCTGTCAGTCTCCTGGCAACTAGCCGAGCTCAGCCGAACCAAAGCCTCGGCACTCGGTGGCTAAAACAGAAGTCAGCCTCCTGGCGATGACTGAGCCGAGCTCAGCCGAACCAAAGCCTCGGCACTCGGTGGCTAAAACAGAAGTCAGCCTCCTGGCAACTGAGCCGAGCTCAGCCGAACCAAAGCCTCGGCACTCGATGATCAAAATAGACGTCTAACCTCCCGGCGATCGAGCCGGCCAAGTTTAAAACGACAACTGCAGCACCCGGCGACCGAGCCAAACTCAGCCAACATACCAGGTACGTAACTCGTTTCTGGACAAAAAAAAAAAGCAGCGACAAAAAGAAGCAGTCGCTAAACAAGAAAAAGACCGCGACAAAAAGAAGCCGTCGCTAAAAAAAAAGGAACTACGACAAAAAGAAGCGGTTGTAAGAAAAAAAAAAGGAAAGGTCAACACAACTCGCACCCGACGACCCTTGCCAGCTGCAACCTTGCATTAGCAATCAACTCTGGCCGACTGCGACCAGACTGCTAATTGCACCTGACATCCAAAACAGGTGTGCTAGCGCAGACAAACTATCTCCTAGCGACCTAGCCCGATCAGTCCACAGAAATTTCAGCACCTGGCGACAGAGCCCGGCGCGACCCGAACGAATTGCAGCACCTGGCGACAGAGCCAGGCGCCATACAAACTCACAACGTTTTGCACAAAAAACTGTCAGTTTGCCACACAGACAAATTGACAATCACTTAGAGCGCAAGACAGAGAAAAGAAAAATTCAAAAAAAAAAAAAAAAAAGAACAACGTGAAAAAAAAAAAAAGAGAGAGAGAATGAGAGACTGAGGGAGGAGTTGAAAATGAGAAGAGAGAAAAAGAGGAAGGAAAAGGAAGAGAGAAGAAAAAAAAAGAGAGTGGGGACCCGGGCTGACTCGAATTCAATCCGCGACTGCCGGGAGAAGAAAAATCTTACAGTACCTTTAAATGCTGGTTCGCGGAGAAGTTCTGACACAAGCCGGGAAGATTGCAGAGCCAAACCGCAGTAGCAAGTCGTAGTTCCAAATTTTGTAGTTCGCAGAAATGTCTCCCAACTCGCAGTCTCCCAATCCGAAGCCAACCTAAGTCGTAGATAAAACCAAATTTGCGGACTGTCTTCTCAACCTAAATTCGCAGGCAGAAAGGGGACCAAAATCGCACAATACACCCAGAAGAGAGAGACTAGCCTTTAAACTGAATTACCCAAATTTTGCGGGGGAGCGGATCAGTGCGTCTCCCACTTAAGAAAGAGCACCATGCAGGGCGGGGCCCACGGCGCTGCCTCCCTTCTTCCTCCTACGCTGGAGCAATTCTGCCGAAGCTGGAGCTCACTGCTGAGTCAGCGCCACAGGCGGGGCCCACAAAGACGCCTCCCCCTCTTTCTGCTTATTGGAGCAGTTTCTGCCGGCCGGAGCTCGGCTGGCTGCTGAGTCGGCCACCCCGCAGGGCCCCCACAACGCTGCCTCCCATCTCCCCCAGCGCAAAAAATCCATTTTTTCCGAAGCTGAATTTCGCCAGATGAGTCAGCGCCATGCAATGTGGAGTTCACTGCGCAGTCTCTCTCTTCTCCGGCGCTGAAGCAAAGCTACTGAAACTGCACCTCTTCACCAGCGCGACATCCAAAGTCGCCGAAGTTTGCAGAATTTCGCAAAATCCATTGCGTCGGTCTTCTCTGAGGCTTCGAAACGACAACACTCAAAGCATACCGAAGCCAGCAGCTCAACCCCAATTCGCCGTTGTTGCTCAAACCTGGGCGACATCTCTGCTCAGGTATCCATCATCTCTCTATACCGTACATACTCCACAAGCACGCCAGAAAAAAAAAAAAAAAAAAAAAATAAACAAAACAGCTCTAAAACAGCAAGAGAGCCAAAAAAAAGAAAGAAAAGAAAAGAATAAAAAAAAATACGTACAAGGTGTACAGAAAATATACATTGTCCTAAAAAAAGCAAGAGGACAGAAAAGCATACGTACACAAAAGATAAACGATCCTAAAAGAGTAAGAGGGTCAACAAAAAAAAAAAAAAAAAAAAAAAAGGTGTGTGTGCGTCGTGTTCATTCATCTTCACATTCGAAATTTGTTCGTTCCTCCCGAACGAACAAGTCTCGAAGGGGGCAATTTGTATGCACCAAAATGTGCACGGCCCAAATTCAACAGGTCCAGGAGTCCAACGATCCAGCAAACAAGGTTCGTGGACAGGCCTCGACGATTCTCAGATTTGCCCGACGCAGCCCATCGTCGGACTCATCCGTCTCGCCGCATCATCGACACAGTGAGTCATCTTACAGCCAACATCAACTCAGTGAGTCACCGTCTAGTCAGCAACGACTCGGTGAGTCATCGCCACATCAGCGTGAGTCAGCATACAGTCATCCACTTCAACCGAGAAGATAAAATCTTTGGAAAGAGATCACGATCCTCGTTTATGGGATCTCAACAGGGAGTTCCTGGTCTCCCTCCTCCCCTCTTCTTCCTCAACCTCACGAGCAGAAAGGGGATCGTGATCCCCTTTCCCAGGCAAAATCCCTCAACCACCACACAGACAGGCTACAAAAGGCCAGAAGCTCCCTGTTCCAGGGGTTGGAAAAACTTTCATCCCTACGGTTGGAGAAATTAACCTCAAAAGACCTCTCGGCAAGTGAAGAACTTTCTTCCTCTCCCAAACCGAAGGACACAAATTCCTTCCCGGAGGAGAAGCTCTCACGCACAGAGGTTGGAAAAAATTGAGTTTGACAGCCTTCTTGCCGAGAAGAAAATACACTCGTGGAAGCTCTCGAACCAGAGAAGTTCAGCCACTGTAGTTCGTCGTTCAACAGTTCAACCAGAGCAGCTCTACACGTTCGCTGGCAACGTCATAAGTCGAAACACACGGAACAGAAATACTTCCGTCCGACCGACCAAAGCCACACCATATCGTGTACACTCATTCCCAAAACTCAACTTCAACGTTCTCGCCAAAAGCCGAAACTTCGACAAATTCACACGGAGATCGAATCAGAGGGCTATTAGGAGAGTGGACTCGTATTCCTTGATACTAAACACACCCTGTAACACAAAATTATTCTAAAGTAATCGACAGATTCTCTCGGTCACGCCTCTTCGCGGACCGGCGAATTTTCGGTGAAACAATGTATATAAATATAAATATATATAAAATTAAATTAAAAACTTTAGGTTTGAAATTATTGATCAATTAAAATGCATTATTTGTAAATTGTTTGGTAATCATATAGTTGATGAAAATTTTCCAACTATAATTCAGATTAATTAAGTTTTACCTTAAGTTTTTATTTTATTTAAATATTTAAATTATAATTAAGTTTTATTAATGGTAAATGTTGGCATTCCCTTAATCTGTTGTGATGTCGCTAATCAGGGATAGTCCACTGGTCGCCAAAAATTAACATGTAATGACTGTCCACCAGTCGGCATATTATAATGTGTACGAAGACTATTTCATCAGTCGCTAATTGTTGATAATAGGGACTGTCTATTAGTAGTCATACTTCAACATTTAGGAGACTATTTTAATATCAGTCATTATTATACAATAATTGGGAACTGTTTACCAAATGCATACCAGTCACCAGTAACCTTAAGTTATGGCACTGCCTACCAGTCGCAATTTCATAAATTGTAACGACTGGTACCCAGTTGCAATTTCATAAATTGTAACGACTGGTACCCAGTCGCCATTACTTTTCAATCTATAGTGACTGATGTGGTCAGTCGCCATAGGAGAAACCAGTCGCTATAAATTAATTTTGGCGACTCGTAGCTTTAACCCGTTGCAAATAAGCAAAACTAGTCGCCATTTGTTACTTATTGGTGACTGGTTCTTCTATACCAGTCCCCAAAAATAGGTTTTTTACTAGTGAAACGATCAAAAATTTAAAAAATTGAAAAAATAATTTAAATTATTAGCCACGAAATTTTACATTTCGTAGCTATTATGACTTATAAAATTATCACTTTTTATAATTTAAACTTTACCCCTGAAACAAAAATTTCGTGGTTAATAACACTCTTTAGTAATTAAATTGATTTCGTGGTTAAAAATATTGTTACTAAAAAAATAATTTCTTGTAGTGAGTGCGTGTAGTGTGGCCGTTTTTAGCCATGGTTTATGTCAAACCATGGCTAATAATGGACCATTTGCCATGGTTTCACACGAATCCGTAGCTACTATTAAAAATTGCCACGGTTTGTGAAAAACTGTGGCAATTTCTAACTAGTAGCCACAGTTTCAAACAAAACCGTGGCAAGAAGGCTTATTTCTAGTAGTGGCGGTAAACAGGTGACTCCTAAAGCTGTGTGTTCAGCTATAGCCAACCTCGGAGTGACCCACTTTTGTGCGCTCATGTTGTCCTCAACACCTTGCTGAATGCTCACCCTGATGAAACCATTCTCCCCCTCCCCCGCCATGTCCATGTAATGACAGGCGGAGCTTCCCCTCCCCCTTCTTTCCTCTGCGCCATGGTCGAATGAGGCTTTCGTGTCACCACGTTTATGGCCTCTTTCAGCTCTTGTGCTGTTTGTGCATGGAAGCCAGAATGGGACACACTGCCACCCGGGCTCGCCTCAATGCCCGTCAGGGAGTTCGATACATTCGCCTTGAAGGCCTTAATGTTGTGATGCTGCAATGCCTTATGAAGATCTTTGACTAACTGAATTCACTGATCAGCTATTTAAAATTAATGAAAAGGACAACAGAGGTGCATGCAAGTGTGCTCAACCTAAAATACACCGAATTAAAGCTAGCTCTTTCGAAGGGGCACATATACGGGAGACTCTTGAATGAAATCCAGGGACTCTTGACATGATCAGGATGCGAAGTTATCTCTCAGTCATGATCTTTGATATGCATGGGCCGGGATACAACATATGGCCTAGCTACTCATATTCAATCTTTCATTAGATTTTTATCCTTTTCTCGTTTTTAAATGATTTCTTCAAGCTGATTTTAATCCTTGATGTAGCTAGTGACATCTACTGCCTTTCGATCTTCCTCTTGACTTAAAACTGCACGTACCCAAGTGAGGCTGGCCTGGTAGCTAGCTGATCAATTAATATATATGCCCCTATATATACTGATATATTTATAGAGAACTTAGGAAAGAAGAGAGAAAAAATTAAGGAGGGTGCGTATATATATATACCCGTCAGTCTCAGTCATTTTGATGGCAGTTGTGTCTCAGATTTCTACTGTAACTAGAAACTTGCTGGGTGTAATGGAGACTTGCAGGCACTTGTGGAGGAGTATTAATATTTGCTGGCTTTACTTAATACTGGTGTCCAAGGCACAAGCAGCTCCATCCAGCAGGGTGCAGTTACGAATAGAGGGCAGACATGTAATGATCGATATTTCATGTTATTGACTTCTGGGTTTTCATTTCTTCTCCTATCCAAAGCCTCCCCCTTTTGATCTTTGTATAAGGAACAATGAATTTGCTTCCAATTACTTCGTTAATGGCGGGAACGCTGCAGGCAGTGATTGACAATGGCATCATCACACTCACGTTGCTGAACCCAGAGGGGATTGTCGCCGGAATCCAGTACAATGGTCTTGACAATCTTATGGATGTTCAAGCTAGAGAAACAAACAGAGGGTACGTACTGATTCTCGTGCATGCATGACACTGATCCATGAAGTAATTAGTCTACATATATAAATGATATAAACAAATTTTCGCATCAATATTTTTCATTACATGCAATAGTTTTTGCTAATTAGGTAAACAAAAAGAATTTAATTGTGCTTCCTTTGACGATTTGATACAGATACTGGGACCTAAACTGGAATGACCCAAATCAGAGCAGAGGATTTTTTGATATGTAAGTCATCTGAACAAGTACTTATCAAGGCAAGGTCAGTTCTGTGGAAGCTGCATGTACTTTTCATGTATATATGATCAGTTGTTCAACGCATGATTTTGTAGAATCAAGGGAACAGAGCTCGGGGTAATACGAAACGACGAAAAACAGGTGGAGGTCTCCTTCACTAAGAAATGGGATTCTTCTTTGAGCGACAGTCAGGTTCCTCTGAACATAGACAAGAGGTAATTAATTAACTAAATACAGCTATTACATTTGTTTTTTTCTTTAATCACTGACTAGTACCGCAGATTCGTGGTGCTTCGTGGTTCATCTGGGTTCTACTCGTATGCCATATATGAACGATTACAGGGGTGGCCTGGTTTCGGACTTGCACAGATGAGACTCACGATCAAACTGAGAAGAGAAAAGTAAGACGGTTCAATCCTTTTCAATTACAAGTAAATAAAACTTCTGGATCGATCCCATGAAACAATTTCATGCATGCACGATGGGATTATCGATCAATCAACTGAAATTGCAGGTTTCGTTATTTAGTTGTGGACGATACCAGGCACAGTCTAATGCCCGCCATGGAAGATCGAGAGCCTCCTCGAGCTCGGCCTTTGGCTTACAAAGAAGCCGTGCTCCTTGTTAATCCCACTGACGCAAATCTCACAGGAATGGCAAGTAATTTCTTTTCGGTCTGCAGGGGAATGTGAATGTGAAACAGGGGAATGAGGATGTGAAAAATTAGCAGATAAATTTCTATTAGGTCTTGTTAATGTGAATGGAATTATATGCAGGTGGATGACAAGTACCAGTTTTCGGTGGAGAACAAAGACGCCCATGTTCATGGCTGGATTTGCTCGGACCCTACGATAGGTTTTTGGCAGATCAATCCCAGCCATGAGTTCCGATCAGGTGGACCCATGAAGCAGGAGCTCACATCCCATACAGGCCCCACCACCCTCGCTGCTCGTCTTCTGCCCCCTACAAAACCATGCATCTTTTTTCAGTTTCTTCCTTCCCTTATATATATATATCCTGCAGGTAATTAATTAGGACCTTTGAATTGAAAGCTTTTCTTGAAAGAAAACATCTCCTTCGTGGACAGATCTTTCAAACTATGCATTACGCTGGGAAACCCATGATACCAAACTTCCAAGACGGAGAGCCATGGAAGAAAGTCTACGGCCCTGTTTTCTTCTATCTTAACAAAGTTGAAGATCATGGCGTAGCTCCATTCCCTTCCCTCTGGGAGGATGCAAAAAGACAGGTTCATTAAGTCCCAACATTAATTTGATCCATGATTTTTTAATAAATGTCTGCAAATCCATGTATTGATTAATTTTCTCTATGTTAAATACAGATGGAGGAAGAAGTTAAAAGGTGGCCTTATAACTTTCCAGCATCTGCTGATTTCCCTCAAGCTCACCAGCGCGGTGCTGTCCGTGGTTGCCTCCTCGTCCGAGACGGCCGGTACACACCATGAATTCAATTAATCAGAGATACTAATTATAAACCTGCTTTAATTAATTCTGTATAATGTACAACTGGGTTCATGAAAATAAACCAATATTAATATTTTTATCAGGTACTTTAATGGAGGTTCTAAGGTACCAGCAGCTTCAGCCTATGTGGGTTTGGCTCTGCCAGGAGAACCCGGATCATGGCAAACAGAATCAAAGGGTTACCAGTTCTGGACTAGAGCAGGAGCAAACGGGTGTTTCTCTATCAGAAACGTCAGAGAAGGAACTTACAATCTCTACGCCTTTGTGCCGGGTTATATCGGTGATTACAGGTACTCTGTTCCGATTACCATCACAGCAGGGGAAGATAAAGTACTTCTTGGTGATCTTGTATATGAACCTCCAAGGAATGGTCCTACGTTGTGGGAAATCGGTGTCCCTGATCGTCAAGTACTAGAGTTCTTCATCCCCGATCCGGATCCCATGTATTTCAATTCATTCTTAATCTCTCCCAAGAACAGGTTCTAAAATCAATCAAACTTTCTCCTCTGTGTACGTACTGCTCAATCTACTTATTCTGAAACTTGTGTTGATCTGATTATGTTATGAAATTTACAGGATTAGGCAGTATGGGTTATGGGATCGGTACACGGAACTTTACCCTGACGAGGATCCAGTCTATACGGTCGGTAGCAGCGATTATGGAACAGACTGGTTCTATGCTCACGTTCCCAGGAACCTTGGAGAAGGCAGGTACGAACCCACGACTCGGCGAATCAGGTTTGATGTGAGCAGTATCAGAACTGGGGTTTATACGCTTCGAGTGTGCATTGCATCAACCCAGTTATCTCAATTACGAGTATGCGCCATTAATATAACACTTTATCTCAAGCTAATTTCATGCTTCTCTCTCGCTCGATCTCTGCTCTTTTAAATGGGAATTAAGGTGTCTCTTCTTTTTCTGCAGATTCGTTTGAATAATGCAACCGGTGATCCGATCTTCAGTAGCCCAATAATAGGGCGTGACAATGCAATCGCTCGACATGGGCTCCATGGATTGCAAGAACTGTACAGCATCAAAGTCCAGAGTTCTTTGTTGATCCCTGGAATGAATACTCTTTTCTTCACTCAGACAAGAACAGTGAGCCCCTTCCAAGGAATCTTATACGATTATATTCGGTTAGAAGGGCCTCCTCCACAATAAACTGATCTGGGTATTGTTTTTATTAGATTATAATTTGCTAATTTATGTTAATTGACTACCGAATCTTTGTTTATTAGTTATCCCCTCCGGAAAACGGGCTAATACATATGTGTAAACCATTACTGTTTTCAAAACCTAACCGGACCGGTAATAAGGCCAGTTTTGATCTGACCCGGTTGGATCGGCTTGGACCAGTACATGAACTGTATATGAACTGTATATGAAAAGGGGTATTATTTTAAGTTTAAAATATAAATCAAGGCATGTCAATGTGGTTGATTGGTTAGACCGGAATGGGTCATTCCGAAATCATAGGGGCGTTTTATGGTTGAAATGGGCCAATTGGCCGGTCCGCACGGTTCTTAGATAAATCTTGATCTCTAGAATTGGACCACCGTTTCCAGTTCAACCGGATCGGACCAACCTGTCTGATCCGACTTTTAAAACACCGGTTTAAACAGGGGTTTTTCCGGTATCACACGGCTTTTAAATTGCGAAAACCTTAAGGAGTAGTATATAAAAACATGTCACTATGCCAAACTGGAGAAATTAAAGAAGCAACTGCGTATCATTATTAATGAATAATTCTGTAACATTAAGCATCTCAACCATCTAAAATTCCTTAGCCTAAATGAATTAAAAAGCTTAAAACCTAGTGATATGTACACATGCTAATTACTCGAATAAATTACCAACCCAAAAAAAAAAAAAAACCTAAACAATAGGACTAATTCACAAGCAACTCTCTATGCATGTAGAGACCGGTCTAATCTTAATTAATCTACATTGGAGGCCCCTCCAAGCGAATGTAATCGTAGAGAAATCCTTGAAACGGGCTACCAGTTCTTGTTTGAGTGATGAACAGACTGTTCACTCCGGGGACCAACAAAGAACTCGGGAAGCTAGCGCTGTACAACTCTTGTAATCCATGCAGACCGTGTCTGGCGATAGCGTTATCACGCCCTGCTAACGATCTGCTCAAAACAGGTCGACCGGAGAGATTGTTCACCCGAATCTGCAAAAAAGATATAAACAGAAGCAGTGATGATCAGTACGTAAATCGTTCAAACATCTACGGAGGAGCTACAGATCGAGAGCTTTTTATGAAATCATTTCATACTTGTATGTTAGCGAAGTTGGACGAAGCAATCGCCACCCATATCGTATAACTCCCCGGTCTGTTGCCGTTTAGAGTAAACCTGATTTGCCTCGTGGAAGGAAGGAACCCTCCATCAGCAGTTCTTCGACTAACATGAGCATAGAACCAGTCTCGGCGATAATCACTGGTACCCACCACGTAAATCGGATCCCCATTAGGGTACACTTCGGTGTATCGATTCCACAATCCATACTGCCTAATCCTGTCAAAATAATGCAGAAAAGGGTTAGAGAAATTAAGCTCGATCGATTAAAAGGAATGATTGCTGAAACAGAGCAGATGATTTTGATAAACAAATTACCTGTCTTTAGGAGCGGTTAAGAATGAATTGAAGAAGCGGGGACTGGGATCGGGGACGAAGAACTCGAGAGCTTCACGATCGGGGACCCCTATTTCCCAGAGGGTAGGACCGTTCCTCGGAGGTTCGTATACGAGATCACCCAGGAAGATATTACCTCCGGGAGTGACTGTAATTGAAGCATAATGTCTGTAATCGCCGATGTAACCAGGAACAAAAGCGTAGAGATTGTAGGTCCCTGTTCTGGCGTTTCTGATGGAGAAAGACCCATCTGGACCTGCTCTTGTCCAGAACTGGTAGCCCTTGGACTCTGTTTGCCATGATCCGGCTTCGCCAGGGAGAGCCAGGCCTATGTGTGCAGAAGCTGCAGGAATTGCAGCACCTCCGTTAGCGTACGTGTCCCTGACGAGCAATCTGCCATTGACTGCACCGCGTTGGGCTGCGTGCGGGAAATCGGGAGAAAGAGGGAAGGTGTATGGCCACTTTCCCTCTTCTTGATACGCCTGAAATTGAAGAAAAATCAGAACCCAGTTTGATTTTTTGAAGATTATTCAAGAATAAAGAAGAATTAAACCTATAATCTGATTGAAAAATCACTATAACCTGTCTTTTTGCATCTTCCCAGAGAGAAGGAAAGGGAGCTCCACCTTGACCTCTGTTCAAGTACAAGAAAACAGGGCCGAAGACTTTCTTCCAGGGCTCTCCGGTTTGGAAGTTAGGTTGCAGACGTTCCCCAGAATAATGGCCGCTCTGAAACACCTGTCAATGTATAATAATATTGCATGGATGAGCAAGCCCTTGGATAATATAGATTCAATATAATAGGGTTTCGTAATGGGAAGAACATCGAACTTACTGCAAGAGTTGTGGGTCCTGCATGAGAGGTAAGCTCCTGCTTCATGGGTCCTCCCGATCGGAACTCCTGGCTAGGGGTGATCAGCCAAAACCCGGTCCCGGGGTTGTTGCAGATCCAGCCATGGACGGTAGAGTCTTTGTTCTCGATCGAAAATTGGTACTTGTCGTCCACCTGCGCAGTACAAACATCGAGAACTATCAGCTTCATTGAACTCAGGAATTGGGTATAATTTGATGATGAAAATTAAGATCGATTAAACACAGACCGTTCCTCTTAGTGCAGGATTAATGGGATTGACGAGAAGAACAGCTTCCTTGTAGTCCAGAGTCTGGCCACGCGGAGGGTTACGATCTTCCGGCATTGGCATGACATTGTGCCGGGTATCGTCCGCCACAGCGTACTGAAACCTGTAATATATATGATCCATAAAATATTTAGTCACAATGAATTGAATCACTTCAATGGAAGAAATTAATCAAGCCCTTGGAGCTCGAATTGAAATCTCTTACATGTCTGCTCTCAGTTTGAAAGTAAGCCTCGTCTGAGAAAGCTCGAAACCAGGCCACCCTTGAGGACGATCGTAAATAGCATACGAGTAGAAGCCAGACGAGTCACGCAACATCACGAATCTACAGTAGAAAATCGAAAATTTTCAGAAACGAAACGAAAAATCAGAAAAAAGATAGCAGACAACAAGAAACAGGGGATTTTCAGTTTCGATTTTCTTCTTCGTAGAATTAATTCACCTTTTGTCTATGTTCAGAGGGACCAGAGTGCCAGTGAGAGAAGGATTCCATGTCCTTCTGAAGGACACCTCCACCTGTTCTTCGTCGTTTCTTATGACCGTGAACTCTGTTCCTAGGATGCTGCATGCACAGATAAACTCACACAATGTAAGATATTCAACTTCCCTAATTATCCCTAGCTATATATATATATACATCCAGGAAGGTGAACGTATGTAACTTACACATCAAAAGATCCTCGTCCCTGATTTGGATCATTCCAGACAAGATCCCAGTATCTGTTTCAAATAATCAGAGCAATTTCAGTACTGTTTGTTAGCATGGAAGTAACAGGTTTGATCTGAAAGGTTGATTAGTTCTTCGATTCATACCCTCTGTTAGTTTCTCTGGCATTCAGCTGCATCAGATTATCAATGCCGTTGTACCGGATTCTGGTGACGGACCCCTCCGGGTTCAGCAATGTGAGAGTGACGATGCCATTGTCGATCTCAACCTGCACTCAACCGCCATTGACGAAGCTTAATTTGAGCATATATACATCAAAGAGATGAAACAAAGCAGGTAATTAATGAAAAAGCCTGAAAAGAACAAATACATGTCTGCCCAATATCCGCAGATGAACCCCCCCGGCCGTGGCTACTTGAACCCGGCAGGCGACCATTAACACCATCGAAACGATAAAGAACAGGTAAACCCATCTGGGTTCTCTGTTAGCCATCTCCATCTGTTATCCACCGAGCTGTGTATGAACGATGAAGATGATTATGGCTTCCTGGTACTGTATTTAAAGACAACTGGTAAGACTTCCAAGTCGATCAGAGTTCTTCCCATGTTAGGATTATCCAATACAATTCGGCACAAAGAAGAACTCGATCGTTACAGAACCACTTCAAGAGTCCAAGTTGTTGCAATTTCAACAAAGACTCTCCAACAACTCTTCTGGTTTTTGGCGCCGCCTTTTATACCACGTATATAGTTTTTCTAATACAAACTCCTTCCTTCTCGCGTGTTGACGGTCTCCGTGTTCTTCACATATATATATGCTTGTCCTCTCAATTCTCCTAAGTTGTTTATACTAGCTACTGTAACCTGAGATTTTTCGGAGTATAAACGTGTACGTTATTCCGAGTTGTTGCTGAAGAGTCAGTGCAGAACAATATCATCTCAGTTATATCAGAACTCGATCGGCTTTAATTTAACCAATGTATGACATATATCATCATGGGCGTTCAAGAATTAGGCCTCCGTGCACCCGAGTACTTGGGCAGTTGACATTCGTATGTCTCTTACCCTGAAAATTTTGACCTTTTACGCTTGTTGATTTGACCGGTTTGAGTTCAACTCTGTGGATTTTGATCACTGACCGGGAGAAAAGATAATAGATGGTTTCATGTTTGTTTTTTTTTCCATTAGTTCGGCTGGAGATGTAATTAAATTCCATCTTCAGCTGCTTCAATGTATGACCAGCCTTAATGCCACTTCCTAAATATACAGTATGAGGAGACTACGGGTGTAAACACTAAATAGTATATAGAACGGAATAGGTACATGTACCGTTCTATTAATATTCCGTAGATGGGTGTGTGGTGTAAACGCTATAAAAGTTATTTCATATACTGTTTGTCCATTTATTCTAGTAAAACGGATAATTGGGTAATAAATTGAATAGCAATAAAAAGCTTATAAAATTATAAAATAATGAAATATGTAGATAACTTTACGTAGAGCTTAAAGAATAATAACATTTTAAAGTAAAAAATTAATTGGAAAAATATTACATGATTTAATATTTTAACATTCTATACAAAAAGGAAAAAATAACGTACCTAGAAAAAATAATGAAGTTAAATATTATGGTAAAATGGGGAAAATAAAATTTTAATTATATGAATTTGAAATCATAAAAGGGTAAACCATAAAAAATATAAAAAATATCTATAATAACCTTCATAATCAGTTATTGGAGTATAAACTATAAAGGGTTAAAAAATAGTGTTTCTTCTTATTTTAAAAGGACAATAAGCGGTAGCCAGATTTTTTTTTTTTTTTTTCTATTTCCTTATGTTGAGTAATCGATCGGACAATAAAAATTACACTCCTAATGGAGACATTCTTTTTATATATGTTAAAAGGATGTCAATAGGTGAACAAAAATTGTAATGAGCTAAGTGTACACACCAAAATGAAGTCGGGCCAAATACGGTGAGCCCAAACGCCCACCAATCCATCGGTCGATCGTCATGGATCTGCTCTATCAATTTTCAAAGTCGCCTCACGCAGCCCATCGCCATACCCATTTGTTTTGCCGCGTCATCAGTACAGTCGTCGCCCCAATTAGCAACAAGTTGCCGTGTCAATACCACTCAACTGCCAGTCATCTTACAAGCCACTTCAGCAGTTAAACGACCAAGCCTAGTCGCCAATTGTAGAAGCCGAGAAAAACCATTGATGATCCTCATTCGATGGATCCAACAGAGGAGCGCCCAAGTCCTCCTCCCATCTCAATAGAAGCAGCAGAAAGGGGATCGTGATCCCCATTCCAAGGATCGACCCCAACAAATGGACAGAAACGTCTACAAATAGCCAGAAACATTCTGTTGAAGGGGTTCGGAAATCTTTTGTCGAGAAGTAGTCTCACACACAGAAGCTCTCTCGAGCCAAAGAAGTCAAGCGATTCGCAGTTCGTCGAAATTCACCAGTTCGACCGGAGCAGCTCTACACGTTCACAGGCAACGTCAACAAGTTGATACACGTGGAACGTAAATACTTCCGTCCGACCGACGAAACCATTATCATTCGTGCACACTCGCTCCGAAACTCGAATTTCGGCGCCAACTCGCCAGAAGCCGAAACTTCATCAATTTACACAGAGATCGAATCAAAGGAAGACTAGGAGATTGCACTTGCATTCTCTAACTTTTAAACACAAATTTTAACACAAATTTTCTGTCATAAATCGATTTATTCTGGTGGATTTTCGATGACACACTAAGTATATCTATATATATGTAGATGAAATATTGGATTCATAAAATATAAACCACACCTTTATAAAAATAAAAATAAAAAATCAATGGGATTGTTTAATGCTTAGTTATCCTTTACTCTAAATATATTTTTTTCTCATGCATCTATGATTGGTGTTCTTTTAGATTTTATTTTGTCTGTAATGGATTTTGATAGTATAGTAACTAAAGATAATGATATAATCATAAGCAATTGCTTTGCTAATGTACATTTTGTCTTTATGTCTCCATATAATCCAAGCCCATTCCGGCCAGTGGAATCACATTCGCTTGCACCTAGAACTTTTTTTCTAAACGTTTTGTATCTCAACCCGGCTCCATCCACAGTTTCTCTCCAAACCCCTCTCCCTCATCTTCCTCCTCACCTCTTCTACCCCTGTCCAGTTACCACTGTGCCTGTACAACACACTCAACAGAGTGTAATTCGCCGGATTATCTGGTTCTGAATTCACAAGTCTCCACGCCAACATCTCTGCTTCCTCGTACCTTCCATGCACTTTGCAGGCAGAAACCAGAGCACTCCAAATGCTTGGGCTTGGCGTCAATGGCAGCTGCATTAGGGCCTCGCAGGCTTCCCTTATCTTCCCAAATCGCCCAAGTAGATCGATATAGCACGCGTAATGTTCGACGGTGGTAACAACCCCGTAATCTCTGGACATCTGATTGAACAGTTCTGTCCCTTGGTCGACGAGGCCTGCGTAGTTGCAAGCAGATAAAACTGCGAGGAATGCGATCCCGTCAGGCTTGATTCCTCTCCGTTGCATCTCGGAGAAGAGACGAACGGCATGGGCGCCGTGGCCGTGAGCACCAACAGCGGAAATCAAAGTGCTCCATGAGATTGAATCTCTTTTGGGCATTTCGTCGAACACCTGACGTGCGGCATCCAGAAACCCAATCTTGGAGTACATATCTATCACCGCGTTCCCAACGGAAAGCTCTGAATTGAAGCCCAATTTCAGAGTGTACCCATGGATTGCTCGGCCATGAATGATGGAAGATAGGGCGATGCAAGCTGAGATGAGTGCTAGTGCGGTAACAGAATTTGGGTCCACGCCCTCCATTCGCATTCTGGAAAATAACTTCAGGGCTTCTTCGATGCTTTCTCCGTTACAGGAGTAACTTCGAATCAGGGAACTCCACATTACAACATCTCTTTCCTTTGCGCTTTCGAGAACGAGTGATGCTAAATGCAGAGAAGCTCTGCATTTCGAATACATGTCTAACAGAGCTCCACGGAAATGGGATTCTGTATCAAATTCATGCCGGATGGCGTATCCGTGAATCTCTCTTCCCTGCAGCGAAGTAGCTCCTAGTTCAGCACAACATCGCAGTACCGCCATTAAAGTCACGGAATTAGGTTGAACCCCTTCCAGCAACATTGCGCGAAACCCCTCCAACGACAAACCGTATTCGCCATTCGTAACACACCCAGCAATCATCGCAGTCCAGCAAACCACATTCCTCCTTTCGATCTCTTCAAAAACTCTCATGGCCGACTTCAAATGGAAACACCTCGAGTACATATCAACAAGAGCAGTAGAAAGAAGCACACACTGCCCAGCTCTTCCACCACAAACAACACGAGCATGTATCTCCCTTCCCGTGTTCAAATCCCCTCCTTTACCACAAACCGACACAACATTAGCGATGAGCTCCGTCTTCGTCCCAAAACCCCGATTGCACAAATCCATAAAAGTTTCTACGGCTTCCTGGAAAAACCCATTTCGAATGTAACACGTTATCATCGAATTCCAGGTAACGGAGTCTCTCTGCGGCATTGTGTTGAACATCAGACACGAGGAATCGACGCACCCATGTTTGGCGTACATGGAAAGAAGGGAATTGGCAGTGACGAGATCGGAGTCGTGACCCGTTTTGATTGTGTTGCAGTGGAGCTGCAGCGAGAGAGGGAGAGATTGAACGGCGGCTTTCAGAAGGGAAGGGAGGGCGAGGGGGTTCAAATGGGTTCCACTGGAATGGAGCTGTTTGTAGAGTCTGAGACTATCGTCGAAGCAGCGCCTGGCAACCAAGTCTATGATTGTAATGGCAGCATCTGATACAGAGCAGTGCGCAAGGGTAGTGAAATGTCTCACCATAAGAAGTGCATTGAACATTATTGAACTGGGAACAGGGATTAATACTCAAAGATGTGAGGAATTAAGGGGAAACAGACGGATTTATCTGGTTCTGACACTAGACTACTCGTTAGAGCCATGGAATGATTTATTCATACTGAAGAATTAATTCACGTCCCTCCCAACAAGAACTAACTTCCCTTGACAGAGATGGAGGCTCCTTGAAGAATACAAGTTTAATTTCTCATTACCCCAATTCAACCTCCTAAGGGCGGTGTTTTAAAAAACCAGATCGGACCGGCCAGTCGAACCCGGTTGAACCAAAACTGGAGGCCAGTCCGGCTCTTTAGCCTTATTAAGGTCTAACTGGGACAATCAAAACCGGGTATACTACTGGTCCGATGGCAGGTCCGGTTTTTAATTAAAACATTGCCTAAGGTGACGTAGGAAAGAAATATTTGCATTCTTATGATGCTTTATTCAACAAACTGGCAAAATGTATAATAGTTCAATTAGGAGGCTGATTCCTCTTGATCTCTGCCAAAAAACAGGAGAAAAATTCTTAATTGGATTGATTACTTGAATAAAAATATTGATAGCATAAATGAAGGAATTCAGATCCCCCATCAATGATCCAAGTGAGTTTTTCTTTGTCATACTTTCAGTTTGTGAATTGGCCTTTCAGTTTCAATGTCTTTAATTTGATTAATTCCTAAGAATTTTTTTTATTTTGCCACAGATTTGTCAAGAGCAGAGACTAAACTACTGCATGTCCTCTAGATCAACAAAAATTTCATACCCTGTGCAGGTACATTTGATTTCTCAAACCCAGTAACTCCTCACTTCCCCTCTCAGTTCAAAATGCTCCCATTTCGATGGTCCGAACAGAGAGGAGGAAGGCTGAAAATCATCGATTCAAATCCATATTGTTGGGGTTAACGTGGGTTCCTCTGTTGATACAGCATGGAATTGCAGACTACAATGGAGGTCCCTCTAAACGAAT
Source organism: Aristolochia fimbriata (assembly GCA_019845555.1). Taxonomy (NCBI): domain Eukaryota; kingdom Viridiplantae; phylum Streptophyta; class Magnoliopsida; order Piperales; family Aristolochiaceae; genus Aristolochia; species Aristolochia fimbriata. The sequence continues at coordinate 15,397,771 of CM034084.1, read as the reverse complement.
GTAATCGTACATAATTGCCTGAAACGGGCTTTCCGTCTTGGTTTGGGTGAAGAAAAGAGCATTGATCCCTGTGATCAACAGTGAACTTCGGAAGCTGACGCTGTATAGCTCTTGTAATCCATGGAGACCGTGTCGAGCGACTGCATTGTCTTGCCCCGAATTTGATCTGGTACTGAAGATTGAATGATCCGATAAACGATTCAAACGAATCTGCAAAGAAAAGAACAAATTAAGAAGAATACTGTTGATCGAACATCCATAAACAGAAACACACAAGATCCTGAGTTCTACATTACTTTCAATTGAGACAAATGCGAGGACGCAATCGCTACTCGGATCGTGTAATTCCCATCTCGAATCCTGTCTACTCTAAATCTGATTTTCCGGGTCGTCGGTTTGAAGCCTCCATTACCAGTTTTTCTGGGAACATGGGCGAAAAACCAATCTCGTCGATAATCACTGCTGCCGACTGTGTAGATTGGATCTTCATTAGGATAAAGTTCCGTGTATCGATCCCACAGGCCGTACTGCCTAATCCTGTCCTTGGGAGCTCTTAAAAATGGATTATAGTACTTGGGATCGGGATCAGGGATGAAGAATTCTAATACTTGACGATCAGGGACGCCGATTTCCCACAAAGTAGGACCATTCCTTGGGGGTTCGTATACTAGATCACCCAGAAGTACTTTATCTTCCCCTGCTGAGATGGTAATTGGAACAGAGTACCTGTAATCACCGATATAACCCGGAACAAAGGCGTAGAGATTGTAAGTTCCTTCTCTGACGTTTTTAATGGAGAATGATCCGTCTTCGTCTGCTCTAGTCCAGAACTGGTAGCCCTTGCATTCACTTTGCCATGATCCGGGTTGTCCTGGTAGAGCCAGGCCTACGTAGGCTGAAGCTGCTGCGGCCTTAGCTCCTCCATTAAAGTACCTGATAAAATAACTTTGATTGTGATCCATTTCAATGGGTACTGTAAAACGGAAGCAATGTATTGATCTGTTTTGATCTTATTCGTCCTTAATTACCTGTCCATGACGAGCAGTCGACCATGGACTGCACCGCGCTGGTTAGATTCAGGGAAATCCGGAGATGTTGGGAAACTGTAAGGCCATTTTCGCACTTCATGCTTCATCTGCATGCGGATTAAAGACAAGTGAGGAATTTAAAGAATTTCATTGTAATATTTAAAGAAGAATAGGGAATTAAACGGGGATTGGGATTGAAACCTGTTTTTTTGCATCTTTCCAGAGGGAAGGAAATGGGGGAGCTCCACCTTGAGCTCTGTTGAGGTAGAAGAAAACAGGGCCGTAAACTTTCTTCCATGGCTCTCCGTCACTGAACAGTGGTCTCTGCTGATCCCCAGAGTAATGGCCGCTTTGAAACACCTGTTTATGGGTAAATTAAACAAAGAAACAGAGAGCTGCTTGGAATTCGTCCCAGTCGAAAAAGAGAGGAAGCTAGAAAGAGGTTTCAAGGGGAAAATGTTTAGGGTTAAGAGGAAGATGACTCACAACAAGGGCTGTAGGTCCGGAGTGAGAGGTAAGCTCCTGCTTCATGGGTCCTCCCGCTCGAAATTCCTGACTTGGGGTGATAACCCAAAACCCAATCTCATCGTCCGAGCTGATCCAGCCATGGACACTCGCTTCTTTGTTCTCCATCGAAAACTGGTACTTGTCGTCCACCTGTGCATTAATGGTGATCAATAGAGATTAGAGGTTTAGAACATTTGGATGATCACTGCACCACCAAAGATTATTTCTCTCTTACAATTCCTCTGAGCTTGGGATTAGTGGGATTAACGAGATGCACGGCTTCCTTGTAAGCCAAAGGCCGACCTCTGGGCGCTCTCATATCCTCCGACGACGGCATCACATGGTGCCGCGTATCGTCCACCACCACATATTGAAACCTTCAAACATGTACACCACCATATATATTATTCAATCCTTAAAAACTTTGTTTATTAATAAGGGCGAGGAAGATCAGTTCCTGATCTCAAAGAAGAAATTGGTAATTATGAAACAAAATCGATCTCCTAATTACTTGTCTTCTCTCAGTTTGAAAGTGAATCTCGTCTGATGAAGCCTGAACCCTGGCCACCCCTGAAACCGTTCGTACATAGCATAGGCGTAGAAGCCAGAAGATCCACGAAGCATTACGTATCTGCGGATAATGTATAAGAGGATTATGAAGACTTCAATTCATTTAATAGAAGAGATTAATTCGGCTATGAATTCACCTCTTGTCTATGTTAAGAGGAACGCGACCAGATGAATTCCATTTGCTTGTGAAGGAGACCTCCACCTGATCTTCATCGTTTCTTATTACCCTGAACTCTGTTCCCATGATACTAATAGAATATTGTTTTCAAATACAACAAATTAATAAGTGCTCGGTGATATATACATATATAGAAGAAGACGATCGATGTAAGTGAAGATAATAGAGTACTCTTACATTTGAAAAGATTGTGGGTGGCTTCGGTCACTCCAGACGAGGTCCCAGTATCTATCAAATTAATAGTGAAAGCAGATAGATTATCAAGCCATGAAGCCACGAAGGAAATCGTCCAACATTTCTTCACATCTTATCTTACCCTCTGTTAGTTTCTTTGAATTCCGACTCCATCAGATTATCGACGCCATTGTACTTGATACCGGTGACGCTTCCATGCGGGTTCAACAATGTGAGGGTGACGATGCCGTTGTCGATCACGATCTGCAGTACCCACATTAAGAAAACGGCCATTAACTTACTAATTATATCGTAGAGAACAGTGAAGCAAGAGTTATAATTATCAAGAAGAGTGAAAATGGATTTGCTGTACATGTTTGCTCGTTTGTTGCAATTTCACCCCTCTGGGTGTCGCTGGATTCGCCTGCAGCTTGAACATCAAAACCATTGAAAGGAACAAAACACAGTAACCCCATCTCCAGCAGTACTCTCTGTGAGTGATCTCCATGTTTATATATACCACCAATTAAGCTTCGAACGATCGAGCTACCCAAGATATATATATATATATGGCTTCCCACTGCACTCCTTTTTGAACACTGAAAACAATTGAGTTCCGAAGATATAAAGTCGCGCGCCTTCGTTTCAGCTTAATTAATCATGTTCTATTTCCAAAATTATGTGTTGCTCCTTATTGTACTTTATCATCATTAATGGTTGTGTACCTCATCATCAACATACACCCCAATAATAAAACAAATGGTGACCTAATTAATGATGAAGCAGTTAAGTTGCTACGTACTGAATATTTGTACCCGATTTATTAAGAACCCCCAGATTATTCATTGATGGAAACAACCAAAAGATGAGTTCCTATATATATAGTCACATTAAAACAACTAGCAAAACATGTGTACACAAGAGTGAAACAAGGTTTACACGCCCTACGTCTCTTCCAGACTGGGTTTGGATCCTATAGTATTGGCTAGCTGACACCACCTGATGCTAAGGGGCAAACAAGGGGGATTGATGTGGTACCACTTATATTAGTAAAACCTACCCCTAGAATGATGAAAACTTATATATATATATATATATATATATATATATATATATATATAGGAAATTTTTTCTCTACTTATTTTTTAAAGAAAAAAGTAAGGTATTGTCATAAATGTGAGGGGCATTTTTTAAAAAGTGAATAAATATAAATCACTTTTACAAAAATACACCCCAATTCCTTGTTTAAAAAGTACGCGTAAGAAACAATTTCCTACACATACATATAAGGTAGCTAGTCGTCCTCATATATATATATATATACCGGTTCCCCCTTTTTCCAAGATTAATTAACATCCCTCATGCTTTCCCCTCAAATTTTCTAGCTGAGCCGAGAAGAGTGCTGCAACTGAATATTTGAAGTCAAGAAGTTCCCATGCACCAAAAGCAAAGACTTGAGATTATTGCGGTTCTCAGACATAGAGAAGATAGACATTTTTTTGTCATAAGATGATCTAGCCTCAAATATGGATGTTTTCTACTAGTAGCCTTATTTATTTATTTATTTATTTACGACGGAATAATTAATTCATTCTAGCTTCTTACAAGAGAAATTTTATGCCACCGATAATAAATTATTTGTCTAATAATTAGGATGGTTATTTGAGTTTAGATTCTCTGGTTAATTAAAATTTAAAATCAATAAAAGAAGATTGAGGAGATTAATTATTAGATATCTAATTCATCTCTGTTTCTACATCAACGGAGATATATAATTCAGTGCAGAAGAAATTGAGTTAATTAACATCGCACATGCATATCTTGAGAAAACAGTAAAAATTAAAGAGAGTAAATGAGAAATATAAAATATTATGCAACGACATGCAGAACAGAAGCCTAAGTTCTTGAGATCGGATTATTTCGAGTGCAGATAATAACTAAAGAATTAAAAAAAAAAAATCCATATTCTCTGAAAATTGATTGGTGACTATTAATTATATAGAAGCTTAATATATATAGTACTTCTCATGCATGCATGGTTCTTGAATCTGTTTGTACGTATAAGGAACAGTACGACTACGTGAAAAACAGGGAATGAATAAATGTAAGGAGAAACAATATTACATGCTTCTAAGGATCAGTTGCCGGAATTGTCACCCTCAACGCCAACAAGGTTCATGTCAGTCCGGCCGGTTGTCTCTGTAGTCTTCTTCTACACCTGATCAGTTGTCAGAGATCTCCGCCTTCATCAAGATAAAATATATCTTTAGGAAAGGCTAGACAGAGAAAAGGTTTTTATAGTATGACAACCACAAAGAACGGAAAGAACGAAAGAAAAGAAAGCAGTCAAAATTAGTCAGGGTTTTGCCATTTTAATCTAAGGAAGCCAAGCGTGGGTGATTTTGGGCCAAAGAAATAAATTAGATCTCAACCCACGTTTCAGATCGTCTTGGACTCTACTTTGAACATGTTAGAGCCAGTGAATATATGATCCCAACTAGCGTTACCATCTATTTTAATTTCCTAAGCAAGTTCTTCAGATAATTAAGTACTAAATAATAAAATTTTTAATCATTAAATTTGTATTTGATCAGTGTATGCACCAAAATGTGAACGGCCCAAATGCGACGAGTCCAAACACCCATCAATCCAGCAAATGATTGTCGTGGGTAGACTCTGATGATTTTCAAAGTCTCTTGTCGCAGCCCATTCGCGTTGTCGCGTCATCGATACAGTCAACGCCCCAGTCAACAATAAGCCGGCACGTCAGCACCAGTCATCAACCAGCCATGTCACGTTGCCACTCAATCCATCAGTTAAACGACCAAGTCTGGTCGCCAACGACAGAAGCCAGGAAAAGATGTTCACGATCCTCAACAACTACAGCAAAAAGGGGATTGTGATCCCCATTCCAATGATCGATCCTCAACAACTGCATAGAGTCGGCTACAAATAGCCAGAAAAGCTCTGTCACAAGGGTTCAAAAATCTTTTACTGAGAAGTCATCTCACGCATTGAAGTTCTCTCGAGATGAAGGTCTGAAAAATCCTTCATCGAGAAGAATTCTCACGCACAGAAGCTCTTTCGAGCCAAAGAAGTTCAGCAACATGCAGTCCGTTGATATTTAACAGTTTGGCAGGAGCAGTTCTACACGTTCGCCGGCAATGTCAACAAGTCGATACACGCGGAACACAAATACTTCCGTCCAACCGACCAAATCGTCACCGTTTGTTCACACTCGTTCTCGAAACTTGGATTTCGATGACAACTTGCCAGAAGCTTAAATTTCACCAAATTCACACGGAGATCGAATAAGAGGAAGCTTAGGAAATTGTACTCGCATTCCTTGATATTCAAACACAACTATAACACAAATTCTCTATTATAAATTGAATTACACTCTCGGTCGTGCCCCTTTGCGGACTGGCGGATTTTCGGTGAAACAATCAGTTACAACAAATTATTCATAATGCATGTAATTAATTAAACAATATAGAACCCATATATATGAACACACTGTTAAACAAACATAAAAATTAGCTAATATACATTAATAGTAAACCAGATATATGTCTTAATTAAAAATAATTCCTCCTCTATTAACTGTACCATAAATTAAATGAAAAATAATTTAACAAATGCATGCCCGCCCTTGATTTTATTTCTCATTGTTGCCTTTGGGAAAGATTAATTCTTTCAATATGTTAATCAAGCTTGATATAAACTGGATAATCGGTAGGCTAGCTTAATTAATTCGGTGATCAAACAATAAGCTTGATGGAAATTCTAGCTAGCATGCCAGCCTAAAACAGCTTCAGTTAGTGAAATTTGATGTAAATGTTTAATTTTTTTTGGAAAAATCTTACATCTTAGTAAAATTTGATGTAAAGAAAGTTAGCTATTTAATACAAGAACTAAAGTTCTTTCTGAAATTTAGATATACATATTCTAGTCTTCACAGATTTGTCGTTCAATACGGTAAGAATTAAGATCTCCACCTTCAATCCGGTAGACTCATAACCTCTGCCAGAGAAACTCACCATGGTATTTCTCAGGAAAGCTAGATTGACGAATCTCCGCTCTCTTTGGATTGTATTTAATTAGGGGGTTTAGATCTGTTGTAGCTGGCTAAAGTCGAAAACTCCTGTAAGCGAGTATTTTGACCCCTATTGCAGTATTTTGGACCTAACTGTGGTATTTCGAATGAGTTGGTCAAAATATTAGAATTGAGTCCAAATACTATGGTTGGGAACAAAATACTACAGTTGGCATCAAAATACTACGGTTACACCAGTTTTCCATTGTAGCCGGCCACAACAAATCCGAACTGCATTTACACTAGTAAAAAAACTATTTTTGGAGACTGGTATAGATGAACCAGTCTCCAATAAGTAACAAATGGCGTCTGGTTTCGCTTATTTGCAACGGGTTAAAGCTACGAGTCGCCAAAATTATTTTATAGCGACTGACCACGTCAGTCACTATAGATTGAAAAGTAATGGCGATCGGATACCAGTCGTTATAATTTATGCAATTGCGACTGGTAGACAGTTGCCATAAGTATAGGTTATTGGTGACTGGTATGCATTTGGTAAATAGTCGCCAATTATTGTATAATAATGACTGCTAAAACAGTCTCCTAAATGTTGAAGTATGACTACTAATAGACAATCCCTATTATCAACAATTAGCGACAGATGAAATAGTCTTCGTACACATTATAATATGCCGACTGGTGGACAGTCATTACATGTTAATTTTTAGCGACCAGTGGACTGTCCCTGATTAGCGACATCTCACAAATGATTAAGGGAATGCCAACATTTTCCATTAATAAAACTTAATTATAATTTAAATATTTAAATAAAATAAAAACTTAAGGTAAAACTTAATTAATCTGAATTCTAGTTGGAAAATTTTCATCAACTATATGATCACCAAACAATTTACAAATAACACATTTTAATTGATCAATAATTTCAAACCTAATTTTTTTATTTTATTTATATATATATATTTATATTTATATACATATACACTATATATACACATATAATTAAAGGGATTTGTTCTAATGATAAAGGGGCACATGTGAACCAGCCCACGAATTAATTAAGAACCAGCCCATAATTAATAATTCTTTTTTTGTTATCGTGACATTCCTTCTCACTTGCGATTTCCCTTCCCAGTCGCGAATAGTTTTCCTTCGCAGTCGCGATTTGGTTTCCCTTCCTAGTCATGATTTGGTTTCCTTCCCAGTCGCGATTAGGTTTTCCTTCCCGCTCGACCGTTGCGTTTCTTCCTCTGCTGTATCCCCTTCCACCTCGATTGCGTGCGTCCTACAGCGGTGGATGCGATCTACTCCTTGCTCTCATTCATCTCTGTCCTTTCTATCCAAGAAGTATATGGGCGAAATTGACATCTACAGAGTTATTTACAGCTTGGTGGCTTATTCAGTAGTTCGATCCCTACGTTTCTTCAATTTTTGACAGTAAGTTTCTTGTTTGATTAACATTCTTCTAAACTCTTACTACATTTTTTAATTTAATCAGAAGAGACTCATACGCTTAAGTTTCTTGAACTTCATTTATCTTAATTGAAGTTTCATTGTTCTAGACCAAGTTGCCGATGTTATTTGATTCCAAAATGACATATGATATTGGGCTTAAAATATGTATGCTTCGTTGTTGCAGAGCAGTGAATTATCCTCCTCAAAGCTTTTGGTTAGCGAAACAACTGACACCTCCGATGCCCTTTCACAGGCATTACAAGGGAAGGTTGTTTTAGACCTCCATTTGTGTTTCAGTCTAATAGAAATATAAAAAATTTAAGGCTAATATTATTCATATATTGCTTTCTGATGTCCAATCAGGTTGCAGCCCTGTTGCTTCTTTCACAGCAGGAAGAAAGGCATCTACTAGAAAGAGAAGTAAATGCAGCTATTCAGAGAAAGATGGATGAACTCCAAAGGAATTTACTTCAGGCAACTCCTGTCATCTATCTTATTTATCACTTTCATTTGTTGAAGTTATTCTATCAAACTTTTGGTCCTGGTTGCAAATGTATTTGCTGCTGATTCTTGCAACTTTGATGCTTTGTCCCAACATTCAGCTACAAATTCATGAGTATATAGGATTAATAAGTCTTGTTGTTTTTCAATGTTCATTTGATAGGGCACTGAGCCAGAACAGAGTTTTGAGAGCATCTCACTTTTAGTTGTGGTGTAGTAAGATTGGATAGTTCGTCTATTGAAACTCTCTGTTGGACATGAAAGAGTTAATTCATAAGTCTCAGTTGCATGAAATCATGTTTGTAAATAAAAGCCGAAGGTTACTAGCAGTTGTTTCTTGCTTGAATCTCGGAATGATCTGTGCTTTTCTGGATGCATGTTGCAACTATTCTTGAACATCCTTATGCATTTATAATGTTATAGAAAAGCTCCTAGTTCAATTGTCTGCTGTTGTAAAAATTTTAACTGATTGGTTCCTACATTTATTTGCGTAGGTTACAAATGAAAAGGTAAAGGCACTCATGGAGTTGGCACAAGTAAGAAAGGAATATTAGCAATTGCAGGAGTATGACTTTGGTTCCATCTAAATCTTTCTTCGACTTCAATAATTCATTTGTTTAGAGGATACTCCAGTTAATAAAGGCCTCTATCTTTGGGACACAATTACATTTTATTGAAATTAACTAATTATATAGAGACTGTATAAGTAATTGAGAGATGAAGGATCAGAACAAAGAAATATATTCTTATTAAAAGAAAGAAACGAGTTCAAAGGAGCAGTTGAATAAAGATGAGAAAAAGACTTAGGGTTAGGTTAAGAGATGTTCTTATTTTTTGCTTGTCCTCGTCATTTAATATTCAAGTGATGTTTTGCCCTTTCTCCGTCCTCCAGTTCATTGTCTATGAGGCCAAAATGACACTGAATACTCTTGCAGGAGCATTGGTCATGGGATGAAATTGGAAAACTCTTTTGTAAATTCCGGTGAAAAGGGAGTGGCACCTTGAGAGAAGTTAAAAGGCTTGCTGAAAAGAACATATCTGAGACATTGAGTTATTAGTGGATCTGGTGGAAAGGATAAGGCTAAGAAACCAGCCCGGCACAATATAATTGGGTTGGATCCGGATGTTTTTGGTGAACTGATTATAAGAGCTTAAGAATTTCTGAACGGTCCTCTTAGTATTAATATGCATATTAAATAGAGGCACATGGCTAACGAAGGAAAAATGCTATCTTTTATCTGCTTCATGAAGGTTTAGTATTTTGTACAACACTAGTGTCCCCCCAATATCACTCACTACTTTTTTTAAACCAAGATAGGTAAGATATGATGCCGCTAAGGAAGAAAAGGCAATGTACAGAGCCGGTAGCTCCACCTACAGGCACTGATGGTAACGCGGGTATACATGTTTATAATTTCTTTTGGACCACTTAATTTAGTTTTATGTTGACATTGACTAACCTTAGTGATTCTACCAAGTGTTAGAGTCAGGGGAGATATCTGAGGTACCACCTAGTACCTTTCCCACGGTTGGTAGTGATGATGAGACTCAAGAGATGCCCATTGTGGAGGTCAGTAAGATTAGGCGAGGTTGGGGGCCAAACAAGGGAGCAAATCTACTTCCCCCACCCGGCCAGATATGGTTATGCATTGTTGCCAATAACCGTATTGAGGATGGAGAAGCAACTACATTGGGGTACCAACTACGTGTATACGCACGCACATGGAGCTACTTCCCGCTTAACATTCGTTGGGAGAAACAAGCACCGGGCACGTTTGATGGCATCGTGAAGGATTTAAAGGTAATATATATATATATATCTCACACTTACCATTTTTTTTATTGTTCACTTAAACCTTTCGACATCTTATTCGAATGCTTTGGTTGTAGAAACATTATGTTTTTAGATATGATAAGAATCGGTTGCTTGTGCCTGATGAGGTGGCGAAAGCAGCGTGCATGAAAAATCTCTGCCAATCTGTAAAGAAGTGGAGGAATAAATTGAAGAAAAAGTATGACAAGAAAAATGAAGAGGAGAAGAAGATTTGTGGAGATAAAAGACTGACACAGGAAGAGTGGGACTTATTGGTGAAATATTGGGAATCTGAAGAAGTTATTGAGTCCTGCAAGAGGAACAAGGTGAACCGTTCACATGCGCAGGCGACACACACTTTGGGTTCCAAGTCCATTGCACGACATTATGCGGAGGAGGTAAAATTGATCTTGTTTTTTTGGATTATGTTAACTTTACTTGCTTGATTACTTTAAAATGTATTTCTTTTTATGCAGCGTAAAAGACTTGAAGATGACTTTACAGTCCTTGGTTCTTACTTGAGTGCCCATAGGAAGAAGGATGGAAGCTATCACAACACTTACACACAGGAAAAATGTGTAAGTCTCTAATTTTTCTTTCACCTATTGTGTAAGAGAGTAATGTAACTAACATGAGTTCTGCATTACAGGTCGAAGTTGAAAAGATTTTTCATGAAAACCAACTCCAATCAACCAAAGATATCACAAATTTACCCCCAGTTTTGGATATCGTGTTTGGTTGCCATCATGGTGGTTTCGAGCGGGGCATGGGGAGTGGTTGGTCAAAAAGGAGTCACCAGTACTCGGGGACCTCGGATGCTAGGGTTGAGGCTCTCTCAACACAGAATCAAGAGAAAGACAAAGAGATGGCAGAGAAAATAGAGCAATTAAAGGAGGCGCAGAAGGAAGAAATACGCACCTTAGAAGCCAAGATGCAAGCACAACTACAAGCACATGCAAAGAGGTTCATGGACGTCATGAGGATGCCTCTCTCGGCTTTCAATGGTTCATCTTCTCAAGGTTATAATGTTATATTTTTAACATTCATTAATAACTTATATTAGAATGGATTGGAATCCCACTAATACTCATATTTGCATAGACCCCACAGATAGCGAGGAGGTGCCTTTGCCACATTATACTCGTCATTGATAGTTCATGTTGTTTGTAGAAAGGTAAGGTATAACCAATCACTCTATGTTAGTCCAAACTTCATTTTTTTCATGGAATTTTACATTATATATAAACTATATATGATGGGGTAAAGTGTAACCATGCAATCAAGCAATCTGAAAGCAACCATGCAATCTGCAATGTAAATTATTTTTTTGAAAATGGTGATAGCTTTTCTTGTCATGGTTACTTTATGTTTAGAGTACCTAGAGACAAAGTTTATAGTCTTTTGGAAATTGGAGTGAATTCCATGCTCACTTTCTGGTGTGAAAATGGGTTAAATCCCCACGACACTATTTATGGGATTCAAGATTCTTCTTGGGGTATTAGTGTTTAATGGGTCTAACTACACATATATGCACTTGCTTTTTCTATATTGCATGTTTCGTCTTGTCTTTGCTACCTTCTTTGCTGTTTGTTAGATCAACTTTTGAATTGCCTCTTATTTTCGTCTCTCATAAAGTTCTCAAGTATTTTGAAAAGATAATTTGTTTAGACGTATCACATAAAGTTACTGCTTTCACAGTCTATTGTGAGACTTGTACTATTTGGTTGTGTCCAGAAGGATTGGGCTATGGTATGAAGTAGGTCTACAGAAAAGAAGTTTAATGTAATATGAATGCAATAATCCAATTTGCAATGTGAATTATGAGAAGAACTTTGATTCAAACATGCAATTTGATTGCAAAACACAGTTCAACCAAATTCTGGTTGAGATGGCAAGCAAATTGTTTGATTAAGCTTCAGTAAATAGGAGAATATTATTTTAGGTAGCTTCTTTAATTTCATAATTGTTTGTACACTAACCTCTTACAGTGTTACTACAGTTTATGTCTAAGTGCTTACTGCATTTTTTCATTTTATCTTCACATTTTTTTTTTTTGGAAATAGATCTTCACATATTTTTGATTTACCATTGTTTATACTGCCTTGTCTAGGGGTGTTGCAAATTGGATTTTGGTGGAGGCATTTTGGTGAAGGTTGTTTGGTGGAGGCTGTTTGGTGGAGGCTGTTTGGTGGAGGCTATTTGGTGGAGGCTGTTCGGTGGATGCTATTTGGTGGAGGCTATTCGGCGAATGTTGTTTCGTGGAGGCTTTGGTGGATTTTGGTGCGGCCCTATTAGGAATCTAGTATTAGAACATAAGAGAAACTTACACATGTACAACACCCTTTGTTGACATTAAGATGAATATTTCTTGAGTTTTTATGATGTGTAAGCACAAAGGGCACATGAACATATTTTTTAATTCATACTTGGTTGATATATAATATAAATGTTTATTTGTGTTTCATTTGAAAGTGTTTATTTGTGTTTCATTTGAAAGTGGATTTTGTGTTTCATAAAAATGTGGATTTTTTAGGTTGACACAGGAAAAGGAAAATAAAAAACTAAACAGAATAAAAGAAAAATAAATAAATAAATAATGACGACTATTGGCCAGTGACCATTAATAAAGCTATAATGACTGGTCACCAATCACAAATAATGAATTATAATAGCGACTAGTAAAGTTAGTCTCTATATATAAAAATTTGCAACTGTTTACCGGTCGCTATATAATTAATTTTGGTGACGGTTAAACAAATCGTTAGAAAATGTTTATGGCGACTATCTACCAATGCCCATAATTTCACAAAGCCGACTACTAAGGGCAGTCGCTAAATATATTTTTTGGGGACAGTCAAACAGTTGCCAAACAAATTATTTTGTGACCAACAAATAGTCGCTATAAAGCATAATAAAAGGCGATTGAAAATAAATAGTCGCAAAATATTGTTTTGGGGGACCGGCAAACAGTCACTATAAAGTAAAAGAAAAGGCAATAGAAAGTAAACAGTCGCTAAATATTTGCTTCGGAGACCGGCCAACAGTCACTAAAAATATTTTATGGAGACTGCCAAACAGTCACCATAAGTTATACTTGCGACTGTTTCACGCCAGTCGCCAGAAATGAAGAATTGGTGATTGTTTAACAGTCGCCAAACATTTCAACCAATAGCGACCGATATAGACCGTCGCCAGAAGAAGTTGGCGACCGGCTAGTTTGGCACCATTTGTTGGCGACGGGGGACCAGTCGCTACGCCTCTAGCGACTGGTTTTTGTGTATTTGGTGACTAGCTTTGAGAGTCGCCACAAGTCAGGTTTTTACTACTGTTAGGTAGATTTTTGCGGCTCTAGTTGGTCTAACTATATATTTATTATATATGGTTCTAAACAAGTGTACGTACATGGAATGGCCGGCTAATTACAACTCTGATGCTGATACTCTTGCAAAGGAAGGTACTTAATTCCAAAACATTGTAATTAGAGACTTCCAATAATGATGTGTAGTACGCAGTAATTTATAAACTGTAACAATACTTTTGTAAAGTGGTCTTTGTGCCTTATGATAAATTACGCCTTCTACTAAAAAAAAAAAAAAATATTGTTTGTAGTGAAATTAATTAACGAGTAAAAATCAAAAGCTTAATTTCCAGAGAAACTTATAAATATTTCCTGCTGATAGGCAATTGGGAGTCACACTAGCTAGTCATATTGAAATGTCACCCTATCAGCGGGCTTGAATCGCTTTTGTCCAATAGCTTCAAGACATGATTGAGTAAATTGACTGCATGGATATTGAGCTTATAAGAGGCTTCAATAGCTTCCATTAAAGAATACGAGAGCTAGCTTTTGTTTCTATAAATTAACAAGTGGAGCACTGACACATCGATCAAACAACATTGGACAGTTGCTTTTGGCAATTACACTCAATTCACTTGCAAGGACATGACATATATATATACTTAAAGAAATTACTATACGAATTATTCAAACCCTACCCTATTAATTTCAATACAAGTACCAATAGTACGTAGCTGGAATGGTGCACATATGTAACCAACATATATGAGCTAGCCTATGAAGGAGGTGCCTCCAAACGAATGTAGTCATACAAGTGTCCTTTCCAAGGGCTGTTACATGGAGTAACTAGGGTGAGAAAGATGGTATTCGCTCCTGTCACCAACCGCCCACTCTGCACGTCGACGCTGAACAGCCGATAAAGTCCATGAATTCCATGTCTGGGAATTACGCTCTCATCTCCAAACTCTCCAGTCTGAAAAAGCGGCCGACTCTTCTCGCTGTTCAAATGAATCTTAATTCACACGCGCGTGCAGCCAAGAAAAGTTTCATCGATCAGGTTTTTGCCAAGAAGAGCTAGCTAGCTTTAGAAAAGTTACACATGCATATATTTCAAGCATTGTTTCAGATCAAATTCACTGGTACTACGTTACGTATATACGTACCTCCAAGGAAGATTTCTTTGCGCCTGCTATAGCCACCCGGAGCTTGTAGGTGCCCTTTGTGATGCTGCTCAAGTTAAATTTTATCTGCCATGTGGGCGATGAGAACGTTTCGTTTCCTAGACGCTGGCAACCATGAACGAAAAACCAATCTTTTTTATAATCGCTCAGTGCAACGTTATAGATAGGGTCTCCATTGGAATATAACTCCTTATATCTTTCCCACAAACCATACTGCCTGAACCTGAAGAAATTAATCAAACGAAGAGACAGCTAGGGTTAGTTACCTAATTTAAGTGTAATTAGGCTAATTAATTAATTATGATTTTCACTTACGTGAGCACCCAATTCCAATAAATTAACAACTTAAATTAATTACCTGTCCTTGGGGTTCCGTAAGAATTTGTTGTGATAGATCGGATTGGGGTCAGGAATGAAGAACTCCAATGCAGAACGGTCTGGAATACCTATCTCCCACAGGGTCGGACCATCTCTAGGGGGTTCAAATACTAACTCGCCCAGATCAATGTCACTTCCTGCGTTCCATGCATTTCCAGAAATTAGCTAAGAAATATTGTTCCCAGTATATATACGTACAAGACAAATAATAATTTTTTTTTAGTAGAAAGAAGGTATTAATTAAAGACAAATAATATTGGGTAGAATAGTCCTGCTTAATTAACATAATCTTTAATTAATTCTTCGAACTGGTAACTGGAAGAAAATTAAGATCAAACAGGCCAGCTACTGACCTGGAGTAATGGTAATTGTTGCATCACTCTTGTAGTCTCCAATAAAACCAGGCACCCAAGAATAAAGGTTATATGTTCCTGGCCTAACGTTTTTAATGGTGAAATGCCCATTTGAGTCCGTCGTATTCCAGAACTGGTAACTCTGAAGCACAAATTATACAGTGAGTTTTGAGCACTATTAATTAATAGTAATGGCAACTAATTAATTTGAAGAAGAATTAATTCTGAATTCCTATGGATCGATGGGTTAGTTATTAATGGAGGTAATTAATTAGTACGTACCTTGCATTCTGTCTGCCAAGACCCAACTTCTCCAGGAGGCGCCAAGCCTATATAGGTACCATTCGCTGGTACTGGTTTGACCCCAGTAACGTACCTAATTAACAATGCATGGATTTAATTAAGTACTATATACTTCCAGTTTGGGTTGGTGGTGCAAAATAAATATTATACATTAATGAAACTCCATAATATATAATATTGAAAGTAAAATCTGTTAAATTAGTAATTTCAGTACCGATCTTTCACAAGGAGTCTACCACGAGCTGAACCGCGTTGATGGGAACGTAGAAAGTCCTCAGATTCTGGAAAATCATAAGGCCAACTCTGAACTTCTACTTTCATCTGCATTCCCAGGAAAAAAAAAAAAAACGAAATTTCTTAATTAATTTCTACAATTAACTGAAAGTTCATGCATGCTAGCTCTTACTTAATTAATAATTAGATCTGTAATTAGAAATCTTTGGAAATTTGCGATGATCGAAATGGGACCTGTCGTTTTGCATCATCCCAAAGTGCTTCACGCCCATGTCCAGAATCATCCGAGTTGAGATAGAAAAAGACAGGACCATACACTTTCTTCCATGCCTCTTCTTTCTCAATATGAGGCACCAGATCGGCCCCAGCGTAGTGATTGGTGTGAAATGACTGTCAAATTAACCAAAAATTAAACTAATTACTAAGCAACAACCTCGAAATTAAGAAGGAATTAGTAAATTAAGGCAGATCTAGCTGATCACTTACGGCGAGCATTGTGGGTCCGACATGGGAGGTGAGCTCCTGCTTCATGGGTCCCCCAGCTCGAAACTCATTGCTGGGTGTAATTTGCCATATCCCAATCGGAGGGTCGTCACTGATCCAACCATGCACTCTGTTGTCCTTGTTCGGCTGCGAGAACTGGTACTTGTCGTCCACCTGTATTTCATCAGGGTCATTAATTAATTGTACAGCTTGATTCATAATTAATTAGTATCAGGAAGAAATTAATAAGATTAGACGATGTTACTCTTGTGACTCCCTTGAGCTCCGGGTCAGTGGGATCGACCAGGAGAACTGCTTCTAAGAACGCCAAAGGTTGACCTCGTGGCTTGTCGCGATCTTCGGGCCTCGGCATTCGCTGGAACCTCGAGTCATCCATGGCCATGTAATGAAACCTGCGTACATATTTCCCTTCAGTTACTCGACACTTAATTAGGTTCCAAATTAGTAGGAGAAGATATACAAAAATAAAATAAAATACTTGTCTCGGTTCAGTTTGAGAGCGATCCTCGTCTCTACCAAGTCGAACCAAGGCCAATTCTTACGGTGATCGTAAATGGCGTATGAATAGAACCCAGACGAACCTCGAAGCACTACGAATCTACACGTCCACGTGTACGTTATTTAATCACTCATGCATACATATTCAACTAAAAAATAAGAAGATCTTTTTAACAAAATAAAATTGATCATTAGTATTCATCACCTCTTGTCTATGTTCAAGGGAACTAAAATGTGGTTTAGAAGGTAATTCCATGACCTTTTGAATGACAGTTCCACCTGATCTTTGGTTTCTTTTATTACTTCAAAGCTCCTCCCTTCTATGCTACAAAATAGTCAAACAAATTATAATTAAGATGTTATTTTTTTATCTCCAGCTAATTAATTAACTTCTATACCTTCAGTACTTCAATCAAATTAGTACTATATCAAATATAAAGAAGCTGTTAAGTAGAAGATGATTAAGATTTCAAAGCATTAAAAAACTCAAGGAATGAGTACGGGTATATATATATATATACTTACACATCAAAACGTGATGGGACGTCGGAATCTGACCAAACAAGATCCCAATACCTATACATCATGAGATATATTAATCACAGTGTTTAGAAGTCTTGTGGGTCTACTTAAATTCATCCATGCAAATATAAAGGAACGTGGAGATTAATTATATAGATGTACTGGGAATCCATGCATGTTAAAGGAAAGAAACATATATTATTCACTTTCAGTACACATATGAAGGAACTCTATATGA
Source organism: Aristolochia fimbriata (assembly GCA_019845555.1). Lineage (NCBI taxonomy): Eukaryota > Viridiplantae > Streptophyta > Magnoliopsida > Piperales > Aristolochiaceae > Aristolochia > Aristolochia fimbriata. The sequence goes on along the minus strand of CM034084.1, from coordinate 15,379,982 downwards.
AGGACGTAGCATATATATATATATATATATATATATATATATACCCTCTGTTTGTTTGTGATTCATTTGCGAGTAAATTATCAACACCCTTGTACTGGATTCCGTAAATAAGGCCCCCTGGTTTCGTCAACGTAAGCTTGAAGATATCATTATCGACCACAACCTGCATGATATATCCCACCGTCAATATATATATGTAAACAGTATAGCACAAAGAACTGCTTAAAACAAAATTAAGAGGCTCTATACAGTGTCAAACTAAGGAAGAAGAGAAGAGGAGAAGCAGAAGAAGAAATGGGAGAAGATCTCAAAAGATAGAAAGGAGTAAGAGAGAGATGAGTACGAATTTGTCCTCTATCCGCAATCGCAATTCCGAGTCTTCAGCAGACACCACTGTCTTCACATCCGCCACCGTCGTCAAACCAGAGAGTAGAAGCAGAAACAAGACCCCGAGCTCCATCTTGTTAGAAGCTCGCAGTAAGAGGCGAGTGGAGACTCGTCTTAATTTATAGTACTACATAGTGAAATTTATTGAGGAAATACAGTCTAGCTTTCCTCAAACCTGGCTGTAACATTCTGGAGGGAGCAGGTCGGGCAACAGATAAATCAGGTGCATGGCTGAACCAGCCATGAAGACAGACGTCCACATTCTTCCCGCATTAACTTTCATGAGAGGCAGACGGTATTCTTTCCTTTGTTAATGGCGGAATACTTTGACTATTAAAGCGGCTTTTGGTTTGGAAAAGTAAGGTAGCTTAATTTGAAAATTCGAGCTGGTATTGAACCTACCCAACATGTATATGCATATTTATGTGCCTCCAGATCATCTATTAAAACAGATTACTACAATATTTATGCGAATGAGCGCTGAGTACAAAATACGTACGAAGAACATTACTGTTTCACCGAAAATCTAGCGGTCCGCGAAGAGGCGCGACCGAGAGGATAAATCGATTACTTTAGAATAATTTGTGTTACAGGTTGTGGTGTAAATAGCAGGAATTGCGAGTACAATCTCCTATGCTTCCTCTGATTCAATCTCCGTGTGAATTTGGTGAAGTCGAAGCCTCTGCGAACGAACGAATGTCGAACTTAAGTTGCAGGAACCAGTGTGCACGAACTGTTGTGGCTTTGGTCGGTCAGACGGAGGTATTTGTGCTCCGCGTGTATCGACTTATGACGCTGCCGGCGATCGTGTAGAGCTGCTCCGGTTGAACTGTCGGAACGACGAACGATGAAATGCTTGGCTTCGTTGGCTCGGAAGAACCTCTGTAAGTACGAGAGCTTCTCCTCCGAGAAGGGATTTGAGTCCTTCGGTTTGGAAGAGAGTTCTTTTACTTGTCGGGATTTAGGAATTGATTTCTTCACCCCTGTGGACAAGGAACTTCCGGCTATTTGTAGCTGGTCTGTATGGTCGTTGAGAGGAGTTGCCTTGGAATGGGGATCATGATCGTCATTCAGCTGTAATGTTGAGGAAGACGAGGGAAAGAGAGAGACCAGGATCGTGGCCCTCTTTTCACTCCTTCAGTTGAAGACTGAGTGGTGGGCTGACGATGCATGCTAACGAACGCTGACTCGACGATTCTTTGCTGACAAGGTGCCGACTGTGCTGGTGACGTGGCGATGCGGCTGGACTTCGTAGTGGGTTGCCGCGACGAACCTTGAAGACGATTAAAGCCTACCCATGATCGTTGTTTGATGGACCGATGGGTTGTTGGGCTTATCGAATTTGGGCCACGCACATTTTGATGCGTACAGATTGCCCCCTTCGATACTTGATCGTTCAGGAGGAACGAGCTAGTGTCGAACTTTGAAGAACACAACACACACACGCCCCCTTTTTTTTATTTTTTATGATCCTCTTACTCTTTTAGGATCGCTCGTATACTGTTCATTCGTCCTCTTACTCTTTTAGGACGATGTATATATTTCGTAAACTCTAATTTTTTTTTTTTTTTTTTTTTTTTTTCTAAAGTACTACATGGAACGAATGTTCCTGAGCAGAGGGAGGTACTCAGGTGGCAAATCGAATGTTGTAGATGGCGACTTACTTGCTTGTCTCCTTCGGGTGTGTATGTCGCCGGAGGATTTCGGGCGACGATATTTTGGTATTTTGAAGGAGGTGCTGGCGAAGAATTTCGGTGACCTTCGTCGGCAGGTTGCTTCCCGTTTGGAGAAGGACTGTTGTGGAACGAGTCTTTGCAGTGTTTTAGGTTGCTCTGGTCCGACTGTATCGTAGTCGCCGCCCGGGGATTGTGCTTGAACGGCTCGGAGAGTCTTTTTCTTACTGGACATAGGCGAGGCTACTGCCGGTCCTGGTTATGCGGTCTAAGGCTGCACGAACTGGGCGCCGTGATTTTGAGGGTTCCTTTCGGTTCGCTAAAACCCTAACTTTTAAACTCACTTTCTCGTAGCTTTCAGTTCGGACTGCACGACTCCGGATGCGTCTGTCACCACGATCTCTTTTGTTCCCGTAGTCGAGCCTTTCTCTACATAAGCCGAGTCGGTTATGCGGGGTGGGACCCACCAGGGCCTGGTAATGATCCCGGGGTTGTCGCCTGATCGGGTCCCCATGTAGAGTTTCATGATAAGGGAAATTCCGTACAGAGAAGATCGAATCCCTTTTAAAAAGGTACTGTCGCCTTCTCCCAAATTCGAAGGAAACCCTTCGAATTCTTCGATATATAAAGTACCTTGAGCCATGGGTATTTCACCGTACGAACCTAATAGCAACCTTCTTGAGTTTTTTCGTCCCTGTTGCGTTCTCTATCTGAAGTGCCACGCCCTTCGGTTGTGTGTGTCTACGACCGACTCTTGGAGATTTCGTTCACGCTTATGGTTCTAGGAGAGTACTTGTTGAAGAGTCTTTCCTTTCGGTGAATCTCTGCTTTCGTCTCTTCTCTTTACGTCGGACGCCTCACCCGCATCAAATTTGAAAGGTACCTTCGAGATTCTCTTTCTCTTTCACCCTCTCCGTCGACCTTGTTTAGATTTTGAGTCAGCCGGGGTCCCGGTCTCTTTTCTTTTCTTCTTTGTCCCTTCCTTTATCCTTCTTCTTTTTCTCTCCTCTCCTTTTCGACTCTTTCTTTCTTATTTTGTCGCGACGACTTCTTTTTGTCGCGGTCTCGATATTTCGCTCTCTCGTTGTTTTAGAGCTTTTTATCATTTTGTTTTTTTTTTTTTTAGAGTTTTCGATACGTACCTTGTTTTACGCCCGTCCGTTTGGGCGTCGCCGAAGTCTGTCATCTTGTTGGTGCAGATGACTAGTTTTCTTCCGCAAGATTTTCGGTTGGGGAATGCGCCAGACTTAGTTGTTGTGTGCCGGTTCTTCCTTTTCCGATGGTTTTACTTCGGGGACACTGGTTGGGTCGCCGGGGTGATGGTCTGTCTTCCCCTCTTTTTTTTTTGTTGAGAACCCATCGGTCGTTTCTCTGTGGGTTGTCGAACGTTGTCGTCGTTTCGACTTCCACCGGCTCAGTTATCGGGGAGGAGCCTCTGTTCCGTTCGCCTTCTTTGAAAGTTTCTTTTCGACTTGACCGGCCGAATTGTCAGACGTCTTGTCTCAGTCTTTCATCGGTGGCTTGGCCGTCAAGTTTCGACTTCCGTGGCTTGCCATGATGGCTGAGGCATGAGTTGGCATGGCTACCTCGTTTTCTGGTGATGGCATGGCTTCTTCGGAACTTCGTTTTCCTTTTTTTTTTTAGTGACGACTTCTTTTTGTCGCAGTCTTTTCGTGACGGCTTCTTTTTGTCACCGCTTCTTTTTTTTTGTTCAGGGAAGAGTTGCTTACCTGACCTCGCCTGAGTGTGTCAGACTCGATTGTCCAGCGCGGTTATCCTTTTTTTGTGTTGGCCGCACTATGGCTTTGGCTCGTGTCCGGCTCAGTTGCCGGGCATCGTCTTCCGTGGCATCCATCTCCCGTCCGGTTTTGACATCCGACACAGGGACTTGCGATGCAAGTGTTCGGTGATAGTCCTGGGCGTTGGATTCTTGACCCTGTGATGCTCTGGTTTGTGGTTGAGCATTGGGAATCCAGCGTTGTCACCTCCGGTTTGTTGGCCGCGGGGTGCTGGTTTCTATCGCCGTTCGTCTCAAGGCTGTATTTGTGTTAGCCGTAGAGAGGGATTTTTTTTTTCTTCGCGGTTTTGCTTTTCTTTTACCGCTGTTCACATCCCCCTTTTTTTTTTATGATTATTTTTTTTTTTGATCGCGATGTGAATACACAAACTTCTTGTTTTTTTTTTTTTTTTTTGAAGTTAGCTTGCGTACCTGATTTTTGTTGAACTGACGATTCCAATGTCTCTGTCACTTTGCAGATGTCTTTCCCATCGCTAACCGTTACCTTCCTCGATCTTGTTTTCACCAACGTCCGGGTGCAGGTGAGAGACGTTCTCCGAGAATGCGTACATATCAGAAATACGCAAGGAGACAGGGAATTTTTGCTGTTTGCGAGTTTGCCTTCCGCCCTTGGGAAGCGAGAAGCATGGAAATCGTAAGCCCACGATACGTACCTTATTACTTCGAGTGGGCGGACGTCATCCTGCGCACATTCTCGGAGCGCTTAGCAGCGGTAGACTTGTTGTACGCCGTACAGGCCTCCATGTTCCGTTATAGCTGCTGCTGCAACGTTGTTACGGCCTTTACTGAGGTCTGGTGTCCCGCCACCAATTCCATTTTTACCCGGGAGGGGGAGCTGTCGATCTCTTTGTGGGATCTCCATCGCCTCGGTGGACTTCCCATCTCCGGAGGTATTTTCGACGAATCCTTCCCTTCTGTCAATGACTTCTCTTCTGGTCATCATCTTCCTCTGCCCGAAAGCCTCAAATATTTGATCTTGGCTTACTTCCGTCTTTCCGCGCCTACTGAGACGGAGAGAGCTGCTAGAGTCCCAATGTCCGATTGGTCGTCTTTTTGGTTCCGCCCAGGACGGGACTCTCGGCCCGTGGAAGACGCTTGGGCCGATCGTATGAAGACTTCGGGCTCGAGGAGCCGCAACAGGTCAGAACGGTTGAACCGACCTTTGAAGGAGCTCGGCGTTCCAGACGCTCTCGCCGACGAGGTTTATTTGGCCGCTTTCTTCGCTATGTGGCTCTGCCTCTCAGATCCTCCCCCAGCGCCCGGGGTATGTTGAGGTACACAATTTTGAAGATGGCATGTTTTTTTTGGCGGCGGCTATAAGTGTAACTTGGCCGCTGCGGCTTTGGCAGGTCTTTATCAAGGCCTGAACAGTTCTAATTGGGGGAAGGTCCCCTGGCCTTTCGTTTACTCCTGGCTCGCACATTACTTCGGCGTCCACACGGCAGACTTGTCGGAAGGTGACCGGCCGTTAATGATGGTTTATCATAACCCCGACAATGGCCGTGCCTATTCGCAGAGGGAAGCTCGTGCTCTGTTCTGGCGAAGTGGAGTGCGATGCTGGTACGGGCCACAAGCACTCCCCTCAGGTCCTATTGTCGACAGGCCGGGCCACCTAGCCTCTCGGATTGAGGCGGACTACTTTTAGTGTGTGCGAGCGAGCCGTCTCGTATTGCGGCAACGTGACTTCCTAATTGTGGAGCCGTATAGTCCGCACCGGTTCACCCATCAGTTTGGCTTCTGCCAGGACTTACCGGGTGCTCTGATCGGCGATCAGAGGAGGGCGCCGACGGTTGAGTCGTTAGTGGAAATTTGGCAGAGGGAGAATGCCTTCCCCCTCGGGACGGTTGATGTGCCGTCTTTCGCCAGTCCAGATGTCAATCCAAGAGTGACGGCTTTATATCGGGAATCATGGCTCGAGGCCGTGGTTCCCCTTTTTGAGGTAAACACACTTACTTGTATTTGTGCACCTTTTGTTTCCTTGAGCCTTTTGCTTGTACTTACTCTTTCCTTCTCCTTGCGTTTCTCAGAGAGAATGGCAGAGTTTTACAGGAGAGCGGGCGCCGCAAATGAAGGCCGCGCCGAAGAAGGGCTCCGCGAAGAAGAAGACGCCGGCCTCTAAACCTCTCCAAAAGGTTACTCAGGCTCTGACGACCGTCGAGCCAGAGGGAGGAGTCGTTATCAGTGAAGCCGCTCCTGCCCCTCCTGCTGAATCGGTTGTTTGGCCGAACTCGTCGTCTCCACCGGCTACGGACGCATCTCTGGATAAAGGAAAGGGGGTCGTCGACCCGATAATAGCACACCCTGTAGTTCCGCCACCGGCAGTTTTACCGAGGAAGGGTGTGCCGAAGAGGAGGAGGACAAAGGTTCCAAGGGTCATCTTCGATCCGCCTTTGTTCAAGAAGAGGTCGAGGAGTAAGCATCATCGGACTTCTTCTTCTTCTCGTGACTTGCCTTCTCCAATGGTTTCCGCTCTGGAGGTTGAGAAGTTATCATGGGGACATGTCTGGTAGAGAGGCTGGAGGCGCCACCTGCCGGGGAAGTTGCCACGCGGCCGACGGCAATGCCGGTTGTGTCTTCTCTGGTGCGACCCGGGGTAGAGGCGGAGCTTTCGGCAGATGCACTCGCGCTGGTCCCTTATTCTCGCGCCAGCCAGCTTGAAGTTTGCTCGGAGGGTTCGCGCTCTCCTGTTGTCTCAGGGGGGCGTTACCAAGAAGGGAGGGACCAAGAGGGGATGTTTGCTGATGCTGCTACCGATGGGTTGGCGATGGGTAGGGTTGACTGCCCTATGACCATCTCTAGTGATGAGGGCGCAGCGCCGTCTTCTCCTTCAGGTGGGGAAGGTGGGGTCGATTTTCGGACCCCTGTTCTGAACTTAAGTCATCGCTTCCTCCCTGCTCCTGAGGAGAGGCCACGCACCGAAGGGAGGCTGGATGGCCAGGCAGCCGGTGCAGTCGTTGGGGAAGAGTGTCCAGAGCCCATCCACCGGTCCGCCAGCGAGAATTCTTTCTCTTCTCGGTTGACTGCGGTAGGTTTTCCTTACTCTCTGTTTTTTCCTCCTGCTTTTCTTTTCTTAACCCCTTTGTTCGTATGGCAATTTCGCAGTCCTCCACGATTTCTCTCTCGGCGACTTCGCGAGGGTGGGTCCAGCAATCTGCAATAGGCCTATGGACTCGGTTCATCCAGACAGCCTTGGCTCCTGCAGAGGACCCCTGCTCCCCGGAACTGGTGATTGATGCCCGCGGCCTTTTAGAGCATTTACGTTTGGCGGGTGTCGAGGTTTCTATCTTGGAGCAGTGGGTGGAGGATTTCACGCGAGAGGTTGAACATCTCCAGCAGTTGCGTTGCTCTGTTGCTAGTAAGCTCCCCAGGGCCGAGTACCAAGCTCTCGAAGCCGAAGTGTCACGGTCGGTCCGACGAGTGTATTGCCGGCGCAATGCGATGGTTAAGTTGGTCAGTCGGCGCCGGTCCGAGTACGAAACCGTGAAGGCTGAGAGGGAAGCCGTTAGCGAACAACTGGGTAGGCTGGATTCTCAGCTTGACTCCCTTCGGGCGGACATTGGTATCACTCAATCTGAGTTTTAGGCGTTTGATGCTGAAGCCTTTGTGTTGGAGCGGCAACTCGAGGATGTCCGTGCACAGCCTGTGCTGAGTGAGAGCGAAGCGCGTGAGCTGGAGGATACGCGGGCAGAGGTGCTTCGGCGGCGGCAGCGAGTGAACGACTTTGAACTCAACCAGTAGCCTCTCCTTTTTCGACCCCTTGGATTTGATGTAACCCCATTTTTTTATTCTCTCTTTCTTTTTTTTTGAGGTCTCGGATTTTTTTTTTTTTGCGAGACCTTGGGTGTAAAGGATTTTTTTTTTTGCTAGAATGAAATGAATTTTTTTTTTTCTGCTACCCATCTCACGGATAAAATCATTTGAGAAATTTGCCGTTTGTGATAGGTAGCTCCGACCCGTTAGCGGTGACGAGTTTGTATGCGCCATTGGTGTAAGCTTCTTGTACGACATAGGGGCCTTCCCATTTTGGTGCGAATTTGCCCCCGGTCTTGCTCGTAAAGAGCATTGGCCGTCGAACTACTAGCACAAGGTCGCCCTTCTGGAATGACCTGAGGCGTACCTTTTTGTTGAAAGCTCTGGTCATGCGAGATTGATAGCACTCGAGACGTTGTTGTGCCTCGAGTCGTTGTTCATCGAGAGACTCAAGTTCTGAGAGTTTCAGTTGGGCGCATTCCTCCGTTGTCAACCCTTCTCTGACAGCTATGCGTAAGGAAGGGAGCTGCACTTCGAGAGGAAGCACTGCTTCGGCGCCGTTAACCAGTGAGTATGGAGTCGACTGGGTAGGCGTTCGAGCCGTCGTTCTGTATGCCCATAAAGCTTCGGGAAGCTTCTCATCCCAGCTCCTTTTGTGGGCGCCAACCGTTTTCTTCAAAATTTTGCAGAGTGTCTTATTGAACGCTTCTGCGAGTCCGTTGGCTGCCGGGTTGTAAGCCGACGACATCCGCTGTTGTATGCAAAATTTTTCGCAAAAGCGGTCCATGACTCTGTTTCTGAAGGGTGTGCCGTTGTCCGTCACGCTATACCGCGGAACTCCATATCTTTATATGAGTTGCGTTCGAATGAAATCGGCGATGGTGGTGGCTTTGACCTCTCGGTAGGCTGCAGCTTCAGCCCATTTGGAGAAGTAGTCTATGGCAGCCAAGTTGTACTGTCGGTCGGAGTCGGATTTGGGGGTGATGGGACCGATGATATCCATACCCCAAGCTTCGAATGGCCAGGAAGCGACCGTTGGGTGAAGCGGCACCGGTGGTTGGTGTATGTAGTCGGCGTGGAATTGGCACGGTTTGCAGGTTCGGGCCATTTCAATGGCGTCCCTGAGCATAGTTGGCCAGTAATAGCCGAGTCATTTGACTTGCAGGTGGAGCTTTGGGCCAGCTTGATGTGCTCCGCATATCCCACTGTGTATTTCTTTCAGTACTTGTAATCTCTCTTGTTTTGAAAGGCAGCGAAGGAGCAGACCTTCGTATGACTTTCGGTATAGTACGTCGTTGATAAAAACGTACCTGAGAGCTGTTCGGCGAATTTGGACTCGCTCTCGCAGGTCGACTGGGAGCGTGCTGTGGCGGAGGAAGTTGATGATGGGTTCACGCCAATCTTCGGTTTGATTTTGGCTAGCCGAGACAGGGAGAGATTCCTCTATCTCCTCCGTTAGCTCTTCTTCTGTTTCTTCCTCGGCTGGTGGAGGGATGACCCATAGTTCGCACACGGGAACTCGATTTGGCCGCTCATCCAAATGTGCCAAACTGGCAGCAATGCCGGCTAATGCGTCGGCTCGCCCATTCTCGGAGCGAGGGACGTAGTGGAGTGAAACTTCCCGGATTTGGGCCAGAAGTTCACCGGCATTTCTCCAGAGAGGTTTGAGCTCGGGTTTCTTTACTTCGAACTCTCCTGTCAATTGCTTGATGACCAAAGCCGAGTCGCCATAGATGTTTAACTGCGGTAGTTGCATCTCGACCACTATACCGAGTCCGAGGAGGATGGCTTGGTACTCTACTTCATTGTTCGAGCAAATCTGGGTGAGCACGAACGAATACGACAGTAGATCCTTCTTTGGAAAGACGAAAAGGACTCCGACGCCAGCTCCTTTTCTTCGTGCGGCGCCATCGGAATACATCTCCCAAGGTGGAAGCACTTCGACCAGGAATATTTCTTCGTCTGGGAATTCCTCAGTTAACTCCCATTCGGCCGGCACCGGGTGGTCGGCCAAGAAATTGGCCAATGCTTGGCCTTTAATCGTTTTTTGAGGAACAAAGTTAATCTCGAATTCTGATAAGAGCAGAGCCCACTTAGCCAGTCTACCGGAGAGGATTGGGCGCGACATGATGTACTTCAACGGATCAGTTCGCGAAATGAGATTCGTTGAATGCGCCAGGAGGTAGTGTCGAAGCTTTTGAATTGCGAATATGAGAGCCAGACAGGTCTTCTCGATCGGTGTATAGTTGAGCTCGGCACCCACTAGTGTTCGGCTGAGATAATACAGAGAATGTTCTTTGTTGTCCTCATCACATTGAGCCAAAAGAGCTCCCATCGACTTCTCCTGTGCTGCAATGTATAGCAGCAGTGGTTTGTCGACGATCGGAGCTAAGAGCAATGGTGGCTTGGTGAGGTACGCCTTTATGTTAAAGGCGTTCCAGCAAGCGTCGTCCCACTCGAATGGTGTACCCTTCTTTAGCAGACGACTGAAAGGCTAGCATCTCCCGGCGAGGTTCGATATAAAGCGGCGGATGTACGCTAGATGACCTTGGAAGCTTTTAAGCTCGGAGACGTTTCTGGGCTCCGGTATTTTCTGAATGGCGTCAATTTTCGACTGGTCGATTTCGATTCGTCTGTGATGGACGATGAACCCCAAGAATTTTCCTGAGGTGACGCCGAAAGCACACTTCAGCGGGTTCATTTTGAGCTGAAACCGTCGCAGTCGTTCGAACACTGCCTGGAGGTCGAGAAGATGATCGGTTCGTTGCTTTGTTTTCACCACCAAATCGTCGACGTAGCATTCGACTCGCTTATGGAGGAAGTCGTCGAAGATGTTCTGCATCGCTCGCAGGTATGTTGCGCCGGCGTTCTTGAGTCCGAACGGCATAACTTTGTAGCAGAAAATCCCTTTTGGAGTCGCGAAATGCAGTGAGAGCTCCTCATCTTTTGGTCCATCCGAATTTGATTGTAGCCGGAGGACCCGTCCATGAAAGATAGGGCTTCGTGACCTGTCGTCGCGTCGACCATAAGCTCGGTGATTGGCAGAGGGAAGTCGTCCTTCGGGCACGCCTTATTCAAGTCGCGAAAGTCGACGCAGACCCAAATTTGGCCAGTTTTCTTTTTGACTGGGACGATGTTTGCAATCCAAGACGGGTACTTCACTTCCCTGATAAAATTTGCCGCGATCAAGTTGTCGACCTCCTTTTCGATTTCTTGCACCAGTTCGGGCCGGAATCTTCTTTGCGATTGTTTCACCGGTCGAACAGAGGGATGAGCAGCCAATTTGTGAACTGCTACTCGCAGGTCGAGGCCGGGCATCTCTGTGTAGTTCCAGGCGAAGATGTCACGGTATTCGCGAAGCAGCGCCATGTATTCGACTTCTTCTTTGACCGTCAGTGAAGCACTGAGGAATGTCGGCCTCGGGTCATCTGTCGTGCCCAAATCGACTTTCTTTAGTTCGTCGACTGTCGACTGGCCTCCTTCTTCGAATTCAGCCGGAGCCTCCTTCAAGACGAATTCCTCATCTTCTTGTTCGTCGTCTGTGACAGAGATGTGATTCACTGTGGCTGAGTCGTAGGCACGAGCTCGAGCAATGGCTGCCTTCAATGTATAGATGACGACTGGACCGCCGTCTTTCTTTGGTCGACGTCGATTGATGGCGGCTTTTGTGTAAATGATCACCGGCTTTGGGGTATTTTATTTCTCGGTTGGGATTTGGTCAACTGAGACTTGGTGTACATCTGCCGATGACTTTCTGGTTATCTTGACCGGCTTTGCTTGGGCAGTATAGATTTTGATTGGTTTTGGCCTTTCGTAGCCGAGGCCCATGCGACCTTGATTGATGTGATGCCCTTCATTCTTCAATTTCTCCTGCTCTGAAGTGAAGACAGGTAAGGTCACAGGAGGCTTCTCGTGGATTTGATCCTTTGTGAGGTTGCCCCCGGCTCTTGCCATCAGTCGGTAAGCATTTGGGTCGAAACCTTCGTTCGAGCGTGTGGCTGGCAACTGCTCCTGACTCGGGAATTGTTTCAGGACGCTTCGTTCCTCCAGTTTTGGCAGAGGAAGCGTTACCTTTTCTGGCAAAGGGGTCGGCTGAATTTTGTGATAGGCGACCAAGGGAGCTTCTCCTTTCTTCCTTTACGATTGCGGAATGTAGCGCAGGATAGGTACACTGAGGCGCTTCGGCGCTGGAGTAACCTTGGCCGATCTGTGACCATGTGCCGGCTGGTTGTTGTGTGTTGACTGCTTTGGGGATATGACCTGCGTCGTAGTCTGTGTAGGAGATGCAATTTGCGTCGGAGTCTGTGCTTTGACGGGCTGCGACGACTGTTTGAGTTGTGCCGGTTGTTGGGACGATGCAGCCCGTGTCGGAGTACTTCCGGCGTTCGCTTCTTGATTCAACCAAGGTGACAATTTGACTGTCGGTCTGGTCGTCAGGTAGAATTTGGCATCTGCGAACGATGCCTCCGCCTCTGTGAATGGGCTTTCGTCAGCATACACCGTCTTTTGCTCGCCGTTTTCCCAATACTTAAAGCATTGGTGCAGGGTGGATGGCACGACTCCGTTTGAATGGAGCCATGGCCGACCCAGGAGCAGGTTGTAAGACGTCCTGGAATCGATAACTTGAAGAGGCGTATCGGCTATCATGTCTCCGATATGCAGCTTCAGATTCGTCATGCCGAGTGTTCTTTTGCACCCCTGGTTGAAACCTTGAATAAGGAGAGAACTAGGAGAGAGATCGTCGGCAGAGAGACCAATGTTCTTCATCGTGCGAATAGGCAGACTATTGATTGCGGATCCACAGTCGATGAGAATACGATTGATTTTGTAGTCTCTGATGTAGCCGGAGACGAGCAACGGTCTGTTGTGATTCTTCGACCCCAATTGTGCGTCTTCCTCTCTGAATGTAATGCACGGTGGGCATGTGACGACCAGTGCTTGTTCTGCTTTTGCACATTGTGGTGGAGATAATGCATCTTCCTCCTCCTTTCTGTAAGGCGGAGTCAGCCCGACCTTTGGCAAGTCGTGCTTCCTCATGAGCAGCATCTCGAGCTCGGCTTCGAGTTCCTCTGGTTTGTCGAGGACTTGGATCAGGGCTTGTCTGGACCTGATGTCCAAATCGAGGTCGTCTTCAAATTTGTTGAGATGGGAGATTTGTTTGAGCGACGTCTCTAGGTCGTCGCATTCGACGACTGGTCTTTTGCCCTTCTCTTTCGTAGCTGTTTGCTCGGGAGGAACTGATGAGCAGGTTGCCACCATTGCAGGCGGCGAGAGGAACTCCTTGGGGAAGAACTCCGCCAATGTGACGAGTCTTCTTTTCTTTTTGGTTGCCCCCTGGACGTCAGTCCTAGGAGCTTTTCTTTGGCGTTTTTTGACTCTTTTGTTTGGCCGCTTTGCTTTTGTTTTGATGGTCACCGGTGCCGGTTCGATTTCTCGAATAGGCTTCTTTCTCCGGGTGACCAAGATCCACCCCTCTGCGTCGGCTGCAGCTTCTTCGCGGGGTGCCGGTTTTGGTGTGACCTTAGCCGGTGGTTGTTTGTTGTTGTTGTACGGACGGCTGGAGGAACCGGGGTTTGGTTGGTACTCCTTCTTTATGGCTCGTTTCTGAGTTTGCCGGTTTGGCACGGTTTGGACGGAGATAGCATGTGAGGAGGCAGTGTTTCCAGCTCCTTCGATTTCAATGCGTCCTTGGGCTGCCAGCTCCATGATACGGTCTTTCAAGACGAAGCATTTCTCCGTCGAGTGCCCAACTAGCCGGTGGTATTTGCAAAAATTTGGATCTTTGCTTTTGGATTGGTCGCCAGGTCTTTTGATTTATGGTAGCCTCAGTAGTTGGTTATCGAGCAGCTGATCGAGCATGATGGGAACGTCGGCGTCGGCGTCGGCAAAGGGATATGTCTTTGCCTGTCGTTCTTCTAGTGTCAGCTTCTTGAAGCCTCCCGTCAATTGTCGTGGGAGGCAAGTTTGCTTGACCTTGCTTCCGACCTTGATCGGTTCGACAGTATTTGTCGCGAAAGAGGATTTCGTTTTCTCTTTCGTCTCTTTTGGTGCGGTCGCGGTCGGTGCCTTTCCCTTTTTGAGTGGATCGGCGGAAGAGTATCCTTCTTCTCCTTGTTCTTCTATTAGGATCTCCATGTTGTGAGCTTCCGTTGCGAGCTCTTGGAAATCGTTCGGCCGTCGGCTACGGATGTAGCGCAGGAGTTCCCAATGCATTCCTCGAGAGCACATTTCGATCTCGGCTTCGAGGGAGAGGTTTGAGCTTTCTTTGCAGTTTAGGCTCAAATTTCTCCATCGATTGATGTAGTCAACCACCTTCTCGCCCTTTTTCTGTTTGAGATTGGCGATTTCTACTAGCGTGACGGTACGCCGAGTGCTGTAGAAACGGCTGAGGAATTCCCGTTCTAGTTGCTCCCAGCTGTCGATGGACTCCTGGGGTAGCTCGATGTACCAGTCGAAGGCGTTTCCCTTCAGTGACCGGCCGAACTGTTTTACCAGCAGGTCGCCGTCGGTGCCGGCGTTGTTGCAGGTTTCTATGAAATGCGCGACATGCTGCTTTGGGTGGCCGTCGCCGTTGAATTGTTGAAACTTGGGAGGGTGATAGCCGATCGGCATTAGGATGTTCTGGATCCTTTGTGTGTACGGTCTCTTGTAGGCGACTGATTTGTGGTCGCCGGCGCTGTTTCGTACCGCACGGTTGACGAGCTATGTGATGGCATCAAGTGTGAGAGCAGACGGATCCACTTCGGGTCGGCCTCTGCGGATGGCCACTGGAGCGACGGGCGGCAGCTCATCGTCAGAAGAAGAATCTTCTTGCGGCAGCTCGGCTGAGGCGCTGGTAGTCGGCCGATTTTGGTCGACTTCTTGAGAGATGCCACCAATGTTATTGGTGGCTGTGCCCATTTCAAGCCGTTCAAACATCTTCACAATTTGATCATTGCGAGCTGCTAGTTGAGCATCTCGGGCTACAAGTTGCACATCTTTTATGCGCAGCTGTTCGCTTTGCTCCTTTATCGCAACCTGCATTTCAGCAAGCTGTTCTTCAATAGTTTTGGCCGAAGTTGTCATTGCGGCCATCTTGACGGTTTGCGTCGGAGTAATTGTTTTCGACACGGCTTGTAGATATGAAGCCTTCGTTGGTGACTTCATTGAAGAGGCGGTCGCTGTGGGGGACCGGTCGGAAGGACCAGTCGCAAGTTGATTGCGGAGAGTGGCTCTGGGCAACGACTGGCTTGCAGTGGCAGCCGCCGGTGAGAATCGAAGGGATGAGATAGGTGAAGTTGCGACAAGGGAGGTCGCTGGTGTTTGTCGGCGAGGTGAACGGACGGGAGGTGGTCCCGCTGCTGTGTTGAGAGCGGCTAGGAGGTCGTGTGAGACCAGCATAACCGGCGAGTTGTCTGTCGCCGATGTTCTCTGTATGGAGGAGGCCGACACAGAGTGTGTTCTCGCAGCAGAGGAGGAGATGCCCCCGCTTTGCTCGTATCATTGCACTAAAGTGGGAACAATAGAGCTTCTCCGCGATGGCGGTGACTGCGTCGGGCTGGCAGTTGGGCTGCGAGGAGAAGGAGATGCGGCGACAGCCAGGTAGGTTGGCCATCGCTGGTAGTAGTTTGGCGGTGGTTGGTTTGATTGAGGCCGTGGTAGCCTGAGGCACGAACACGGAAGTTGGGCGACGTGCGTCGCGCATAAATGGAGCTTGTCCGGTGGACAAACTTTTGGCCAGAGCCCTTGTAAATGGGCGTGTGGCATGTGGAGGAGATGTCGGAGCGCGGAGGTTGACCGGAGATGCGGCTGTTGGTCCGCGAGCTCCGGTAGTTGAGCCTGCAGTCGCGGCGGGGCGCGGTTGAGCAGAGCTCGAGGAGGCAGTCTGTTTGCCTCTGTTGTTGTTGTTGTTGTTGTTGTTGTTGTTGCCGTTGTTTGCGTTGCTGGCTATGGCTGTGGTTGGAAATTTTTTTTTTGTGCGGAGAAGGAGATGAGAGGTAGGAAAAGTCCCACCGGGTATGCCAAATCTGTTTCACCGAAAATCTACCGGTCCATGAAGAGGCGCGACCGAGAGGATAAATTGATTACTTTAGAATAATTTGTGTTACAGGTTGTGGTGTAAATATCAGGAATTGCGAGTACAATCTCCTATGCTTCCTCTGATTCAATTTCCGTGTGAATTTGATGAAGTCGAAGCCTCTGCGAACGAACGAATGTCGAACTTAAGTTGCAGGAACTAGTGTGCACGAACTGTTGTGGCTTTGGTCGGTCGGACGGAGATATTTGTGCTCCGCGTGTATCGACTTATGACGCTGCCGGCGATCGTGTAGAGCTGCTCCGGTTGAACTGTCGGAACGACGAACGATGAAATGCTTGGCTTCGTTGGCTCGGAAGAACCTCTGTAAGTACGAGAGCTTCTCCTCCGAGAAGGGATTTGAGTCCTTCGGTTTGGAAGAGAGTTCTTTTACTTGTCGGGATTTAGGAATTGATTTCTTCACCCTTGTGGACAGGGAACTTCCGGCTATTTGTAGCTGGTCTGTATGGTCGTTGAGAGGAGTTGCCTTGGAATGGGGATCGTGATCCTCATTCTGCTGTAATGTTGAGGAAGACAAGGGAAAGAGAGAAACCAGGATCGTGGCCCTCTTTTCGCTCCTTCGGTTGAAGACTGAGTGGTGGGCTGAAGATGCATGCTGACGAACGTTGAGTCGACGATTCTTTGCTGACGAGGTGCCGACTGTGCTGGTGACGTGGCGATGCGGCTGGACTTCATAGTGGGTTGCCGCGACGAACCTTGAAGACGATTAAAGCCTACCCATGATCGTTGTTTGATGGACCGATGGGTTGTTGGGCTTATCGAATTTGGGCCACGCACATTTTGATGCGTACAGATATATATCTAGATTCATTGTACTGTAAGATTAAGGCTAGAGATAAATTGTTGGAGTTTTTGTGGGCTCCATGCTCATGTAGAAGATGATATGTGCTGATTTTTTTTGATGAAAAATTATAATGTGAATGATGATTTGAAGTCGTAAAGTCAATCTGTGCTTACAAAATAAACATTTCAAGGTGCATTAATCAAACAAAACAATTATTTGTTTTTGTGGAAGTCTAAGAGAGTTCATCGGAGAAAAGCAGATGTCAAGGGGGGGGGGTGTTGGTGGGGTGATCTATCAACGGTGAGGAAGATAGTGAGGTCTAAGAAAATACCACCAATTAATACATGGATAAGGACACTAATTAACGTCAATGTCTAGGCTCGACCTGAAAAGGCATGGCCCGAGCTCGACCCCGAGTCCCGAGCAAAGATCGAGCTCGGGCTCGAAGGATTTTTTCGAGCTCGAGCTCGAGCCCGAACTGGCTCGCCAATCGGTAAAAATAAAGAGAGAGGCAAACATCAGAGAGAGGAAACTGTGGGCGGGGCTGCGGTTGTCGAGAGAACTGGCAGGGGCAGAAGTATGGGCTGCCAGAGCAGGAAGCAAAGGGCAAAGGCCTGCAGCTACACAGGAGGAAACTGTTGCTGATATGAGTCAAATTTTGGTTTTGGATATTTCAATCCTGTTGGTCCCTGTTTCTGGATTTTCAATACAGAAATGAGGTGTTATAACACTCGGGTGTTCTCAACACCCTCAATAACCGGAACAACAAACAACAACAATTCAGAAGTGAAAAGTACTTGATAGAATTAATGGAATATAATGCCAACGCAAGTGTATTACGGGGCTAAATAGCCCTCTTAGGGAATCTTATACAACGTTTGCAAGAACCAAAATTACAGTAGGAAACATAAATGAAACTACAAACTTACAATCGAAGATAATCCACTTTGCACACGCAATAGTGAGGGAGATTCAACTCACAAACTCTCTAAGAACAGACCAAGGCTCCCCCTTGGCAGATACTCTCCTCCTAAGAGTTTGACTGATACTTTTACTCATGACAACTTCACTCTACTCCTCTTTTACTATTTCTGCTTGTTCACTGGATCGACTAATTCCCTTGCCTTTTATAGATGTCAGAGATCCTACTCCAGGGCTGTAATCGTGATCCACAAAACCAGATGATTAATGGTTAAAAATACAGCCATGATGTGGTTGTGAGAAACCAACAATAGACGTGGTTTGTTAACCCACGTTTCTCATAAAAGATGGCTACCTGTCCACGTCCCCAAAAAGAGGACCACTTAATTTAGTCCTAACAATCCCCCCCCCTTGGGCATCTTTTTGGCATCACACCAATTAATCTCCCCTTGAGGTGTTGAAGTAGTCATGGTGTTGTAACACATGACCCAGCCATATAAACATATCAAAGGAAACAAACCGTATCCCAGTCAAATATCCCAGTTCTTACAATAATAGCTGTCAATCAGAAATGATCTCCAGATAATGAACCATAACACTTTCATGCAATATGATATCCATACAAGATCAACATTCACATAAAATTATTCACTAAGTTCATGATCAACCAAAAATATAATATCATGATCATCCATCAAAATATCAGCTCCAACCTCCTTAATTATCAATTATCTCATGCTGTAGGCATAAAAATTAAAGTAACTTCTCCCCCTTGATGGCAAAGAAGATGCCAATAAAGAAATTATTTTCATCCCTGCAACATGAACAGACATTAGTGTACACACATTGTGCATACACCCCCTTTTTGCAAATGCTTCAGACTATTGGTAGGATACAGACTCCCAATGAGTTCACACATTCAAGGCTTCCTTGCTTACAATACTTGTAGAGACTTTTCTTTGAATCTTCAAGAGTAGAGGATCCTTTGATTGCGCAGTAGTTCATCAAACTTGGAAGACTTTTATAGGTAGGTGGACCTACCGTTTTGTGCCGTTTATGCAGATAGTGTCTAAGGCCCTCCAACTTCTGGTGCCTTGTCTGAAGGCTACCACAGGTGGTGTTGGAACACCTCATTTTGTGCGACGCTTTGTAATAACAATCAGAATCATGAGAATCAAAGTGACTCACCAGCCCCTTCTTCACCCATACACATTTCATCTTTGAATTTCTCTGACTTTGGACTGGTTTTCTACAGTTATCTCTCTGTCTCAAATACCTCAAATCATTCTGGATTTTGTAGCATTTGGGTCGGATGTAACTAGTAATACCACAATAAAAACATAACGGTTTCCAATGTTTGAAAGTAATAGATTTTTTTTTACCAGAAGGATTGAAAAACTTGGTCATACCTGAATGAAACCCTATTCCGGTTCGATCGAGAGACCTGGTCATGCCTGAATCAAACCCTATTTCGCTAATGTCCCCATTGGCTTTCCCTTGCAGTACTCGTTTTGCTGTGACTTGAGCAGTCAGCAATTTTCCATTCAACTCAGAGACTGTTTCTTCCAACGTGGAATTTTCAGTTTGTAAGACTGAAATTTGGTTACACAGATCTGCATTCATCCTGCATACATTAGCCCAGCTTTCAAGCAATTTTTGATACATACCTTCCAGAGTTTCTTCATTCATGTCATCGTCTGACTCAGTGTCATAGTCATCAGGTATTGTAATACTTGGTCGGATGACCTTAGAAGTAAGAGCTGCATAATGGCTAATCTGTTCATCTCCGTCTGAACTACTGTCCTCCGAGTCATCATCGGTACAACTTATGGCATAAGAATTCTTCCTTCTACTCGGGCATTCGGATCGAACATGACCAAATCCCTCACATTCATGGCATTGAATACCTTTCTTCTTCGGGGTAGATTCGTCTTTTGTTGGAGTATAGTCACGAGACCTGTTAGTACAACCAGAATTATTTCTCTTACCAAACTTTTTGAAGGCTTTGTTGAATCCTCTAGTGAGAAGAGCGATTTTCTCGTTCAGTTCTTTTGTAGTAACAGATGATGAAGGTATTGTAACACTTTCCGTCTTTGACACTTGAAGAGCAACGCTGGTTTCTCCTTTTTCCTTGCGTTTCTTCTTGGCCTCGATATTCATTTCATAAGATCTGAGAGATCCCAATAGATCATCATACTTCAAGGTATCCAAATCTTTGCATTCCTCTATAGCTGCTACTTTGACTGCAATTTTTTAGTCAACGAACGTAGGACTTTCTGAACTTGTTCAGCTTCAGGAATCCTTTTCCCCAACGTGAATCTCTCATTTGCTATATCGCGAATACGAGCATCATATTCCGCGATTTTTTCATCCTCCTCCATCTGTAAATTTTCAAATTTATGATTGAGAAGCTGGACTTTCGATAACCGAACTCCGATAGTTCCTTCGTATGTGGTAGACAGAATTTCCCACGCATCTTTCGCGGACTCGCATGCGGAAATGAGTTTGAACCGTTCCTGATCGACTCCGTAGAAAATGGCATTGAGCGCCTTTGCATTTTGATTTGAAACTTTATCCTCTGCAATGGTCCAGTCAATTTCTGGTTTGACTGTGGTATCGCCTGCAGCTATTAGTAACTGTTGGTGGAGTCCAACCAGTAAGGACGGACTTCCAAGCCTTCTCGTCCAGGGCTTTTATGAATGCTCTCATCCAAGTTTTCCAATACGGAAAATTCGTGTCGTCCAGAATAGGTGGCTTAACCGCTTGTACGACTTCTTTATGATTCTCCATCTCCAGAATGTGGATCACTCTATAGGAATATAGAGTATGGCTCTGATACTACTTGTTGGTCCCTGTTTCTGGATTTTCTATACAGCAATGAGGTGTTATAACACTCGGGTGTTCTCACCACCCGCAATAACCGGAACAGTAAACAACAACAATTCAGAAGTGAAAAGTACTTGATAGAATTAACGGATACAATGCCAACGTAAGTGTATTACGGGGCTAACTAGCCCTCGTAGGGAATCCTATACAATGTTTGCAAGAACCAAAATTACATTAGGAAACATAAATGAAACTACAAACTTACAACCGAAGATAACCCACTTTGCACACGCAACAGTGAGGGAGATTTGACTGATAGACTCTCTAAGAATAGACCAAGGCTCCCCCTTGGCAGATACTCTCCTCCTGAGAGTTTGACTGATACTTTTACTCGTGACAACTTCACTCTAATCCTCTTTTACTGTTTCTGCTTGTTCACTGGATCGACTAATTCCCTTGCCTTTTATAGATGTCAGAGATCCTACTCCAGGGCTGTAATCGTGATCCACAAAACCAGATAATTAATGGCAAAAAATATAGCCATGATGTGGTTGTGGAAAACCAACAATAGACGTGGTTTGTTAACCCACGTTTCCCATAAAAGATGGCTACCTGTCCACGTCCCCAAAAAGAGGACCACTTAATTTAGTCCTAACAAATCCGACTCACACCCCACCCAGGGATACATTTCAATCATGCTAATTCACTTATACGGTGTCTAAATTCAATAATTGAAACTCGGAATTAAATGCAAAATCAATCAAGTACACAAGACAAGCAATTTACATGGTTCGGCGAATTGTGCCTACTTCCACGGGGAGAGCGGAGAGTCAATTTCATTATTAAGAGAATGAAGTACAATCTGCAATCAGCTTACATGCTCCACATAAGAGGATTCCCTTTCTCCACTATTTAAAACATCCATTCTTCTTCCTCATACCTCTTCAATAATCATATACACATTCAATACACATTAACCCACATCCACACTGAATTAATGACATGAGATATGATAATCAAAGGCATAAAATGGATAACAAATAGTGTAATAGACAAGATTCAAAGACAAAGAGATAAAAGGGCAAACAGGGACCAAGAGAACAAAACCTCTCCCCTTTTTTTTCCTCCCTTCTTTTCTCTTCTTCCTTCTCTCTTCTTCCTTCTCTCTTCTCTTCTTCTCTTTTCTCCTCTCTTCTCTTCTTCTCTTTTCTCCTCTCTTCTCTCTTTCGTCGTGAAGCGCCGCAACTCTCCCGCTTCGACCTTTTGAGAGGTCGGGAGATTAAACCATCGAGAGAGGGGAAATATTTTGCCCTAAGTTTCCCCCCCTTGTTTCACTTAAGTGGTGGGCCTGGGTGGGCCCACCTAATCAGTGAGGGACGGGATATAAAGCCATCCTGTCCCAACAATCTCCACCTTAGCTTGTTTCCGTCTGTCATGAAACTGCTCTCCATATTTCACCCCCTCTCCCTGGGGCCTTCAACTTCTAACAAGACTGAAGATTCACCAAGTCCAAGCAATGCTTGAACTTGCTAGCTGGCACTGGTTTA
Source organism: Aristolochia fimbriata (assembly GCA_019845555.1). NCBI lineage: Eukaryota > Viridiplantae > Streptophyta > Magnoliopsida > Piperales > Aristolochiaceae > Aristolochia > Aristolochia fimbriata. Next base: position 15,358,222 of record CM034084.1, on the reverse strand, counting down.
GTCATCATGTCCGCTGCATTATCATCTGTAGAGACCTTCTCTAGCATGATTTCACCTTCAGACACTAATTCTCTGAGCTTATGATATCTGACATGAATATACTTTGTTCTTGCATGATGCACAGGATTTTTAGCCAAACAAATTGCACTCTGACTATCACAATATATAGAAACACATTTTTGATTAATCCCAAGCTCACCCACTAAACCTTTAAGCCACACTGCCTCTTTACCTGCTTCAACAACAGCCATATATTCAGCCTCTGTAGTAGACAGTGCTACTATACCCTATAACATAGATTTCCAACTAATAGGACCACCTGCCAAGACAAACAAATAACTAGTCGTAGATCTTCGTTTGTCTAGATCCCCTGCATAATCAGAATCTACATAACCATGCACAACACATCCCATGCTGCTATCATACAAGATACCTGTATCAATAGAACCTTTCAGATAACGCAAAATCCATTTTACTGCATTCCAATGCTCTCTCCCAGGATTAGACATATATCTTCTCACCACACTAACAGCCTGTGACAAATCAGGTCTAGTACACACCATAGCATACATCAAACAACCCACAACACTAGAGTATCGTACCTTGAGCATGTCATTCCTTTCCAATTCAGTTTTCGGGCACTGTGAACTAGATAGTTTAATATGTTGAGCAAGAGGAGTACTTACCGGTTTAGCTTCCTTCATATTGAACTTAGCTAAAACCTTACTCACATATCCTTTCTGAGATAGCCACAACTTTCCTTCTTTCCTATCACTACGGATCTCCATGCCAAGGATTTTCTTTGCCTCACCTAGATCTTTCATGTCAAACTCCGTGCTCAATTCCTGCTTCAACTTGTCAATCTCATTCAAGTCTTTAGAAGCAATAAGCATGTCATCAACATATAATATCAACAATATAAGAGAACCATCTTGAAGGAAACAAAAGTATACACAAACATCATACCTGCTCCTGAAAAAACCATGACTCAAAATGACAGTATCAAACCGCAAATACCACTGCCTCGAAGACTGGTTAAGGCCATAAAGAGACTTTTTCAACTTGCATACAAGACTCTCTTCACCCTTAACCACAAATCCCTCTGGCTGTGTCATATAAATCTCCTCATCTAATTCACCATGGAGAAAAGCGGTTTTAACATCTAACTGTTCCAACTCCATGTCATGCATAGCCACCATAGCAAGTAAAACCCGTATAGAAGTGTGTTTTACAACCGGAGAAAAGATTTCATTGAAATCCACACCTTCTTTCTGTGCATAACCTTTTGCTACAAGCCTTGCCTTGTATTTCATTGGTTCATCTTTCAGTGAAGGCTATTTCTTTCTGTAAACTCATTTGCAACCAATTGCTCTTTTCCCCTTAGGAAGTTCCACCAACTCCCATGTTTGATTCTTCAAAAGAGATTCCATCTTTTCCTTCATAGCATGTAACCACACATCACTATCATCAACTTTCATTGCTTCACTAAATGTGGATGGATCACCCGTGCCCACTGTCAAAGCAAATGAAACCATATCCTCAAACGGGTAATAAACCATATAATGAAATATACCCTCAAACCATATCCTCAAACGGGTAATAAACGGGTAAGGGGTATTCCGTTACCCGTTTCGCTTACCATACCCGGTATTCCGTTACCCGTTTCGCCCGAATAACAATTAGCTATTCCGTCACCCGAGTCTTTTACCCGATTACCCGCGGGTAACCGGGTAATCGGGTAAATGAAGGGATAAAGATATAAAGTTAAAGTATTAAGGTATAAAGTTTTAAATATTTACCAAATTACCAAGAAAAAGTTACTTCGGTTAATGTATCAAACAAATAAGGGCATAAAGTTTTATATATTTACCAAATTACCAAAGAAAATAACTTCGGTTAATGTTTCAAACAAATAAGGGCATAAAGTTTAAACTATTTACCAAATTACCAAGTGTAAGTAAACCAATAAGGGCATAAAGTTTTAAATATTTACCAAATTACCAAGGAAAAATAACTTAGTTAATGTATCAAATAAAGAAGGGCATAAAGTTTTAAATAATTACCAAATTACCATCCGGGTAATCGGGTAACCGGGTAAGGAATACCCATTATCCATATCCGTTTCATTTAAGAGTCGGGTAATCGGGTAATTTTTTAATCGGGTAATCGGGTAATCGAAATACAATAAGTTTATACCTTATCCATCCGATTACCTTTCGGGTAAGCGGGTAATCGGGTAAGCGGGTAAAACTGCCACCCCTACTGGCGGTACTATATTTCTTTTTCCCTTCTCTTTAGCAATTTCATAAGGTTCACTTTCTTGAACTTGTGCATCCTGAACTCCACCTGAAGGAACATCAAATTCTAACTCAGTAGAATCTCTCCCATCATCACCATGTAACTCCACTTGGCTGGAAGAACTACCATCTCCGTCACTGAAGGGTTGCGCACAAATTTTCTTTCCTTTTGTGTTTTCCAACTCCACCTGGACAATAGCTTTATTTTTCTTTCCTTCTTGGACTTCATTTTGCACACCTTTTAGCAGAGAAGCTTCATCAAACACTACGTCTCTACTAATTTCAAATTTCTTCAACAAAGGGTCCCAAAGCCGGTAACCCTTGACTCCTTTTTGATCACCCAGAAAGATGCAATATTTGGATTTTGGGTCAAGTTTTGACCTATGATTATCCTGCACATGAACATAAGCAGCACATCCAAATATACTTAAGTTAGAGTAATCAACAGGCATACCTGTCCATACCTTTTCCGGTGTCTTGAGTTCAATTGCTGTAGAAGGTGATCTGTTGATGATATAGCAAGCTGTATTTACTGCCTCTGCCCAAAACACCTTAGGCAACTCTGCTAGTAATCTCATACACCTTGCCCTCTCAAAAAGCGTCCTGTTCATTCTCTCTCCTACTCCATTTTGCAGAGGTGTACCTGGAGTAGTGAAGTGACGCACAATTCCTTCATTTTTACAGAAATCTTTGAAATCTCTTCCTGTTAACTCACCACCATTATCAGTCCTCAGACATTTCACCTCTTTACCAGTCTATTTTTCCACCTCTGTTTTCCATTCCTTGAATTTCACAAAAGTTTTAGATTTTTCTTTCATGAAATATACCCAGACCTTCCTAGAGAAATCATCAATGAATGAGACAAAATATTTTGCTCCTCCCATATATGCCACTGAAGCTGGCCCCCATACATCTGCATGAACATACTCAAGTATCCCCTTGCTTCTATGAGAAGAGAGTTTAAAACTCACCCTGTGTTGTTTCCCAAGCACACAAAACTTACAAAAGTTTAACCTGCAAGACTTAATATCCTTGAGTAACTTCCGGTTATGCAATTCCTGAAAACCCCTTTCACTCATGTGACCTAACCTCCTATGCCACAAAATCGTAGCATCATCCTCGTCATCACATGATGTAACTGCAGCTCCACCTATAATAGTATTCCCTACAAGTGGTAGAGATTTCCCACTTTCTTCTCACCTTTCATGACCACCATGCTTCCTTTCTTGACTTTCATGATTCCACCGGTTGTATTAAATGAACAACCATTAGAATCCAAAACACCAAGAGAGATGAGATTTTTCTTCAACTTTGGCACATACCTTACATCCGCCAAAGTTCTCACAATGCCATCAAACATCTTGATTTTGATTGTTCCAATTCCTACAGTCTTACAAGCTGCATTGTTCCCCATAAGTATTTTTCCACCGTTATAATCAACAAAAGTACTAAACCAACTTCTATGAGGACACATATGATATGAACAACCAGAATCAAGAATCCAACTGTTAGAGTAAGAATCCATACCTGAAGAGATAGACAGAACATCACCTCTTTCCTCCAAATCTAAAGCCACACTAGCTTGATCCACATCTTTCCCCTTCTTTTTAAGACTTTCAAGACGTTTCGGACATTGCCTTTTTATGTGGCCTTCTTGCTTGCAAAAGTAACACCGTATTTTACCTTTGCCATTTGATTTGGATCTAGACTTGTCTCTATAATCATGTCCCCGCTCCTTAGATCTTCCTCTGTCCTTACTAGCTTGTTTTGCAAACAATCCCTCTCCATTTGAGTTCAAATTTAGAGACTTCCTTAACTCATTTGATAAGAGAGTACTAGTGACTTCATCCATATCTAGTGTCTCCTTCCCGTACAATATGGTTACCACTAGATGCTCAAAGGACGGTGGTAAAGAATTTAGAAATATTAACACTTTATCATCTTCATCTAAATTCACTTCAATACTAAGAAGTCGTGTGACAATATTATTGAACCTGTTTATATAGTCTAGGAGATTTGCTCCTTCTACCATGCGAGTACTGTACAACTGATTTTTCAAGTAGAATTTGTTTGACAAGCTCTTCGTCATGTACATCTTCTCTAACTTCTACCACAAACTTGGTGCCGAAGTTTCTTTAATGACATTGTAGGCAACCTCTTCTGCTAGGCACAACCGAATAAGGCTTACTGCCTTCATATCCATTTCCTTCGACGTATCATTATCCATTGAGGGTGGCTTCTTTCCACTCAATGTTCTATACAAACCTTTTTGTACAAAAATGTCTTTTACTTGACTCTGCCACATTCCAAAATTTTCTTTTCCATTAAATTTTTCAACACCGTATTTCATAAAAGCCATCCTGCAAATTAACACAATCTACCAACCACAATAACAATTCAACAAACAATCTGTCGAATCCCACAGTTGTAAATTACACACTGCAATCCACACAAATTATCTATCAAACACTTCTTGTTCAACCCGCTCTGATACCAATTGTTGGTGATATGAGTCAAATTTTGGTTCCGGATATTTCAATCCGACTCACACCCCGCCCACGGATAGATTTCAATCATGCTAATTCACTTATACGGTGTCTAAATTCAATATTTGAAACTCGGAATTAAATGCAAAATCAATCAAGTACATAAGACAAGCAATTTACGTGGTTCGACGAATCGTGCCTACTTCCACGGGGAGAGCGGAGAGTCAATTTCACTATTAAGAGAATGAAGTACAATCTGCAATCAGCTTACAAGCTCCACATAAGAGGATTACCTTTCTCCACTATTTAAAACATCCATTCTTCTTCTTCATACCTCTTCAATAATCATATACACACTCAATACACATTAACCCACATCCACACTAAATTAATGACATGAGATATGATAATCAAAGGCATAAAATGGATAACAAATAGTGTAATAGACAAGATTCAAAGACAAAGAGATAAAAGGGCAAACAGGGACCAAGAGAACAAAACCTCTCCCCTTTTTTTTCCTCCCTTCTTTTCTCTTCTTCCTTCTCTCTTCTTCCTTTTCTCTTCTTCCTTCTCTCTTATCTTCTTCTCTTTTCTCCTCTCTTTTGTTCTTCTCTTTTCTCCTCTCTTCTCACTTCCGTCAGGCTTCCAAGCTCTCCGCCGACCCTTTTGAGAGGTCGGGAGATTAAACCATCGAGAGAGGGGGGGGGGGGGGAATATTTTGCCCTAAGTTTCCCCCTTGTTTCATTTTAAGGGTGGGGTCCCTCGGGCCCACCTAATCAGTGAGGGACGGGATAAAAAGCCATCCCGTCCCAACAGAAACAGGGGTGGAGGCCTACAGCTACTAAGGAAGAGGCAGGACAGAGGGATGGGGAAAAAAGAGTGAAAGAGAGAGAGAAACTAGGGAAGAAGGGAGAGCCGAGGGGAGGACGTATGGGAAGGAAGGAGAGGAAGAAGGGAAGCTGGGAGAGAAGGGGAGGGAGAGAAAGAAGGGAAGGAAGGAGGGGAAGAGGAAAGGAGGGAGGGAAAATAGGTAATGAGCGAGGGAAACGAGGAAAGAGGGAGAGAAAGGAGGAAAAGAGGGGAAAGAATGAGGAAGAGAGGGAAAGAATAGAGGGAAAGAATAGAGGGGGAGAGGAAAAGGAACGAGGAAGAGAGGGAGAGGAATAGGGGTGGCAAAGGGGCGGGGCGGGCCGTGAGAATCTGGGGAAACTCGTCCCCGTGAAAAACCCGGCCCCCCACCTGCACCCCGACCACCTGCCCCATTTTGACATATTTTATATATTAAAAAAATTTAAAATATAAAAAAATCAAAAAAAAATATTATAAATCTATAAATATATAAATACTTAACTTAAGTATTTTATCAAACTTAAATTTTATTAATATATTTTTTATTATATAGTTATCTTTTAATATTTTATTTTTTAATAAATATTAAACGGGTCGGGTCGGGTTTTTGGGGCGAAACCCGTATCCGCCCCGATCCCGTGACGTGTTTCGCTCCAAAATACCAAACCCGCCTAGCGGGGCAAATATACAAACCCAAACCCGCTTTAAGCGGGTCGGGTCGGTGCGGCTTCCCCGTTAACGGGAACTCGTTGCCATCCCTAGAGAGGAACCAAGAAGAGAGTGAGAGAATCCAGGAAGAGGGGTACAATTGTATCTCAATTCAAATTTAACAACCTGTCTCGAGCCGGCTGGACGAGTTTGCAAGCAAAACCCTAGAAATCTTAGGTTCGACTAGTTTAAATGAGCCTTGAGAAGAGCTCAGGCTCGGCTTGAGCTCGTGAAGATTCGAACCAAGCTAAGCTTTTCCTGAGTCGAGCCCGAACCGTTCGTGAATGGTTTGGTTCGAGCTCGTGCCCACCCCTAACTGGCCAACTTAGCAAGTTGATGCTCCTTAGTCAATTACTATTAATACAAAAATATTGAGCCATGGATGCTTATCGCTAAAATATCGAATCATGGATGCAGTGACGAAAATGATCATTAAAAAAACAAACTGAATCAAGCCATTTTCCTTAAAGTCATTGAACCTGAACAGAGAAAAACACAAAGCATTAATTAAAATTAATTGTACTGCAGTTAAAAGTTTTTTGAGCCCTCATTTTCATTACTGTATCCATGATTAGATATTTTAGCAACATGCATCTATAGCTCAATATTTTCACATTAATTGGCGTGTGAGTAATAATTCTCCCAAGATTATAAACATGTTCAAACCAGAGCATATCGTGCTGTGGAATATATAATTGTGTGAGTATCAAAAGGGAATCTCACCGTCGTAAGATCATCTACTATCCCTTGATTTTATTTTTTTCTAAAATTTCTGACATTGAAATTGGTCCTTTGCGAACTGTGAAGAGCAAAGTGCAATTGATTGACCCTAGTCATAGACATCGCAGTCCTCTTCAGATCTTACAACATATGTACAAGTGCGGCACTGGAGAGGTGAAACAATATTCCAAGCCCTGTTTCATGTTACCTTCAAACCCCAATCACATTCACACATAATGGAAATTACGATATTTGAAAACTAATTTACTTTTATTTCTACATATAAACAAGTGGATGATCAGTGAGAGATTACACAAATTTGAACAATTGCTTTTGCATCTACACTGAATTCACTTGCAAGGATGTAACAAACTCTGAGATCATTAAACTACCTAAAACCCTACCTTTCAATACAACAACAATACTAGAATATATATTGGTGATACTACTGGCCATGACCCTATGAAGGAGGCGCCTCTAAGCGAATGTAGTCGTACACGATTCCTTGGAATGGACTCCTGCATGAATCTAGGGTGAAATAGAAGGTATTCTCGCCCTGCACCAACCACTCACTCCGCACATCAATGGTGACCAGACGATAGAGTCCATGAATTCCATGTCTAGGAATTATGTTCTCCTCCCCTATCCACTTCCTGAAAATCGGCCTCGACCCGTCGTTCAAGTTAATCTTAACGGGGCCAGGAAAATATACTCCGTTAGATTTAATTTTTATCAGAACCTTCATAAAAAGTTATGGCATGCATGTTTGCATCAGATAGAGTAATTAAAATATATTCATTCATACCTTGAGCGCAGCTTTGAGAGCTCCTGCAATGGCCACCCTCAGTTTATAGGTGCCCCAAGCGATATTGCTCACGTTAAATTTTATCCGCCTTGTCGGACTAAGGTAGTTGCTGTTTCCTAAATACTGGCAAATATGAGCGAAAAACCAATCTTTGTGATAATCGCTCCATGCAACGTCGTAGACAGGATATCCATTGGGATACAATTCCCCATATTTTTCCCACAAACCATACTGCCTGAACCTGCATACATATATATATATATATATATATATATATATATATATAGTCCACCCAGAGCATTATCTAATTTAAGTGTACGTACGTAATTAGGCTAATTATTAATTAGCTTATATATGATAATCGAAATGAGCATCCAGTAGTACTCCAGTGAATTAATCAATATAAACAACTGACCTGTCGTTTGGATTCCATAAGAAATTGTTGTAGTAGATGGGATTGGGGTCAGGAATGTAGAATTCCAGTGCAGTACGGTCTGGAACACCGATCTCCCACAATGTGGGACCTTCTCTTATGGGTTTATATTCTAAGTCACCCAGATTAATGTCTCCTCCTGCGCTTGATCACGTCCAGAAGTTAATGTTGATCTCTCTATATATATGAATTGTTCCCATACACAAAGACAATATTGGGTGGAATTAATATTGGAATAAATTAAGATGAGATAGGGCACTGACCTGCTGTGATGGTAATTGTCCAATCAGTTTTGTAGTCTCCAATAAATCCAGGCACCCATGCATAAAGGTTATATTCTCCTGGCCTAACGTTTTTAATGGTGAAATACCCATCCGAATATGTTGTAGTCCAGAACTGATAACTCTGAAACCACAAACCCTAACAGTCAGTACTCGTGAACAAAATGCAACTACATTTAATGGAGATCAATTCCGAATTTCAAATACCAGATTAGCTATTAATTAATTAATGGAAGAAGCACGTTATACGTACGTACCTTGCATTCGGTCTGCCATGACCCTTCTGTTCCAGGAGGAGCCATGCCTACGTAGGCAGCTGCTGCTGGTGCTGGATGATCCCCAGTAACATACCTAATTAATTAATTAACAATGGAATTCAGTAGTGTTTGTGTGGAGAACTGGTGATAGGTGAAACTCGATGAAATTGTCGTTTGACATGCATGAGTACGTACCAATCTTTCACAAGGAGACGGCCATGAACTGAACCCCGTTGATAGGAGTGAAGGAAGTCCTCTGATGCTGGAAAATTATAGGGCCAACTTTGAACTTCTGCTGTCATCTGCATTCCCATATATACAAAACCAAAAAAACCGGTGAATATCGAAATTAAGGTTTTCTGTCCTTCATTTTTCAAGTCAATTGCTCATTCTTAAAGCTGAAAGTTCATCTTCTAGATTATTTAGACTGCATGTAATGAAAAATTTTATGACAATTGTGAAGTGTGAATTAACGATGAACTCGTACCTGTCGCTTTGCATCTTCCCAGAGTGTTTGACGCCCATGTCCATAATCATCTGAATTGAGATAGAAAAACACAGGACCATAGACCTTCTTCCACGGCTCTCCATTTTCAATACGGGGTACCAGAGAACCCCCAGCATAATGAGCACTATGAAACACCTGCCAAAACCAAAAGTATGTTCAAGTGATGAATAAGCAGTACTAATTGTGAAAGAAAAGTGAAACATATGTAATTTGACTATTAATGAAATACTAATTAGGCAGGGGGATCACATACAGAGAGCATGGTGGGACCGACGTGGGAGGTGAGTTCCTGCTTCATGGGTCCTCCGACTTTGAACTCATCGCTGGGTGTAATCTGCCATATCCCGATGCGCGAGTCTTCTGTGATCCAACCATGCACTCTGTTGTCCTTGTTCATGTCAGAGAACTGGTACTTGTCGTCCACCTGCGTATATTTTTCCATTAATGTGATCGATCATCAGGATTATTAATTATAATATAGCTTCGATCAGTAAGTATTATATAGGAAAAAACACTTGTATTTAGTTTATATAATTAGTCTTACTCTGGTGGCTCCCTTGAGCTCCGGGTCAGTGGGATCGACCAGGAGAACTGCTTCTAAAAATGCCAAAGGCTGAGCTCGCGGCTTGTTACGATCTTCAGGCCTCGGCATTCGCTGGAACCTCGAGTCATCCAACGCCATGAAGCGAAACCTTCAAATTAAATATTCCCGTAATTCGTACTCAACAGTTAATTAATTGATATAGGTTGCAAAGTGATCGAAGAAGTATTAGTACAGCAACAGAGAGCTAGAGAATTAATTAATTGTACTTGTCACTTCTCAGTTTCAGAGCGATCCTCGTCTCTGACAAGTAGAACCCGGGCCAGCCCTGGAGGTGATCGTAAATGGCGTATGAGTAGAAGCCAGACGAACCTCGAAGTACCACGAATCTGCACTTACGTACGTTATATGGTTGCGTTATTTTGAGTCATTCAACCGAATATGAGAATTGAAATGTTATAGGGAAATATATAAATGCCCGAGGAAGATGATGATCGATCGTCATCATGGCATTCACCTCTTGTCTATGATCAAAGGAACCTGAATGTCGGTCAGGGAGGAATCCCATGTCCTTTTGAATGACAGCTCCACCTGATCTTCAGTTTCTTTAATCACAGTAAAGCTCGTACCTTGTATACTACAAAATAGTAAAACAATTCAAATTATTAAGATGAAGAGGACTTACGTACACTTCATGATTAGGTATAATATTTTCTCCTACTAATCATAATTAATTTGATTAGTAACTTGAACCCAACTTAATTTACACTAGAACCAAACCACTATATAAAAATAAACACATGGGTTCGAACATCTAAAACATTTAAAACATCAAAAGAGGGAATGGGAGAAAAAGGGTACTTACACATCAAAGTGTCCAGAGCTGTTTAAACCAGACCAAACAAGATCCCAGTACCTATCAAAGTCGACATTGAACATTAATTCCAGAGTTAATATGGATGGTCCATGATCCACGTATAAATTAATTAGTCTGAACTGCATGCTAGCTATATATAGATAGATAAAATGAGTTAAATGCACGATTAATGATTCACGTCTTGACCCATTTGCGGCCAATAATCCAACCATTGGAGCACCATTAACTATAACTTAATAGAGAAAAAATAAAACCTCTATGCAAGTGTTGATTGACATATATAAATCTATCTCGCAGCCAAGAAGACTTGGAGGAGCAAAGAGAAGAAAGAAATGCAACTCCTAAAGATCCTAGTCATTAATATAATTGCTAATAATCAACTTCTTGAAGAAGATATTCTATATAATTATACCATACCATTAATGTTTCACAAATATGTGTGCAAATTTTGGAAAACCATGCATGTTAAAGGAAAGAATTTTTCCCTCTCCGTCATGTGAAGAAACTACCAGGTACGTGCGTGCTTACGTACCCTCTCATATTTTCTCCTTCATTCGCCAGTAAATTATCAACCCCCTTGTACTGGATTGCAGTAATTCCTCCCCCTGGTCTCGACAACGTAAGACTGAAGATGCCATTATCCACCACTACCTGCAGTACTCCCACCGTCAATATATACATAGAGCTAATTAGACGACGCTTCTGGTGAAGTTAATATATCCTTAATAGAGATCATCCATCACTAAAACACAGAGGAAGCCCTAGAGAGAAAAAAAAAATGGAGAAGAAGACAGAAGAAGATCGAAGAAATGGGAACGTGCAGGAAAAGCTTAAAAAATGGAGCTAGAGAGAGACAGAGATGAGTACTATACGTACGTATTTATCCTGTACATACAATCGCACTGCGGACTCAGCCACCGCCGTTTTAACATTCGCCAAAACGGCAAGCAGAAGCAGAAACCATGCTAAGAACTCCATCTTCTCGTTCGAAGCTTGTTGGAAGAGGTGAGCTGATGAGAGTCCTCTTTATAGTTTCATTGAGATCGGTAGAGATCCCGCATGCATAACTACCCATTACTGCAGTAATGATCTATTGAAGAAATCCAGTTTAATTTTTCTTAAGACCTGGCTGTAACATTCCTCAAACAATCTCTCTAGATGAACTAATGAGGAAACTAAGACTGGGAGGGAGCTGTGAAGAAGTTTAACTTCATCAGGAGGCTGCACGCGCAGCAGTAGTAATTAGTAACAGAAACGTCCAGATTCTTTACGCCAGAATGTTCCAAGCATTAACATATAGGGAAGGAGCTGGTATTCTTTCGTTTATGGAGGATCACTTAAGACTTGGCGTTCGCTTTTGGGAAGTCGGAGCAGAAACCGGGCTTTTTATTTGGAAAAATGAGTTAGATTTGGGTCAAAATTTACGAGCTGACATTGACTGTACTAGAGAGCACTGTATAATTAAGAATAACGAAGTAAAAAATTAAAAAAATAAGTAAATGATAATAAATAAAAAATGCTTTAAGTCATGTTTTAGTGAAAATCTTAACTCTCCATCTTAAAAAATTTGTATTCCCATTTCCATTTCTATTCCCAAGTCCTTGTCGGGTATTACTTTGAAGAAATTTTTAGCCAGGGTTAAGGCGGTTAATAGACTAATATCAACTATTAAAATCATGATCTCATATCTATACATGTAGACGCCAAAATTTATACAACCCATCTACGACGAGCCCACCGGTCCATCAACTTGTCGTCCACTCGCTGCAGGCTTATCAACGCCCTGTCCACCAATTCTTGGATCCATCATTCAGCAGCCCATTTTATGGGTCCAATTCGTCACCATGTCGTCGTCATCGTCACCATCTCATCGTCATCATCACCATGTCGTCATCATCGTCACCGCTAATGTGTCGCCTCATCGTCTTCGTCAACACCAAATCAACAGGTCACATGTCTGCCACCAAGATCGACAAAGTCTTGGGCTTGCTCAACCACAGGAGCCAGAAAAGGAAAGTCTCCTCCTCGATCCCCTTTCTGAAGATCACTGGAGGAGAAACAGGAGGAAATCGCCAACTCTCCACTCCCCCTTCTGGGGAGCAGGATCTCAATCCTCATTCAAGGATCGACTCCAGCTCTGGCTAAAAATAGTCAGAGCACACCATCAAGCCTGGGAGAAGAAAATCAAGAGAGAAATAAAAATTGAAGGAGAGAAAATTTTCACTCTAAGTCACTCGACTCGGAAATTTTCTCGAGCCTAAAGTTCGCATATCCTTCAGTTCGTCGAAGTTCATACAGTTCATTCGAAGAATCTCTACATGTTCACCGGTGATGTCAACATGCCGAAAAACACGGAACACAAACACTTCCGTCCGGCCGACTACATACGTTCGTGTACACTTAATCAGAGGCTCGAAGATTTGTCAACTTGCAGGAAGTAGCAACTTCGCCAACCAATCTACAGAGATCGAATCAGAGGAAAGATAGGAGAATGCACTGTCGGGTGTCTAGCAAGTGCACTAGGTCAGCAAGTAATATGGACTCGAGAGTCCAAATATCGATCCCACAAAGATATTGATGAGAACTCAGTTTAAGAGAAGATTTTTCTACTGATTGAGGAAAACAATTTTTGGGTTTTTGAGAACTAAAAATGAAAACAGAATTAAACTACTGGAAAACTTTATGGAGATGAGATGTTGGGGAAAAGTGTCAATCCCTCCTAGTTGTTAACATGCAAAGTTTTGATTTTTTATAGCTCAAGTACCTTTAACTTGACTTAGCTTTTGAAAATCTAGTTACCCCTATACAGAAAATAACTTTCACCTATTCTTTGAACTCCATCACAATCCGGAAACATTCAAAACCTAGGTGCATAAATATAAAAGCTTAAAGATTAACTTTCTCTTATTCAGAACAAGAGTTATAAACAATCACATCGCTTCCCACTAGTGTCCATCACAATCCAGAGCGATCTAGTTTAGAAAAACGAGTTGTTTTAGAAAACAAAGAATCAAATAACTAACCCAAATCTCTACTGAACTTTAACTTCTCTATTCGAACCTCGTTAAACTTCAGATATCAATTTAAATTAGAAATAAGCAATGAACTCGGATTCTAAAAACAAAGGCTAAGTACTATATTGCTATAAACTTCAAAACTTAAACATATAACAACTAGGAGTTCATGACTTTCTCAATAGAGAGAGACTACTCCATGCTAACAGTATAAACACATAAAAAGGATTCAATTACAGCCATGGAAATCAAAATAAATAAAGTACAGAAACCCCCTTGGAAGGACTGCCTTTAGCTTCTCTAGCGCCTTGACTGAAATCTCCTCCTCTCTCGAAAGTGCCAAGAGGTCGTCCAAGACTCCCTCTGGACTTTCTCTCCTCTCCAAACTAACTAAAAACAATGAGAAACTAAACTACAAACTATACTAAGAACTGGAATTCGGAACTGTATTTACAACTCAAAACTGGATTCTTTGCACTCTTCCTCGGACCCCTATTGTTCTACTCCCCAGACCTTGTAATTTGGTCTCTGTCCAGGGGTATAAAATATGCCTTCCCGACCTCAGAATTGGATGAAATTACATGAGAACCTTCCTTCAATGGTCCTTGCCTTATGTACAAAATTTTAGTCCAATCTGAGTTAGGAAACTCGAGATGTGATGCTCAGAAGTTGGGTTGATTCTGTTGCCAATTTCAGCACTGGGTCCACCACTTTAAAAGTATAAAACTCTAAAAACACGAATTGGATTGACCTGAATTTCTGTGATATGATCTTCAATCTCCTCATGAATCTTCAGTCCAAATTTGGGTTCAGTTGGGAATCAAGAACTCTAAATATGCTCTTATTTAAACTCAGATTTGTCTTATCTTCTGGCAGCAGTTTCCTTATTTGTATTGAACTTCACTTCTTGGTCATTCAAAACACCTAGGACTTGAGAAAATTTCCTCATAGTCTTCATGGATTCCTTCCTTAGGAACTTAGGACTTCTTTCCCCAAGTTTGGGCAAGATTGGTTGCCAGGATCCTGAGATTTCTGCAATTTACGTTGCTGAGTCAGTGGCGCGGTCGCGCCACTTGGGCAGAATTTCTTCTAAGTACTCGAATGGAAACAACCTCGGTCATATTAGGAAACTCCATAGCCTCCATGGCACCATCTTGGCGAGGTAGCGCCTGTTCCTTGGCGCGATCGCGCTGTTTCACTTTCCCGAGTTGTCTTCTTTGAAGCCTTCCTAGCCGTTGGGTATTTTCCTCCATTTATTTGAATTTTTGACTATTTTCCCGGCGCGGTGGCGCCAGAATCGGCGCGGTGGCGAGAAACCATTTTTGACTTATTTTGCTCATTTTTGCTTCAATTTCACTCAAAATTCGGATTTTCTTCTTCGACCAGTTACATGAGACACAAACTATGCAATTGAATTATATTTGTCATTTTCATGCTAACAATCAACTCAAAATTGAGATTTTTAATCACAAATTCATGCCTAAAACAGTGTCTTTCAGACACTTATCACGCACCCGCAAAATTTTCCAATTCACACCCAAATTGTAAATTTCTCTATAATTTTGTTGAATTAATCAATCGGTCGCGCCGCTACGCAGACCAGAGGATTTTCGTCGCTACAGATTTAGCACGCCCAGTGGGACATTCTTTGCCTCTCATCTCCTTCTCCAAAAAAACAAAACCAGAAACTTTGGCGAGCAACAACAACAACAACAACAACAACAACGGAAAGAGAATCGCCACCTCCTATTCTATTTACCAGCGCTCCGCTGCTGAAATGAGTGCAACCGCCGCCACAGGAGTTCGTGGTCCATCGGCCAACAGCTCGGCTTCGATCACTTCACCGCCAGTAACATGCCCAATGACGAGGGCTCCGACCAGAAGCATGTCGACCGGGCATGCACCCTTCATAAAAGATGCACGCTGGCCGAGCGTCGTCTTCCAATCGCAGGCCGTCGAGGCCTCCTTTGCCAAGCCAGTCGCGGCATCGACCAGATTGGTCCCGGTGACAACCAAGCCGTAGCTACTACTCCATCGGTGCATAGCCCGGCGAACAGCCTGATCCGGTCGCCATCAGCTCGGAAGGTCTCTATCGTGCCTGCCATGATTCAACATTATGCGAAGCACGCAACTCCATCCTTGTCAGTCAGGAGAAATTAGCGACCAACCTCAATCTCCCCTAGAACAACAGTCGGGGTTTCTTCGCCGATGGTGATCGTCTCCCATGATCTTCTAGCAGCGCTCACCGCCGCAGCCCGGTCGCCCCCTGCGCCTTCTCAAAACCAACCAACTCCGACAACCTCCCCACTGGCTTGATCATCGGCCACCTCTCACCAAAATACACCAGCGGCCACTCCATCGAGCTGGCCGCCAACCAAAGTGCCGCCACACCAATATTCCTCGGTGATCAGCTCTCCAATCTGATCACCCATAGCTGCTTCACCGTACCAAATAACATCCGCATCCATCTCCTCCTCATGGTCGCTAGTCAAGACGTTGCCACTCCGATCCACGATGGGAGCTACTCCTACAGCTCCGACTCTCAAAGTTACCGTCATGACGACTTCGGCCAAAACAGTCGAGGAGCAATTGGCCACGATGCAAGCCACGCTGAAAGAGCAGAGCGAACAAATCCGTGCAAAAGATGCATAGATCATGGCCCGTGACCTTCAGATCGCCAAAATAATGGAGCGGTTGGAGATACTGACAGCCAACACCGGCGGCGACCTCTCACAAGAGGTCGATAGAAACAAGGAAACGACCAGTGCGTCGACGGAGCCCCAATATGAGGAACCAACTTCTGACTATTTGCGACCCGTGGTTCCAATAGACATTCGGAGGTTGCGGAACGAAGAAGGACATACCTCCCTCATGCTCGATGCGGTGACCGAGTTAATCAACCACGCCGTGGGGAGAGGAAATTGGTCTCCTACCAGAGGCCGTACACGCAACGGATTCAAAATCTCCTGATGCCCTTCAAATACAATCCTCCCAAATTCCAGCAATTTAACTGCGACGGGCACCTAAAGCAGCACGTCGCCCACTTCATCGAGACTTGCAACAATGTCGGCACCAACGGCGATCTGTTGGTCAAACAATTCGGCCGGTCATTTAAAGGAAACGCTTTTGACTGGTACATCGAGTTACCGCCAGAATTGATCGACGGCTGGGAGCAGCAGGAACATGAATTCCTCAGCCAGTTCTGCAGCACTCGGCACACCGTCACATTTGTCGAACTCGCCAACCTTAAATAGAAGAAAGGCGAGAAAGTCATTGACTATATCAATCGGTGGAGGAACCTGAGCCTCAACTGCAAAGAAAGCTCCAAGTTGTCACTCAAGGAATGTGATGGGGACTCCTGTTTTTCTTGCAGAGCCAGAAGCTGAAGGACTTCCAAGAGCTCACGACGGAGGTGCACAATATGGAGACTCTCATTGACGAACATGGTGAGGACATCATACCCGGCGCCAACCCACATAAGAAAGGGAAGGCTACCGCCAAAGACGTGAAAGAGAAGACAAAGAATTCCTTCACCACCAATGCCTTCGAACCAATCGAAGTCGGAGGCAAGGTAAAAACATCTTTCGCCCCGTGACCACCTGCCGGGGGCACCTATCAGAAACCAACATTGAAGGAAAGACAAGCAAAAACCTATCCTTTCGCTGACGTAGACGTGCCAATAATGCTCGAGCAACTGCTCAAGAACGATTTACTCAAGCTGACAGAAGTCAAAAGACCTAGAGAATTGACAAAGTCGAAAGAACCAAACTTCTGCAAGTGTCACCGCCTACTCGGACACTCGATTGACAAATGCTTCGTCTTGAAGGACCGAATCATGGATCTCGTGGCGCAAGGCTGCATTGAAATTGACGGAGTAGAAGGTGTCGTGCCAAGAAGTCTTCCTACTCAACACAGATTCGATGGCCGTTTCCTGACTTAGAAAGAACTCTACTCCAGTGGTGCGACCGTGCCGATGACTCAGCAATGCAAAGTCGCAAAAATCTTGGGATGCTGACAACCAATCAAGCCCAAACTTGGGAGAAGAAGTCCTAAGTGCCTAAGGAAGGTATCCACGAATATTCTAAGGAAATTTTCTCGAGTTCTAGGTGCATTGAATGAACAAGAAGTGAGGTTCCAGATAAAGAAAGAAACTGCTGCCAGAAGAGAAGAAAAATCCGAGTTTTAAGAAGAGCATATCTGGAGTTCCTTATTCCCAATTGAACCAAAATTTGGACTGAAGATTCCTAAGGAGATAAAGGATCATATTACGAAAATCCAGGTCAATACAAGTCGTATTTTTAGAGTTTTATACTTTCAAAGTGGTGGACCCATTGCAGAAATTGGCAGCAGAACAATCCAACTTCTCAACATCATATCTCGAGTTTCCCAACTCAGAATGAACTCAAACTTCGTACACAAGGCAAGGACCATTGAAGGAGGGTTCTCATGTAATTTCATTCAATTATGAGGTCGGTAAGGCATACTTCATACCCCTGGACAGAATCAAATTACAAGACCTAGGCAGCAGAACAAGTATAAATAAGGGTCCGAGGTAGAGTGCAAATCATCTAGTTTTTAGTTTTAAATTCAATTTTTAGTTTAATTTTAAGTTTTTGTAGTTAGTTTGGAGAGGATAGAAAGTCCAAAGGGAGTCTTACACGACCTCTTGGCACTTTGGAGAGAGTAGGAGGAGATTTCAGTCAAGGCTCAAGTGAAGCTAAAGGCAGCCCTTCAAGGGGGTTTTTGCACTTAGTTTATTTTGATTTCCTTGGATGTAATAAAATTCTTTTCACGTGTTTATACTGTTAGCATGGAGTAGTCTCTCTTTGTTGGGGAAGTCATGAACTCCTAGTTGTTATATGTTTAGGTTTTGAAGTTTATAGCAATAAAGTACTTAGACTTTGTTTTAGAAACTGTGTTTACTGCTAATTTCTAATTTAAATTGATATCTGAAGTTTAACGAGGTTCTAATAGAGAAGTTAAAGTTCAGTAGAGATTGGGGTTAGTTATATGATTCTTTGTTTCTCAAACAACTCGTTTTTCTAAACTAGATCGTTCCGGATTGTGATGGAGACTAGTGGAAAGCAATGTGACTGTTTATAACTCTTGTTCTGAATAAGAGAGAGTTAATATTTAAGCTTTTATATTTATACACCTAGGATTTGAATGTTTCCGAATTGTGTGGAGTTCAAGGAATAGGTGAAAGTTATTTCCTGTATATGGGTAACCAGGTTTTCAAAAGCTCAGTCAAGGTAAAGTTACTTGAGCTATAAAAACTAGTACTTTGGATGTTAACAACTAGGAGGGATTGACACTTTTCTCCAACATCTCATCTCATTAAGGTTTAGTCATCTAATTCTGTTTTGTTTTACAGTTCTCAAAAACCAAAATTTCTTTTCCTCAATTAGTAGAAAAATCTTTGCTTAAACTGGTTTCTCATCAAGGTCTCTGTGGGATCGATATCTGGACTCTCGAGTCTATATTACTTGCTGACCTAGTGAACTTGCTAGACACCCAACATGACGACCTCGAGACATCTCTGAAGCAAATTTTTTCGCTGAACAGGCTTGAGAATGATCTAGATCAGCCCATTCGATCCTGGCAAGCCCTGATCAAGATCTTGGATAAGCCCGAAAAGCTTCAAGCCGAATTGGAACAATTACGCATGCGGAAAAATGGTTTACCAAAGATTGGGCTAACACCACTGTTCAGAAAGGAAGAAGAAGCTTCCTCTTCTCATCAATAGTCACAGCTAGCAGAGTCTCTCACAATCTCTTGTCCACCATGCATTACTTTTCGAGAGGAAGATGCTCAACTGGGGGCAATAACTCATGACCGGCCATTGTTCGTGTCAGGCTACATTAAATACACCCTAACCAATCGTATCCTCATCGATTGCGGATTTGCGGTTAACATCCTGCCAATCCGAACTATGAAGAACGTGGGTATTTCCACCGACAACCTGTCCGTGAGCTCCTTACTCACACAAGGGTTCAACCAAGAAGGTCAGCGTACGCTCGACATGATCAAACTGGAGCTGCACATTGGGGAGATGGTCGCCGACACACCTTTCCAAGTGATTGACTCCAGGACATCATACAATCTACTCCTAGGTCGACCTTGGCTTCACACCAATAGTGTTGTTCCATCCACCCTCCACCAGTGTTTCAAATACTTGAAGGACGATGAGCAGAAGACAGTGTGTGCCGACGAAAGTCCATTCACTGAAGCTGAAGCATTGTTGGCCGACGCCAAATTTTACCTGACGTTGCAGCCGACAGTTAAAGCGACATCTTGGTCAGGCCCGGCTCTAAGCGCCGAGATCACCCTTCCTCCTAGACAAACCCCGAAACACAACTCGGTGTTAAAAGCCACGCCACCCAAACCAGTGACGCATAAGGTGGAAAGGCAAACGCCAACCATCCTAGTGCCGCCAAATAACAACACACCGGTACACATGTACATTCCCCAGTCACTTAGGAAAAAGGAGAAGCCCCTCTTGTCGTATGCCGCACAACCGAGCCAAACCAACAAAAAGAATGAGTCATTTTGCCATTGCCCAAACTCGAAGACCAAAGTATTGTCAAAGAAGTATTGGAGCCCCAAACGGTTGCCCACCACTCATACGACAGAGGGCTTCGACCTGAATGCCTATCGGCTGATGGCCAATGCAGGAGGAAATTTCACGAACAAGCAATTGCATGACCAACCACCCGTCGCTCTGCCAGTTCTCACTCCTGCACAAGACTAATTAAGGAATGAAGGCCGCCACATTACTCAAGGAAAAAAAGGCCTTCGGTATCAGTGAAATAAACCGATTCACATCACTGGCCAGTCAACTGATATTCATCAAGTTTTGGTCGACCAAAGTTCGCCGAAGAAAAAACGTGCCCCGGTGGTCATTTACATGGCTAAGTCTGCTATCGTAAAGGCTCGTGCGTATGATGTCTTCTCTGTCAACCACATCTCCATCACTGATGGTGATAACCAAGGAGATGACGAATTCATTCTGAATGATGCTCCAGCCGCATTTGAAGAAGGAGGCCAGGCCACCATTGACGAATTAAAGAAAGTCAACTTAGGCACCGAAGAAGAGTCGAGGCAGACTTTCCTCAGTGTTGCGCTAGCCAAAGAAGAAGAGGCCGAGTACATCTCTCTCCTCCAAGAGTATCGCAACGTTTTCTCTTAGAATTACACAGAGATGCCAGGCCTTGACCCAAAAGTCGTCGTCCATAAACTCACGGTCCATCCCACAGTTTGGCCTGTCAAACAAATGCAGAGACGCTTCCGACCCGAGCTCGTCCCAAAGATAGAAAAAGAGGTCGACAAATTTATCATAGCCAACTTTATTCAGGAGGTCAAATACCCTTCCTGGATCGTCAATATTGTGCCGGTCAAGAAGAAAAGTGGCCAAATTCGGGTTTGCGTCGATTTTCACGACTTGAACAAGGCCTATCCAAAATTCGGGGTTGCGTTGATCACCGAACTCATGGTGGATGCGACGACTGGGCACGAAGTGCTCTCCTTCATGGATGGATCATCAGGCTATAATCAGATCCGGATGGACCCGAGGGACGAAGAGCTCACCGCGTTCCGAACACCCAAGGGCATCTTCTGCTACAAGGTCATGCCTTTTGGTCTTAAGAATGCCGGTGCAACGTACCAGAGAGCCATGCAGCATATTTTCGACGACTTCCTTCACAAGTGCGTCGAGTGCTACGTTGACGACTTGATGATCAAATCAAAGAAGCGAACCGACCACCTCCTAGACCTCAGAGCAGTCTTAGAACGACTCTAGCGATTCCAGTTTAAGATGAACCCGTTGAAATGTCCTTCGGCATCACGTCTGGTAAATTCCTCGGGTACGTTGTACATCACTGAGGCACCAAAATCGATCAAACTAAGATTGACGCAATTCAAAAGATGTCGGAGCCAAAGAACATCTAAGAGCTCAAAAGATTCGAAAGCCACCTAGCCTATATTCAACGCTTCATCTCGAATCTAGCTAGACGATGTCAACCATTCAGCCGGCTGATGAAGAAAGATGTGCCTTTTGTGTGGGACTACTCGTGCCGAAATGCCTTCAATAGCATAAAGGTATACCTCACAAAACCACCGGTGCTAGTTGCTCCAATTGTGGGAAGCCATTACTACTCTACATCGCCGCCCAGGAGAACTCAGTGGGAGCTCTACTTGCCCAGTACAGCGAAAAATATAAAGAGAGGTCGCTATATTTCCTGACTCAAACTTTGGTAGGCCCTGAAATCAACTACACGCCTATCGAAAAGATCTGCCTGGTGCTCATATTCGCAGTTCAGAAGCTCCGACACTATCTCCTTGCGCACTCGACGAATTTGATATCTCGCACAAACTCGCTCAAATACATCATGTCGCGGCCAATACTCTCTGATATATTGGCCAAATGGGCGCTCCTCCTCTCCGAATTCGAAATAAACTTTGTGCCGCAGAGGGCCATCAAAGGCCAGGCCTTGGCGAATTTCCTTGCCGCCCACCCAATACCCGCTGAATGGGAACTAACAAAGGAATTTCCCAATGAAGAAATTTTCCTTGTCGAAATACTTCCGCCTTGGAAAATGTACCTCGACGGGGCCGCCAGGAGAAATGGAGTTGGCACAGGAGTCCTCTTCGTCTCGCCAAAAGACGACTTACTGCCATACTCATTCGTGCTTACACAAAATTGCTCAAACAATGTAGCGGAATACTAAGCATTTCTTCTTGGCCTCTGGCATGGCGGTGGAAATGAAAATACCACAACTCAAAGTTTATGACGATTCTACGCTAGTGATTAAACAAATTACAGGCGAGTTCGAAGTAAAAAAAGTTGAACTAATACCATTCTGGAGGCAAGCCGACAACCTCCTAGCCAAAATTCCAGACGTGTCACTTCATTATCTATCGCGCACGGGGAACGGACCAGCCGACGCTCCGATCGGAATCGCCGCCAGTTTATCACAATTTGACAACAGACCGAGTCGAGTCCCCATCTGCGAAAGATGGGTGGTCCCCCTGCCAATCGAAGAAAAAGAAGACGAGGCGGGAGAAAAAGAAGAGTCACTGCCCATCTCCATTGGCGAAAGCAAAATCAGAGATTGGTGAGATCCAATCTCAAATTTCCTCCGGCATGGTGCACTCCCCACACATCTAAGGGAGCGAGCGCATATTCGCCGAACGACACCAAGGTACATATTCATCCATGACATCCTCTATCGGAGGTCGTATGAAGGTCTTCTTCTTCGATGCCTGTCTAAAGAGGAAGGTCGCCAAGTATTGCAAGAAACCCATGGCAGAATTTGCGGCGCACACCAAGTTGACCCGAAGATCCACACACAAGTCAAGAGGTTGGGATACTATTGGCCGTCAATACTTCGAGATGCCATAGAGATGCCACGAACTTGCAAAGCTTGTCAGTTCCACGCCAATTAGCCACTGAAGCCACTTCACCCAACGGTCACTTCTTGGCCGTTCGAAGCATAGGGCATGGACATAATTGGTCCAATCACACCCAAATTGGATTCCGAACGACAATACATCCTTGTTGCTACCGACTATTTCTCCAAATGGGCAGAAGCAGCGACATTTCGAGAAGTCAAGGCCGGTATTGTCGCCAATTTCATCCGGACATATATTATCTACCGGTATGGGGTTCCTCGATACATAATGATGGACAATGGTATGCCATTCAGAAATCGAGTCATGGACCGGTTCTTCAAAAAATTTCATATACAACAAAAAACGTCCTCAGCCTACAACCCAGCAGCCAACGGACTTGCAGAGGCATTCAACAAGAAGCTTTGCAAAATCTTGAAAAAAACAATAGGCGGTCATAAGCGCAATTGGGACGAGAAACTTGGCGAAGTGCTCTAGGCATGTAGGACCACGTTCAGAACTCCAACCAAGTCGACCCCTTACTCACTGGTGTATGGCACCGAGGCAGTTTTGGTGCTCAAAGTTCAACTCCCCTCACTCCGTGTCTCCGTAAGAGAAGGTCTGACAACAGAGGAGTGCGCCCAACTCCCACTCGCAGAGTTGGAGTCGCTCGATGAGAAAAGACTCGAAGCCCAACAGAGACTCGAACGTTATCAATCGAGAATCACTCGAGCCTTCAACAAAAAGGTTTGGTTGCGGTCATTCCAAAAAGGAGATTTGGAACTCACAATATGACGGTCGATGCTATTCACGAGCAAGACTAGGGGCAAATCTCACCAAAGTGGGAAGGCCCCTACGTGGTTCAGGAAGCATATACGAACGGTGTGAACAAACTCGTAAAGTCGGACGACACTGAACTACCAATCATCAATGGTAAATTCCTCAAACGGTTCTATGCTTAAACAGTGAAAAAAAAATAAAAATTAGAGGGAGGAAAGTAAATCTTGCTCTAAAAAATAGAATATGCAATAATGTCGTTACAATATGAAAAAAAAAGAGAGAAAGAAAAGGGGGGGAGCTCAAGGTGGTGGTGGGGTAAACTCAGCAATCTGTTGCCTCCACTGAGAAATGTCAACCCGCAACATCGACATCTCTTGTTCCTCCTCCTTACGAAGAAGCGAATGTTCGCAGAGTCGTGTCAACCTCAGTTCAAGTTCAGCCACCTCCTCCTTGTCAGCATGAAGCTTCTTTGAGTTCCAAAGACTTGCGATGAGCTGAGACATGGGCAATCCTCTCAAGAAGCCTTTTCACCGCTTCCTTGGTAGCCATGCAATCGGCTTGATCCACGTCAAAGTCAACAATATGACGATCGCGCCGAGACTTCGCGAGTTGCATAGACTTAACGAGCTTAGTCTTTGCGGCAAGCTTGTCTCCCAGACTAAGTGCCCCTTTTGACGAAGTGCACAACTCCTCAAGGCGTGCTACAACTGACTGGACACTTATGAGCCATTGCTCTAACAAAGAGGTGTCGAAGCCCGTCTCTCTCAACTTTTCCAGAAAGAACTGAGCATCTTTAATTACTACAGGCATGTATGAGTCCGCAGCAAGCATAAAATCATCCTTCAAGAAATCAGCCCATTGTGCCAAAGCATAGCGCCGCAAACGTAATTGCGACCTTGCCGATGGCTTCGGCGGGGTTCCTTCAAAAGAAAATGATAGTTCGTCGGTCGAAGAGTAAAAAATAAAAGATAAAAAAAAAGAGACAAAGGAGTACATGAGAGAAAAAGGAACTGACCAGAGAAAGCATTTGGTCTCTTCCAGAAATAATTACAGGAGGCTCGCCATCCCAAACTGACTCTTCACCACAATCTCCCTGAATCTCTGAAGCAGGCGCTGAAGGTAATTGCTCACCAACGACGATATCTGAGCTTCCCCCCACAAGAGAAGGCGACTCGCCATCCACGATTATCACAAGGTTGTCTCCTCCATGAGGCACGACGTCAGCAGGCTGAGTTAATGTTGTCAGAACTGGCAGGTTACCATCAAACTCTTCCAGAGCAAGACCGCCCAAAGTGCCCAAAGTCACATTGTCCTCTATAGAAGGACCCAATTGACTGGGCACGTCTTGAGAAGAAGGACCCGGCAGAAGGGGAGGAGTTGAAATCGGCAAAGGAGGGCTAGAGGTGCAAGGAGGCACGATGGCTTATATTTAGTATAATATAACATAATATCATTATATTTACAAAAATGCCATCGATGGCTTCACCTTGTTGCCCTGGTTCTCTTCAATCGGAAACATGGGAAGTTGTCTTCCCGGGAGCCTCGAAATCAAGATTCAACCAAAACCGGGGGAAGTTGTCCGCCCGGGAACCTCGAAATCAAGAAGCAACAACCAAAGTGCTCCCGCTTCCCCTCTTTCAGGCGACGAGGCTCCTCACTACGACCCCTCTGCAAGGCTCCCCTTCGCTTCTTCTCCTCCAAAAATCCTCCACCCTCCCTTTCTTCCCCCTCCTTGCAAAATCGACCAGATCGACGGACAAAAAGAAAGGGGAAAAACTCGTTCTCTCTCTGGCTGCATTGGTGGCGATAATGGCGGTTCTCTCCCCAGCGGCATCGGTGGCGACACAAGACAAAGCCAGTTTCATGGCTCCTCACTTGCGCTGGTTGTTCTCTTCTCTCATTTTCTCTGCTTTTGCTCTGTTCTTCAGGGTTCTGTTGTCTTAAGTAATTCTTCACTTCTTTCATCTTCGTAATTAGACCGCCTCAAATTAGCATTTTGTCTTTCAATTGTTGCCTTAGGGAGTTAATTGCATTTGCAATGAGAAACATTTGAGATGTGTTAAATTGTTCTGCTTTTCTTTTCCATTTTCTATTTGAGACTTCCGAACTAAGAACGAGAATTTTGTGCATCAAGAATGATCATTATAGTATTAGTTGTACTTATGATGCTTACTTAGTATTCAGCATGTAAGATCGTTTGTTTGGTTAATGATAAGTGTCAAAAAGACACTATCTTGAGGCATGAAAATTGAGTGAAAAATCTAATTCCGAGTTAATTCTGAGTATAAAAGCAACAAATATGACTCAATTTCATGTTCTGCACCTCAGGTACCCAATGAAAGAAGAAAAACTGGATTTGGAGTAAAAACAGAGGAAAAATGAGCAAAAGAAGCCAAAAAGAAGGATGGCGCGTCCGCGCCAGAATCGGCGCCACCGCGTCAGGAAAACATTCAATAATTCAAAATAAAGGAGAAAAATGCCCAACAACTCAACGGACATGAAAGCCAACGGTTGGGGAATGTGAAGTGGCGCCACCGCGCCAAGGAGCTGGCGCTACCTCACACAGAGACAACATGTACGTGCCAAAGAGCTGCTGAAGACGGAAAGAGGAGTTGTCATTCCGGGGACCAATGAAAAGTCTAAGGAGTGGCGCTGCCACGCCACTACGACAACATAATATGGCGCTACCGCGCCAAGAAGTCTCCTAACTCAGCACAGGTTTGATGGCCATTTCCAGACATAGAAAGAACTCTGCTCCAGTGGCGTGACCGCGCCAGAATCAGGCACAATATCGGCACGACCGCGCCGATGACCTAGCAACGCAAAGTCGCAAAAATCTCGGGATCCTGACAACCAATCAAGCCCAAACTTGGGAAAAGATGTGCTAAGTGTCTAAGGAAGGTATCCACGAAGATTATAAGGAAATTTACTCGAGTTCTAAGTGTTTTGAATGACCACGAAGTGAAGATCAATACAAAGAAGGAAACTGCTACCAGAAGAAGATAAATTCGAGTTTTAAGAAGAGCATATCTGGAGTTCCTGATTTCCAATTGAACCCAAATTTGGACGGAAGATTCCTGAGAATATTTAGGATCATATCACGAAAATTCAGGTCAACCCAAGTTGGGTTTTATGGGTTTTATACTTTCAAAGTGGTGGACCCAGAGCAGAAATTGGCTGCAAAAGCAATCCAACTTCTCAACATCATATCTCGAGTTTTCTAACTCAGATTGAACTAAAATTTCGTACCCAAGGAAAGGACCATGGAAGGAAGGTTCTTGTGTAATTTCATCCAATTATGAGGTCGGGAAGGTATACTTTATACCCCTGGACAGAGACCAAATTACAAGGCCTGAACAGCTGAACAACTATAAATAGAGGTCCGAGGAAGGGTGTAAGGCATTCAGTTTTTAGTTTAGATTCAGTTATCAGTTCAATTCCCAGCTTTATTCTTTAGTTTAGAGAGAGGAGAAGGTCCAAAGGGAGTCTTACATGACCTCTGGATACTTTGAGGAAGAAAGGTGGAGATTTTAGCCAAGGAGCAAGGGTGACCAAGAGCAGTCCTCCACAGGGAGTTTCTGTGCTTAGTTGTCTTTATTATTTATGGCAGTTATTAAAACCATGATTTGTGTTTTTCTTTCCAGTACGGAGTAGTCGTCTGTAGTTAGGAGTCCATGACTCCCTAGGCATGTAATGAGATTTATACATTATATTTTATTTGGTTTCAATTTGGTGCATGAATGAGCATTCCTAAGTTGTTTATTCTTGATTCATACTTGTTGTCCTGCAATGTACTGGATATAAGGTGAAGCTAGACCTAAGGTAATATATGTTGATAGGATATACAATATATTTTTGAGTTCATACACTAGGTAGATCAACTGATCCTATGGTTAATCCTAGACTTAAAGTAATACCCTGCTGGGTTGGTTTGATCTACCTATGACACAAGACCTGATTCCCAACCATAGGTAGGGTCAATGAGCTTCATGTTTATGCTATCAAGTAGAGTCTATTATGCCGGCTAGTTTACTCTAGGAGATAGAAAAGGTGATGCTGATGCGGATTGTAGCCATGGTTTTATAAGCTCGTCAGAAATTGATCTCCAAAACTTAATTTTTATTCAATCTCAGAAGTGTCTAGGGAGGGAACTGGATTCCCAACGTCTTCTCTCCTTATTGAAATTCCTCAAAAGCTTTTTCTCAACTTGTTTCAAGTAGTTGTTTAGTTTAAAACTTTTGTTTTTGATAAGTGTTTTATCCAAGATACTCAAACTTTGAATTGTTACTCAGAAAGCAATTAACTACTGGCTTGGTCCTTGTGGGACGATATTCGGACTTACATAAGCCTATATTACATTGATTAGTCCTCTTGCTAGTGATTAGCTAGTATCGCATCAAGTTTTTGGAGCCTTTGCCGGGGAACAAAGTTTCTAGTAGTAATTGCTTAAAGTTTAAAATTTAGAGCTTTGAGTTTTTGTTTTTTTTATTTTGCAGGAGGTTCATGACCAGATCTCGAGTGGAACCATCCCAAGAGATTGATCATGAACCAGAAAGGACTTTAAGGCAAAAGCTGAAGGAAAATCAGAACCAGAACTCTCTCAAGGATCAAGAAGACATGGAGAACGCAGAAGGCACTCATGAAGAATAAGCACCAAGCCCAAGGAGAACCATGGAGGATTATGTCACACAAAGCCCAAAGACACACAGGACAAGTATTATCACTCTCACTATTCAAGCTAATAATTTTGATATTAAACCTCAGATTATTGCTATGCTTCAAAATCA
Organism: Aristolochia fimbriata; assembly: GCA_019845555.1. NCBI lineage: Eukaryota > Viridiplantae > Streptophyta > Magnoliopsida > Piperales > Aristolochiaceae > Aristolochia > Aristolochia fimbriata. The sequence goes on along the minus strand of CM034084.1, from coordinate 15,329,492 downwards.
TTATCAGTTTAGTGGGTTAGCTAATGAAGATCCTAATGAACACCTTGAAAGATTTTTGAACTTGTGTGCTACTTTTAAGTACAATGGTGTGTCAGATGATGCAATCAGATTGAGGCTTTTCAAGTTCACTTTGGCTGGACGAGCTAAGACTCGGCTTAACACCCTACCAGCCGGTTCTATTGTCACTTGGGAAGATTTGCAGAAAAAATTTCTAGGTAAGTATTTTCCACCAGCAAAGACCATTAAATTAAGGAATGAAATTTCTCAATTCATGCAAGAACCAGAAGAACATCTTTCAGAAGCATGGGAGAGGTTCAATGGATTACTCAAAAGATGCCCAAATCACAAAATAGAGCTCTGGAGCCAGATTGAGATTTTCTACAATGGGCTGAATATCAACACAAAAAGCATGATAGATGCTGCATCTGGTGGATCGATCAGTAAAAAGACTCCTGAAGAGGTTCATGAGCTAATAGAGGAGATGACAACCAACATTTATCAATATCAGATGGAACGATCAAGCAAGATGGCTGCTGGAATTTACAAACTGGACTCCTAAACCACCATGCGAGCACAATTAGAAGCACTTAAGCAACAATTTGCAAATTGGCAGCAACAATGCCCTGTGGTGGCTTCGATCTGTGGAATATGTGGAGGAGGACATGCTGACTATGAATGCCAAGGTAATTTATATGCTCGGAAATCCACACCTGAACAAGCTAATTTTGCTGGAAATTCTCGCAGGATGGACCCATACAGCAATACATACAACCCTGGCTGGAGGAATCATCCAAATTTCACATGGAATAGCACAAATCAAGCAAGGCAGCACCCTCCTGGATTCAAACCGTTACAAGCTGAAGCGCAACAAAAAGAGGATTCACTAATCACCAGGGCTGAATTGGAGGAAGACAGGAAATTGATGAGAGCAATATGTGCAAAATTTTAGTCAATGAAGACAATGCAGACAGATGTTCAGTGAATAAAGCAATCAGTCACACTTCTGACCACTCAAGTGAATCAACTTAATATAGATGCATATGAAAGACCGCGAGGAGCTCTACCTAGCAACTCGGAAGTGAATCCAAAAGAGCAAGTCAAGGCCATAACACTCAGAAGTGGAAAGACTCTCGAGGAGCTCCAACCACAAGAACAACCAGTCATAGAAGAAGAGCAAAATCAGAAAGTAGAAGAAGAGCAAGGGCAAGAACGAAAAAAGTTAAGTTCACCAGCTTCTCCAAGAAGAAAAAAAGGTAAGGATGCACTTCCAATTATTGATATTGATGTAAGAGATCTACCTTACCCAAGTAGACCTAAAAAGGACATTCAAGAAAGTAGCTTTGCTAGGTTTCTAGAAATTTTTAAGAATTTGCAGATTAATATTCCACTAATTGAAGCATTGAGGCAAATGCCCCTTTATGGCAAGTTTCTTAAAGAAGTCCTATCCGGAAGAAGGAAGGTAGAGGAGCAAGGTGCGATCTTACTTAATAAAAATTGCAGTGCGATCTTGAGGAATGAGCTGCCAGCAAAATTAAAAGACCCAGAGAGTTTTACAATACCTTATGAAAATGGTTCATATAAATTTTCAAATGCATTATGCGATTTAGAGGCAAGTGTTAACTTAACGCTATTGTCCCTTTGCAGGTATTTAAAACTTGGAGAACCTCAAGAGACCGGAATTACTCTTCAATTTGTGGATACATCAACCAAGATACCAGAAGGAATAATGGAGAATGTGTTGGTGAAAATTCAAGATTTTATATATCCTTGCGATTTTGTGGTTTTAGACATGGAAGTAGAGAAGAACCTGCCTATAATTCTTGGCAGGCCATTCTTGGCTTCTGCTGGTGCTATAATTGATGTCAAGCAAGGGAATCTAACCTTAAGGCTTAACAATGATATAATAATTTTAAATATAAAAGAAGTCATGAAACAACCAGCCATCCCCGCATGACAATTTCTATTTGAGCATTGATGTGATTGATTCTTGTATAGCAGAAATTGAAGAAGAAGAGAGGACTGAAGAAGTAATAGAAGGAGGCCTCACCCATTTAGAGGAGAAGGAAGATGAAGATCCCATCAGGACAAGAGAAGTTGAAGAATTGGAGGCTAAAAACAAGGAGGAGTTGGAGGAAGAAATAAAGGAACAAGGGGATCAAGGAGCTCCCAAACCTGAACACAAACCTCTCCCAAATTATTTGAAATATGTTTTCCTTGAAGAAAATGATAAACCAGTAATTATTTCTTCATATTTGACAGATTTGGAGGAGAAGATGCTCATTGAGGGAATCAACCCCACAATTTTCACACACCGAATCTTGATGCAGGACAATTATAAGCCCAACATTCAACCACAAAGATGGCTAAATCCTACATTGCAAGAGGTAGTGAAAAAGGAGGTAATCAAGCTCTTGGACGCAGGTATTATCTATCATATTTTTGATAGTGCATGGGTAAGTCCAGTTCAAGTTGTTCCCAAAAATGGGGGTACTACTATTATTCATAATGAAAATAATGAACTGATCCCCACCAGGACGGTCACGGGTTAGAGAATATGTATAGACTATAGGAAATTGAATACGGCCACTAGGAAAGATCATTTTCCTTTACTATTCGTAGATCAAATGCTTAAAAGGCTGGCTGGAAATAAATTCTATTGTTTCCTAGATGGTTATTCAGGATACTTTCAGATCCCTATAGCACCCGAGGACCAGGAAAAAACCACCTTCACCTGCCCATATGGTACCTTTGCATATAGGAGAATGCCCTTTGGCTTGTGCAATGCACCAGCCACTTTTCAAAGAAGCATGATGGCTTTATTCCATGATATGATAGGAAAGATGATGGAGATCTTCATGGATGATTTTACACTGTATGGACTAACTTTAGAAACTTGTTTGCAGCAGTTAGAGCTTGTGCTCAAAAGATGTGAAGAGAAGAAATTAGTCCTAAATTGGGAAAAGTGTCACTTCTTGGTAAGAGAAGGGATTGTTCTTGGCCACACAATCTCAGAAAAGGGGATAGAGGTAGACAAAGAAAAAATTGAAGTGATCGAAAAGCTACTTCCACCCACTTCAGTCAAGGCTATTAGGAGTTTCCTAGGTCATGCAAGTTTTTATAGAAGGTTTATAAAGGATTTTTCAAAAATTGCAAAGCCTTTGTCAAACTTGCTTTCAAAAGATGTGAAATTTGATTTCAATAATGAATCCATGCATGCCTTTAATCTCTTGAAACAAAAATTAATCTCTGCCCCCATCATTGTGTCACCTGATTGGAACCTACCTTTTGAATTCTTATGCTAGTCACACACTCACAGGTCCTCAATTGAATTATACCACCACAAAGAAGGAACTTATGTCCGTGAATTTTGCATTTAAAAAATTCAGATCATATCTCATTGGTTCAAAAGTTATTGTTTGGACTGACCATGAAGCCCTTAGATACTTGTTTGCAAAGAAGGATTCCAAACCAAGACTGATCAGATGGATCCTTCTTCTCCAAGAATTTGATACTGAAACCAAGGACAAGAAGGGGGCTGAGAATGTTGTAGCAGATCATCTCTCAAGGCTAAAGACAAAGAATCAAGAAGGGGAAGTTTTGAAACTCTTTCTAGATGAACTAATTTGCCAGGTAAATACCTCAAAAGTACCATGGTTTGCTGATATAGGACAAGTATCAAAAAGACACTATTTTAGGCATGAATCTATGATTAGAAATCCCAATTTTGAGTTGATTGTTAGTATGAAAATGACAAATACAACTCAATTGCATGTTTTGTGTCTCACGTAACTGGTCGAAGAAGAAAATCCAAATTCTGAGTACAAATGAAGAAAAAATGAGCAAAATGAGCCAAAAATGATTTGGCGCGACTGTGCCGATTCTGGCGCCACCGCGTCGGGAAAATAGTAAAAAATTCAAATAAAAGGAGAAAAATACCCAACATCTAGGTGTTGGGTGTCTAGCAAGTGCACTAGGTCAGCAAGTAATATAGACTAAGGAGTCCAGCTATCGATCCCACAGAGACCTTCATGAGAATTCTGTTCAAGCAAAGATTTTTCTATTGATTGAGGAGAAGAAATTGTTTTGGTTTTGAAAAATTAAAAGAAAAATAGAATTAAACTACTGGAAGAACTTACGGAGATGAGATGTTGGGGAAGAATGTCAATCCCTCCTAATTGTTAACATGCAAAACTCTGATTTTATAGCTCAAGTACTTTTACCTTGACATAGCTTTCGAAAACCTGGTTACCCTTATACAGGAAGTAACTTTCACTTATTCTTTGAACTCCTTCACAAACCGGAACATTCAAATCCTAAGTGCATAAATATTAAAGCTTGAAGATTAACTCTCACTTATTCAGAACAAGAGTTTAACAAATCACATCGCCTTCCACTAGTCTCCTTCATAACCGGAACAATCTAGTTTAAAAGCGAGTTGTTTTAGAAAGCAAAGAATCATATAATTAACCCAAATCTCTACTGAATTTTAACTTCTCTATTCGAACCTCGTTAAACTTCAGATATCAATTTAAATTAAAAATAAGCAATAAACTCATATTCTAAAACAAAAGCAAAGTACTATATTGCTATAAAATTCAAAACTTAAACATGTAACAACTAGGAGTTCATGACTTCCCCAACAAAGAGAGACTACTCCATGCTAATACCATAAACACACAAAGAGGATTCAATTACAGCCATGAAAATAAGAAGAAAACAAGTACAGAAAACCCCCTTTGAGGAACTGCCCTTAGCTTCAACTCCTCCTTGACTGAAATCTCTTCCTTCTCTCCAAAGTACGAAGAGGTCATGTAAGACTTCCTCTGGACTTTCTCTCCTCTCCAAACTAACTACAGAAACTAAAAATTAAACTAAAAACTGAATTTAGAACTCAAAACTGGATTTAGAACTGGATGCCTTGCTCTCTGCCTCAGACCTCTATTTATAAGTGGGCTTCTGTCCATAACTTGTAATTTGGTGTCTGTCCAGGGGTTGAAATCTTGCTTTCCAAACCTCCGAATTTCTTGAAATTATTCACGAACCTTCTTTACTTAGTTCTTGACTTGTGTACGAAATTTGAAGTCATTCTGAGTTGGAAACTTGAGATATCACCTTGAGAAGTTGAACTGCTTCTGCTGCCAATCCAGCACTGGGTCTACCACTTTAAAAGTTTAAAAATCTGAGAACCCGACATGGATTGACCTGAATTTCCGTGATATGATCCTCAATCTCTTCAAGAAGCTTCAGTCCAAATTTGGGTTCAATTGGGAATAGGGAACTCCAGCTTTGCTTCTCTAAAACTCGGATTTTCTCTTCATTTCTGGCACCAGTTTTCTTCTTTGTGTGGAACTCTCTTCTTGGTCATTAAATTCACCTAGACTCGAGCCAATTTCCTTAAAATTTTCGTGGATACCTTCCTTAGGCAATTAGGATTTCTTCTACCATTTTTGGGCTTGATTGGTAGTCAGAATCCCGAGATTTCTGTAATTCACGTTGCTAAGTCTGCGGCGCGGTCGCGCCACATTTTCTTCTGATTTTAGTGCAGTCCGCCACTGGAGTGGATTTCTTTCCAAGTCTGGAAACGGCCTTCGAAATCAAGCCGAGTAAGGAGAGCTCTTGGCGCGGCAGTGCCAAATGTAGCTGTAGAAGGGGCGCTGCAACGCCAGTTTCTTGGCGTGGTGGCGCCCTCAGAAGGCGTGGCCGCGCCAGTCCACATTCCTGAATTTTCTTCTTTGAATCTTTACTAGCCTTTGGGAATTTCCTTCATTTATTTAAATTTTTTACCATTTTCCCGGCATGGTCGCGCCGTTCCCTTTTTTGGCTCTTTTTGCTCTTTTCTGCTTCAATTTCCCTCTGAATCCAGATTTTATTCTTCTACCAGGTACCTGAGACACAAAGCATGAATTTGAGTCATATATGTCACTTTCATGCTAATAACTAACTCAAAATGGGAATTTATGATCATTAATTCATGCATAAAACATTGTCTTTAAGACACTTATTGATAAGTGTCTAAAAGACACTATTTTTAGGCCTAAATCGGAATTGGAAATTATATTTTGGAGTCACTAATCATCATAATATCATGAAATATGTCTCAGATTCATGTTTTCTCTATCAGGAGTCCAACGCAACAAGAATTATTGAAATCAGAGCAAAAATGAGGAAGATATGAAGATTTTAGTACAAAAAGGTACAAGGTTGCGGGAATTGGCGCGACCGCACCAGTTTGAAGACAAACTTTGGCGCAACCGTGCCAAGATAGCGCCAGAAGGCCTATGGAGTTTCCAAACATCACCAGGACTCTTCCCATTCGAGTACTTAGAGGAATTTCTGCCAGAGTGGCGCGACCACGCCATTTTTATGCACATTTTCGGCGCGACCGCACCACTGACTTAGCAATGCGAGATCACAAAAATCTCGGGATTCTGACAAGTAATCAAGCTCAAACGTCGGAGGAAGAGTCCTAAGTGTATTAGGAAGGTGTCCACAAAGTCTCTTGAGGAAATTGATGGAAATCCTAAGCGGTTTGTGTCCTCAAAGAGATGAAATTCTATTCCTGATTAGGAGACTGCAATAAAAAGAAATTACTATCCTAGATTGAAATGACAATATCTAGAGATTTCGACTTCCAAATGAATCCATATTTGGACCACAGATTCCCGAGAGAATGGAGAATCATTTCAAGGAAATTCAGGTCAATTCAAGTCGTCCTTTTGGAGTTGTATATTTTCCAAGTGGTGGACCCAGTGCTGAAATAGGCAGCAGAACCAAGCCAACTTCTGAGCATCATATCTCAAGTTGCTTAACTAATATTGAACTAAAATTTCGTACACAAGGCAAAGACCATAGAAGTAAGGTTCGTGTATAATTTCATCCAATTCTGAGGTCAAAATGTCACACTTTACACCCCTTGACAGAGAGCAAATTGCAAGGCCTAGGCAGCATAACAAGTATAAATAGAGGTCTGAGGCAGAGAGCAAGGCAGCTAGTTTTCATCCAGTTCCGAGTTCCAGCTCTTAGAATAGTTTGTAGTTTAGGATTTTATTGTTTTTAGTTAGTTTGGAGAGGAGATAAAGTCCAGAGGAAGTCTTCAACGACCTCTTGGCACGTTGGAGAGAAGGAAGAGATTTTAGTCAAGGAGTTGAAGCTAAGGGCAGTTCCTCAAAGGGGGGTTTCTGTACTTGTTTTCTTCTTATTGTCATGGCTGTAATTGAATCCTCTTTGTGTGTTTATTCTATTATTATGGAGTAGTCTCTCTTTGTTGGGGAAATCATGAACTCCTAGTTGTCACTTGTTTAAATTCTGAAATTATAGCTATAAAATTCTTGGCTTTTGTTTTAGAAACTGAGTTAATTGCCTATTTCTGATCTGAATTCAATATTTGAATTTAATGAGGTTCGAATAGAGAAGTTAAATTTCAGTAGAGAGTTGGGTTACTTATTTGATTCATGTTTTCTAAAACAAATTGTTTTTCTAACTAGATCGTTCCGAATTGTGATGGAGACTAGTTGAAAAGTGATGTGACTTCTATAACTCTTGTTCTTAATAAGAGAGAGTTAATCTTTAAACTTTTATATTTATGCACCTAGGATTTGAATGTTTCTGGATTGTGATGGAGTTCAAGGAATAGGTGAATGTTATTTCCGGTATATGGGTAACCAGGTTTACAAAAGCTAAGTCAAGGTAAGGGTATTTGACCTGTAAAATCAGAACTTTGGATGTTAGCAACTAGGAGGGATTGACAAGTTTCCCCAACAATCTCATCTCTATAAGGTTTTCCAGTAGTATAATTCTGTTCTATTTTTCAGTTCTCAAAACCAAAAATTTCTTCACCTCAATCAATAAAAAGATCTTTGCTTAAATTAATTTCTCATCAAGGTCTCTGTGGTATCGATATCTGGACTCTTGAGTCTATATTATTTGCTGACCTAGTGCACTTGTTAGACACACAACAAGTTTATGGCGCCGTTGCCGGGGACCATTGAATTGAGAGTAAGTTTAAGTGAATTTTGATTTGTTGATTGAGATTAAAATTTTATTCTATGTTTTCAGGTTATTTCGGATCAGTGCATGAAACAAGAATTAGTGGTGAGACACTTGCTGAAATTGATCTGGAACCAGAAAGAGTACTCAGGTAACTATGATTTGTGGCTTGTAAGATTTAATGGAATGGTCTAACTTCATGCACACAGATGAGATGTGGGAAGACGTGCACAATGAGGTAACTCCCTATCCTAAGGAAATCCCCCAACAATATGCATCTTCAAATTATGATCCATGGAGGTGGAATTCTGATCTATCATGTTTTGTTGTTGATAATGAACCTAATGATTCCTATAGAAGAGAGCATAATGATTATTTCTCTAGGCAATATAAAAATCAGTATTTTGAGAATGATTGGCATGACAATTGGCCACATGGTCAATCGTCCATGTTCAGGTATGAGCACCCTCCTATTTATCACGATCATTGTTATCATAATTCATCTCCCCCTCTGCGTCAAGTAGACTTGTCTAAGTTGGCCACGCTAGTGGATGACTATTGTGTCAAAACAGATAAAATGTTAAATCCACGTGAGGAAGAACCTAGTTTAGAAGGTATTGATGTTTCTAAGCCATGGTTGCATATTTTTCATCCATCCATGAGAACTGAGTCAGATAATCTAGAAAATCAGCTAAAGCATGAATTGATCAAAAGTATGAATGCTGAAACATGTTTTCATGAACTATCTGATGATGATGAAGCTGAATGGATGTATACAGCTAGCTTTTCTTATTTTAACTTTTGTGTTACTGCAGAACACATCGAGGAAGATACAACAAGAGAGAAGAGAGTTGTTTTCAGAAACTTCAAGAGGGAGAGGATGAAAAGATCAAGGTGAAAAAAGAAGAAGATGTAAAAGAGAAAGAAGGGGATGGGGTAGAAAAAGAAGAGAAACCCCTTGAAGAGCATGAAGAGGTTAGGATAGAGGAAACAAAGGTTAATGAACATTCTTTCCTCTCATTAGATATAAATTTCTTCATTATCCAGCCCTATAAACCATCCATAAAAGATGAAGGGGAGGAAAAAGAAACCATAGGTCATATCATAGAACCTTCCTATAAAAAGCCATTAGAGAATTGGGTAGAGAAAGAAGAAAAGATAGGACTCTCCTTTGATTTTGACTTTTTCATCATCCCACCTTATACACCTAGCCCAAAAATGCAACTGAAAATTTTATTGGGGTTGGACAAGAGGATGAATGAGTGGTGGATATGGGTAAAGATATACTTCTTAGAAGCCCACAAAGTCAAAAGAAAGGATTTTCAACTCAACATCAAAATTTGGCTGCTTTAACATAAAGCATTGCAAAGGAATAAAGGTCATGATGAGTGGATTGGAAAAGAATTTTCCTTTTGATCCAGGGGGAAGGAAGCTACTGGTCTGGCTGAGGACCATAAACCTAGCGCTTCATGGGAGGTAGCCCATGGTAGGTAAGTTAGTTTAGTTTTTTAAATCAATTGTTCTTCTTCTTTGAATAATCACTTTGTGTGAATCTTATATCTTAGGTCTAGTTTTTTTTTACTCATGTTAGGTTAGTCTTTTTAATTTATTTGGTAGGAATAAACACCAAAAAAAAAAAAAAAAAAAAAAAAAAAAAATTATCTATGGCACCTGTCCTTGAAAAATCTGGAATTTGAAATCTAATCGGAGTTGCATGAAGCCATTTTTTTCAGCTATACTTGATGTATTTCTAGATGTGTTTTTCAAAGTCTAAATGTTGATATCAGAAGAAGGACATTGGGACTATCTTTCCCAACCATTCACAGCAGCTTCCTTCAAAAGAAAAGCCATCAGAACACTCAGGAAAACTCTGTGCAGAAAAGCAATGCTGCAACAACTCTATTCGAGAAGCCAATTTTGAAGCCGAATCCTGAAAAATTTGAAAGTGGAATGAAACAAGGAAAGGTAAGTAGTTCTAGAGGGCACTTAGTAAATAAAATAGGGCCTGGTTTGAGAAATTTTCATTGAGTAGAAAGAGAGTTATGACTGCTACAACTTGGGTAGATAAAATTGGTTTCTGGAAAAATTTTTGGGTTGAAAACATTACCATCTTGCTATCTTTGAGCCGATTTCTAAAATTTTCTGTAATGATTCTTGGAAAACGGTTTTGAATAAATTAAATATCAGATTTATTACTTTCTAGGAAACCTTTTTTCACCTCTAGATGATAAGTGGTAAGGGATATACAATGCTTCCAAAATACCCCCAACTCACTTTTTGCCCAGAATTTCATATTTGCTGCCAAGTTTTCAAATTTGTGTATCTTTCAATTCCCTTGATGAAAATGCATGAAACCTTTTTTATTGTGCACTTCTAAACCCTAACAACATGATCCAAGTGGAATAATTAAATTTTACGTTCAGAATTTCAAGTTATGAAGTAAAAGGTTGGTGCTCCCACGCCAAATTCTAGTGCGGCCGCGCCACTTGTTTGGTCAATTTAAGAGGATATGTAACTCAGAATCATTCCATTCCAATTCTGACATATTCTTATTTATGAGTTCTATGCCTTGGTAAAATTTCATAACTTTATGAATTCGTTTGCAATAATTTTGTGCTTTGAATGGTTCTAATCATTTTCGGTCAAGCATGAAGGCAGCTCAAGTTCAAATTCCTCATGGTGCCTCAAGAAATCTGGAAGTTCAAGCAACCAACATTCTCAGGGAAGTCTCTTACCCTCTATCTCATTTTATTGAATTGATCAGAATGCAAAATTTTAAGTTTGGGGTGGGAAACTCAAATTTTAAAGTCTAGTTGGTTTTCATTGTTTAGTTAGATTTAATTTGTTAGTCTTTATTTTTGTTTTGAGTCAATACCAGAAGAATGTTTCTAAATCTGAAAAATTTGTTGAAAAATTTTGTGGGAACTCTGATTATTGGATTAAGAAGATAGGTCTCATTCATTCTCTTGAGAAATATACTTGTTTGAATGTTTGGTTTTGGCATGAGAAAAGTTGTCTTGGAAAGTGCTTTGATTGGTTGAATGCATTGAGCATGTTTATTTTGTACAATAGAACCATCCGGAAGGAAGATCAAGGTGAAACAAAGATAGGTTTTTCAAAATTATGAAACGATCTAGGCACTTATTTTGAACCGTTTGAGCCTTTTTGAGCCACCCACTTTAATGCACAAGATGCATCACCTTTTGTCAAACATTTTGAGCCGACAAGATCCCTGCGTTGTTTTCAATTCCCACATTACATGAACCAGCCTTTGTGATGTATAAACTTGTTTCTTACTGACCTATATTTCTCCAAATTATTGAAGTGTTCTGTTTGAATGAGCATGGACAAAAATCTGAAGTTATGGAGAAATAAGGAGGGCTGAAGGATTGGTACAAAATTTCCTTTGAAAAAGAGAAGAAAGAAGAAGCAAGATGAATGAAAAAGGTGCAGGAATATCAGAGACAAAAAAAAAAAAAAAAAAAAAATTGCTGAGTTGGGAGAAAGGCCACCTTATGTGTGCATCGGGTCTCGGGCCTCTGCAAGCTTAGGGGCTCTGAGTCAACCGTCCAGGTAAGCTAGACTCAAACAAAGCCAAAAAAAAAAAAAAAAAAAAAAAAAAGTTAGAAAAAAGAAGGAAAAAAAGAAATAAAGAGAGATTTTCCTTGACAGATGAGGTAGTGATTGGGATTAAGGAGAAGGTGCCAATATCTTTGTTTTATTTCATTGCTTTGAGGACAAAGCAAATTTTTAAGTTTGGGGTGGTGTGCTACAATCAGATATGGTTCATGCTCAGGAAGATGGGACATGGATATGAGGAGGAGGACTGACCTCTAAAATTTTTATCCTTAATATTCTCCTTACCCATTACCCATGCCCAATTACAACCTATATAAGACCTTTTTATCAGAATGTTGAAATTCCTTCATGTTAGTGGAGATTAGACTGATGGTTGGCTTATGTTATTCAATTTAAAATGCTCACATGCCTGGGAAAGTGGTATGTATGGTAGAAGATAGCTTGATCATGCCTTCACTAAGCAGGATAACCATGAATAGGAGAGGTTTGAATGAGTAATCTTTGATTGATTCTTTGAAAGGGTAACCCCACAGATTTTTCTTAAACTTTGATGATTGGTCATACCTCTGGTTACTTTTTATTTTTTCTTTTAGTTTTGCTCGAGGACGAGCAAAGGTTTAAGTTTGGGGTTGTGATAAGTGTCTAAAAGACACTATTTTTATGCCTAAATTGGAATTGGAAATTATATTTTGGAGTCACTAATCATCATAATATCTTTAAATATATCTCAGATTCATGTTTTGTCTCTCAGGAGTCCAACGCAACAAGAATTATTGAAATCAGAGCTAAAATGAGGACGATATGAAGATTTTAGTGCGCAAAGGTACAAGGTTGCGGGAACCGGTGCGACCGCACCAGTTTGAAGACAAACTTGCGCCAAGATGGCGCCAGAAGGCCTATGAAGTTTCTAAACATGACCAGTACTCTTCCCATTTGAGTACTTAGAGGAATTTCTGCCAGAGTGGCGCAACCGCGCCATTTTTATGCACATTTTCGACGCGACCGCACCACTGACTCAACAATGCGAGATCAAAAAAATCTTGGTATTCTGACAAGTAATCAAGCTCAATCGTGGGAGGAAGAGTCCTAAGTGTATGAGGAAGGTATCCACGAAGTCTCTTGAGGAAATTGATGGAAATTCTAAGAGGTTTGAATCCTCAAAGAGATGAAATTCTATTTCTGATTAGGATACTACTATAAAAGGAAATTACTGTCCGAGATTGAAATCGCAATATCTGGAGATTTCAACTTCCAATTGAATCCAAATTTGGACCACAGATTCCTGAGAGAATGGAGAATCATGTCACAGAAATTCAGGTAAATTATAGTCGTCCTTTTGGAATTGTATATTTTCTAAGTGGTGGACCTAGTGCAGAAATTGGCAGAAGAACCAACCCAACTTCTGAGCATCATATCTCAAGTTGCCTAACTCATATTGAACTAAAATTTCGTACACAAGGCAAGGACCATATAAGGAAGGTTCTTGTGTAATTTCATCCAATTCTGAGGTCGAAAAGTCATACTTTATACCCCAGGACAGAGAGCAAATTATAAGGCCTCGGCAGCAGAACAAGTATAAATAGAGGTCCGAGGAAGAGAGCAAGGCAGCCAGTTTTCATCCAGTTCTGAGTTCCAGCTCTTAAAATAGTTTGTATTTTAGGTTTTTATTGTTTTTAGTTAGTTTGGAGAGGAGAGAAAGTCCAGAGGAAGTCTAACACGACCTCTTGGCACGTTGGAGAGAAGGAAGAGATTTCAGTCAAGGAGGAGTTGAAGCTAATGGCAGTTCCTCAAAGGGGGTTTTCTGTACTTGTTTTCTTCTTATTTTCATGGCTGTAATTGAATCCTCTTTGTATGTTTATTCTATTATTATGAAGTAGTCTCTCTTTGTTGGGGAAGTGATGAACTCCTAGTTGTGACTTTATTAAATTCTGAAATTATAGCAATAAAATACCTGGCTTTTGTTTTAGAAACTGAGTTGATTGCTTATTTCTGATCTGAATTCAATTCTGGAATTTAATGAGGTTCGAATAGAGAAAAATTTTAGTAGAGAGTTGGGTTACTTATTTGATTCATGTTTTCTAAAACAACTTGTTTTTCTAACTAGATCGTTCCGGATTGTGATGGAGACTAGTTGAAAAGTGATGTGACTTCTTTAACTCTTGTTCTGAATAAGAGAGAGTTAATCTTTAAGCTTTTATATTTATGCACCTAGGATTTGAATGTTTTCGGATTGTGATGGAGTTCAAGTAATAGGTGAAAGTTATTTCCTGTATATGGGTAACCAGGTTTTCAAAAGCTAAGTCAAGGTAAGGGTATTTGACCTATAAAATTAGAACTTTTCATGTTACTAACTAGGAGGGATCTACACGTTTCCCCAACATTCTCATCTCTATAAGGTTTTCCAGTAGTATAATTCTGTTCTATTTTTCACTTCTCAAAACTAAAAATTTCTTCACCTCAATCAATAAAAAGATCTTTGCTTAAATTAAATTCTCATCAAGGTCTCTGTGGGATCAATATCTAGACTCTTGAGTCTATATTACTTGCTGACCTAGCACACTTTCTAGACACCCAACACTTATCACAACCCCAAACTTAAACCTTTGCTCGTCCTCGAGCAAAACTCTGAAATAAATACCAGATATATCTCTAAAGACTAAGAAAAATTTAGTGATCCTCCATTTTAAAGTTTTCAAGATAGATGATTCACTTCTTTCCTAATGCTGGTTCTTCTTGCTTAGTCTAAACAGATTTCGAATTTTCTTCAAATTTTTCAAAGATGTACATTCTCATACAAGTAAGAAATCTCAATTCAACTCCATAGGCCAACCCTCGGTCCACTCTCCGCTAACCTGAAGGAATTCACAATTCTGATCAATAGGTCTTTATAGGTTGTAATGAGGCAGGGGTAATGGGTATGATGAAGATTTTTGGTTATTTCTTTTGGGTTTTATTCTCCTCCTCATATCCATATTCCATTTTTCTGTGCATGAATCGGATTTGTGACTTTTCCTCCAAGCTCTTCCACCCCAAACTTATTGTTTTGCGTTGATCCCTCATGTTTTCCTTTTTTCCATGTATATTTTTCTTTGGATTTTGTACAGAGTCTAGCTTACCTTTTCGGTTGACTCAGAGTCCCTAAGCTTGCTGAGGCCCGAGACCTCGTGCACACATGAGGTGGGCTTTCCCTTAACTAACCCACAACCTTTTCTTTTTTTTTCTTTGGCTTTGTTTGGAGTCCAGCTTACCTTTTCGGTTGACTCAGAGACTCTAAGCTTGTTGAGGCCCAAGTCCCGGTGCACACACAAGGTGGCCTTTCGCCTACTCAGCCCAGAACATTCCTTTTTTCTCTCTCTTGCTCTTTCTTTCCCTTTTACAAAGAATTATTTCTATACCCTTCATCCATCCCTCCTTATAACTTCAGAATCTTGGTCCATGCTCATTCAAACAGAACACTTCAATAATTTGGAGATTCATTGGTAAGTAAGAAACAAGTTTATTGATCACTAAGGCTGACTCATGTAGCATGGGACATTAAAACAGAACAGGGATCTTTTTGGCTCAAAAGGTTTGACAAAAGGTGATGCAACTTGTGCATTGAAATTGGTGGCTTTGATAAAAAGCTCAAATGATTTTTAAACAGGTGCCTAAATCACCTCAAAATTTTGATAACCTTTCTCTATTTCACCTTAAGTTTTCCTCAGGTTGGTTCTAGTGATTGAAATCAACTTGCTCACTTGTACTTTGTTTTCAAAAACTGTTCTTAAAGAGAATTCTCATCCTTTCAAGACTAAGCATCTGAACTAAAATATTTTCCAGAGAATGAATCATGCTATCCATCTGATCATGCTTTTTCACTGGTATTTTTCAAAATCTCTATTGGATTTTTCTGGTGAAATTTTTTTTTTTTTGAAAAATAGAGTTTTTGAATCCATTTAGCATGTATGAAGATATCATGAAGAGTACCCCACCCCAAACTTCAAAACCTGCTTTGTCCTCAAAGCAGCAATAAACATAGGAGTAAAACAGATACTTCCGTGACAGTCTAGTTTGTTGAGGTTGGATAGCACTCCCTTGGTGTTCTTGAATTTTGCTTTCATGGGTTAGTACCAAACACTTGCATGATTTTAAGCAATTGGAAATGAAAAATAAAATTGAAGTGTATCTCAGGCATAAAATAGATCTTTAGAAGAATACCTGAAATGGAAATTAGCGTTTCCTTACCTCTGTAATGGCCGTACATCCTCAAGGCATTGGCGCGGTCGCGCCAGAATTTGGCACGGACGCGCCGAGTAATTTCAAGAATTCTCCAGATCAGGAATGAATTTTGCAATTTTTCCACTTTGGACAGGTTATTATCAGTGGCAGGCAGATATGTATTCATTTTTCACACATTTGTATTGGAAGAATTTTCAAGATCATGCTTTGAGACAAATATGGAGAGTAAAAATCAAAATTTGATTAATATGAATGGAGATTGAGTACATATTAATGAAATTGCTTTAAAGAACACTCTCATATAATAGCATACACAAAGCAATTTCACATAAATTTCTACAAGGAAAAGTTCAAAAGATATAGCAGGAGCTGAAAATTTCTACACTTTTCCTTCCTCATCATATTTTTCTTCCATTTTCCAGTTTTGAGTTTTTTTATTTTTTGTGTTTTTCTATTTTTTGAAAGCTGTAAATTTTAATTTAACCCTATTCCTATCCTAGGTCTAAAATAAATCACAATCTCCTACGAATTTAAAACACAACCTAAAAATCAAAAAAGTATTCAAATCAACTCGCACAAAATCTTAAAAAGTTAAATCAATTTAAAAACTCTTACTCCTATTCCTACACTACTGATCCAGGTCATCTGATCCACCAGGATCGAATGGAAACTTGAACCATCCATGCTTGAGGATATTTTTGGTTTTAGAATGTGTTGCATGGTGATTCAAACTTTTTAGTAAAGAGCTGGGCACCCTTTCTCTTTTCAGGTTGGCTTTTAACATGTTTTGCTCATTTATTTTTAGCCAACTTTTCTTCACACTACCCAGACCTAATAACATTTTAATTTCAACTTTTGTGGGTGCTTTATAAGGCTAGATAACGAAGAAATTTATATCTAATGAGAGGAAAGAATGTTCACTAGCCTTGGTGTCCTCTATCCTAACCTCTTCATGCTCTTCAAGGGATTTCTTTTCTTTTTCAACCCCATCCCGTTCTTTCTCTTTGTCGTCTTCTTCTTTTTCCTCCATGATCTTTTCATCCTCTCCCTCTAGAAGTTTCTAAAAACAACTCTCATCTCTCTCCGTTGTATCTTCCTCTATGTGTTCTGCAGTAACACATAAGTTAAAACAAGAAGAGCTAGTTGTATATATCCATTCAGGTTCATCATCATCAGATAGCTCATGAAAACATGTTTCAGCATTCATACTTTTGATCAATTCATGCTTTAGCTAATTTTCTAGATTATCTGACTCAATTCTCATGGATGGATGCAAAATATGCAACCATGGCTTAGAAACATCAATACCTTCTAAACTAGGTTGTTCCTTAGGTGGATTTACCATTTTATCTGTTTTGGCACAATAGTCATCCACTAGCGTGGCCAACCTAGACAAGTCTACTTGAGGCTGAGGGGAAGATGAATTGTGATAACAATGATCATGATAAATAGGAGGGTGCTCATACCTGAACATGGACGATTGCCCATGTGGCCAATTGTCCTGCCAAACATTCTCAAAATACTGATTTTCATATTGCCTAGAGAAATAATCATCATGCTCTCTTCTATAGGAATCATTAGGTTCATTATCAACAACAAACCGTGATAGATCATAATTCCACTTCCATGGATCATAATTTTAAGATGCATATGGTTGGGGTGTTTCCCAAATTGAGTTAGGATAGGGAGTTACCTCATTCTGCGCATCTTCCCACCTCTCACCTGTGCGCTCTTTCCAGTTCCAGATCGGGTTCATCCAGTGGTTCACCACTAATTCTGGTTTTTATCCATGAATCTGGTTCAACCTGAAAAGATAGAATAAAAATTTTAATCTCAATCAACAAATCAAAATTCACTTAAACTTACTCTTAATTCAATGGTCCCCGGCAATGGCGCCAAAAACTTGTTCGGTGTCTAACAAGTGCACTAGGTCAGCAAGTAACATAAACTAGAGAGTCCAGATATGGCTCCCACAGAGACCTTGATGAGAATTCTGTTCAAGCAAAGATTTTTCTATTGATTGAGGTCAAGAAATTGTTTTGGTTTTGAAAACTGAAAAGAAAAACAGAATTAAACTACTGGAAGAACTTATGGAGATGAGATGTTGAGGAAGAATGTCAATTCCTCCTAATTGTTAACATGCAAAACTCTGATTTTATAGCTCAAGTACTTTTACCTTGACTTAGCTTTCGAAAACCTGGTTACCCAAATACAGGAAGTAACTTTCACTTATTCTTTGAACTCCTTCACAAACCGGAACATTCAAATCCTAAGTGCATAAATATAAAAGCTTGAAGATTAACTCTATCTTATGAAGAACAAGAGTTTAACAAATCACATCGCCTTCCACTAGTCTCCTTCATAACCAGAACAATCTAGTTTAAAAGCGAGTTGTTTTAGAAAGCAAAGAATCATATAATTAACCCAAATCTCTACTGAATTTTAACTTCTCTATTCGAACCTCGTTAAACTTCAGATATCAATTTAAATTAAAAATAAGCAATAAACTCATATTCTAAAACAAAAGCAAAGTACTATATTGCTATAAAATTCAAAACTTAAACATGTAACAACTAGGAGTTCATGACTTCCCCAACAAAGAGAGACTCCTACATGCTAATAAAATAATCACACAAAGAGGATTCAATTACATCCATGAAAATAAGAAGAAAATAAGTATAGAAAACCCCCTTTGAGGAACTGCCCTTAGCTTCAACTCCTTGACTGAAATCTCTTCCTTCTCTCCAAAGTACGAAGAGGTCGTGTAAGACTTCCTCTAGACTTTCTCTCCTCTCCAAACTAAATACATAAACTAAAAATTAAACTAAAAACTGAATTTAGAACTCAAAACTGGATTTAGAACTAGATGTCTTGCTCTCTGCCTCGGACCTCTATTTATAGCTGGGCTTCAGTTCAGAACTTGTAATTTTGTCACTGTCCAGGGGTTGAAATCTATCTTTCCTAACCTTCGAATTTCTTGAAATTACTCACGAATCTTCCTTAAATAGTCCATGACTTGTGTACAAAATTTGAAGTCATTCTGAGTTGGGAAACTTGAGATATCACCTTGAGAAGTTGAATTGCTTTTGCTGCCAATTCCAACACTGGGTCCACCAATTTAAAAGTTTAAAACTCTGAGAAACCGACTTGGATTGACCTGAATTTCCGTGATATGATCCTCAATCTCTTCAGGAAGCTTCAGTCCAAATTTTGGTTCAATTGGGAATAGGGAACTCCAGTTTTGCTTCTCTTAAACCTCGAATTTTCTCTTCTTTTCTGGCAGCAGTTTCCTTCTTTGTGTGGAACTTCTCTTCTTGGTCATTCAATGCAGCTAGACTCGAGCTAATTTCCTTAAAATCTTCGTGGATACCTTCCTTAGGTAATTAGGACTTCTTCTCCCAAGTTTGGGCTTGATTGGTAGTCAGAATCCCAAGATTTCCGTAATTCACGTTGTTGAGTCAGCGGCGCAGTCGCGCAACATTTTCTTCTGATTTTGACGCGGTTGCGCCACTGGAGTAGATTTCTTTCCAATTCTGAAAACGGCCTTCGAAATCGTGCCGAGTAAGGAGAGCTCTTGACGCGGCAGCGCCAAATGTAGCTGTAGAAGAGGTGTGGCAACGCCAGTTTCTAGGCGTGGTAGCGCCCTCAGAAGGCGTGGTCGCGCCATTCCACATTCCTGAATTTTCTTCTTTGAAGCTTTACTAGCCGTTGGGAATTTATTTCATTTATTTGAATTTTTGACCATTTTCCTGGCGCGGTCGTGCTAGAATCGGCGCGGTCGCACCGTTCCCTTTTTTTACTCTTTTTGCTCTTTTCTGCTTCAATTTCCCTCTGAATCCAGATTTTCTTGTTCTACCAGGTATCTGAGACACAAAACATGAATTTGAGTCATATATGTCATTTTCATGCTAATAACTAACTCAAAATGGGAATTTATGATCATTAATTCATGTATAAAACCGTCTTTTAGACATTTATCACTAGGAAGGCTTCAAAGAAGACAACTCGGGAAAGTCAAATGGCACGACCGCACCTCCTGAGGGCGCTACTGCACCAAAGAACTGGCGCTACCTCACACTGAGATAACATGGACCCGCCAAAGAGATACTAATTACAGCAAGAGGAGTTGTTATTCAGAAGACCAATGAAGAAGGCTAAGGAGAGGCGCTGTCGCGCCACTACAACAGAAAAATATGGCGTTGTCGCGCCAAGAAGTCTCCTTACTCAGCACGGATTCGATAGCAATTTCCTGACTTAGAAAGAACTCTGGTCCAGTGGCACGACCAACCCAGAACCAGGCATATTATCGGCGCGACCGCACCGATGACTCAACAGCGTAAAGTCGCAAAAATCTCGGGATCCTTACAACCAATGAAGCCCAAACTTGAGAGAAGAAGTCCTAAGTGCGTAAGGAAGGTATCCACGAAGATTCTAAGGAAATTTTCTCGAGTTCTAAGTGCATTGAATGATCAAGAAGTGAAGTTTCATACTAAGAAGGAAACTGCTGCAAGAAGAGAAGAAATATCCGAGTTTTAAGAGGAGCATATCTGGAGTTCCTTATTCCCAATTGAACCCAAATTTGGACAGAAGATTCCTGAGGAGATAAAGGATAGTATTACAAAAATTCAGGTCAATCCAAGTCGGGTTTTTAGAGTTTTATAATTTTAAAGTGGTGGACCCAGTGCAGAAATTGGTAGCAGAAGCAATCCAACGTCTCAACATCATATCTCGAGTTTCCCAACTCAGAATGGACTCAAATTTCGTACACAAGGCAAGGACCATTGAAGGACGGTTCTCATGTAATTTCATTCAATTCTGAGATAAGGAAGGCATACTTCATACCCCTGGACAGAGATCAAATTACAAAGGCCTGGGCAGGAAAACAAGTATAAATAGGGGTCCGAGGCAGAGTGCAAATCATCCAGTTTTGAGTTGTAAAACCATTTTTAGTTCTTAGTATAGTTTTTAGTTTAGTTTCTTATTGTTTTTAGTTAGTTTTGAGAGGAGAGAAAGTCCAGAGGGAGTCTTACACGACCTCTTGGCACTTTGGAGAGAGAAGGAGGAGGTTTCAGTCAAAGCACAAGAGAAGCTAAAGGCAGTCCTTCAAGGGGGTTTCTGTACTTAGGTTTTTTTTATTTTCATGACTGTAATTAAATCCTTTTTATGTGTTTATAATGTTAGCATGGAGTAGTCTCTCTTTGTTGGGGAAGTCATGAACTCCTAGTTGTGATATGTGTGGGTTTTAAAGCTTATAGCAATATAATACTTAGCCTTTGTTTTAGAATCTGAGTTCATTGCTTATTTCTAATCTGAATTGCTTTTTGAAGTTTAATGAGGTTCAAATAGAGAAGTTATAATTCAGTAGAGATTGGGATTAGTTGTTTGATTCTTTGTTTTCTAAAACAACTTGTTTTTATAACTAGATCGTTCCAGATTGTGATGAAGACTAGTAGAAAACGACGTGACTGTTTATAACTCTTGTTCTAAATAACAGAGAGTTAATCTTTAAGCTTTTATATTTATGCACCTAGGATTTGAATGTTTCTGGATTGTGATGGATTTCAAAGAATAGGTGAAAGTTATTTCCTGCATATGGGTAACCAGGTTTTCAAAAGGTAAGTCAAGGTAAAGGTACTTGAGCTATAAAAAGCAGAACTTTGCATGTTAGCAACTAGGAGGGATTGACATTTTCCCCAAAATTTCATCTCCATAAGGTTTAGTCATCTCCTCCAGTAGTTTCATTCTATTTTTCTTTTCTAGTTCTCAAAAACAAAACATTGTTTTCGTCAATCATCAAAGAAATCTTTGCTTAGACTAGGTACTCATCAAGGTCTCCGTGGGATCGACATCTGGACTCTCGAGTCTAGCAAGTGCACTAGGTCAGCAAGTAATATAGACTCGAGAGTCCAGATATCGATCCCTCAGAGACCTTGATGAGAACCTAGTTTAAGCAAAGATTTCTTTGATGATTGAGGAAAAACAATTTTTGGTTTTTGAGAACTGAAAAAGAAAAACAGAATTAAACTACTGGAGTAGATGACTTAACTTTATGGATATGAGATGTTGGGGAAAGTGCCAATCCCTCCTAGTTGTCAACATGCAAAGATCTCATTTTTATAGCTCAAGTACCTTTACCTTGACTTAGCTTTTGAAAAACTGGTTACCCATATACAGGAAATAACTTTCACCTATTCCTTGAACTCCATCACAATCCAGAAACATTCAAATGCCAGGTGCATAAATATAAAAGCTTAAAGATTGACTCTCTCTTATTCAGAACAAGAGTTATAAAAAGTCGCATCACTTTGCCACTAGTCTCCATCACAATCCGGAACGATCTAGTTTAGAAAAACGAGTTGTTTTAGAAAACAAAGAATCATATAACTAACCCAAATCTCTACTGAACTTTTAACTTCTCTATTTGATCCTCGTTAAACTTCAAATATCAATTCATATTAGAAATAAGTAGTAAACTCAGATTCTAAAACAAAGGCTAAGTACTATATTGCTATAAACATTGGGAAGTCGGTAAAGCTTCTAAGGACAGTTGCTTTACAAAGAATTCAGTTGCCTTACAAAGAATTTAGAGTGCTACTTTGGGAAGTCGGTAAAGCTTCTAAGGACTGACGCTACCACGCCACTTCTATAGCAGAATATAGCACGGCAGCGCTAAGAAGTCTCCTTACTCGTCACGGATTCGATGGCCGTTTCCTAACTTAGAAAGAACTCTGCTCCAGTGGCGCGACCGCACCAGAGAGAGGCACTTAATCGGCGCGACCGCGTCGCTGACTCAACAACATAAATTGCGGAAATCTCGGGATTTTGACTACCAATCAAGCCCAAACTTGGGAGAAGAAGTCCTAAATGCCTAAAGAAGGTATCCACGAAGATTCTAAAAAAATTGGCTCGAGTCTAGGTGCATTGAATGATCAAGAAGTGAAGTTCCATACAAAGAAGGAAACTGCTGCCAGAAGAGAAGAAAAATCCGAGTTTTAAGAAGACCATATCTGGAGTTCCATATTCCCAATTGAACCCAAATTTGGACTGAAGATTCCTGAGGAGATAAAGGATCATATTACGAAAATTCAGATCAATCAAAGTAGGGGTTTAGAGTTTTATATTTTCAAAGTGGTGGACCCAGTACTGGAATTGGCAAGTGAGGCAATCCAACTTCTCAACATCATATCTCGAGTTTTCCAACTCAGAATGGACTCAAATTTCGTACACAAGGCAAGGACAATTAAAGGAAGGTTCACGTGTAATTTTATCCAATTCTGAGGTCGGGAATTTATATTTCACGTCCCTGGACAGAGAATAAATTACAATGCCAAGACAGCAGAACAATTATAAATAGGGGTCTGAGGCAGAGTGCAAATTAGCCAGTTTTTGAGTTGTAAATTGAGTTCCAGTTCTAGTATAGTTTTAGTTTAGTTTTTCATTATTTTTGGTTAGTTTGGAGAGGATAGAAAGTCCAGAGGGAGTCTTACACGACCTCTTGGCACTTTAGAGAGAGGTGGAGATTTCAGTCAAGGCACAAGAGAAGCTAAAGGCAGTCCTTCAAAGGGGGTTTCTGTACTTGGTTTATTTTATTTTCATGGCTGTAATTGAATCCTTTTTATGTGTTTATACTGTTAGCATGGAGTAGTCTCTCTCTGTTGGGGAAGCCATGATCTCCTAGTTGTTACATGTTTAAGTTTTGAAGTTTATAGTAATAAAGTATCTTGCTTTTGTTTCAGAATCTGAGTTTACTGCTTATTTCTAATCTGAATTGATATATGAAGTTTAACAAGATTTGAATAGAGAAGTTAAAGTTGCCATTGCCGGGGACCATTGAATTGAGAGTAAGTTTAAGTGAATTTTAATTTGTTGATTGAGATTAATTTTTCTTATTCTTTCTTTTCAGGATGAACCGGATTTGTGCATGAAGACGAGAATTACTGGTGAGCCACTAGATGAACCAAATCCGGAACTGGAAAGAGCACTCAGATGAGAGGTGGAATTACATGCAGAATGAGATAAGTCCATGTCCTAACTCATATTGGGAATTTCCCCAACCATATGCATCTTCTAATTATGATCCATGGAGGTGTGATTCAGATATATCATGTTCTTTTGATAATGAACCTAATGATTTCTATAGAAGAGAGCATGATGATTATTTCTCTAGGCAATATAAAAATTATTGTTTTGAGAATGATTCGCAGATTAAATGGCCACATGGGCAAATGTCCATGTTCAGGTATGAGCACCCACCTATGTATCATGATCAATTTTATCATTCATATCCCCCTCAGCCTCAAGAAGACTGGTCTAGGTTGGCCACTCTAGTGGATAACTATTCTACCCAAATAGATATTATGCGAGATCCACCTGAGGAACAACCTAGTTTAGAAGGCATTGATGATTCACATGTCAATCAACAAAAATTCAGCCTTGAGGACATCTTTTCAAAGTTTCTAGCAAATCAAGAAAAAGAGATGCTCAGACTGAAGCCAGGTTTCAAACCCAAGAAGCTTTCTTAAAGAATCAAGAGGCCTCAATCCGAAATCTGGAAATACAAGTCAGACTTCATGCCAAAAACTTGATGCGATCTCAGCTAATCACTAGCAAGAGGACTAATCAATGTAATAGAGACTTATGTAAGTCCGATTATCGTCCCACAAGGACCAAGCTAATAGATAATTACTTTTCTAGTTTAAAGACCAAAGTTTGAGAAATCGATTGGAAAGGAGTTACCAAAACAGAAAATAAACTAATCTACCTAATCCTATAGATTAAGAGAGGGCTTTTGATAAAATCAGTATGGAAAAAGACATTGGGAATCCAATTCCCGCCCTAGGCAATTCTGATATTGAATAGAAGTTGAGTTTTGGAAATCAATTTCTGACGAGCTTATTAAACCATGGCTACAATCCACATCGGCATCACCTTTTTCTATCTCCTAGAGTAAACCTAGCTAGCATGATTGACTCTACTTGATAGCATAAACATGAAGCTCATTGTGTCATAGACAAATCAATCTAATCCAACAGGGTATTACTTTAAGGTTAAGGATTAACCCTAGGATCAGTTGATCTGCCTAGTGTATGAACTCAGAAAGACTTGTAAAACCCTATCAACATATCTTACCTTAAGTCTAGCGTCACCTTATAACCAGTACATAGCAAGATAGCAAGTATGAATCAAGAATTATACAACTTTGGAATACTCATTCATGCACCAAATTGAAACCAAATAGAATATAATGTATCAATCTCATTACATGCCTAGGGAGTCATGGACCCCCAACTACAAACGACTACTCCATACTAGAAATATAAATATAAATCAAGGTTTGATAACAGCCATGAAAGAAGAAAAATAACTAAGTACAGAAACTCCCTTTGGAAGGCTGCTCTTGGTCACCCTTGCTCCATGGCTGAATTCTCCACCTTTCTTCCTCAAAGCACCCAGAGATCGTGTAAGACTCCCTCTTGACCTTCTCCTCTCTCTAAAATAAACTAAAAAGCAGTAAATTTAACTAAAAACTGAATACTAGAACTAAAACTGAATTCAAAACTGGAAGCATAACTCTCTTCCTCGGACCTCTATTTATAGTTGAAGTTCTGTCCAGGCTCTGTAATTTGGTCTCTTTCCAGGGGTGTAAAGTGTGACTTACCGACCTCAAAATTGGATAAAATTACACATGAACTTTCCTTATATAGTCCTTGCCCTGTGTACGAAATTTGAGTTCAATATGAGTTAGGAAACTTGAGATATATGCTCAGATGTTGGGTTGGTTCTGCTGCCAATTTTAGCATTGGGTCCACCACTTTGAAAATATATAACTCCAAAAACCCCATTTTGATTAGCTTGATTTTCTGTGACATGATTATAAATCCTCTCAGGAAGCTGTGGTCCAAATTTGGATTCAATTGGAAGTCGAAATCTCCATATATGGCTCCTTCAATCTCGGACTGTACTTTCCTTTTATAGCAGTCTCCTAATCAAGAATAGCACTCCACCACTTTGAGGATTCAAACCTCTTAGGATTTCTCTCAATTTCCTCTATAGAGTCCGTGGACACATTCCTTATATACTTAGGACTCTACATCCCACGTTTTATCTTGATTGGTCGTCAGAATCCCGAGATTTGTGCGATTTTACATTGCTGAGTCAATGGCGCGGTTGCGCCAGAAATGTGGCTTAAATTGGCGTGGTCGCGCCACATGGGCTGATGTTCTTCTAAGAACTCGAATGGAAAGAGTCTTGGTCGCGCCATTCGGGTGGCTTGGTCGCGCCATTCGGGTGGCTTGGTCGCGCCATTCGGGTGGCTTGGTCGCGCCATTCGGGTGGCTTGGTCGCGCCATTCTGGTGGCTTGGTCGCGCCATTCAGGTGGCGCGGCCGCGCCGCGCCATTCTGGAGGCGCGGCCGCGCCATTTCTGGTGGCGCGGCCGCGCAATTCGCTGCAACCTTGTACCTTTTTTAACTAAAATATTCATATTTTCTTCATTTTAGCTCTGATTTCAATAATTCTTGTTGTGTTGGACTCCTGAGAGAGAAAACAAGAATCTGAGATTTATTTCATGATATTATGATCATTATTGACTCCTGAATATAATTTTAAATTCCAATTGAGGCCTAAAAATAGTGTCATTTAGACACCTATCACAGCCCCAAACTTAAACCTTTGCTCGTCCTCGAGCAAAACTAAAAGAAATTTTACCAAGGCCTATAAATCATAAAGACAAACATGTCAGAATTGTAATGGAATGATTCTGAGTTTCAAAGCCTCAAAAATTAATCAAACATGTGGCGCGGGAGCGCCACTCTTTTCCTTCATAAATATAAATTCTGATTGAAAAATTTTAAAATTCCACTTGGAACCTGTTTTTAAAGCTAAGAGGTGCACAATAAAATAGATTTCATGCCTTCCTTCACTCCTCTTAGCTTTCAAATTCCAGATTTTGTTTTTTCTCTGACATGAGCCTAAGAAATATTTTTTTTACTTTTTTATTTTTTATTTTTTTTTCTGGTGTTTATTCAAACCAAACAAAATGAAAAGACTAACCTATCATTAGTAAATCAAAACCAGACCTAAGATCTAAGATTCACACAAAGTGATTATTCAAAGAAAAAGAACAATTGAATTGAAAAACTAAACTAATTTACCTACCATGGGTTGCCTCCCATGAAGTTTTAGGTTGTTGGGTCCCCGGCAACGGCGCCAAAAACTTGTTGGGTGTCTAGCAAGTGCAATAGGTCAGAAAGTAATATAGACTCGAGAGTCCAGATATCAATCCCACAGAGACCTTGATGAGAACTCCGTTTAAGTAAAGAATTTTCTATTGATTGAAGAAAGGAAATTTTGGTTTTTGAGAACTGGAAAAGAAAACAGAATTAGATGACTAAACCTTATGAGATGAGATGTTGGGAAAAAGTGTCAATCTCTCCTAGTTGTTAATATGCAAAGTTCTGATTTTTATAGCTCAAGTACCTTTACCTAAACTTAGCTTATGAAAACCTGGTTACCCATACACAGGAAATAACTTTCACCTATTCCTTGAACTCCATCACAATCCGGAAACATTCAAATCCTAGGTGCATAAATATAAAAGCTTAAAGCTTAACTCTCTCTTATTCAGAACAAGAGTTTAAAAAGTCACATCGCTTTCCACTAGTCTCCATCACAATCCGGAACGATCTAGTTTAGAAAAACGAGTTGTTTTAGAAAACAAAGAATCATATAACTAACCCAAATCTCTACTGAACTTTCACTTCTCTATTCGAACCTCATTAAACATCAGATATCAATTTAAATTAGAAATAAGCAATGAACTTAGTTTCTAAAACAAAAGCAAAGTAATTTATTGCTATAATTTCAAAACTTAAACATATAACAACTAAGAGTTCATGGTTTCCCCAACAGAGAGACTACTCCATGCTAACTGTGAAAACACATAAAAAGGATTCAATTACAGACATTGAAATAAAATAAACCAAGTACAGAAACCCCCTTTGAAGGACTGCCTTTAGCTTCTCTTGAGCCTTGATTGAAATCTCCACCTCCTCTCTCCAAAGTGCCAAGAGGTCGTGTAAGACTCCCTCTGGACTTTCTCTCCTCCCCAAACTAACTACAAACTATACTAAGAACTGAAACTATATTTACAACTCTAAACTGGATCCTAACCTACAAAACTGGATCCTAACCTTCAAAACTGGATGCAGAACTATATTTACAACCCAAAACTGGATGCTTTGCACTTTGCCTTGGACCCCTATTTATAGTTGGGCACCTGTCCAGAACTTGTAATTTTGTCTCTGTTCAGTGGTTGAAATCTTGCTCTCCTAACCTTTGAATTGAATGAAATTACATGAGAATCTTCCTTCCATGGTCTTTGCCTTGTGTACGAAATTTGATTCCAATCTGAATCAGGAAACTCGAGATTTGATGTTGAGAAGTTGGATTGCTTCTCCTACCAATTCCAGCACTGTGTCCACACTTTAAAAATATAAAACTCTGAAAACCCGACTTTGATTGACCTGAATTTCCGTGATATGATCCTCAAACTCCTCAGGAAGCTTCAATCCAAATTTTGGTTTAATTGGGAATAGGGAACTCCTGATATGCTTCTCTTAAAACTCGGATTTTTCTTCTCTACTGGCAGCAGTTTCCTTCTTTGTGTGGAACTTCTTTTCTTGGTCATTCAAAACACCTTGGACCCAAGCAATTTCCTTATAATCTTCATGGATACCTTCCTTAGGCATTTAGGACTTCTTCTCCCAAGTTTGGGCTTGATTGGTAGTTAGAATCCCGATATTTCCGCAATTTGCGTTGCTAAGTCATCCCGATTATATGCCTGGTTCTGGCGCGGTCGTGCCACTGGAGCAGAATTCTTTCTAAATCAGGAAACGGCCATCGAATCTGAGATGAGTGAGGAGACTTCTTGGTGCGGCAGCGCCATATTTAGCTGTAGAAGTGGCGCAGCAGCGCCAGTTCTTAGAATCTTTGCCGACTTCCCAAAGTAGCACTCTGAATTCTTTGTAAGGTAATTGTTTAGCGCGCCAGCGCCAATGGTAGCGCCATCTTCTTGGTGCGGTAGCGCCTTCTGGGGGTGCGGTCGCACTGTTTCACTTTCCCGAATTGTCCTCTTTGAAGCCTTCCTAGCCATTGGGAATTTGTCCTCTTTTCGACCATTTTCTCGGCGCGGTGGCTCCAGAATCGGCACGGTCGCGCCGTTCCCTTTTTTGGCTCTTTTTGCTCTTTTCTGCTTCAATTTCTCTCTGAATCCAGATTTTCTTCTTCTACCAGGTACCTGAGACACAAAACATGAATTTGAGTTATAAATGTCATTTTCATGCTAATAATCAACTGAAAATGGAAATTTATGATCATTAATTCATGCATAAATAGTGTCTTTCAGACACTTATCACATATTGTTTTTCTCTTGGCTTTGTCCATAGTCTAGCTTACCTCGCCAGTTGACTCAGAGACTCTAAGCTTGCTTAGGCCCGAGTCCCGGTGCACACACGAAGTGGCCTTTCTCCTAACTTAGACAATGATTTTCTTTTTTTTCTCTTTTTCCTCTTCTTATTTTTCTCTTTTGGCTTTGTTCAGAGTCTAGCTTACCTTGCCGGTTGACTCAGAGACTCTAACCTTGTTGAGGCCCGAGTCCCGGTGCACACACAAGGTGACCTTTCTCCTACTTAGCCCAGAATTTTCTTTTTTTCTCTCTCTTGCTCCCTCTTCCCCTTTACAAAGAAATATTTCTATACCCTTCATCCATCCCTCCTTATAACTTCAAAATCTTGATCCATGCTCATTCAAACAGAACACTTCAATAATTTGGAGAATCATGGGTAAGTAAGAAACAAGTTTATTGATCACTAAGGTTGGTTTATGTAGCATGGGACATTAAAACAGAACAGGGATCTTTTTGGCTCTAAAAGTTTGACAAAAGGTGATGCAACTTGTGAATTAGAGTGGGTGGCTTTGAAAAAGGCTCAGTTGATTTTTAAACTGGTGCCTAAATCACCTCAGAATTTTGAAAAACTTTCTCTGTTTCGCTTCAAGTTTTCCTCAGGTTGGTTCTAGTGACTGAAATCAACTTGCTCACTTGTACTTTGTTTTCAAAAACTGTTTTTAAAGAAAATTCTCATCCATTTAAGACTAAGCATCTGAACTAAATTTTTTTTTGCTAGAAAGTAAATCATGCTATCCATCTGATCAAGGTTTTTCATTGGTATTTTTCACAATCTCAATAGGATTTTTCTGGTGAATTTTTGAAACAACACAAAGTTTTTAAATCCATTGAAAATGCATGAAGAATTCAGGAAGAGTATCCCACCCCAAACTTAAAAACATGTTTTGTCCTCAAAGCAGCAATAAACATAGGAATGAAAAGGAATACTCCCCTGACAGTCTGGGTTGTTGTTGAGGTTGGATGGCACTCCCTTTGTGCTCTTGAATTTTGCTTTCATGGGTTAGTACCAAACACTTGCACGAATGTAAGAAATTGAAAATTAAAATAGATTTGAACTGTCTCTCAGGCATAAAATAGTTCTTCAGAAGAATACCTGTAGTGAATTCAGTGTTTCCTCACTTCTGTAACGGTCGTTCCTCATCAAGACAGTGGCGCGCCTGCGCCAGAATATGGCGCGGACGCGTTGTGTAATTCCTTGAATTCTCCTTATCAAAAATAAATTTTGCATTCTTTCCAGCTTGGACAAGTTAGTATCAGTGACAGGCATATGTATATTCAATTTTTCACTCTTTTTCATTGGAAGAATTATTAAAAGCATGTTATGAGACAAATTATTGAGAGTAAAACCATAATTTCATTAATATGAATGGAGATTGAGTACAAATTAATTAAATTTGCTTTAAAGAATACTCTCAGACAATAGCACACATAAAGCAAGCTCATACACGAATTACCAAAAGAAAGAAGTAAGAAATATATAACAAGAGCTACAAAATTTCAATTCTTCTTCTTCATCATTGATAAGTGTGTAAAAGACACTTTTTTAGGCCTTAATTGGAATTGGAAATTACATTTTGGAGTCAATAATCATCATAATATCATCAATTATATCTCATATTCATTGTTTCTCTCTCAGGAGTCCAACGCAATAAGAATCATTGAAATTGGAGCTAAAATGAGGAAAGTATGAAGATTTTAGTGCTTAAAGGTACAAGGTTGGAGGGATCGGCGCGACCGCACCAGTTGGAGGACAAAATCTGGCGCTACCGCGCCAACAGAATGGCACGACCGTGCCAAGATGGCGCCAAAAGGCCAATGGAGTTTCAAAATATGACCAGGACTCTTTCCATATGAGTAGTTAGAAGAAACTCTGCTCCAATGGCGCGACCGCGCCATTTTAAAGTACTTTTTCGGCACGACCACGTCGTTGACTCAACAACGATAAGTCGCAAAAATCTCGGGATCCTGACATCCAATCGAGCCCAAACTTTGGAAAGGAAGTCCTAAGTGTATAAGGAAGGTGTCTGCGAAGTCTCTTGAGGAAATTGATGGAAATCATAAGAGGTTTGAATCCTCAAAGAGATGAAATTTGATTCCTGATTAGGAGACTGCTGTAAAAGGAAATTACAACCCGAGATTAAAGAGGCCATATCTGGAGATTTCGACTTTCAATTGAATCCAAATTTGGACCACATATTCCAGAGAGGATGGAGAATCATGTCACTGAAAATAAGGTCAATTCAAGTCGGCCTTTTATTTTTTTATATTTTCAAAGTGCCACACCTAGTGCTGAAATTGGCAGCAGAACCAACCCAATTTCTGAGCATCATATCTCAGGTTGCCTAACTTAGATTAAACTCAAATTTCGTACACAAGGCTAGGACTATAGAAGGAGAGTTCGTGTATAATTTAATCCAATTATGAGGTTGGTAAGTCACAATTTACACCCCTGGACAGAGACCAAATTGCAGGACCTGGGCAGTAGAACAACTATAAATAGAGGTCCGAGGGAGAGAGCAAGGCATCTAGTTTTGTAGTGTACTTCTAGTTTTAGGTTGTAAATATAGTTCTACTTCAATTTCCTATTTTCATTAGTTAGTTTGGAGAGGAGAGAAAGTCCAGAGGGAGTCTTACACGACCTCTTGGCACTTTAGATAGAGGAGGTGGAGATTTTAGTCAAAGCAGCAAGAGAAGCTAAAGGCAGTCGTTCAAGGGGGTTTTTGTACTTGGTTTATTTTATGTCTATGGCTATAATTAAATCCTTTTTGTGTGTTTATTCTATTAGCATGGAGTAATCTCTCTCTGTTAGGGAAGTCATGAACTCCTAGTTGTTATATATTTTAGTTTTGAATTTTATAGCAATAAAGTATCTTGCTTTTGTTTTAGAAACTGAGTTTAATGCTTATTTTTTATCTGAATTTATATCTGGAATTTAACGAGGTTCGAATAGAGAAGTTAAAATTCAGTAGAGATTTGGATTAGTTATATGATTCTTTGTTTTCTAAAAACAACTTGTTTTTCTAACTTGATCATTCCGGATTGTGATGGAGACTAGTAGAGAGCAATGTGACTCTTTATAACCCTTGTTCTGAATAAGAGAGAGTTGATATTTATGCACTTAGGATTGTAATGTTTTCGAATTGTGATGGAGTTCTAAGAATGAGTGAAAGTCAACTTTTTTTTTTCTAACTAGATCGTTCTGGATTGTGATGGAGACTAGTGGAAAGCAATATGACTCTTTATAACTCTTGTTCTGAATAAGATAGAGTTAATCTTTAAGCTTTTAAATTTATGCACCTAGGATTTGAATATTTTTGGATTGTGATGGAGTTCAAGGAATAGGTAAAAGTTATTTCCTGTATATGGGTAACCTGGCTTTCAAAAGCTAAGTCAAGGTAAGGGTACTTGAGCTATAAAATCAGAACTTTGCATGTTGACAACTAGGAGGGATTGACATTCTTCCCCAACATCTCATCTCCACAAGTTTTACCTATAATTAATTCTGTTTTGTTTTTCAGTTCTCAAAACCCAAAAATTTCTTCACCTCAATCAATAGAAAAATCTTTACTTAAACTGAGTTCTCATCAAGGTCTCTGTGGGATCGATATCTGGACTCTCGAGTCTATATTACTTGTTGACCTAGTGCACTTGCTAGACACCCAACATTCATCTTCTTCTTCCTCGTTTTCCAATTTTTTATTTTTTTATTTTTTTGTGGTTTTCAATTTTTGGGAAGCAATAAAATTTAAATTTAACATTATTTCTATCCTATGTCTATTCTATAAATCAAAAACTCATTCATATTTACACAAGTCCTAAAAATTTTTAAAAAAAACTACTCTATCCTACCCACACAAAGTCATAAAACAATTCAAGCAAATTTAACAACTCCTACTCGTATTCCTACACTACTGGTCCATGTGATCTGATCCACCTGGATCAAATGGAAAATGGGACCATCCATGCTTAAGGATATTTTTGGCTTTAGAGTGTGCCGCATGGTACCATAGAGTTGGTCGCTCTTTCCCTTCTCTGGTTGGCTTTGAACTTGTTTTGCTCATTTACTCTTAGCCAACTTTTCTTTGTATTACCCAGACCCAATAAAATTTAAACTTCTTCTTTTATGGGTGGTTTATAGGGCTGGATAATGACGAAATCAATATCTATGAAGAGGAAGGAATGTTCTTCAACCTTTTTGTCCTCTACCCTAACTTCTTTATGTTGTTCGTGGGGTTTTTCTTCTTTTTCTACCCCATCCCCTTCTTTCTCTTTTACATATTCTTCTTTTTTCTCCATGATCTTTTCATCTTATCCCTCTTGAAGTTTCTGAAATTCATAACTCTCAGCTCTCTCCATTGTATCTTCCTCTATGTGTTTAGCAGTAACACATAAATTAAAACAAGAAGTGCTAGTTGTATACATCCATTCAGAATTGCTAGGTAAAGTACCTTGGTTCCTACTTGATATGACATTGGCAAGCTGTCTCACTTGTGTTTCCAGATTTCGGATTGAGGCCTCTTGATTCTTTAAGGAAGCTTCATGGGTTTGAAACCTGGCTTCAGTCCGAGCATCTCTTTTTTCTTGATTTGCTAGAAACTTTGAAAAGATGTCCTCAAGGCTGGCTTTTTGTTGATTGACATGTGAATCATCAATGCCTTCTAAACTAGGTTGTTCCTCAGATGGATCTAGCATAGTATCTATTTGGGCAGAATAGTTATCCACTAGAGTGGCCAACCTAGACCAGTCTTCTTGAGGCTGAGGGGGATATGCAAGATGATAAAAAGAATCATTAAACATAGGAGGGTGTTCATACCTGAACATGGACAATTGTCCATGTGGCCATTTAAACTGCATATCATTCTCAAAACAAAGATTTTCATCTTTCCTAGAGAAATAATCATCATGCTCTCTTCTAAAGGAATCATTAGGTTTATTATCAACAAAAGAACATGATATATAAGAATCACACCTCCATGGATCAAAATTAGAAGATTCATATGGTTGGGAAAATTTCCAATATGAGTTAGGACATGGACTTATCTCATTCTCAATGTGATTCCACCTCTCATCTGGATGCTCTTTCCAGTCCCGGATGTGGTTCATCTAGTGGCTCACCACTAATTCTGGTTTTTATGCACAAATTTGGTTCATCCTATAAAGAAAGAATAAAAAAAATTAATCTCAAACAACAAATTAAAATTCACTTAAACTTACTTTCAATTCAATGGTCCCCAGCAACGGAGCCAAAAACTTGTTGGGCGTCTAGCAAGTACACTAGATCAGCAAGTAATATAGACTCGAGAGTCCAGATATCGATCCCACAGAGACCTTGATGAGAACCTAGTCTAAGCAAAGATTTCTTTGATGATTGAGGAAAAATAATTTTTGGTTTTTGAGAACTGGAAAAGAAAAACAGAATTAAACTACTGAAGTAGATGACTTAACTTTATGGAGATGAGATGTTGGGGAAAGTGTCAATCCCTCCTAATTGTCAACATGCAAAGTTCTGATTTTTTTAGCTCAAGTACCTTTACCCTGACTTAGCTTTTGAAAAACTGGCTACCCATATACAGGAAATAACTTTCACCTATTCCTTGAACTCCATCACAATCCGAAAACATTCAAATCCTAGGTGAATAAATATAAAAGCTTAAATATCAACTCTCTGTTATTCAGAACAAGAGTTATAAAAAGCCACATCACTTTTCCACTAGTCTCCATCACAATCTGCAACGATCTAGTTTAGAAAAACGAGTTGTTTTAGAAAACAAAGAATCATATAACTAACTCAAATTTCTACTGAACTTTAAATTCTCTATTCGAACCTCGTTAAACTTCAAATATCAATTCAGATTAGAAATAAGCAGTAAACTCATATTCTAAATGAAAAGCAAGATACTTTATTGCTATAAACTTCAAAACTTAAACATATAACAACTAGGAGTTCATGGCTTCCCCAAAAGAGAGAAACTGCTTCATGCTAACAGTATAAACACATAAAAAGGATTCAATTACTTCCATAAAAATAAAATAAACCAAGTACAGAAACCCCCTTTAAAGGACTGCCTTTAGCTTCTCTTGTGCCTTGACTAAAATCTCCTCCTTCTCTATCCAAAGTTCCAAGAGGTTGTGTAAGACTCCCTCTAGACTTTCTCTCCTCTCCAAACTAACTACAAAAATAATGAATTGAACTAAAATTCGATCTAGAACTATATCTACAACATAAAACTGGATGCTTTGCACTCTGCCTCGGACCCTTATTTATAGCTGGGCTTCTGTCCAGAACTTGTAATTTTGTCTCTGTTCAGAGGTTCAAAATCTTGCTTTCCTGACCTCCTAATTGAAATTAATTACATGAGAACCTTCCTTCCATGGTCCTTGCCTTGTGCACGAAATTTGAGTCCAATCTGAATCAGGAAACTCGAGATATGATGTTGAAAAGTTGGATTACTTTTGCTGCCAATTCCAGCACTGGGTCCACCACTTTAAAAATATAAAACTCTGAAAACCCGACTTGGATTGACCTGAATTTCCGTGATATGATCCTCAATCTCCTCAGGAAGCTTCAGTCCAAATTTTGGTTCAATTGGGAATAGGGAACTCCAGCTATGCTTCTCTTAAAACTCGGATTTCTCTTCTCTTCTGTCAGCAGTTTCCTTCTTTGTATTGAACTTCTCTTCTTGATCATTCAATGCACCTAGACTCGAGAAAATTTCCTTAAAATCTTCGTGGATACCTTCCTTAGGCATTTAGGACTTCTTCTCCCAAGTTTGGGATTGATTGGTAGTCAGAATCCCGAGATTTTTGCAATTTACGTTGCTGAGTCAGCGGCGCGGTCGCTCCTATAAAGTGCCTCGTACTGACGCAGTCGCGCCACTGGAGCAGAGTTATTTCTAAGTTAGGAAACGGCCATCGAATTTGTGATGAGTAAGGAGACTTCTTGGCGTGGCGCGCCATATTTAGCTGTAGCAGTGGCGCGGCAGCGCCAGTCCTTAGAATCTTTGCCGACTCCCCAAAGTAGCACTCTGAATTCTTTGTAAGGCAACTGTTCAGCGCGCCAACGCCAATGGTAGCGCCATCTTCTTGGCGCGATAGCGCCATCTGGGGGCGCGGTCGCGCTGTTTCACTTTCCAGAATTGTCCACTTTGAAGCCTTCCTAGCCGTTGGGAATTTCCTTCATTTATTAGAATTTTTGACCATTTTCCTGGCACGGTGGCGCCAGAATCAGCGCGGTCGCCCCATTCCCTTTTTGGCTCATTTTTCTCGTTTTTCCTTCTATTTCCCTCAGAATTCAGATTTTCTTCTTCTACCAGGTACCTGAGACACAAAACATGAATTTGAGTTATATATATATAATTTTCATGCTAATAATTAGCTCAAAATGGAAATTTATGATCATTAATTCATTCATAAATAGTGTCTTTCAAACACTTATCACTGTCCAGCGATGTACTGGCTATAAGGTGAAGCTAGACCTAAGGTAAGATATGTTGATAGGATATACAATATATTTTTGTGTTCATACACTAGGTAGATCAACTGATCCTAGGGTTAATCCTCGACCTTAAAGTAATACCCTGTTGGGTTGGTTTGATCTACCTATGACACAAGACCTGATTCCCGACCATAGGTACGGTCAATGAGCTTCATGTTTATGCTATCAAGTAGAGTCTATTATGCCGGCTAGTTTACTCTAGGAGATAGAAAAAGTGATGCCGATGCGGATACTAGCCATGGTTTTATAAGCTCGTTAGAAATTGATTTCCAAAACTTAATTTTTATTCAATCTCAGAAGTGTCTAGGGAGGGAACTGGATTCCCAACGTCTTCTCTCCTTATTGAAATTCCTCAAAAGCTTTTTCTCAACTTGTTTCAAGTAGCTGTTTAGTTTAAAACTTCTGTTTTTGATAAGTGTTTTATCCAGGATACTCAAACTTTGAATTGTTACTCATAAAGCAATTAACTACTGGCTTGGTCCTTGTGGGACGATATTCGGTCTTACATAAGTCTATATTACATTGATTAGTCCTCTTGCTAGTGATTAGCTAGGATCGCATCAGTTAACACTGAACTGGTCTGACTGTCTTCAATCGAATGGGATGAGTGGCTCTATTCTCTTAACTGGTCTGACTGGCTCTATTCTCTTAACTGGTCTGACTGGCTTCAATCGAATGGGATGAGTGGCTCTATTCTCTTTATTCACGCTGTGTATTTTGTTGAAAGTGTGATACCTTCGTTAGTTGCTATGAAGGGACTTTAAGTATCTAGTTGAAACTGGCATGTTTGTCTGTTTATGTGATAATAGATCATATCATCATATTTCTTCAACCAGTACTGATGTTATACTCCTATGCTTTTGTTGGCTTTGTAGGTGCAAAGTTTATTGTACCTGTGGGTCATGGTGATGATGACCAATGCATTGAAGATGACTTTACAACATGGTATGTGAAGGTTTAAATTTTTTATTTTACCTTTGATTTATATATGATTTACGACTCTTACCTTGTAGAGGTCTAACATTCAAATTAAAGTATTTAAAATTACTCATCCCAGTTTTATCTAATTATTTCAGGCGGGAGCAAGTGTGGCCCTAGTTAGATCTATTGCTTCGTGATGAAGATGATACTTCAAGGGCTTCGACTCCTTACATTGCTGCTATCCCAGAATATAGGGTTGTGTTTTATGACTCTGAAGATCCATATGTCTAGGGAAAGTCAAGTTAATCAAATGGCCATGCAAATGGCTTTGTTGTGCATGATATTCACAATCCGTGTAGGTAAACAATTGAAAGTAGTATCCAATTGACCATATATAACCTATGTCTATATTCCTTTCCTTTATCATGGGCTATGATTTGGTATACTCAGAGCTAAAGTGGCTATTCGGGAGAAGATCCACACCCCATTCTCAGATCACTCTTGCATCCATTTGGAATTAGACTTCTCTGGAACAGGACTAAGGTAAGTAAATGAAATTTCTCTGAATAAGTTAATCTGTTGTTATTGCAGTAGTGGGCTCCAGTTAGTTTAACTTTTGGATGTATTTGTCATATGAGGACTTTCCCTAAAATTCAGCATGAGCATTAACATAGAACAATAACTTAGTTTGAAAGTTCAAAATTTGGATTCTATACGGTTATGTTACTTGTATGTTGTTTATGTTTTACAAAGCCAACTAACCAAATTCAATCCCTAAGAAAAAAGGGGTTTCTAATCCTAAAGACTACAGGCCATAAGCCTCTTAAGCAGCCACTACAAGCTGGTCATTCGTGTGCTGGCCTCTAGACTAAGGGATGTAATTCCAGAAGTCATTAATGACAACCAATCAGCCTTCATAAAGGGGTGGCAAATCCTAACTTCACCTACCTTCAATCTACCTCAGGCTACCACTATTCCAAACAAGAAACAACAAGACCCTCTTGCACAGCGTATACCAGATTCAATACAAATAGAAGGTGATTCATAGGTTGGGCCAAACAACCCTCCTACCAGCCATGGAAATTAAGACCAGCTTTTGATGAATTGAGTGATTTGCTAAGGGAATGGCGTACAAACTGGTTTAATGTTCCAAGATCAGAAAATGCCATTGCTGATCACCTAGCAAAAGAAGGAGTTAGTAAGCATGAACTTGAAACAGGGCAATAGTGTATACAAAAAATCATTGCGTGTACAAATATGCATTGACTATACAAAAATTCTGTCCACAGTATACAAAATATCACTATGCTACTGATATTCATTGTGAGTATACAAAAAATCTACCAACAACATACCAAAATTCACTGTGTTTCAAATATTTACCGTAGGTAGACAAAAAATTTACCCACAACATTCTCTATGCTCTTTAGAACAAAAAACTGTTTATCTACACCAACTACATTGTCTACACAAAGATATCAACTGTAGTCAACAACTTTCTTCAAGAGCTATCCAAGCACTTGATCTACTAAAAAAAATACAACTTTACCTGCAAAGAAATTTAAATGGGTTAGTTACTTATTTTTGTATACAACAAATTGAAAATTAAAAAAAAAATATAAACCAATCAACTCACAAGAAAATTTTCTATTCAGAAAGGCCTTGACTGTAATGATCCATTAGTAAAACTTGTGAATCAGGCTGAGTGCTTCTATTCGATAGGCTTATTAAACCCCTACATATGAATAATGTAGTTAGAACTTTTTAAAGAATATTAAATAATTTCAACATTAAACACATCTTTCATGTCTCTCAATTTGGGACAATTCCGTTTGTCATGTTCACCACGTGCACCGCATCCATGACACAATCTGAGCTTTTTTGCAGTTTGCTCCATAGCCTTTTCTTTTCCACCCTTTAGTCTTTTTTTACTACCTTTTGTCTTAGCAATATCAGGTGGGTGGACATGGATTTCCTAAGGCATCATCATTTTTGCTCCACATTCAGGTTCAAATTGGCCAATTTCATCACAAATAACATCGATCTTTTTCTCCAAAAGTGAAAGTGCCTCTTCAGGTTTGAGAGCTACATCAACAATTTTATGAATTTTTCTAGCAAGATCCTTTCTTCTAATAGTACAACTTCATCAAGATTTGGACGAAGTTCTACCGTGTTTCTATCAACAACAATCTCCCTAGTTATAGTTCTAGTCCACCTCTTTAGGATCAAACTTTCGGGCAAAAGACAAACTTTTTCATTTCTGAGCAATAAGAGGATATGCCTACAAGGAACCCCCCCTGATTCGAACATCATACAAGTACAATTTGCCATCTGCTTATCAAAATCATAGTTGACCTCTCAAGTTACATCATTTATAGAATTAGGTTGTACACATCTATAAACCTCATGTATCTCATAGGGTCTTTCTTCCCTAAGAGGCAAAGCACCATACTTAACACTTTCAACTACCTCGGCTTGAAACTTGTAAAATATAAATTTTGTATATATGTCAACCATTTGCTTCTTCACATCAAAATTTGTCTTCAGTAAGGGCTTTGAGTAATTCATTTCATGATCAGCTTCGGTTTTACGTTGTCTTAGACGTTGAAGTGCTCTTTCAAAATGTAAAATAAAATCAGATAATGTAGTCTTTTGATTCACATACTTATCCAAGAAAGAGTTCATACCTTCGCTTCGCTATGTGGTCCGCATATTTGCCATGAAAATATGCTTTGAATATATCGATATCCACTTCTCACAGATCACAAACATATCCCCCAACCATTCATGGTCTTGAAGATTATTATGAGAGAGTATACATTTCCAATTCACCTCAAAATTGATTGGAGATGGAGAATTATAAATGCAATTAAGTAATTGATTCATGGTTTGTCTACCTCCAGGTGCACCTATTTTCTCTGGTAACTTGTTCAAAATAAGCCACATGCAAAAGCAATGAAATATTTGTAGGAGTGTCATAGCTATAGCTTTTTCAATTGCGAGATCTTGATTTGTAATTATGACCTTAGGCGAACTCCTTGACATTGCTTCTAACCACTTTTCAAACAACCACACAAATGACTCCGCTTTTTCATCTCTTAAAAAACCCGCACCAAAATTTATAGTTTGTCCATGATGATTAACTCCAGAAAACGGTGAAAATATAAGACAATATTGATTGGTAATGTAAGTAGGATAAAAAACCACTACATCACCAAAATGGTGATATGCTTTCCTTGCCCACCCATCTACCCAAAAACAACGAGTCAGCTTGTGATTATCATCTACCTCGTACCAATAGAAAAATGAAGGATTAATTTCTTGTGATTCTTTGAAATGTTCAATCAACAACTCTGCATCATAATCCTTCTTTTCCATTCTAATGTCTCTCTCAACATTTCTTATATCTCTTGATGTGCATCCGATGTTTTGATACCCTCCTGATTGAACCTCCAAAAAAGACATTATTTGTGAAGTGGAAATGTCAGCCTCGCAGAACATGCTAATCAAACTTTTTTGTGCACTTGTGACTTCTCTGTGAGATGGTAGAAATGGTACTTTACGAGGTGTTGCAAGGATGTGATTGTGTTCCTCAATAAACTTGACAACAACCCATTTTCCATCTTTACTTTTAGATACTCTTAGTTTAGCTTCACAATTTTCTCTAACTACTCCTCGCCTTCTTTTTTTAACAGAATCCAAAATACCTTTCCCATTATTAGGTTTCCCTTGTTTAGAACAAACAAACAACTTGGAGTATAGCTCTTTTGTTAGGCTATTTTTGCATTGCGATCCCTTACGTACACTAAAACCGGCCTCCTTGGCATATACATTGTAAAATACCTCGGCATCCTTACGGACTTAAAACTCATGCCAATTTTAGGAACTCCATCTTAGACAACCCTTGGAACATAAGTTGATGTAGAACTCCCTCTGTCGACCAAGGGAGTTTTAGGAAGATCCATCAATAAACACTGTCATGAGCAAATAAAATAAATTAATAACAATTAAACACGTCTACATATTAACCAATCATATTGAGACTAAAACCAAACTATACAATGTGTTGAAAACGGGTCAAAATTTCAATTACCACTCGGTCACTCATTTGATCACTGTAATCGTGGATAATTTAACCCCATTGCCAACTAAGCCTTGCTGGGAATCGAACCAAGAATCTCCACTAATAGTGGTGCCTTACCATTAGGCCACAATGTTTTTCACAATTTTAAAAATTTAAAACATAACAACGAATTAAGGATTCTGGCTTCACCTTGCATCACAATGATTTCAACAATCATGATGAAAAGGTGGGTTTTGAGACTGATTGGGTCATAGAAGAAATAGTTGTTTTTATTGCCATGTTCAATCCTCTCTGTCTTCTAATTACAACCCATCTTTCAAGATTCTTTCTAGGACAAGAAATTCATCTTGGGAGGTGATTTCAATTTTTCAAACTTTTTTGATTGCTAAGATTTATTTGGGTTAAAATGATTTTGCTTGTTTAATCCCTAATATGTACCTCTATTTTTATAGTGTCTAAGGTGGGATTTTAATGGTACTAGCTTTGTATTGTGTTCTATGGGGAAAAAGCAAGGAAGAGAAAGCAAGATAAGTGGCAGCAATAGAAGAAAGAAAGAGGGAAATAACATGGTCGAAGAGAAGGCAGCAGCATTAAACTCGATGTGGAAGAAGGAAAGAACGGAGAAATACAAAGAATTACAGCCACATATTACCATGAAAAATCTCAAATAGACAAGAATTATAGGGACATAGGCTAATTCCAGCACTCAAAAATGGGCAAATGCCCGATGACAGCACCAAATAAATGCTAAACAAGAGCACGATATATTGATCGTTTTAATAATTTACAAAAACGACGAAAAACATGAAATTTAAACCAGGAATAAAAATCTCCTATGAGGAACGTGAAATTTTAGGGAACATATAAAAATACAGGGAAAGAGAGAGTGAGAAAGTGAGGGAGAGAGAGGAAAAGATACATACCTCTTCTAATGAACTCCAGATTTCAATCAAAATGGAGAGAACCCGAATGGAATGAGAGATGCCAATAGGAGTAACGCCGCATGGCAGATCCGGGAAAGGACTGAAATAAATCAGATACGAAATTGAGAAAAGAAATAGAATAAAGCAAAATGAAGCTCAAACTCAAAAGGAGAAGATATAAATTAGAAAGCCAAAACCGAAGAAGAAATTTCGAAAAAGATGGATTTCCAAAACCTACATACCTGGAATTCTAGAACTTGTTTGAGGATTCATTGTGATTCTTGTCTACGATTATTTGTATTCATTCGAACTGAAGAGAGAAGCTTTGTCCGCAGCCTCTCTAACACACACGAAGAGTTTGGAAGAGTCGGCGGAGGAGTCGGGAGGGTCGGAAAGTAGCAACGAGTTTTTCCCCTTTCTTTTTGTCCGTCGATCTAGTCGATTTTGCAAAGAGGGGGAAGAAAGGGAGGGTGGAGGATTTTGGGAGGAGAAAGAAGCGAAGGGGAGCCTTGCAGAGAGGTCGTAGTGAGGAGCCTCGTCACTTGAAAGAGGGGAAGCGGGAGCACTTTGGTCGTTGCTTCTTGATTTTGAGATTCCTGAGCGGATAGCTTCCCCCGTTTCTGGTTGAATCTTGATTTTGAGGCTCCCGAGCGGACAGCTTCCCCCGTTTCCGATTGAAGAGAACCAGGGCAACAAGGTGAAGCCATCGGTGGCATTTTTATAAATATAATGAAATTATGTTATATTATATTACAACCATAAGATGAGAAGGGATTTGATCGGATGACTCAAGGGCGTTGAGCGCAGTTAAGCGTATATACGGCTTCAGCGCACCTGATCAAGTCAATATATATATATATATATGTGTGTGTGTGTGTGTGTGTGTGTGTGTGTGTGTGTGTGTGTGTGTGTGTATGTGTATATGTATATATACATATATATGTATGTATAGAGAGAGAGGGTTGATCCAGTGTGAAACGGCATATCGTGTGAAACGTGTGAAACTGTTTTACGACCGTCCGATGGGATTTTTTAATGAAAGGCTTAAAACAAAGTTGGAAAAAATCATTGGTGTCCCGATTCGTTCCCCCCTGTCATTTCCTCGCCTCTTGTAAAAGCCAAACACCGCTTCGATTCCCTCCCAAATCCTCCAGACTTCAATGATGTCTTTCCTCTTTCTTCCTCCTCTCTTTTCGTCGAAGCTAAGGCTCGAAGGTTTAGGATAACTCAAAAGTAAGGCTAGAAGGATTTCGAAGCTCAAGCCAGGTATGTGTTCCAATTTGTTTACTCTTCTATTTTTTCTTCTGATCTATCTTCCTTCCATTTCTTTTCTCGTTTAGTTTTTATTCTGATTTTTTTTTATAGGTTGGGGTTTGAAGTAATTTAGTATGTACCTTAGGCCATTTCATTTCAGAGCCAGCAAGGCAGCAAGGCGGCAACGCATTCATCCATCCCTTTTTCCCGCTCCTTTTTCTTCGCTCATATTTGGATTCTTCGCGTCGCATCACTTGTTGGTAGGTGATGACAATCCAGGTATACATTTTCTGATGTACGAAGTTTTGTATTTGATTAATCACTAGCGAGGGTT
Organism: Aristolochia fimbriata; assembly: GCA_019845555.1. Taxonomy (NCBI): domain Eukaryota; kingdom Viridiplantae; phylum Streptophyta; class Magnoliopsida; order Piperales; family Aristolochiaceae; genus Aristolochia; species Aristolochia fimbriata. Next base: position 15,285,233 of record CM034084.1, on the reverse strand, counting down.
ATGTTCACCTTCTGAATTTTCAGTAATTTATAAGATGAGTAATCTAATCTTGCTTTATTTTTCCCCTAGACATCTCCAAATTATAGAAACAAAATTCGAAAACTGCTGGGGAAAGTTGGTAGAGATTTGGGAACTCTACTGTTCACAAGCTCATAGCTTTGGTTGGAACGAATAGGTCTCAGCTTCTGAGGTGTGTCATTCAGAACAAAGCAGTGACACTGATTATATTAGCTATTTTCTGGAATGTCTTTCTTCTTCGTATTCTTTAGTGACATTAAAGAAGCTGCAAAAAATGAGTGTTCAATGAAGAAGGTGGCGATGTGTGTGGACTTCCACGCCCAATATTACTTTCTGTGGACCTCAGAATTTAGATGGCACTGACCGTAATAGAGCTGCATGTACTAGGGGCTGCCAAATGAGTAATTTTTTCCACTTTGTTGATCGAAGTCTCGTGCAGTCTTTGTTGGGTGTCTAGCAACTGCACTAGGTCAGCAAGTAATATAGACTCGAGAGCCCAGATATCGATCCCACAGAGACCTTGATGAGAACTCAGTTTAAGCAAAGATTTTTCTACTAATTGAGGAAAACAGTTTTTTGGGTTTTTGAGAACTGAAAATGAAAACAGAATTAAAATACTCGAAAACCTTATGGAGATGAGATGTTGGGAAAAAGTGGCAATCCCTCCTAGTTGTTAACATGCAAAGTTCTGATTTTTTAAAGCTCAAGTACCTTTACCATGCTTTTGAAAACCTAGTTACCCATATACAGGAAATAACTTTCACCTATTCTTTGAACTCCATCACAATCCGAAAACATTCAAATCCTAGGTGCATAACTATAAAAGCTTAAAGATTAACTCTCTCTTATTCAGAACAGAAGTTATAAACAGTCACATCGCTTCCCACTAGTCTCCATCACAATCTGGAACGATCTAGTTTAGAAAAATGAGTTGTTTTAGAAAACAAAGAATCAAATAACTAACCCAAATCTCTACTGAACTTTAACTTCTCTATTTGAACCTCGTTAAACTTCAGATATCAATTTAAACTAGAAATAAGCAATGAACTCAGATTCTAAAAACAAAGGCTAAGTACTATATTGCTATAAACTTCAAAACTTAAACATATAACAACTAGGAGTTCATGACTTCCCCAATAGAGAGAGACTACACCATGCTAACAGTATAAACACATAAAAAGGATTTAATTACAGCCATGGAAATAAAAATAAACTAAGTACAGAAACCCCATTGAAGGACTGCCTTTAGCTTCACTTGAGCCTTGACTGAAATCTCCACCTCCTCTCTCATAAGTTCCATGAGGTCGTGAAAGACTCCCTCTGGACTTTCTCTCCTCTCCAAACTAACTAAAAACAATGAGAAACTAAACTACAAACTATACTAAGAACTGAAATTGGATTTAGAAATCAAAACTTGATTTAGAACTGTATTTACAACTTAAAACTGGATGATTTCCACTCTTCCTCAAACCCCTATTTATAGTTGTGCTGTTGTCCTGGCCTTTTAATTTGGTCTCTGTCCAGGGGTGAGAAATATGCCTTTTCGACTTCAAAATTGAATAAAATTACATGAGAACCTTCCCTCAATGGTCCTTTCCTTGTGTACGAAATTTGAGTCAAATCTGTGTTAGAAAACTCGAGATATGATGTTGAGAGGTTGGATTGCTTCTACTGCCAATTTCTGCACTGGGTCTACCACTTTGAAAGTGTTAAACCGTAAAAACCGGACTAGGATTGACCTGAATTTTTGTAATATGATCCTCTATCTCCTCAGGAATCTTCAGTCCAAATTTGGGTTCAATTGGGAATCGGGAACTCCATATATGCTCTTCTTCAAACTCAGATTTTTCTTCTCTTCAGGCAGCAATTTAACTTCTTTGTTTGGAACTTCACTTCTTGGTCATTCAAAACACCTAGGACTCAAGCAAATTTTCTTATAATCTTTGTGGATACCTTCCTTAGGCACTTAGGACTTCTTCTCCCAAGTTTGGGCTTGATTGGTTGTTAGGATCCCGAGATTTTTGCGACTTTGCGTTGCTGAGTCATCGGCGCGGTCGAGCCGATAATGTGCCTGGTTCTGGCGCGGTCGCGCCACTGGAGCAGAGTTCTTTCTAAGTCTGGAAATGGCCACCAAATCTGTGCTGAGTAAGGAGTCTTCAAGGCGCGGCAGCGCCATATTTTGCTGTTGTAGTGGCGCGGTAGTGCCACTCCTTAGCCTTTTTCATTGGTCCCCAGAACAGCAACTCCTCTTTTTGTATTTGGCATCTCTTTGGCGCGTCCATGCTGTCTCTGTGTGAGGTAGTGTCAGTTCCTTGGTGCGGTAGCGCCCTCTGAAGGCGTGGTCGCACCATTTCACTTTCCCGAGTTGTCTTCTTTGAAGCCTTCTTAGCTGTTGGGTATTTTCCACCATTTATTTGAATTTTTGACTATTTTCCCGGCGCGGTGGCGCCAGAATCGTCACGGTCGCGCCATTTCCTTTTTGGCTCATTTTGGTCATTTTTGCTTCAGTTTCACTCAGAATTCGGATTTTCTTGTTCTACCAGTTACCTAAGACACAAACCATGGAATTGAGTTGTATTTGTCATTTTCATGTTGATAATTAACTCAAAATTTGGATTTCTAATCATTTATTCATGCATGAATAGTGTCTTTCAGACACTTATCACAACCCCAAACTTAAACCTTTCCTCGTCCTCAAGCAAACTCTGAAAGAAATGAACCAAATAGATCTGTAAAGACAATGAAAATTTCAGTGATGCTCCCTTTTAAAGTTTTCAAGATAGATGATTCACTTCCTTCCTAATGATGGTTGTTCTTGCTTAGTCAAAACATATTTCAATTTTTCTTCAAATTTTTTAAAGTCTCAGTTCAACTCCATAAGCCAACCCTCAGTCCACTCTCCACCAACCTGAAGCAATTCTCAATTTTGATTAATAGGTCTTTTATGGGTTGTAATGAGCCAGGGGTAATGGGTATGATGAAGATTTTTTTAGGTATTTCTTTTGGGTTGTAATGATCTTGTGGCTCTTCCTCCAAACTCCTTCACCCCAAACTTATTCTTTTGAATTGATCCCTCATTTCTTTCCCTTTTCCTTTTTCTTTCCCATGTATACTTTTTTTTTTCTTTTGGCTTTGTCCAGAGTATAGCTTACCTCACCGGTTAACTCAGAGACTCTAAGCTTGCTGAGGCCCGAGTCCCGGTGCACACACGAGGTGGCCTTTCTCCCAACTTAACCAAGGATTTTCTTTTTCTCTTTTTCCTCTTATTTTTTCTTTTGGCTTTGTTTAGAGTATAGCTTACCTTGCCGGTTGACTCAGAGTCCCTAAGCTTGCTAAGGCCCGAGACCCGGTGCACACGCAAGGTGGCCTTTCTCCTAACTCAGCCCAGAATTTTCTTTTTCTCTCTCTTGCTCCTTATTCCCTTGTGCAAAGAAATATTTTTGTACCCTTCATCCATCCCTCCTTTTAACTTCAAAATCTTGATCCATTCTCATTCAAACAGAACACTTCAATAATTTGGAGAATTATGGGTCAGTAAGAAACAAGTTTATTGATCACTAAGGCTAGTTCATGTAGCATGGGACATTAAAACAAAATAGGGATCTTTTTGGCCCAAAAGGTTTGACAAAAGGTGATGCAACTTGAGCATTAAAGTGGGTGGCTTTGAAAAAGGCTCAAACAATTTTAAACAGGTGCCTAAATCACCTCAGAATTTTGAAAACTTTTCTCTGTTTTGCCTCAAGTTTTCCTTAGGTTAGTTCTAGTGATTGAAATCAACTTGTTCACTTGTACTTTGTTTTCAAAAACTGCTTTTAGGAAAAATTCTCATCCAATTAAAACTAAGCATTTGAACTAAAATATTTTTTCCAGAGAGTGAATCATTCTATTCATCTGATCAGGGATTTTCACTGGTATTTTTCAAATTCTTTGTTGGATTATTCTGGTGAATTTTTGAAAAAATAGAGCTTTTAAATCCATTGAGAATGTATGAAGAGTATCCCACCCCAAACTTAAAAACATGCTTTGTCCTCAAAATAGTAATAAACATAGGAGTGAAGAGAGATACTTCCCTGACATTCTGGGTGTTGTTGAGGTTGGAAGGAACTCCCTTGGTGCTCTTGAATTCTGGCTTCATGGGTTAGTACCAAACACTTGCATGATTGTAAGCAATTGAAAATGAAAAAAAAACTTGAAGTGTCTCTCAGGCATAAAAGTGATCTTCAGAAGAATACCTGAAGTGGAATTAGTGTTTCCTCACCTCTGTAATGGCCGTACCTCAACGCGTAGAGTAATTTCATGAATTATTCAGATCCTGAATGAATTTTTCAATCTTTCCAGTTTGGACAAGTTAGTAACAGTGACAGGCAGATGTAGAGTCATTTTTCACACATTTTCGTTGGAAAAATGATTAAAATCATGCTTTGAGATAAATTATTGAGAGAGTAAAAATCATAATTTCATTAACATGAATGGAGATTGAGTACATATTAATAAAATTTGCATAAAAGAACACTCTCAGACATAAGCACACACAAATCAAGCTCACACACGAATTACCAAAAGAAAGAAGTGCAAAAGATATAGCAAGAACAAGAGCTACAAAATTTCTATTCTTCTTCTTCCTCATCTTCTTCTTCCTCAGAATCCTCTCCTTCTTCTTCAGAGGTATCTCCAGTAGGCAGTTGGTCTTCTGGAATGCCTTCATCTGGGCACAGCTTCCACATCTTCTTGTTATAAGTGGTCAGCTTTCTTATCTTCTTTTCTAACCCACTCATCCTCTCATGGAGGGCAGTCATGTCCATCTCCTTGGATTTGCTAGCACTTGCTACTGATTTACTTGGTGGGTGTTCCCTCATGATTTGCTTCACTGAGTTGGTTGATATGCTTCTGAGAACTTTCTCCAATGGTTTTGTGGGGTTTAGTGCTACCCCATTTGCCAAACAAATAGTAGTGATGAGAGAGGAAAAGGGGAGTCTTCCTCTTTTGTGGTGTGCCATAGCCATTATTTGGCTATGAATTATGTTCCTCACATTGATGGGAATGCCTTCAAATAAGGCTTGGATGAAGTAGGCTCTCTCTGGTGTAATTTTAGTAAGGTGGGAGGTAGGGGTCAGTTTTCTAAACAAGAACATGGACCACAACTTGGCATCCACATGCATGTCTTGTCTCTGAAAATGTAGAAGTGCACCTTTTCTGGTCACCCACTGGATCCCTTGGGGCATAGCCTTTCTGCAATCTCTGTAGCACTAACCTCTTTCCTTAATATATCTACTGGAAGGGTGGGGACATCAGGGGTATGCAAGTAATTGTTGACATAATGGGGGAAAAGTTGAATCTACTTCCCTCTTACAAAGATATGCCAATTTCTTTGGTCTGGTAGGTTGGCATAGAACTCCTAAACTAGGGGGATGCTAGCTTGTGTAGGGGCTTCCACCAATTGGGTCCATCCCCTATCTTCTATCATGGTTCCATATATTTTCTTAATTAACTCATCCATGATAAACCCCCTTTCCATGTAGAGGTTGCACTTGGACAGTATTTCATTGAACCTCTTGTGTCCATCGGCTGTGGAAAATCTCTCCTTGTCCCACATTTTTGGCACTTTGGATTTTGACCTCTGGTAGGTTTTCTGGGTTGCCATTTCTGTGCAAAAAATTGCTTTCTAGCCTTTTTGAGGGGCATGATTCTCTCTGGTATGAGATCGGCTAGAGCTGCAGAGTAGGGCGTTGGAAAGCTCTAAGTATGTATTTCCATAAACTGAAATCACTTTTCCAAATTTATGCCCAGTTATTTTTATTCACACCCCAAAAGTTGGAAAGAAAAACATTGTTTTTCTGCCCAGAATTTTGCAGAAACCAAAAATAAACCTCCAACTTTGAGAACTTTGTTCTCCCTTGTTCCTTGATGAAAATACCCCAAACTTAGACAAATTTGAACTTAAAAATGCCCTCTATATGGTCGTACCTTTTGTTCCCAAAGTTGGATTCCAGATTTTTTGCAAGATGGCTTCGAACTAGCCTGCTTCGCATTGTTTTTCCGCTGAACTTCAGCAAGTCGCCGACATCCGAGGTGTTTTCGGCGAGGATTCTGGCGACTTTTCTCCTCGGTGAAGGTTGGTTTGGAGAGCTTGAAGTTTGTTCTCTAGGGTTTACCACTGTGTTTGGGGGTGAAAGACCCCCGAAATGGGTTTCCCGTCCTCTTAAACCTAGCCCCGTAAGAGTCGAACCAGCGCCTCGACCCCACTTGCCGCACCGATTCAGAACTTAACTTCTGGGTTTCGCGAACTGGTGCGGTTGCGCCACTTTCCAGTTTTGAGTTTTTTTATTTTTTGTGATTTTTTATTTCTGGGAAGCTGCAAAGTTTTAATCTAACACTATTTATATCCTAAGTCTACTCTATCAGTGAAAAGAAATCAAAATTCTCATTCAAATTTAAACAAGTCCTAAAAAATTTTAAAACACTATTCTAACCTACTCACACAAAGTCCAAAAAAATTCAAGCCAATTCAACAACTCCTACTCCTATTCCTACACTACTGGTCTAGGTGATCTGATCTACCAGGATCGAATGGAAACTGGAACCATCCATGCTTGAGAATATTTTTTGCTTTGAGTGTGTTGCATAGAAATTATAACCCTTGGGCAAAGAGGTGGTCACTCTTTCCCTTTTCTGGTTGGCTTTGAACTTGTTTTGCTCATTTATTTTAAGCCAACTTTTCTTTATATTACCCAGACCCAATAAAATTTTAAGTTCTTCTTTTTTATGGGTGGTTTATAAGGCTGGATAATGAAGAAATCAATATCTATGGAGAGGAAGGAATGTTCATTAACCTTTGTGTCCTCTATCCTAACTTCTTCATGTTGTTCATGGGGTTTTTCTTCTTTTTCAACCCCATCCCCTTCTTTCTCTTTTGCATCTTCTTCCTTTTTCTCCATGATCTTTTCATCTTCTCCCTCTTGAAGTTTCTGAAAATCACAACTCTCAGCTCCCTCCATTGTGTCTTCCTCTATGTGTTCTGCAGTAACACATAAATTAAAACAAGAAGTGCTAGTTGTATACATCCATTCAGGTTCATCATCATTAGATAGCTCAAGAAAACATGTTTCATTGTTTCTTCCATGAATTAACTCATGCTTTAGCTGATTTACAAGATTATCTGTATCAGCTCTAATAGATGGATGAAAAATATGCAACCATAGCTCAGAAACATCAATTCCTTCTAAACTAGGTTGTTCCTCACGTGGTTTAAACATTGTATCTACATTGGCAAAGTAGTCTTCACCTAGAGTGTCAAACCTAGACAAGTCTTCTCGATGTTGAGGGGGATATGCATGATGATCACAAGAATCACTAAACATAGGAGGGTGTTCATTCCTGAACATGGACAATTGCCCGTGTGGCCATTTAACCTGTGAATCATTCTCAAAACAAAGATTTTCATTTTTCCAAGAGAAATAATCATCATGCTCTCTTCTATAGGAATCATTAGGTTCATTATCAACAAAAGAACATGATATATCAGAATCACACCTCCATGGATCATAATTAGAAGATGTATATGGTTAGAGAAATTTCGAATATGAGTTAGGACATGAACTTATCTCACTCTGCATGTAATTCCACCTCTCATCTGAGTGCTCTTTCCAGTCCCAGATCTGGTTCATCTAGTGGCTCACCACTAATTCTGGTTTTCATGCACAAATCCAGTTCATCCAGAAAAGATAGAATAAAAAAAATTTAATCTCAATCAACAAATCAAAATTTGCTTAAACTTACTCTCAATTCAATGGTCCCCGGCAACGGCGCCAAAACCTTGTTGGGTGTCTAGCAAGTGCACTAGGTTAGCAAGTAATATAGACTCGAGAGTCCAGATATCGATCCCACAAAGACTTTGATGAGAACTCAGTTTAAGCAAAGATTTTTCTACTGATTGAGGAAAACAGTTTTTTGGGTTTTTGAGAACTAAAAATGAAAACAGAATTAAACTACTGGAAAACCCTATGGAGATGAGATGTTGGGGAAAAATGTCAATCCCTCCTAGTTGTTAACATGCAAAGTTATGACTTTTTATAGCTCAAGTACCTTTACCTTGACTTAGCTTTTGAAAACCTAGTTACCCATATACAGGAAATAACTTTCACCTATTCTTTGAACTCCATCACAATCTAGAAACAACAAATCCTAGGTGCATAACTATAAAAGCTTAAAGATTAACTCTCTCTTATTCAGAACAAGAGTTATAAACAATCACATCGCTTCCCACTAGTCTCCATCACAATCTGCAATGATCGAGTTTAGAAAAACGAGTTGTTTTAGAAAATAAAGAATCAAATAACTAACCCAAATCTCTACTGAACTTTAACTTCTCTATTTGAACCTCGTTAAACTTCAGATATCAATTTAAATTAGAAATAAGCAATGAACTCAGATCCTAAAAACAAAGGCTAAGTACTATACTGCTATAAACTTCAAAACTTAAATATATAACAACTAGGAGTTCATGACTTCCCCAACAGAGAGAGACTACTCCATGCCAACAGTATAAACTCATAAAAAGGATTTAAAAATAGCCATGGAAATCAAAATAAACTAAGTACAGAAACCCCCTTGAATGACTGCCTTTAGCTTCACTTGTGCCTTGACTGAAATCTCCACCTCCTCTCTCTTAAGTTCCAAGAGGTCGTGAAAGACTCTCTCTGGACTTTCTCTCCTCTCCAAACTAACTAAAACCAATGAAAAACTAAACTACAAAGTATACTAAGAACTGAAACTGGATTTAGAACTCAAAATTGGATTTACAACTGTATTTACAACCTAAAACTGGATGATTTCCTCTCTTCCTCGGACCGCTTTTTATAGTTGTGTTGTTGTCCTGGCCTTGTAATTTGGTCTCTGTCCAGGGGTGTGAAATATGCCTTTCTGACCTCAGAATTGAATGAAATTACATGAGAACCTTCTGTCAATGGTCCTTGCCTTGTGTACGAAATTTGAGTCTAATCTGAGTTAGAAAACTCGAGAAATGATGTTGAGAAGTTGGATTGCTTTAGCTGCCAATTTTTGTACTGGGTCCACCACTTTGAAAGTGTAAAACTATAAAAATCCGACTTGGATTGACCTGAATTTTTGTATTATGATCCTCTATCTCCTCGGGAATCTTCAGTCCAAATTTGGGTTCAATTGGGAATCAGGAACTCCAGATATGCTCTTCTAGAAACTCGGATTTTTCTTCTCTTCTGGCTGCAGTTTCCTTGTTTGTTTTGAACTTCACTTCTTGGTCATTCAAAACACCTAGGACTCAAGCAAATTTCCTTATAATCTTTGTGGATACCTTCCTTAGAAACTTAGGACTTATTCTCCCAAGTTAGGGCTTGATTGGTTGTCAGGATCCCGAGATTTTTGCGACTTTACGTTGTTGAGTCATCGGCGCGGTCGCGCTGATAATGTGCCTGGTTCTGGCGCGGTCGCACCACTGGACAAGAGTTCTTTCTAAGTCTGGAAATGGCCACCGAATCCGTGCTGAGTAAGGTGTCTTCAGGGTGCGGCAGCACCATATTTTTCTATTGTAGTGGAGCGGTAGCGCCACTCCTTAGCCTTTTTCATTGGTCCCCAGAACGACAACTCCTCTTTCTATATTTGGTATCTTTTTGGAGCGTCCATGTTGTCTCTGTGTGAGGTAGCGCTAGTTCCTTGGTGCGGTAGCGCCCTCCGAAGGCGTGGTCACGCCATTTCACTTTCCCGAGTTGTCTTCTTTAAAGCCTTCCTAGCTGTTGGGTATTTTCCACCATTTATTTGAATTTTTGACAATTTTCCGGGCTCGGTGGTGCCCTAATCGGCGCGGTGGTGCCTGAATCGGCGCGGTGGTGCCTGAATCGGCGCGGTCGCGCCATACCCTTTTTGGCTCATTTTGCTCATTTTTGCTTCAATTTCACTCAGAATTTGTATTTTCTTCTTCTACCAGTTACCTGAGACACAAACCATGCAATTGAGTTATATTTGTCATTTTCCTGCTAATAATTAACTCAAAATTTGGATTTCTAATCATTTATTCATGCATAAATAGTGTCTTTCAAACACTTATCAGTCTTTATCAAGGTTCCAAGATTCAAAAGTTTCAAATATCGCCTGCATATATACACCCTTGACTGTATGTCCCGTATAGATGACTGGATAAGTTTTGCAATGTCAAGGAAAGTTGAAGAACTTCTTTTTTTCTAAAAGGCGAAAGAACATTTTTTTTTTTTGAAGAACTTAAGCTCGAGACTGTGATAGACTTCAACCTACGTTATAATTGGTTTTTTCAATACGAGTCACTGAGACTGTTGAAATAGAAATCTGTAGAAGTGAAAGTTCCTGCAGGTGGGTATGAACTCACAGAAAACGTTAAGCCTGTCAAAGATTAGACTGAATAATACTTTCCTGAACAAACTAATGACCGGTTCTCCACTGCTTTAGGATTTTAGCCTTCTCCAATGTGATCTTAAGGATCGTATTCTTATATCTTCCCGAACTTTGCAATTTTTTCATGGGGCTCGGTCATGTTCCAAAGGACTTTCAAGTTGATGCAGTACCAAACCTGTCATTAGTCAACCTATCTGGTCGTGTTTGTGAAGATACATATTGCTTGAAGAGTTCTTTCTATCTTCAAGAAGCTTGCATCGACATTTTTACGACAAAATTTTGTAGAAACTTGAACAGCTAGCATTGACCATCAAACCAAGTTAATGCAGTTTATTGAAGTTCTTTCTCCTGCTAAATTTATAAGGCTCAGTATATTGTCCATTCAGGTACATTCTTTTTAACTATTGTATAACAGAAGTTCTCTTTTTTGAAAATTCTCTATTCCGTGTCCCTTTCTTTCCTTGCAAAACAGTGTTTCCTTAAAACAAAAGAAGAAGGTCACATTTTAATGTTTAACGTTGATTGCAGAATTTAATAAATCATACAGTATCTATGAATTAAAATGACATCATTGCTATTAATTTCTACAGAATTATGAGATTCTATCTTTGTCTAGGCTATTGCAGATATCCCCTTGAATTAGGATTTTGAAGAGCTAAACTCACTGTTCTCTCTCTCTCTCTCTCTCTCTCTCTTATTTTCTCTCTCTCTCTCTCTCTCTCTTTTTTATAATCTCTCTCTTATAATCTCTCTCTCTCTCTCTAATAATCTCTCTCTCTCTCTCTCTCTCTCTCTCTCTCTCTCTCTAATCTCTCTCTAATCTCTCTCTCTCTCTCTAATCTCTCTCTCTCTCTCTCTCTCTCTCTCTCTCTCTCTCTCTAATATATATCTCTCTCTCTCTCTATAATAATAATATATCTAATCTTAATGGTTAATAATAATTAATCTCTCTCTAATCTAATAATAATAATAATAATAATTATTAATAATAAAATCTTAATAATAATAATAATAATAATAATAATAATATTATTTAATAATAATCTCTAATAATAATAATAATAATAATAATAATAATATTAATAATATTAAATAATAATAATAATAATAATAATAGCTAATAATAATAATATTAATATCCCTAATAATAATAATCCCTCTTAATAATAATAATAATAATATTAATAATAATCTCTCTCTCTCTATCTCTTTTCTCTCTCTCTATAATGTAAAATACTAATAATAATAATATATATATCTAATATCTTTTATCTATCTCTTTCTCTTGTCTGACATAAACCTTTATCCTATTTTATATGAATATTTCTTTATATATTTTTTTATCTATTAGCCTATGAATATTTCTTTATATATTTTTAAACTATTAGCCTTACCTATTCTTTTACAGTGACTAGTAATACCTACACATATTGATGAGCTTCAGATCCTTCTTCTGTTGAATTTGATTGAATCTTCTCTCTAGTAGTTATTTCTAAAGTAGATTCAAGTTATTTTGTTGATTTGGATAGTGTACTGTGTATTAGCAGAGGAATGTCTCATATGGGTTTGTGAGTACTGGGATCTGTTCTGGAAACCTTTTAGGGAATGGAACTTTTCTGCATTTTCTCCCTTCTAATGCATTAGTTCCGACTGCCTGTTTGTAAAGACTACCTGGTAAAAGAATAGATTTTGCAAGCTTGTAAAAAGGTGTCATTAAGTTTGCAGTATGAAGAGGTACAACTAATTTCAGACTGAGTAGTTATCTTCCAAAGCCGAAATAGCATACAACTAGTTCTTCATGTGAAACTGATGATGAACATGTGTAAAGCACCAATATTACAAGTCTGCCGTGAAAATTAGGCCACCCAAACTGAATATGATTTCTGGTGCTGAGAACTTGTAAATTCTTAGTGATGAAATTGAAAACACTGAAATTCAAAACACTGAAATTGAAAACACTATTTAGTGGAGAGGTCCAATTTGTATGGTAATGAAGCTTCACGAGTTTTAGTATGGAGTTGCTTCCCATATGCTTTACATGTGTGAAGGTGTTTCTGATTTTTTTTTCGGAGATATGGAGTAGGAATTATGTTGTTATGTATGGAATTTTGTTTAAAAGGATTCTTTTTTTTACCTGTTATTTCCTTGTCAGCAATGGTGTGGTGGAGGCTACCTTTACTCTGTATAATTATCTACTGAATATTTTAAATTGTCATTGTTCTATTGCAACACTTGAATTTGTCTTCTCCTTTAATAGAAAATATTTTGCCCATTATATATGTGGGCCCCTTTTCTTTTGTTGTTGTTTGATAAAATTTTCACTTGTTTTGGCTAACAATCTTCTTTTGCATTTGTTTTTAGTGTTGGGATGGAGATATTACACCAGAAAGTGTTAATGACTAGTAATATTTGAGATATTTTCTTCCAGCTTTGATTTCATAAGCTTAATTATTTTAATGGATCTTTAAGCTCAAAATGGTAAGAGCATTCTAGTTTCTTAGAACTGAGAGAATTTGTGAGCATCTCTTTGTGCATGAATATAGAACTCATCAATCTGCATTGCTGGTTTTCCATTAGTTTTTGTTTGCTAATGATTTCAACATGTCTCTATGGCCTAATGGCTTAAGCACCAATTTTATCGAAAATTCTGGGTTCGAGTCCCAGTAGAGTCAAATTTACTTTTTCCAGTTTCTATTATTTTCTTCTTTGTAACCTAGAGATTTTGGCTGCCCAATAGCTTGTACAGTTATGTAGATCATGGAGGAACCCGTTGGAAAATCAGGTTGCTTAGTGATGTGATTTTGTAATAATGAAACCCTCTTATGTGACTGTTGGTTGATCAGCCTTGCTTAGTCAAATTTAGTCCTATTTTTTCAAGAACCATGCTCAAATACAATAGTTATAGTTGTTTCTCTTACAAAAAATATTATGCTTTTTTACCTTAAGCTTTGAGTACTGAAATGCAAATATATAATATATCCCTTTAATTTCCATAGAATACTAATCTTGGTATTATTACGATGTTCACCAAATAGATGCAGCTGTTGGGTTTAGAAAATGATCCAGTAAATGTTTTGTTATTGCCTCTTTTGCCTCTTTGAGTGCCTCAATAACACTTATTGGACCTTCCCTTTGAATTAGAACATAAACCCCGCCCGGATTCGAACCCAGATTCTCCACTAATAGTGGTGCCTTACCATTAGGCCACAGAGCTGCTCGTAATAAATGAAGTTATCTATTGACATTCTTTCATAACTAGTAAGCACTAACCAAATTTTTTATTAGTATGTAAAATCAAATCTATGCTGAAGTTGAACATATAGAACTAATATAAGACTGTTGAGGGCAATCCACAGTTGAAGCGTTCCACTTTCATGTACTCCCCAGGTTTTAGGACAGAAGTAGCGAGTGTTTATACTTGTTCTTCCATTAGATACTTGTTCAGGATAAAGGAAAATGATGGCTAATTTCCTATCTAACATCACAACTTTTAACAAGTATCATCAAACATTTGCTGCCTGGAACATAAGGAAGGAGAAGCATTGATTAATGTTTAGTACCAAGCAGCACTAGAACCCGGATAATTCATTGCCCAACTTTTTCAAAACCTCGGTCATCGAAATTTTAAGTTTTGGCGCATGCCTGAGAGCCCACAAAACTCTCAATCCATAACATCGCCAGCCATTGAAAGCTTCAGTTATTAATTTTCTGAAGCACCAATTCACTTGGATTATAAAACCAGAGGTCCATAGTAGTCCATGCAGTCCCACCTATGCTTTCTCTTACTATTAACGGTCAAGAAAGGTAACATAACAAGCTGGAGTGAAATAAATCCCAGAAAAGGCTGCTTCTAAATACTGTTAGATCCTTATTTGAGTGCCCTTGTATACTGCAGTAGTTTTTAAATGTGTCCTCAAGTACAACTCTCCCTTCATATTACCAGTAAATAACTAACACCTTTGTACTTTTGTTCGTTGGCTTCTTGCCTGTAATAGTTGTGACTCAAATAGGATTCAATCATCTTATCAATCCATTAGTGCAACAAATGATATTTTAAAAACTAAACTCCATTGCTGTTAAAATTGATATCAACAAGTAAAAAATTGTAAAAGATTTGCGATATTATAGTAAACTTCTATCTAAATTTGCTTACATGAGCAGGCTGAATTTTTCATATATTGATGTTGACCCCACTGGGATTCAAACCCAGATTCTCCGACAAAGTCGGTGCCTTACCAATTAGGCCATGGGAGTCTCTGTGTTTTAGAAAGATTACCTTTAACATGAGAATAAACCCATTAGTTTCGGATAGTGATTTTGAGATGAACATCAACTTCAATAAAATTCACCACCCTTAGAACAAAATGGAGCAGCACCAAAATGTCCAAGCTCACATAGTACCCAACCGTTAACAAGGAGAGGTCATGATTAGAACGAAACCAGACCATATGGAACAACATACAAGGTTTGATACATAACCTGATTCACCAGAGAGAGAACAACCCACTAACTGTACATGCAACATTCCCTACTAACATGTTTCCACAGTATGTCAAGTGGGCTTCTATGATACCTCTCTAAAAAAACCAGTTGCCTTTGGGCATTGAAAATAATGATCAAGCAAAGGGCATATTGTCATAGATAAACTTGAAACATTAAGGAATCACTTGTTTGAAGCATAAATAATAACCAAAACTCACAGAGACAGTAGAAAATATAATAATGAAAAATACAGAACAGTGGTTTTTATTTTCGAGAAAAATAGGTATTACTCAATGCAGAGATTAAAAACAATACACAAGAAACCAAACAAGAGGGATGCCTTTTACCACAAGATATTGGAGGGAAACCCCTTGTTTAGCAAGAGATCCAGCCTAGTAGATTGCTGATCTCATTATATATGCCAAACACTAATAAATTGAGAAGACATACATAGAATTTCATGATAAGAAGAACAAAGATTCATTCGCAGAGATTTGAATGTTATCCTGTAATAGAATCCTGTTCCATTCAATCTATAGGTTTCCACCAAGCAAGTACTTGAAGATTATGAGACCTTGCCCAAAAGCGAGGAGCTCTGTGTGGACTCTTAAGTAAGACATAAGGGAATAAGATATGGATGTGTAGGATTGGCCAAGGCCGGTCTTTTAGAAACCCAAACTCATTGCCAACCTTCAACCCTGAAAAGCCACCCGGTCCTTTGGCCCTCAATACTAAACCTGTATCCATATAAAGCCAGAATGTGTTTTGAATCCAGACCCATCCCCACCTTTTTTTATCCATCCCAATCCTATCCATGCTTTGACAGAACCCGAGCTCGAAAAAATGGGTATCCAAAATGGAACCGTTCAGCTAAGGAGAGACAAAAATCAGAAAAAGAAAATAGAGAAGGGGGTCAAACAAAAAAAAAACTATGATGGGAGCCTCGAGCCAAAAGATCAGGGTGAAAGAAAACAAGGCTAAAGAAATTAGAATAAAAACTAAACGAGAAAAGAATTGGAAGGAAGATAGATTTGAAGAAAAAATAGAAGAGTCAAAAAATCGGAACACATACCTGGCTTGAGCTTCGAAATCCTTCTAGCCTCAGTTTTGAGTTATCCAAAACCTTCGAGCCTTAGCTTCGATGAAAACAGAGGAGGAAGAAAGAGGAAAGACATCGTTGAAGTCTGGAGGATTTGGGAGGGAATCGAAGCGGCGTTCGGCTTTTACAAGAGGCGAGGAAATGACGGGGGTGGGAACGAATCGGGACACCAATGATTTTGCCCGTCGGACGGTCGTAAAACAGTTTCACACGTTTTGCAAAGATCTCTGCTGGAGTAGCTGGTAGGGCCAAAGGATGATTGGCCGGCCAAAGTCCATCTGGCCACCTTTGCCATGGTCGATTATTCATGTTCTTCTGTGTATGGGTCTTGAGACTCCTGGTAGAAGCCTTCTTCTTTGTCACTCTTTGGTGAAGCGGGTGGAGCCAAGTCAACCTGTTGATTTGGGAACATGCGAGCAATGTTAGCCAGAACCCGTAGGTGGACATATTGAAAAATCTCTTCCTCAGTAGCTTGAGGATTTCGTCGAATGTACTGAGCCTTGAGTTTTTCAGGATCGGTAGTTAGGAGATCCCATTCCTGCTCGGGTGGTGGAGGTAGTTGCTTCCATTCGTTAATTTCGGCTTTGATAGCGGTAATCGCGCCATCGTACAATTTTGTGTGTACAAAGTGTTGCCATCGTTGGATCTCGTATGTCCGCCAGATAGCAGGAGTATTGTCGCAAGAACTATTTTCTTCCCACAGACTTTGCCATATCCAGGGAATTTCGAACCTTATGAAGAAGGTTGCTTCGACCTGGTTGGTATACAGGTCAGTGGATTGGCTTTGCGTAAGCGCTGGATGAAGTTCACACCATTCTTTAAACAGGGTTCGTAAGAGTTGACTGCTGGGATCGTCGAAGATACAGATCCCCCCCCCCCATCGAAGACCACCAATGGTAAAACCATGTGGGTAGAGAGGCAGCATGAAGAACCGAATGGCGAAATTGGAAGTAAAAGGTATGATTTCGCGAAGTGTTGTTAAAATAAAAAGAATGGGAGAACGCATCGACGTAATCCCAATAGGTGTAGTATTGAGGGCCTGAAGTGGGAGTGGTGAATGTAAGAGGATGGTTGGGACTTGTAGGCCATTCATAAGGTAATAAAATCCGATCAACGAACACTTGGGTGCGTAGGACCTCATTTTGAGGTTTCTTTTGATTGATGAGGACATGATGACACCGTAGGATCTGCTGGTAGTAGGCTAGAGATTTTCCTTGCCTTTGGGGAAATTGGTATGTTCCTCCCAAGGTCTGATACGCCAATTGCCAGGCCGGTTGTTTTAATTGGAGGCCATGTGGAATGAAGGCAACTAAGTCCTTATGGGTCTTAGAGTGCCAGGGGATGGACAGGTATGCCACATCTTTATATGAGGGAGTAACCTCATTGGAGGGGGTTGCCTCCTTTTGTTGTAAGGCGAGCGCAAGCTCTTCTTTTGAATAGTGCGCCAAAGGTTTAGGAACAACCTTATTGGGCGTTGAAGGTCCCTGTAGGCGGGAGGTTTGGCTGGTAGAGCCTTGTATTCTCAAGGGTTAGCAGTTTGTTTTCCTTTGTAGTTCGGCGAAGGTGGTGACCCTTTTGCCGGAATCCATGGGGGTTCCCCCTGTGAGGAGGAGGTCATTTTCCTGTAAGAAATTCCCGTGTAAGGAAATCAGGTAAGGAGTTAGTTTCTCCAGGTATGTATTGAATAGTAAAATCATAAACTGATAACTCAGCTTGCCATCTCGCAAAAATCTGTTTAGACACCAGGTTTTGGACGTCCATTTCGATAATAGACTTGCAAGCTTGGCAATCTATGCGTAAGAGAAACTGCTGGTTGAGCAGATCATCTTGAAACTTAGAAATGCACTTTAGTATAGCAAGCATTTCTTTTTTCACAGTAGAATAGTTCTTCTGGGTTGTATTCCGTAAGCCGAGAACGATACCGCACTAACTGCTTCATTTCCTTGTGCAGGTTTTGCTTCAATATTCCTCCAGTGTCGAGGGTCGAAGCATCTGTTTCCACTACTTTGTAGAGTAATGGGTCGGCTAAAGAAAGGCATGGTAATGCTCTTACTTTGGCCTTGACGGTTTGTACTTTTTTTAGTGTGCTCGTAAGACCATGGTATAGGTTTCTTCTTGAGTCTTGCATAAAGTAAATGAGTATCGATAGCCAGATCTTTGTAATAATCGGCTACATAATTTAATGCTCCAAGAAAGCGCTTGTAGCTGTTTACGTTCTGAAATTTCGTCGAAAATTTGGAAGCAAATTCAATAGACCTTTGAAATGGTGTATGAGTGTGTTGGAAAATAGTATGACCCAAAAAACGTATTTCAGTTTGAAATAACTTCATTTTGGGTTCAGAGAGAACCAATCCATTTTGTAAAATTAAAGTTTTGAAGATTCGTAAATGCTTGAAATGTTGTTCTATGGTTTGGGAGAAAACCAAAACATCATCAATGTAGGATAAAAGGAATTCCGAATATGGAGTAAAAATATCGTTCATGATATGCTGAAATTCCGAAGGGGCATTTTTCAAACCAAAGGGCATGACATTCCATTCGTAGTGACCGAATGGGACTACAAAAGCAGTTTTGTATCTGTCTTCTGGTTTTATCTGAATTTGCCAGTAGCCAGATTTTAAATCAAATTTTGAAAAGACTTCTGCTTTAACAAGTCTATTCAGTAAGTCTCTCTTATTAGGTATGGGATACCTAATCCATTGGAGGACTTTATTGAGGGGTTTATAATTAATGACTAACCTTGGTTTTCCGCGTTCCTTTTCTGCATTATTGTTAACATAAAAGGCTGTGCAGCTCCATGGAGAGTAAGAAGGTTGAATAAGGCCTTTTGTCAAAAGATCTTGTATCTCCTTTTGACATAATGCAAGGTATTCTGCATTCATCTGACAAGGTCTTGATTTTGTCGGTATCTCGGTTTCTTTAAATCCCGTCTCATAGGGTAAAGATACCATGTGTTGTTTTCTATTCCAAAAGGCATTTGGGATATCGCTACAGACGTCCCTTAGCAGCTCTTGTTGTAGAGCTTGTTTCTTTGTGATAAAAGACGGAGAGGTTAAAGCTGCCTTTAACCGTGTAGTCGTGAGTTCGGTTTTGAGGGAACATAAATGATGTTCCTTTTCTTGTAGTAACTCCGAGGTGAGGGTGTTTAAATCCCTAGGAGCTGGTGCTGTAACAAAGGTAAACTGATAAGGAGTGCCAAGTCTATTAGAAATAATGGCTTCCTCGGTTACTAAAAAAGGTTTTATATTGTGTAAAAATGGAGTGCCAAGAATTATTTTGTGGGATAAATTCTTGACAATGACTGCTGGTGTATGAACGAACATTTGTCCATTCATTTTATTACAGACATACAGGTTGTCTGTCTTGCCAGCGATTCTTAAGGAATCTCCAGTAGCGGATTTTAATGTTTCTGTGGATGGGGAAACATGTTGAGAAGGGATGACTCCTTCTCTGATGCAGTTTAAATCTGCTCCGCTATCTACCAAAGCAATAAGGTTCTTAATGATTAAAGTATCTCCTACTGCCAACAAGATGAATACGTACCATTTGTGTTGGACCATACTTGTAATCATTTGTTGTAAATATTGCTCGGTTGTGGTAGTGACTTGAGGGGTAAGTTGTTCCTCAATTGGGCCAGAATTTTCTTCTGCAAAGAAAGATAATGATTGTGGAGTATTTTGTTCTTCCACTGCTTCAAGTTTTGTAACCAAGCCAAAGTAAGCTGTCTTTAAGGCTTGTATTTCTTGCTTACAAGTCTTAATCTCTGTTTGGAGATCTGGTAGCTTCCTTTTTGTTTGTTATTGATGTCGTTGGAATAAATTAGACATCGTATAATACTTGTCACAATATTTTGGAGTGTCTTGCCTTCCTTTAAGCAAAGATTCCAACAGTAATTCTTTATCTTTCTGATTTGTCAGGTTTTCTAGTAAGGCAGACAAATCTGTGGAAGAGATCATGTTCAGAGAGGTAGTCATTCTGAACATAGCTTCAAGCTGGTCTAGCTGTAAGTCTCTGACTTCTTCTATATCCGAAGAAGTGGAAGAAGAGCTAGAAGTAACAAGAGGTTCACATAACTCTTGTTCTGATTCTGAAGAGGTGTTTTGCTCTTCGGTTGTAGAAAGTAATTGTAATACCTTTTGTTTAGATTGTTCATCAATCTGTAGCTCTTGAACCTTTTGCTTTTGTCTTGCAAAGCAGGTTCTGGCATAGTGCCTCGTGCGTCCGCACTTGTAACACTTGGCAGTTGTGGTAGACTGATCTTTCTGATGGAAATGGGAACTAGATTTAGTTCCTTTCTTCTTTGTGTCTCTGCCTTTTTCTTTTGGGATAGAGAGAGGCTTAGACGAAGTTTTCCTGAAAAATCTTCTCTTATAGGGTTGAGTACTTTTACTGCACTGGGAGCAGTCTTGTTCAGGTATGTTTTCATAAGCAAACTGTTGACAGAAAGTGCCTAATGTTCTTTGCGATATCTGGTCTTGCTTAAGTTGTTTCTTAAGCCTGAGATCATTACAAAGTAGAAGGCCTTGCCTAGTGCAGGCCGTTTGTAATTGGCCATAATGAAGACTATTCCAATTTATTTCTTCATTCGGGCCAGGTCGTAGCATCTCTTTGACCTTCATCGCAAATTGGGTAGGTAATCCTTCTATGAAGCGCTGCTTCCAGTAGGGGTTAGCAGCATCTGCTAAGGTCATTACTCTACTCCTAAAAGTCGAGATGTACCAGTGTAGATCCGTAAGGGTTTTACATCTAAGGTGATGTAGCAGATACATGGTTGTTTCTGCCTGACGTTGAGGATCGACAGCGAACATAGCCATGATCCGAAGGCAGAATGTCATAAAAGCATCAGAGATGGGGTTTCCATCATTATCTAGTAAAGTATCACCTGATTCGTCAATTTTAACAGCATAAGAGATTTCATGCCTGTTATCTTCTGACAGGTAGTGGTACCACCATCCGTATAGGTCGCCTGTAAGCCCAGCTACTATTTGGTTCACAACCTGTGCTTCAGGTAAACCTTTAGCTCGACATACATTGCAGTAAATAAACATTCTGTGCAGGGTATCAACTACACCTTTTGGGGACTCATGGTCTATGTTCCATTCGTAAATAGTTCTTGCGTCATAACTGTTGGTCATAACGAAAGGGTTTTCCTGGTTTGAGTGTATGTCAAACGGAGGAGGCCTAGGCTGTTTGGGTTTTTTCTCTTGCCATTTAGCGGCAACTTCTGAGTTTGTTTGTAAGAGAACTTGTGAAAAAGCTGGAGAATCAGTAATAGTACTTACCTGAGGTTTGCCCAGTTTTTCAAGTAGGAGTTTCAGAAGTTCTTACTGTTGCTCCTGATCTGTTGGTGGTAGCCGTAGAACAGGTGGTTGATGCAATATGATCGGCTTTTGTTTGGTTATTGCAGTAGGTATTACTGCCTTAGAAGTCGATACTTCGTTGGCTGAAACCTTCTTGTGACTTAACGTCATAATTTTGGTTTCTAAGTGTTGAAGCTGTTTTCCTATGGCTTCAAGGGTTAGGTTTGTAAAATTGTTTTGCCGTATGACCTGATTTACTGTTTGAAGTATTTCTAGGGTACTTGGAGTGCTTGAGGAGACTTCAACAGGAGAGGCTACGGCGATCGAGGCCTTTGGCTTACCTTGTATGGTAAAGGCATCTTTTGGTGGGAATACTGCTTTGACAACTGTTCCTGTACTTAGTTGCCATTCCTGTTCTAAGGTAGTTAAGTACTTTGTACAAGATTCAGTAAATTTAGTGAGAAACCAAGGAATAAAATAAAAAGCATATTCCTTACCTACTAAATCGGCGTAATACCAATCTTTAATGTATTGTAGATCACCTGTAGTAAAGGTGGCAAAATACCAGTCTCGGAACCATTTGTTCGTGCTTTTACTGAATTCATTCGCTAATAAGACACGAAGTGGTTGTCCAAATTGAAGTTCTTCGACCTTAATCATTGAAGGTCATTCCTAAAGAAGGCCTGGGATTGTAGACAGGCTGGGGATTTCCCTGTGGATCTGTGTAAAGATCGGCCATCTCAGGAGTAAACTGAGAAGAGGATTCTGATACCGGAATCGAGCTTGCAGATCTTCTTCCGGAGGTAATTAGAGGTATTTTTCGCCTAATGTTTGGGGCGAAGACTACTTCTACGTTTCCTTCAGCATCTTGAATTATTTGTTCCACTTCTCTATTATCTAGAGGTCGTGGGGCAGTAGCCTCTGTAATTTGCCAAGTGGAAGGAAAAGAAATCTCATCCCATTTTAGGGTACGGGGAATGACTGTTTTTGTTGACAGTTCATTATATTCTATGAGCGTAGTTTTACCCCTGGCTGAGGCTATCTTTACTTTAGAGGTCAAAGTGTTTAACACTCTATAGTAAATACGGTAAATTACAGTAATAGTCTCAGATTCAGGCATAAAGTCATAATTATGAGTTCTGAGGTTGAGACTCAAGGCTTTCAAAAGATGGGGATCTGAAAGTGAAAGGGCTAAATCGGGGTATATATTAAAGTAAACAGGACCGTTTGTCAAACTGGTCTCCATAACGCCCATTAGGGAGTTTGCCCAATTAAGGCATCTAGCATCACGTAATGCGACTAACATGGATGTGTCTAAACCCTTAATGGTGAGTGGTTTAAGTGCCACTTGAACACAGCCTATGTGAATAAACTTATATTTTTCCCGAAAGGGATATATATCCTTCTCTGTAAGGAGTTCAATCGTTTGCTCAGTGTCCTCTATAGCCAGTGATTGCTCTAGAGTTTTTACAACATGGGACCATGCTAGGGTAAAGGATCCTATGTTATAAATTTGCTTTGTAGGGATTTTGGGAATGGACCAGTTGGTAAGGTCCTGCACATCGACGGCGTATTCGTCTAGGGCAACGTTCTTGCTACGGTTAGTAGCAGATGAGAATCGTGATCTTAGCATTTTTATGCTAGAGCCGACGAGAAAGATCCAGGGATCTCCATATGATAATTAATCTTATATTAATTCTACAATATGCAACCTATCTACTAAACAAGCTAATAAGTAAGACCTTTCTAGTTCTTGTCCGAGTACGAGACTCCTGCCGAGTTACCGGCTCACTATCGCTGGGATAGATCAACATCATAAGGCATACACCCTACCCTGCCTCTTCTTGGGCCTTACGGGATTTCTTGGGCTACCTGACGATGATTCCTACTAAATAAGAACACGAGTCTCGGACTAGTAAGAACTATTAGGTTTACATATTAAGTTGTTATGAGATAGAGAGCATATGGCGTAGATAATATAAGACTGTTAAATTATCATGGCTTCCTTGGATCCTCTCGCAGGCGTTAGCCTGACATGGCTTTGATACCAATGAGAGTGGATCGGAAAAACAAAATCCAAAATCGGCAAAGATACAGTATAGAAAATCACACTAAGCTTTTATTGAAAGAAAAGAAATAAAGACTTACAATAGGCACACCAGAGCAGAAAGCAAGCAAGAGACTTCAAGAAAACTAGACTTCAAAAGGATGATCTTCAACTAAGGGAGGTGGTCTCCTTTTATAGTGGAAGGAGGATCCGGACCCGATTACAATTATTAAACAGAGTTTGCCGGTTGAGGCTAGAAATCCGCAAACCAGGGGCGGATACCAGGGGCGCCAATGGTTTTATGGAAAGCGGAAAGTAGATGCTGACGTCATTCTTCTAGAAGTATGCCAGGTGGTGGTAGGCCTTCTCTGGCTTCCTTGAGATGCCTTGTCATCCTTTTCCATCGTAACCACATATAGTTTGGATGATACCAACATTGTGAGCCGTAGAGGGAAATGGGTCCAGTCTTCTGGGGGCAGTATTTGTTTTTCCGATCCACTTTCGCATTGGATATATATATATATATATATATATATATATATATATATATATATATATATATATATATATATATATATATAGGTCTGATTTAAGACCGCTATAATGTGATTTCAGTAATAATATTCACAATATAGGGTAATTAAAATTTTAAATAATAACATATATAATTAGATGAAATATATAAATTATAAATTACTTTATCACTCAATATTATATGCCAATAAAAACTGTGATTGGACCAAAAAACCTTCGTAAAAATACATATAAGTAAAAAATATTTGTTGTATATAACTAAATCAAGTAACTAATTTGATTCTAGAAGAAATAGATATAATTATTCACTATTTTTGCATTATTTAGATTTTAATGTATAAATAAAAAATTAAGCTGTTATATAAGAATTTAACTGCGTCATAAGTGGATAATGGATTATTTAAATGATTAAAAGAATGGTAATTGCGTAAATATTAAGTTGTGCTAAAATTATTATGTTGATGGTCTTTAGCTACTCGATATATTAGAGTTCACTCAGATATTCTAGTTCATAATCGAGATAGGGACTAGACTCAATCCCTTCTACAAATGAAAAGCAATACTTTTTTCAAGCCTGAGACATCATTTTGTTTTAATACTAATTTTAAAATTTAAAACACTAAGCGTTTGTAGTCCAACGGTTAGGATAATTGCCTTCCAAGCAATAGACCCGGGTTCGACTCCCGGCAAACGCATTTTTTTCTGAAACTCTTTTGTGAAATATAAAACTATAAAGAATTTAAAAAGTCATGGAGGTGCGGGGATTCGAACCCCGAGCAATTACATCTATGCTTGACCGGTAGAGCGACACCTCCGTAGTGTTTTATAGTTTACATAAAGATTTATTTATTTGATCATAGTATTCTCCAGTAAATTTTAATTTGATTTTTAGTTTACTTTTATTTTTCGTTCCTCAGACAATCAAATACCGAAGCTCGTATGGCCGCCCATAAAAAAAAAATTATCTTCATTCCAAAAAACGCTCATATAATAAAAGACAGGAAAAAAAGACTAACTACGATAACATTAGAAATATTCGCACAGTCTAACTTCAATAACATTAGATATCTTCGAACAGTCTAACACCCAAGTCTCCAACTACAAAAACCTTATATATCTTCCTTTCCAATACGAAGAAGATCAGGTTCCCCAACTACAAAAACATTAGGTATCTTCCTTCCAAATACTCTGTTTCCCGTTTCATAATTTTTTTATTTAAATTCATAGTTTTTTTTCTCAATGAATTCTCTTTTTCATAATTCATATGATGAATATGACCTCCACCAACGTCTTGGATCTGCTGCTAGATCTCTATGCCCTCATTGCTAAGCATGCGACTGATATCAAGGACTTCGTTCGGGTTAGAGCTGTTTGCAATCTCTGGGAGTTAATTTTCACCCAACAAAACCTCACTCCTTTGAGCCAGAAATGACTACCTATTTTTAAAGACCACTTCCCCCACTGCGAGAATCGAGATGCCATAACTGATTCCCCACTTTTAGATTTCATAACTGATCCCCCACTTTTAGATGCCATAACTCATCCCGCACTTTTAGATGCCATAACTCATCCCCCACTCTGAGATGCCATAACTAATTCTTGCAGAGAGGGAGGACTCCCATATCCGTACCTTCTTCAATCCTGCCACATCTGTGGTTTATGACATTCCCTTAGCAGAGATTTAGCAGAGGAAGATTGAAAGATCAGCCCATAGGTGGTTGGTCACCATGGGTCTGTAGGAAAAAATAACATCATTTTAAAACTACACAACAGGGTCTAGACATGGAGATTCATCTATTCAATCCACTCACCGACCACAACTCTTTTTTGGACTTTTTTTCCAAATAATTTAAAAAAAAATATTTACACTTACGACACGTTTTGAAACATATTCTAAAAAGTGTCATATTTAAACTTTGTGCAAGGTTGACCACCTTGGTCAAAGGCCACATAGGCGACACGCTAGCGCGTAGGCACCAGCGTGTCGCCAAAATTTTTTTTAAAAGAAAAAAACGTAGGCGGCATTTCAATGCCGCCAACATAAAAAAAAATTACGTGAGGCGGCTTCGAAAAGCCGCCACAATAGAAAAGAGCGAGGCGATTTTTCAATGCCGCCTCACCTAGTACTTAGAAAATTTTGGGCCAGACTTCAGAACGAGAAAAAAGACGAAGGCGGCATCTAAATGTCGCCTAATAGGCGGCATCGCAATGCCGCCACTGTGTCTATTTTAACATCCCTCCTCTTTCTCTTCTTCTTTCTTTCTCCCAAATCACAGTGCGAAAAATCTCTTCCCTCCCTCTTCCTTTCTTCCCTATTATCGCTAAATCGAAGCAGCAAGTCATCGATTAGAGGTTGTGTGATCGCAAATCGTCGCTTTCTCCCATGAATCTTCGTCGTTTCGCTTGAAAAGTAAGTAATTTTCTCATATTGCGTGGGTTAGAGTTTGTTAGGTCGTCGATTTGATCATTACGCATGGTTTGATGCATATTTGTGGTTGAAATCGCTGCTACTGTAGTCTATTACGCATGATTAGGTTACTAATTTCATGTTTGTTAGTTGATTTATGGTTGAATTTCATTCATTAAGTGGATTTGGGGTTTTTTATGTTAATTAGGGTTTTTATGCTAATTTAGAGTTTTTTATGCTAATTTAGATTTTTTAATGTTAATTTTGACTTATGCTAAGTTAGGGTTTTTTATGCTAATTTAGGGGTTTTATGCTAATTTAGTGGTTTTCATGCTAATTTAGGGTTTTTTATGCTAATTTATGGTTTTTATGGTAATGTTAATTTTAGGCTAAGTTATGGTTTTATATGCTAATTTAGGGTTTTTAATGCTAATTTAATCATTTTTTATGCTAATTTAGGGTTTTATATGCTAATTTAGTATATGAGCATGCATAAAATCTGATAAGGATGGTTTTGACCAAAAAATTGAAAGTCAAAACACTATTTTTTAGAGGCGTTGTAGTTTTATATGAATTTGTCGTCTTGCCCTTGTAAAAAATATTAGGACTTGGGTCAGAACTGGTTTTCACATGAAATCATTTGAATGAGTAAGGGAAAATACATAGATTATTGTCTATAAGAGAATGTTGTAGGACATAAGGGATTTGTGAATCTTGGAATAAGTAGCTTACACAAAGAAGTGGTTTTGCATAAAGAATTTTGATTCCAAGTTGTGTGCTTTATAAGATGAGTTGTGATTACCAAGTGTTGGGATGATTGGAAATCTTAAATGTCTGTTGCTTAATTTCAGTTGAAGATGGCAGTCATGCCTACATGTTGTTATTTTGGTGGTGAATTTGTTTTTGACCACGGTAATGTGGTTGACTATAGCAAGGGGACAACCAGACTTATATTTATGAGCCGACGTGTTCGTTTAACGCGTTGTGCACTATGATGTATAATGTTCTTGGATGGAACCACGCACGGACCGCATTTCAATATGGATGAGCTTTACGTGCAATGGTCAGTTAATATACACTCCTGTACTCAATGATATGTCACTGGAGAGTGGATTAGGCATGGTGAAGCATGATTTCCGATCAATGCTAGTTTTGTTTGTGAAGTGGGACACCTACCACTATGAGATGGATAATAGAAGGAGTTTGGAGAATGTGGGTGGAACCAGCGAGGGAGTTGTTATGGTATATGGGGTACGAGTTCCAACCGCAGGGGATGAGAGAGTTGAAGGACCTATTGTGGAATTCATCCCTGAAGAAAGGTGAGAATCATCACTTTAGTCTAGTTTGAAGTTTTACATAATTTCATATATCGCAGTAGTTGTTGATGAAGTTATAATTGAATTCAGGGAATTAAGTGAGGACCCAAATGATATTTCAAGTGGTGAGGATGTTTGGCCGGATCCAGTTACAGAGGAAGTTGAGGAAGAAAAAGAGGTTGAATTCCCCCTTCCTACCATGGGAGTCCCACCTTTAGAGGAAAATGATGAGTCTTACCCCGATTCGTGGATCGGAGTGATGGATACGGATGCGATATATACGAACACAATGGTCTCAGGCGTAGATGAAGACAATGTACCTCCACCCGTCGGTGTTGGAGTCGGTTAGAGGTTTATGAGTAAGGACACATTACAAATGTACTTGAAGGATTACTGCATCAGAAGACATGTCCAGTTCAAGGTACATAAATCAGGACCGACAGTTTATTATGTTCGTTGCACAGGTGATCACTGTCCATGGCATGTATATGCGTCATTTAGTACGAAGTTGAATATGTGGAAAATTAGACGATGCAATGATGAACACACGTGTTTGAACGCCGAGTTGCGCATGGACAACCGGTTGTGCACCTCTAGAGTGATATGCAACCTCATTATGCCCAATGTGAGAAAAAGTTTTACACTGTCTCTGTATGAGATCATTCAGCTGGTTAAGGACAGATATCATATTCAAGTGAATTATGGTAGGGCATGGAGGGCAAGAAATAGAGCACTAATTGTTGTATTTGGTGGCTGGGAGGAGTCGTACAACTTATTACCTCAGTTTTTTAAAGCTATCAAAGACACAAACTGAGGTACTAAGTACAAGACAATAACCACTGATCATAATGTGTCGGCTGGAGATTTTGTACGATTTAATAGGGTATTTTGGGCGTTTGGACCGGCTATTAGTGGATTCCAGTTTTCTAGACCTTATCAGCGTAGATGTGACTCATTTATACGGGAAGTATAAGGGTTGTCTATTGATAGCTACGTCTTTTGATGGAAACAACTGATTGTTTCCCCTGGCCTTTGCAATTGTGGAGAAAGAGAACATTGATAGCTACGTGTCGATGGATTCGTTGTGATCGGGTCAACTCGGGGGGATTGGATTAGGGGTGTAAACGGGTAATAATCGAATCGGGTAAGGGTTATTTCGTTACCTGTTTCGATTACCCTACCCATATTCCATCACCCGTTTCGCCCGAATAAAACTTAGTTATTCTGTTACCCGAATTTTTTACCCGATTACCCGTGGGTAATCGGGTAAATAAATGGATAATAATATTTTAATAAATTTAATTATTTAATCCTTATAAATATTAAAAAAATACAAAAAAATAAAATTATATAAAAATTACTTTCAAATTTTTAAATTTATCTAAAAATAACTCAAATAAATGTACAACACACTGTATGCATCAAAATGTGCATAGCCCAATTTCGACAAGCCCAGAAACCTACGGGTCCATCAAACAACGATCATTGGTACATTTCATCAATTCCCGAAGCTCATCGTCATAGCTCATCGCGAGATCCATCTCCACTACTGCGTCATCAACACAGTCAACACTTTCGTCATCATAAATCATCGAGTCAGCATACCTCATCAGATGAAGATCCAAATCAGCATTCCCGTTCTTTAACCGAAAGAGGGAAAAGAGGTCGCGATCCGGGTTTTCCTCTTTCCCCTCTTCTTCCTCAACTTCACCAGCAGAAAGGGGATCGTGATCCCCATTCCCAGGATCGACCCCCAACAACTGCACAGAATCGGCTACAAATAGCCAGAAACATTCTGTCGCAAGGGTTCCAAAATTGGAGTTCGAAATTCCTTTTGAGAAGAGAATGTCTTGTGTCGAGCCACACTCTCGCGCACAGACTCTTCCGAGCCACAGAAGTCAAGCAACTCGCCGTTCGTCGGAACTCAACAGTTCAAACCGGAGTAGCTCTACACGTTCACCGGCAACGTCATAAGTTGATACACACGGAACACATATACTTCCGTCCGACCGACCACATCCACAACAGTTCGTGCACACTAGTTCCAGAACTCGGATTTCGTCGTCCTCGCCAGAAGCTGAAACTTTATCAAGTTCATACGGAGATCGAATCAGAGGATTATTAGGAGATGGTACTCGCATTCCTTGATACAAAACACACCCTGTAACACAAATTATTTTGTTATAATTGAAATATTCTCTCGGTCGCGCCTCTTCGCGGACCGGCGGATTTTCGGTGAAACAGATTTGGCATACCCGGTGGGACCTTTCCTACCTCTCATCTCCTTTTTCGTAAAAAAAAAAAAAAAATATCTCCAATCAACGCCATGGCCAGCAACGCCAACAACAGCAACAACAAATGCAAATAAACTGCCTCTTCGAGCTCTGCTCAACTGCACCATGCCGCGACCGCAAGCTCAACTACTGGAGCTCGCGGACCTGCTACAGCATTGCCGGGCAACATCCGCGCTCCTACCTCTCCACCACCGGCCACTCGTCCAGTAACAAGGGCTATGGCCAGGAATTTGTCCACCGGACAAGCTCTCTTTATGCACGACGCCCGTCGCCCAAGCGCCTTATTCGTGCCACAGGCTACCGCGGCCTCCAACAAACCAGTTGCGGTCGCCGTCAAACTGCTACCAGCGATGACCAGACCAACATACTTGGCGGTCGCTGCATCACCCCCTCCTCACACCCGAATGCTAGTCAGACACAGTCACCGCCTTCACGGAGAAGCTCTATCGTGCCCACCCTGGTGCAACGATATGAACAACAAGGAGGTGTTTCTAAATCCTCTGCGTGGAGGACACGCGCATCACCAGCCTCCTCCGTACAGAGGACGCCGGCCATTGATAACTCGTCGGTTGTACTGGTCTCACGCGACCTTCTAGCCGGGCACAATGCCGCAGCCAGTCCACCTCCCATTCGCTCACCCCGTCGACAGACATCGGCAATTCCTCCCGCAGCAATATCGTCTGTCCCTCCTTGCCGAAACTCACCGACGGCCGCTACGACAAGTCGGTCGCCTCTCATAGCCAGCCCACAATCGAGAACGCCAACGGCCG
Organism: Aristolochia fimbriata; assembly: GCA_019845555.1. Lineage (NCBI taxonomy): Eukaryota > Viridiplantae > Streptophyta > Magnoliopsida > Piperales > Aristolochiaceae > Aristolochia > Aristolochia fimbriata. The sequence continues at coordinate 15,254,568 of CM034084.1, read as the reverse complement.
CTTCCCCAAGGCAGTCGCCGGTTAAAATCTCACCATTCCAAGCCTCGCCGAAAACAAATTCTTCGGCACAAACTGTCAAGATGGCTGCAATGACAACTTCGGCCAGAACTGTCGAAGAACAGCTGGCCGAACTGCAAGCCACGCTCAAAGAGCAAAATGAGCAGCTGCGCATCAAAGACGTGCAACTCGCAGCTCGTGACCTCCAAATCACGATAATGTTAGAGCGGTTCGAAATGAGCATGGCCGCAAACAACTTCGGCGGTGTTTCTCAGGGAGCAGACCGAAACTAGCCGACTACCAGTGCTTCTGCTGGACCACCTCAAGAAGACCTTTCTTCCGACGACGAGCTGCCGCTCGTTGCACCAGTGGCTATCTGCAGAGGCCGACCTTAAACGGATCCGACTGCTCTCACCATCGACGCAGTCAACAAGCTGATCAACCGTGCTATACGAAACAGCTCAGGCGACAACAAATCTGTCGTCTATCAGAGGCCCTACACGCAGAGGATCCAAAACATTCCTATGTCGGTCGAGTATCACCCCCCAAAGTTCTAACAATTCAACGGTGACAGGCACCCAAAGCAGCACATCGCTCATTTCATAGAAACCTGCAATAACGCCGGCATCGACGGTGATTTGTTGGTAAAATAATTCGGCCGGTCACTGAAGGGAAACGCCTTCGACTGGTATATCGAATTCCCCCAGGAATCCATCGATAGTTGGGAGCAATTGGAGCGAGAATTTCTCAGCCATTTCAACAGCACTCGGCACACTGTCACACAGGTGGAGATCGCCAACCTTAAGGAAAAGAAAGGAGAAAAGGTGGTCGATTACATCAACCGGTGGAGGAATCTGAGCTTAAATTGCAAAGAAAGCTCAAACTTATCCCTCGAAGCCGAAATAGAGATGTGCTCGCGAGGGATGCAGTGGGAACTCCTACGCTACATCCGCAGCCAAAGGCCGAACGATTTCCAAGAGCTCGCAACAGAAGCTCATAATATGGAGATCCTAATAGAAGAACTAGGAGAAGAAGGATCATTTTCTGCCGACCTTCACAAAAAGGGGAAGGCACCAGCCACGACTATGCAAAAAGAGACGAAGGAGAAAACAAAGTCCTCTTTCGTGACAAATGCTTTCGAACCTATACCTTCAAATACTTGATACACATTACAGAGGGAATATTTATGTCGTTACCAACTTTGGGATGAAAGCCTTCAAATACTTGATACACATTACAGAGGGAATATTTATGTCGTTACCAACTTTGGGATGTTTGCAAGGATTGATATTAGTTCAGAGCAGCAGGCAGTGATCACTATTCACAAAGTAGGATATCTGCCTACACGACAGCCTACACAGCTAATTAAGTGGACCAATTACCAAAAGTACTTGGTCGAATTATTTGGGGATCGATCTGTTATTTGTTGGGAAGATCATGTACTCTAGATATGAGGACGGTGAACTTAGATACGACAGCGATGATTGGACGTTGCCAGAGGTGGTCATCTCATATAAATCAACAACATTCAAGGTTTATAAATTAGATCAATGCTCCCAAAACTGAAGTGGGTTGAGCTGAAAGACGTGGGGGATATATTATGCCTTGTTCTTAGGACAAAACTCTTCTTTTTTGGTTAAGGAGGCATCACAACCGGGAGCCTGGTGGAGAAGAAAATATATCTATTTCACAAACGATGCTCTGGATTACTATTGGGAGCCAAGGTAGATGGGAGGACATGATCAAGGAGTCTATAACATCCCACTCGCCTACTGTGTGTGGTTTACCTCTAGTAGTCTTTTCTAGATAGCTCGCTACGTACATTCGTCTCATTTTTTTCTTTCTTTCTGTCTAATTTAGAAATAGATTTTGCATTTAATGCATGCAACAAGTTACATATATATTTAACGAAAGAAATTCCTCTCCTGCATGTGTTGGAAAAATTAATTGAGCTAAATGTTTACAAATTAACCCAAATAACAAATAGGGAAATTGCTTATGGTCTCATGCATGTTGGGTCTGCCGTTGTAAAAAAGTACATAATTAACTATGTGAAAGCACCGAGGAGGAAGGTTGGTTGTGTTGGTTGTGTTTGTTTGTCAGGGGTATCATAAGATTTCAGTGCTGGATATACAACTCGAGGAAGGGAAGCTGGCACAAGTGCACTGCATTAAAACAATCAGTTCCCACTCCAAACAGAAGAAAACACAAAAAGATAACGACTCAGCCAGACTCGACCTGTAACTTAAGAGCGGGAAGAGTCCGACCTCAATATAACTACCGTACAAATTTAATTTAGTTAGACAATCTCCTCTGGCGTTTGTAGTCCAACGGTTAGGATAATTGCCTTCCAAGCAATAGATCCGGGTTCGACTCCCGGCAAACGCATATTTTTTCAGAAACTCTTTTGTCAAAAAAAAAAAAAAAAAAAAAAAACTATAAAAGAAAAAAATCGTGGAGGTGCGGGGATTCGAACCCCGAGCAATATATATGAGCTTAACCAGAAGAGCTACACCTCCGTTGAGTTATTAATCCAAGCTCGTGGTGGATTACTCTCTTACGCTTCCGGCTTCTCCAACAAAGACTTGGTCGAAGAAGCTCTCGACGAAGCCGTCGACGACGTATTCCCGCCGTCCGTCCCCGGGGACTCCGGAACGCCGCTCATACTCACACCGCTAGTGTAATCGAACTGGGATATGCTCAGAGGCGGCGCACAGTACACCGCCACCGGCATCCTAGCCGGCAAACGCGGCACCTCCGCCTCCCCGTTCAGCACCTGGACCACCTGCCTGATCGACGGCCTCGCTTTATCGTCCGGGTGAACGCACCACAACCCCACCGTCATCAGCCTCTTCATCTCCCCGGCCTCGAAAGTACCCCCCTCCCCCGGCGACGCCCTCGCGTCCGCCGCCTCCATCACCTTACCTTCCCCGTACAACCCCCACACCCACTCCACCAACCTCACCCGATCCTCCTCTTCCGCCGCCCCGTCCACAGGCTTCCTCCCGCACGCGATCTCCAGCGCCACCACCCCGAAGCTGTACACGTCCGACTCCTTGCTCGCCCTTCCCGTCGTCAGACACTCCGGCGCCAGGTACCCCATCGTCCCCGCCAGCACCGTCGTCTGCGACCCCAATTCGTGGTCGACGAACCTCGCGAGGCCGAAATCGCCGAGCTTCGCGTTGAAGTTGGAGTCGAGCATCACGTTGCTGGACTTGATGTCCCTGTGCACCACGCACTGCTCCCCTTCTTCGTGTAAATAGAGCAGAGCGGAGGCGAGCCCCAGAGCGACTCTGTACCGAGTTTTCCATTTCAAAGGCGGCTGCTTTTTCCCGAAGAGGTACGAATCGAGGCTGCCGTGGGGCATGTACTCGTAAACCAGGAGGAATTCGCCGTAATCGTGGCACCACCCGATTAATCTTACGAGGTTCCGGTGCCTTAATCGGCTGATCACGGTCACCTCTGTTACGTACTCTTTCTTTCCTTGCCGCGAGCCTCTGGAGATTTTCTTCACCGCTAAGGTCTCTAATACCCCGCTGTTGTTGAGGGTTCCTCTGTAGACGCCGCCGAAGCCGCCTTGCCCGAGTTTGCCTTCCTCGCTGAAGTTATTGGTGGCTAAAACGAGCTCCTTGTAGGAGAATCTCCTCGGACCGGTTCCTTTCGCGAACTTGTCCTCCATGGAAGCGTCGAAAGCGTCTTCGTTGTCTCTGCAATTTCGTCTCATTCCCCTGTTCTTGAACACGATCCATCCGAATCCGATCCCGGCGGCTAAAATCCCCATGGCAACACCTAACCAAACAACCCATTTGCTGCCGTAACTCTTAAATTTTCCGGGATGAGAAGCAAAATCGAAGGAAATGTTAGCGGTAATATTCATGGAGGATTCGAAACTCCATGAGAGGATCTTGTGGAGCTCCGTCGAAGCTCCGGTGGAGGCAGAGAAGCCCACCACGACTCTGTCTGGTAAAACCTCTGTGAGATTTACTTCGTAAGAGATACTGGGTTCGCTCCAGAATCCCTCGTCGTAGACGTATGTGAGAAACACGAAGAAGCTCCCCGTCGTGGAATTGTACCCCACCCATGCTGACCCCGTCGAGCCGTTCCTGATCTGCGTGTCCCAGTTCTTCGTGGTGACCGAAACGATGGAATTTATGTCGATCCCGATGTGATTCGGACTCGGGTCCCAGGCGTTCTGAAACGTATCGAACTCCACCGCGACGAGCTGAGTCGACGCCGAGCCATTGGTGGTGGAGTTGAAGAGGCCGAGCCACTGGCCCGTGGAGTTTAGGGGGAGATCGGAGCCGACCGGGGCCATGAAGAAGGCGAGACCGTCCCCGAATTTTTCTTTATCGAGGCCGTCGATTTCGAATCTGAAATGGGTGGTGAAGTCTGCAACGTGGTGGGTCGCGGGGTCCCAAATCTGAACAGGGGACGCGTAGGCGATTCGACCGGAGCTCTGGAGCAGGTCCTTGTCGAGCTGGTTGCGAGTGAGTTGGACGGTCTTTTCGCCGGAAGCGAAGGCGTCTCCGGAGAAGATGATGTCGGGGGTGTTGGGGGCGAATTCGGTGAAATTAAAGATTGTCCTGGAGGGTGCTGATGAAACTTTCAGGATTAAGAGAAACCATGACAGGATGATGAACAGGGGACGACGACTCAGAGCCATGCTTCTCCTGTCGGAATAGCAAAGAAGGCAGCCGCATTTGTTTTAGCAAGGATGAATTAAAGGCGGAGAGATCAAGAGGAGAATTTGTTTTCTTGTCTTCGACATCTTCCTATCCAGCAGTGGAATATTTCTGCAGAATCCTGCAAGTGAGAGGGAGAGGCCGGCTGGCCAACTCTTTGAAAGAGTCTCTCCCTGGACAAAGCTTCGTTTTGGAGCTCAAATTAATTTCTCATTTACGAAAGAGAGATTTATCTTAAAACTAGATTGTTTTGGAGCTCAAAGTAATATCTCCTTTATGAAAGAGAGATTTATCCAAACACAGTTCTTTATCAGAAGCCTTTTCATCAAAATCCAAGTGTTCTGGACCTCCGGAAAGCCTAGTATCTCATATCCGTATATATGATCGAGTACATAAAAAAAATTTATCTCAATATTTAGCTGTTTAATCTTTTTACAGGATAATTGTGACCCTTTTATATCACCTCTCTATATATTCTACCTAATTTGGGGAGACTTCAGCAGATGCGTGGAGGAAGAAGAGCTTGAAGTCACAGTCACCTTCGATGAGTACTCGGTGGTAGTAGTGCTATTAGAAGGTGAAACCGTTCCACTAGAAGTGGGAAGAGTACTAACCGCGCCATTACTGGAGCTTGTATATAAGAACTGGGGCATATTCATGAGAGGAGTGAGATACACAGGAACAGGGTGCTGAGATGGAAGATTGGGCAATGGAGCCTGAAGACTCAGAACATTGATCACTTGTCTAATAGATGGCCGGAAAGTGTAATCCGGGTGAGTGCACCACAGACCCACCACCATTAAGCACTCCATCTGCTCCACATTTAAATCCTCACCCAGTCTCTCATCCCCTGCTTCCAGTATTCTTCCTCTTCCATACAGGTTCCAGACCCAGTCCACCAGCCTCACCTTCTCTGGTTCTGCTCTGAGTTCAACAGGTCTTCTCCCACAAGCAATTTCCAGAGCCACTACTCCGAAACTATAAACGTCCGATTCTTTACTGGCCTTGCCGGTGGTGGCGCACTCTGGGGCTAAGTACCCCTTCGTCCCTGCCAAGACTGTGGTCTCTGATCCAACCTGATCATGGTCCACCAGCCTCGCCAGTCCGAAATCTCCCAGTTTCGCATTGAAGCTCGAATCAAGCATGATATTGCTCGACTTGATATCCCTGTGTACCACACACTGCTCCCACTCTTCGTGCAAATAAAGCAGAGAAGAGGCCAGCCCGAGTGCTATTCTGTGCCTGACGTCCCACGGAAGCAGGCCTTTCCCCCCGAAGAGATACGAGTCGAGGCTGCCGTTTGGTAGAAACTCGTAAACGAGGAGTAGTTCCCCGCGTTCATGGCACCAGCCCACGAGCTGTACCAAGTTTCTGTGTCTCAAACGACTGATGATCTTTACTTCGGAGACGTACTCCTTTTTCCCCTGTTTCGACCCCCGAGAGACCCGTTTAACGGCGACAGCCATGTTCGATTCTTTCAGGTAACCTTTGTAGACACCACCGAAGCCTCCTTCTCCTAGTTTACCTTCCTCGGAGAAATCGTTCGTAGCAGAGGCTAATTCCTTGTAGGTGAACTTCCTGGGCCCTGTTCCTCTTTCGAATTCGTCGTTCATGGCCAAGTCCAAGTCGCCGTCTTCTTCTCCGCCGGTTCCGGACCTCTTCCTTCTCCATAAAATAAACCCGGCTAAAACCAAACCACAGCATATCACACCTGCAACCACAGACAATAATACTACCGCTAAACCTGTATTCTTCTTCTTCTTCACTTTCTGTCCCTCTGTATCGTCCTGCAAGGTCGAGGAGAATTCCCAAGAAAGAACGTTGTGAATCTCAACAAATCTGCCAGTGGAAGCCGAGAAGCCCACATAAACCCACTCAGGTAGAAAATCCCGCAAATCGATTATGTAAAAGAGACTAGAATTGCCGCGGAAAACAGGATTTTGGGCGTAACTGAGAAAAACGCTTAAATTTCTCGTAGTTGCATTGTAACTGATCCACGCATTAGCCAAAGAGCCATTCTTGATGCTGCTCTTCCATGTAACATTCACCCTCGACTGAACCGAATTCACGTCGATGCCGACATGATCGGGACTTGGATCCCACCTGTTCTTAAAGCTGTCGAATTCAACGGCCACAACTTGATTTGCGGAGGAATTGAGAGCAGAGCTTTGGTTGAACAGACCAATGAACCCTCCCGCCGAAGCCTCGGGAATGTAAGACCCATTGGAGACAAGAAAGAATGCAAGCCCGTCGCCGTAATTGGATTCGTCTACTGATTTCATGATGAAGGAGAAGTGGGTTTCGAAATCGGTGAGCTTCCCGGATGCTGAGTCCCAGAGGTGGAGGGGATCCCTGTACACGGCTCTACCGACGCTTTGGTTGATGGGTTGGTCAAGTTGGTTCTTGGTGAGTTGGATAACTCCGTTTGATGTAAATGCATCTTTTAGGTAGTCGATGTTGTCTGTAGCCTTCCCAAACTGGGAGAGATTGAAAGAAAGAGGACTTGCAGAGGGAGGAAACAGTAAGAAGAAGAAGATGAATGTAGGGAAGAAGGCAGTTTCGGAGGTGCTGAGAGCCATGCCACAAGGTAGAGAGTTGCCAGACAACTGTGGAGTAGGGGAAGTGGTTCCTCTAAACCCACCCTTGAAAGCTATTAAAGTTGGGACGCTTTTGTCTGGTTTCGGAGACGATCAGAGCAGAAATAAGACTCGTTCCAAGACAAAATGAACGGCGTTTGGCTTTGGTTTGAATCTCACTGGCTTGACTGGAAACGGCAGATCCTCCATTCTTTCAAATCTCCACCAGTAGGCAAACAAGAAAGGCCGTCGCAGCGATCAAGTCCCTCCTGGCATCACCCGGAAGCCGACGGTATTTGGATTCCTTTGAATTGATAGGAAACGAACACCTCGTCCGAATGAAGGAGAAATGGCTGGCCAGATGTGCTATGAATCGAGCATCAGACATGATCATTCCTTAATATAATCAAGGTGGACTTTTTTATCTCTCTTCTGTCTGTAGTCTTGGCCCTTGACATTTGTCGGTTGCTGCTGGAATTGAAACCTACCATGAAAAGATATAGAAGAATACATGTTTCTTTATGCTCGGGAGAGGAATGCATCAGACGGATTCGTACCCAAGTTAGACGACGGTTTCAAAATCAAATGCATTAGGAAGACCTGTAATCACTGGCACTGAATTCTGTTTCTTTATATGATTGACGCTTTCAGTTGATTTGGCCAGAGTTTTCAGCTTCAACTCTGATCTCATTTCTCTTTACTTTGTCAACTACTACTTTGGTTGCTTAGTTGGCCTACTCGATAAGGTCATCTTCCTGTCTCGTGAGTCCCTACCCAAGAAAAATATTATCACCAGGATTTGTAGCTCAATAAACTTCAAACAAACATCTTAATTTCTCTTTTACCCATTTTTAGATACTATTTTTACATTGCATCTCTGCATTATCGCTGCGCTCGCACACAGTAAATTTTTTTTTTTTTTAAAAAAAAGAAAGAAAGAAAAAAAGAAAGAAATTGCTTGCAGCACACTAGACGCCAAACCCTAATTCAACCATTCGAGAAATGCATATTTGCATTCTGCTTGACCTTTCCTTTCATTTGAATGATAGATCAGGTGTTACAGAGAATCTCTTGAGGGAAAACTTCACCTTCAGCTTTATGGGCGAAAAATCCTCTAGGAGGTTTTACCTACTCATCTATGCAATCATAGAAAGGCAACTTTGTTTGAAACTCTTTGAAGTGTCTTGAACTGAACCTTCAGTTTCTTAATTCCCATTTTCATCAAATTTACAGTGTTGTACCAAAACCACATCTACCAAGGTTTCAGTTTACTCCTAGGCCACTACTACTCGTCATGAAAAACCAAAGTTATGATTAACAACCACTCGTCTAGGCCTACAAAAAGTGTTCTACATAGGTTAACAACCGGCCTAAGCTTCCGCCAAATGTTAGATGGATCTAAATCTATTAATATTAACACTTTCAATCAGGAAGTAATAGAAAAGGCATAATAACCCAATTAATGATGCTTATTGAAGCAACAAAGTGAACAAACGGTGACATCCTTTTATTTGTAGGCTTCACGATCTAGCAATTTCAGAAGCATAGCCTGAAACAAGCAACATGTCATTTTAGCCCATTAAAATGAAAAAACTTGTAAAAGCAGCTCTACATAACATTTCACATTATCTACTTAATGTCAAGAAAATTAAAATATAAACGAGTACGACACAGGAGCATTAAAAAGGAGATTCTCAGGAATAACTCACTGGACATGAACGATTTAATCTCAGTCCCTGACTAAGCTCTTGTGGTGATATCAGAAGTTTCACTGGACGAAACTCAATGGAGTGAGTCTGGACCCTACCATCAACAAATCCAACCAACTCTCGCTCTAAAAGGTGCTCAAATGCCTGGCAAAAAAGATCCATGGTTACAATGCAGAGAACACTAGCATGGTAGTTCATATGTTATACCTCAGATACAAAACCTCCAATAAAAATTTATTTAGCAAAAACATCAAGCTCCAGCAATCCACTAATAAAGAGAATTAACAGCAACAACCACAGAATGCTTCGTCTCCCGCCAGCTGCATCTTGCACTAGAAACATAAACTCGGATGTGTTCTAGATGAAGTATCTAAAAGCATGGATTGGAAAATTTTGTGGATTGCTAGTTTGCAAATTCTCGTCATTGAGTGGGCTTCACAATGTGTGTACCTGTTTCTATGTGCTCAGTGAAGGAAAATAAAAAATACAACCATTCTTATGAAATTAACCCACCCTTAAACAGACGCAGTGTGCATAATGATCAGATGTTTGATAGGTATCATGAACAGCTCTGTACTCTGCCAGAAACAACCAATAAATTGCAACAATCATATATCACAAAGAGGACAAGAAAAAAAAAAAATTAAAAGAAAGCACTTTCAATCCAACCTTTCATTGTGGAATTGAAATTGTACGTGTTTTGCTCCTTAACCTCCAACCTGTTCATGCAAACCAGGATATAGAGCTCTAAAACAGAAGCATCTGCCAAAAGGTTAAATATGAGTTTGTGATGTCAAAAGAAATACCTTTAAAATAATCAACATGTAAAGGCCAAAGTCATCGTCGCTCAATATATATTTACAAAGCCCAATTTCATGTCCCATTGTTCCTTGAATACAAAATTGAACAAGCTCATTAACCTTGTAGAATTTCAAGCTTAGGTTGCCTATGAACACAATGACTAGCAGCCACAAAGTTCGCAAGAGATAGGTATCCAGGCTCCAAATTCATAGAACAAACTGCATGAAATCTGAAGGAAGAAAAAAGCTCAAAATGAGTTTCCAAAAACTGCAACCATATTCTTAGTACACCCAATTGATTTACATTCATGTTGAACACGAACCAACTTACAGGAATCTAGTCAGTTGGCTGATACTGTTATCGCAGTTTGAGAATGAATTCAGGACATCTATAAGTTTTGGATCCGTCAACAATTTCTGAAGGATGTCAAGACCTAACAGATCAATGACATACAAACATACAAACTATGGCAGATTACGTCAAAACTACGTCCTTTTGTAAACTGAAATATTTTCTGCATTCTAATAAAGAACAACGCCAGAGATTAAATAGATGATTTGCACAGGAATTCTTCTGAAACAGAATGGTTTTATGCCAACCAGATAAAAACCTGAATATGATCATAACTTTGGATTTGAAAATCAAGAGAATTTGCAACAGGACATGAGTGGAACTTTCTCTGGCACATAAACAATCAACATCTAGTGCTTACCAAATTTGCAAAAGTCAAACCTACTCTTTACATTCAGGTAGGAGATAAAACCAACACAATGGGTTGGTCCAACCAGCAGAATAGCTGGATCAACTAGACAGGAGCAGCTGCGCCAGAGATTAAATAGATGATTTGCACAGGAATTCTTCTGAAACAGAATGGTTTTATGCCAACCAGATAAAAACCTGAATATGATCATAACTTTGGATTTGAAAATCAAGAGAATTTGCAACAGGACATGAGTGGAACTTTCTCTGGCACATAAACAATCAACATCTAGTGCTTACCAAATTTGCAAAAGTCAAACCTACTCTTTACATTCAGGTAGGAGATAAAACCAACACAATGGGTTGGTCCAACCAGCAGAATAGCTGGATCAACTAGACAGGAGCAGCTGCTTTGAAAACCTATTTACACAATGGCAGAGACAGGGGGGGGCAAGGGGGGGCCATGGCCCCCCCAAACATTTACCAAACCCTTATATAGGGTAAGGTATATAAGTCCCCCACCCACCTATTTTAAAATATGAAGAGAGAGAGAGGAAATGAGAGAGATAGAGAGGAAATAAGCGAGAGAGAGAGAGAGAGAGAGAGAGAAATGAGAGAGAGAGAGAGAGAGAGAGAGAGAGAAATCAGAGAGAAGAGAGAGAGAATCAGAGAGAGAGAGAAAGGAAAGAGAGAGAAAGAGGAAATGAGAGAGAAGAAATGAGAGAGAGAGAGAGAAGAAATGAAATGAGAGAGAGAAATGAGAGAGAGAGAGAAGAAATGAGAGAGAGAGAGAGAGGAAATGAGAGAGAGAGAGAGAGATGAAATCAGAGAGAGAGAAATGAGAGAGAGGAAAATGAGAGAGAAACGATAAAGGAATTACATGAAAAGTCTTAAGGAAATGATATATTATATTAGGATTATGAAACCCCATATATTAAATCATAAAAATGAGATAAGACATTAGAGAGGAAATGAGATAGGAAAAGAGAAATGAGAGAAATAAAATGAGAAAAATGAGGAAATGAAATGAGAATGAAATAATAGAGAGAAAAAATGAGAGAGAGAGAAATGAGAGAAAGAGATAAATGAGAGAGGGCAAATTAGAGAGAGAGTGCAAATGAGAAAGAGGGAGTGAGAGAACACAAATAAGAGAGAAAGAGAGCAAGAGAGAGAAATAGAGTAAATGAGAGGGCAAATGAGAAAGAGAGAAAGAGTACATATATATTATGTGTATATCATATGCCCTTTACTTTTTCTTTGTGCCCCCCCAAATTTTTTTTTTCTGGCTCCGCCACTGTAGTTACATGAAATGAGAGTTTTCAAAGCCAATGAGCGGAGTTAGCGGCAGGGGTTCATAGATACTAAAGAATGAATAATTAATTGGTCATGCACATCGCAGGAATTTTAAGGACATGGGAGGATCCGCATTGTGCAGCCCCAGGAAATCAGTGGCTGATCCTTATGGTTCTTATTTCCCTCCTAGAATGGTTTCTCGGTCCCCACCTTCGAGAGGTAAGATCAAGCTAAATTTCAATGGTGCTTCATTAGGAAAGCCAGGTCCAGCAGATTTTGGTGGAGCTTTCAGGGACCATTTAGGCGCTGTATTATCATAATTCTGACATGCCTTAGGGCTTTGTAATGCAGTTTCAGCTGCAGCTAGGATCCTCTTCATGGACTCAAGATCTTCAAAGCCTTTCATGTAAATCAGATTGTCCATGGAGATTCCACCTGGCATTTTGGGAGATATTTGATCTTGTAAAAGACAGTAATATTTGGTCTTCTATTCCCATTCTGCTAATTCTTCAGCAGATGGGCATACCAAAGGCGAGGGTTTCCCCCAAGCCCTTGTCGTAAGCGGGCCCTCCTAGTTTGGTTTCGCGGTTCACTATAGTTCACTTTCTACATTAACAAGTACAAATGCAACGTGGCAGCTTTCAATAATTTTAAAAAAATCAGAAAGCAACTTTGTAAGTTTAATTGGTTAGTAATTTGCTTTGGTGATTATGTGTGTGTTGATGTATAAACATCAGCTTCTCTTTAGCTAAGCAGAAATTATAAGACGGACTAATCGCATTGACCAAATCTGCTCAAACATTTTGTTCTCAACAAGTCATCTTTTAAGATATTGAATGAATTTTAGGATTTCCAAAACATGGTTAAGGAAAATAAAAAATAAATAATTGAATCCCTCCATACTTTGTTCCAGAAGAAATCTTGCTAAAATTTCCTAGTAAGATAAATTTATAGATATGCCTTGCAAATATTTCCTCTCCTAGCATGTCTGGTCATGTCAATCTTGCATATTGCAATATAATAGTAGGGAAACATGCTTGGTCAGGATGATCTTCATTGATAATCAGAGTCCTAGTAATCTGGACTGCTTTTAACTTAAGTTTCTCGCTTTTATGATTGAAAAGCAGAATATTTCACTCACAGAAGATAAAAGAGGCCTTCTCAAAAGGATACTTGGAGTTTTGAGTTGAAGTCAGCGACATATTTCAGAGGCAAATTGGAATCTTGTGGCAAAGACAGTAAATACTCCAAGAATCTGCAGTACCAGAATGATGAAAAAAGCTCAGACATTCTAGAGGTAAATGCTAGAATATTTAAAGGATTGAGATACATAAATCTAAAGAATAAAATGCAAACCTTTGCAAATCACCCCTGTTTGGGGGAAGAAACAATAGCTTACGATGTGAGAATCGAGACCTTACTCTCTTTTCTAGGAGTTGGTCTGCATCCTGTGCAAAGAAGCATGCCCAGTTTCATGAGAATTGGAGTCATAAATATTGTAATAAAAACTTTTTGAGTTTTGAGGAATAGGATGGAAAAGAGGAGAGAATCAAGAAATGTGAGTTTTGCAGTTGTCACGTGGTGGATGAAATGGTAGTAAGGCATTGACCACCACTCTGGTCCTATAAATATTCACTTAGGTGAAAATATCACAAGGTTCCTCTGATACACATAAATACATGTCTATCGACTTATAAATGACAATGATTATCTTTACTCATTTAGGAAGATTAGTATACCTAACAACAAGATACTAACTATGCTGAAGATCAATTGCAAACTTGCCAAGAACTTCACTCTTTAAACAGAGAAACCCCTATGCTTCTCGTGAATACTTGAACCCAGTAAACTCCTATGCTTCTTGTGAAGACTTGAACCCAATAAACTCCTATGCTACTTGTGAAAGACTTGAACCCAAGACCTCCGTTCCTCCACCCTTAGTAGTGCAGTTATATCAAAAACCATGTGTCTGCCAATAAATGTGAATAATGGCTATGTCTGGTTTTTTCAAGTTTTTTCCCTAATCTGTTCTCCATCTCTGCAAAGGTTCTTTCTGATTAGTCATTTGCACCCTAACTTCCAAAGCAGACTGCTCATCAACAAGCAAAGAGGAATAGACACATGGATAGAGCATGAAATTAATAGAGGTCTACACTTATTATTCTAATCACAAGCTACAAACTGGTCTTTTCTTTCAACAGTATCAGTCCCATGACAGTGCTGTACAATATGCTTGTATTTCTACTGTTACTCTTTGACCATGTAACATTGAATTCATCAATAAAAAGCCAAAAGGTATCACAGCTTTCAAAAAAAAAGTCCCACGAGGTGAAATAAAAGTCTTCAGGAAAAATTTCCTGATGAAGGCCGCTTCCAACTTTCAGATGTTCTGTTCAAAATCAAGGCAAAGAGGGTTGCATTACCCCCCAAAATTTGTCCAGACAAACATACATAAACATCAAGGTACAAAATTTTGTTTATACCGGGGCAGGGGAATCCAGTGATTGTTTTCATATTTCAGTTGGAAAAGAGAAGTCTATGAAGAGCATACCAAACGGCAACTAACACCAATTACTACAGCCTGAGATGTCAGAGACTGTAAAGCATCTAGCAAACTATAAAGTAACCGCTGCTTTCCCTACAAAAAACAGAGAAACAGGGAATGTAGCAAAATAGGAACTAAACGAAATCACAAAATCAATTGTCTCACCAAGGAGTACGTTTTACTGTCATACACAGGAGTAAGGCAATAGGCAAACCTGGGTGAAAAGATCAAACTCATCCAACACAAATATGATTGTCTTATGAGCTAATCCGCACTCTCTGAAACAAAGCCCATCCCAAATGAGTAATTTCAAAACAGAAAGGGTATCAATTCCTCCCTGAAATGGAAATGCTCAACGAAACAATTTTTTTTTAATATGAAGAGTAATTGGAAGATATGTGATGATAGGATGTCCAACTAAAAGTCATCTTTTCACATAAACTCACCGCAACATTGCAATCACAAATTGTGAGTTGTCATCGAACGATGCCTACAAATCAAGTGGTGCTAAAGGATTTCAACTTTTCCTATTCATGAAATGAAAGATAAAACTCAACATGGCTAAACAGAAACTATTGGGTAAAAGCAGATTGTTACCATTTTTGAGAATATCAATTGGTGTTCCAAACATAATTGCTTTGCGATTTCCTGGGATTTGGTCAAATATGAAGATTAAAATCAATGAAAGATGAAACATACCTCAAACAATTTAACCTCCACTTATATTGACTATGTTAGAACCCTTTCCCTCCATCCCCCATGTAGTCTTCGAGCAAATAAGGAAAATCCACACATAGAATTTCAGTATAACTAATTGGAAGTGTTTCACCACCACTTTCGTTTCCTATTTTCATTATTTTGGAGAGCATTGAAGCCACACACTCAAGAGGAGAAGGAACAGTTGAACTTTTCATAATTTTTTAGATTAAAGTCTAATAACTCAATAATCTAATTATTCATATTACAATCAGAAGCCAATAGAGCCTCTTCCCTTATAATGAATCAAAAACATAAAGCAAAGTTCCTAATCTACCCTTTCATGAACAGAAACTTGTAACAATCATGGTAGCAACTTGCCCTTAAGTTCATTCATACTACTTTCACAAAAGTCATTGCCGCCACTGCTGATTGAAAGAATTGAATCATGCCTAGTTCATAGATTGTTAGCCATTTCCTTTATCCATGTTCCCAAGCAACGCATTGACGGCTATCTCCCAGTTCGCAATTGGGAGTTAGCGGCTAACTCCCAATTAGCAATTGGGAGTTAGGGGGAAGCCACCATATAAAATGTAGTTTTATCCTGATAAACTGACTAGAGAGTCCCAGACTCGGCAAAGCATAAATTTTGTTAGCCTTCCGGTTAATGGCTCTGTTTTTGGCAGGTTAAATACACAAAACCCAAGAAAATGTTCAACTTCTATCCCCTAAAGTCAAAGAAAAATATAACACCAGAAAGTATCCCACACCTTTTACAGTATTGATTTTCTGTACATGTTAAGAGATCACAAGCTAACGTTGATTGGCAAACAAATTTAAAACAATGATGACAGGTAAAACAAAGTAATAGGTATAATATTGTATAAACTTCACCTTTAATGCACAATTGTCATCACTATGCAATAGCCCGTTCAATTTCACCTGCAAAATGAATAAAATAAGATAAAAGATTTGGATGTCTGTTTTCCTTAGTTATAATAATACATTGTAAATATCTACAGTAAAAAAAATCAAGCAAAGAATCAATACAATGAGTAACAAACAGCTTGAATAAAGTAAACTAGGAAAGACATACAATGAAAACCTTATACAAAAAGAGAAGAGTAAACGTACGTACCAAAGATATCATGTCAGGGTATACCATCTGTAGATCTCTTAAAACAAGCTCCAATACCTTCAGGGTAGAAAACAAGATGACCATTATAATATATCCAAAAAGATGAAAGAAAGCACTCCTTTCATTGAGATAGGTAAAATACAGCATTTTTCCCACAGCCACGGGGTCCCAGGAGAAGGATGGAGTTGTTGCATGACTCGGTAATGGAACTGGATATAATGAACTTCAGCTTGCTGAAACTCAAAGTTAGAGATCTGTGAGATATTAAAGAGAAACAAAAAAAAAAGGGAAAAAAAACGCTACTTTAAACTTCGGACATAAAAACCACCTGTAATTACTATCAGGGGAATTTATTGTCTTTGAGAAAATGAAACTAGGGTCACACAGTCTACTTCTAAGGAGATTGATGGCTCTTGCACTGGGGCTGCCTCCTCCCATTGCAAGAGATAGTTTTGTTAATTTGGAACAGCTGTTAAGTTTATCTCGCACCAGTCAGTAGCCTAAAACATTCTGCCACAAACAAATGAAGTTAGGATAGAGATCAAGCTCATCAGCTCTTTGGTGAACAAAGCTAAAAAATTAGAATATCAAATGCTGCAGAAGTGATAGTAGTATATTACAAACAATACAGAAGCTAAAACAAGAAAAAACATAAATATACTAGATAAATGTATTAGACTCTTTTTCTTTTATTTAAATATTAGTCTTAAACAATCTCGCACTCACCCCAATCCCGACCACGGGGTATATCAATATCGCCGCGGAATCGGAAAAACACCACGAAGCAAGCAGCATCAAGGACCGATGCGAGGATAAGATAGGCTTTTTCCCTCGGTGTGGCCTTTGGAAATTCTCCAGGTCTCGCACCAAGGAGTGTGGTTGTTTCAGAAGAGAGAGAGAGAGAGAGAGAGAGAGAGAGAGAGAGAGAGAGAGAGAGAGAGAGAGAGAGAGAGAGAGAGAGAGAGAGAGAGAGAGAGAGAGAGAGAGAGAGAGAGAGAGAGAGAGAGAGAGAGAGAGAGAGATCCTCAGAGAGCAGACTTGGAGAGAGAGAGAGAGAGAGAGAGAAAGAGAATGTTTTGAAAACCGAACCGGTCATTGAACCGATGGGAGGTCCGATTTTGGTTTAACCGGTTCAATCGGGTTCAACCGGTGGTTAGACCGGATATGCATTATTTTTAAAACAGTGATTTAAACATAATTTATGGTGATTTTATAAAAAACAATAGAGAAAATAGTATAAAAAATGACTGATATACTCTCTTTCATATATGGTAGACCTAAGATAATTTGACTTTCTACAATATATACTAAGACATTCATTTCATACCGATGGGAGGTCCGATTTTGATAAACCTCAATCGATCCAACAGTGATTTAAACATAATATATCCTGTAATCACCCCTAATTTTTATAAAAATTCTCCTTTTCATATATGGTAGTCAACCCTCATTTCCATCTCCTCGATTTCCTTCTCTCTTCCCCCCTCGGTATATCCTGTAATCACCCCTACCGATTCCCTTCACCTCGACTCCCATTTCTCTTCCGCCATTCCCTTCACCTCATTTAAATTTCCGCCCTCTTTCGACCCTCCTTTCGTTCTTTTCCTCATCGATCCCCTAAACTCATCGCGGTCTACTTTTCGGCGTAATCGACCGGCGCCAACTTTGAGATCAGCATTGTCAACGTGGAAATCAACCATCGCGGGCAAAGCAAAGTTGCCTCTACTTCAATCGCAAAGCAAAGCATGAAGCAGTTAAGAAAGAAAAATAGAAAGAACATACCTGGACGCAGAAGGAACAAAACCAAAACTTTGAGTTTCCATTCTGTGCTTCAAAATCTGGTTTTGGGTAAGTCGCAAAGCCGTTCCCTTCCCGAAAAGAGTCGTTCCCGATTCCCCTTGCGATTTAGCTTTTAAAGTTTAAACCTAGAAGGTGGACCAAACCGACCAACAGTAACTAAACCGGTTGAACTGGTTCGGTCGGTTCAACGGTTTAGTGGTTGAACCGATCAAACCGGCCGGGTCGTCCGGTTTTTCCCTCTCTTACGGTTTTTACTTTAAACCAACCGTTTTAAGTCCCAGTTTCGGTTGAATCGGGTCGAACCGGTCCGGTCGGTTCGGTTTTTAAAACACTGGGCTAAAGACATATTTATATAATTCCATTAATACTTTTTTCCCAATTTTTTTATTTTAATTTTCAATTATATCCCAAGCAATGTTATCACTTATCAGACCCGACCTGGACCCTAATCCGGAAAAGTGTCCGGGCCGGTCAACCGGTTCAACCGGGTTAGCCCTCGGTTGAACCGGTATGACATCATTTAATTAATATAAAATTTAAGACTAATAAAAACCTTCGATTCATAAAGCTTGTATACGGGAAGATGCAGCAAACGTAATGAAATTGAATGGAATTCATGAAATCATAAAAATACAAAAACAAAAGTATAGACTTACACGTAACATCAGTCAACATTCAACGACGAGCATGACAACAATTAAATAAGAAATAAAGAGATTATACGTAAATTCGAGAGAGGTGAATCCCATAGTTGATCATGAAACTTAAATCACAGAAACTTGTCTTTGGATATACAAGATCAGCGACCAACAGGCAGACTCGTATACGTTATTGAGCCATGGCTAGATTGACTCTCTGAGGTCGTTTGAGCGGCGCGGTACACAGGTATTGGCATGGTTTGTGGAAGTTGAGGCACTGCGGCCTCAAAACTGAGAACCTGAATCGCCTGTTTGATAAAAGGCCTGAGAGAGTGATCAGGGTGAGCACACCACAGACCCACAACCATCAACCTCTCCATCTGTCTCAAATCAAAATCAGTTCCCAGTTTTCTATCCACAGCTTCCATAAGCCGATCATTTCCATGGAGCTCCCACACCCACTCCACCAACCTCACTGTGGATTCGTCGTCTCTAGTTTCCACAGGCTTTCTCCCGCAGGCGATTTCTAAGGCAACGACTCCAAAGCTGTAGACGTCCGATTCTTTGCTGGCCTTGCCTTCGTTGATGTACTCCGGTGCCAAGTATCCCCACGTACCAGCGAGGCCAGTAGTCCTGGGTCCGACCTCGTGGTCCATGAGTCTGGCGAGCCCGAAATCGCCTAGCTTTGCATTGAACCCAGAATCCAGCATTACGTTGCTGGACTTGATGTCTCTGTGAATCACACACTGTTCCCACTCGTCATGAAGGTAGAGCAGTGCAGAAGCCAAACCGAGAGCAACCTTGTACCTGATTTCCCATGTCAGCTGGGGGTTACTCCTTTTACCAAAGAGATGGGTGTCAAGGCTTCTATTAGGCATGAACTCGTAGACGAGGAGAAATTGCCCCTGTTCATGGCACCAACCGATTAGCCTCACCAGATTCCGGTGCCTCAAGCTGCTGATAACCTTCACTTCGGTTAAATACTCTTTCTTCCCCTGTCTAGACCCACTTGAGATCTTCTTCACTGCAACGAACATGTCGAAACCTGTTAAATATCCCTTGTAAACGCTCCCAAACCCGCCTTCCCCCAGCTTCCTTTCTTCAGAGAAGCCGTTTGTTGCTGCAGAAAGCTCTTCGTAATAAAATTTTTTAGGCCAGGCTCCTCTCTCCAGATCGTCATTCATCGATGTGAGACCTCCTGTTTGTTTCCCCCTCTTTGTTCTCCACAGCATCAGTAACCCTGCTATAATCAACCCACAAGCGAAAACAGCACCCCAACTGGTCGCGAATCCCACCATCCATTTATTCACTTCCCCCTTCTTCTTCCCTCCAACGGCCGTGACATCTCTCTCCTTCATCTCCAAAGTCGAGTTGAACTCCCAAGAATAAACCTTGTTCGACTCCACGTACATACCAGTGGCAGCAGAGAACCCAATCGTGACCCACTCGGGCAAAATTTTTCGAAGATCAACTCCGTAGGAGAAGTTATAGTACTTCCCATCGAAAATTGGGTTCTCGTTATATGTCAAGAAAACGCTCAATCTCTTGTTTTTCGAGCTGTAATCGACCCAAGCATTAGCCCTGACCTCGCTATGTAGGCTAGCGTTCCATGGCACATAAGCCGCAGACCCAAGAGTGTTAACACAAATGCCCACATGGGGGACCGGAGGATCCCACTCGTTATTAACGTAGGAATCGAACTCAACCGCAACGATTTGGTTCTGGGAAGGGGTGCCGAGGGTGGTGGTGTTGAACATACCCATGAATCCGCCATTAGAGTTCTCCGGGGTCTCGAAGTTGACAGGGGCAAGGTAGAAGACGAGGCCGTGCCCGTAATTTATGGCCCCAAGAGTGTCAATGGAGAAAGAGAAGCGAGTCCTGAAATCGGTGAGTTTTTGTGTAGCCGAGTCCCAAATGGGGATATGTCGGAAATAAGCGGCGCGGCCGACACGGGCTAGATACTCGTACCGGTTCATTTGGATTGCTCCGTTGAATACCTGAGCGTCGCCGTGGAAGTACATGGCGGTGGAGTTTGGATCGAAGCTGGACATGCGGAAAGAAATGGAGGTGCAGAGCGGCAAAAAGAGGAGGAAGATGGACAGACGCAGGGGAACCAAAAACAAACTCGGGGAACTCATTGTTCGATCAGGTATGGTGATGGTTCTTTCCTCACTCCATTCTTAGAGCTGCTTTTGAAGATCAACCCCGAAGAAAATAGTTGCGTTGCTAAGGTCTAAAGCATCATCCAGGCAGGTATCTCTCAACGAATTGACTTCAATTTTCTGGACTGATCATAGCCAGCGGTGCAGAAAAAAAAAATCTTTTTCCAGTTTCCATGATCAAGGTGGTTTAAGGTAGTGATTTCTTAATTCATTTTATGGATGTTTATAATATGCAGCAGTTGACTTTCTGGCCGGCAGGAGGAGCTCGACTTCTATACTGCAGGGCAGATGTCAGAGACGGGTGAAATTAACTCACCCACCATCTCAAACTAAAGTAAATCTTAAGTGACATGAAAAAAAAAAAATTTCAGGCCTTTGACTAATCCTTTTTGAGTTTTGGGATTGCTTCATCTCCTAAAATTATCATTCTTCAGAACATGGTAAGGGTTACAGTTAGCAGAGGATGAACCTCTCGTGGGTTCCTGATCTGCAGATAGAAAAATATTATGAGATAAACCCATTTCTCGATGCATGATTTGGGCTTCCCTTGTCTTCTTATTAAGACCAACTTCCTTGTCTACTTCTTGTTTTGGATCGGAAACTCAATTTTATACTTATCCTTAATCTCCTCACTTGCAAATCAAGGATCCTAAATTTCTCCTAAATTTCTCCTAGATGCATGCATTTGTCATCTTCTTTTGTTTCTTAACGTTACAAGATTAATTAAAAGGCACAGGACCCTTCACTAAGTACAAAACCCCCTTTTGGTGACTGGTTTCTCAAAGCCAGTCCCTAAAGGTTATGTATATCAATTAATTTTTTTTATGGCCACCGGTTTATCGGTGTCAGTCTCAAAAACAATTTTATTTGCAATTGATTTTAATTATCCATCACCAATATTCTCATTTAACGATTGTTATTTCAGTCATTATTTTGGTAAAATATATGGACTGTTGGTATAATCAGTCATTAAAAGGGAAAATATCAGGTGACCGGTAGGTACAGTCGCCATTTCATTATTTTATGTAAGTTAAAGAGAATCGAATGTTAAAGAGACCCTAGGGCGACTGTTTATATCAGTCGATGCATTCATAAATTTTCCATTTCCACTTTCCTTCTCCCCGCGCATGTTCTCCCCGCCAAAATTAAATTCCCATCCTTCATGGCGTGCAAGCTTCCCATCCACCTTCATGGCAGAAATCCATTCGAAGCTGGCTGAAATCGAGATGAGAATCAGGAACCGCCAGCTGAAATCGAGTTGAGAAAGTTTGGGAGCCGACTGGTCGATCGTAGGTCGCCTGTGCTCACCGCTGCAACGGTGTCATCGTTCGGTCGATCGAAGCTCTCATTTCTCCTCCCGTTTGGTCTATCGAAGGTGAGTTAATATATCATTCTCTTCGTTTTCCTAATTTTTATTTGTTTTATTCTCTGTACCTTTACTTCTTCTTCTTCTCCTCCTCCTTCTTCTTCTCCTTCTTCTTCTTCTTCTTCTAATTTCAGTCAATTGTAGGCTTCACGTCGATTCTCTCTGCTCTGTTTCCTTATCATTCCTGCTTAGTGTATTGTTTTGATTCCCTCGGGTCGGCAATACCGCAACATTTGGCCGGATTGGATTGGGTGAGTGGGATATTGTGGTCTCAATGTGTCGAATCAAGTATCAAATATCATCCTATTCTGCTTCTCTCCTCGGCCATGTTATAATTGCAGGTGAAAGGAAACCAGAGAGGGCCTCATGATGCGTTTTCATTAATCATCTCTCTCTCTCTGGTTTTCCTTCACCTGATGGCGCCACCCCCACACCCCATGCTGCCCGGCCGCCGTGGTCCTTAATCATCTGTCACCATTAATAAATTTCAGATTAAATGGCATTGGTCTAAGGAGTTACACAATAAATGGCATTGATGGTGGAGATCATGGGAAAGTGGGACGAGATTTTTTACTCGATGCCAACTTGGTGCCTTCCCTTTCCTTTCAATTAAAAGGCCTCATTTAAGGTCCTCTGTTTTGAGGTTTTATGGTGGTGGAAGCAGTGAAGAGAGACAAACTTTTTGGTCTTATTCTGTTTTTACTCGTTTTGTTCTGATTTTCATCTATCTCTCTTTTAACCATCTTTAACTCGATCGTTGTTCCCAATATGTCTTATTTCAGCTTATTTCTTGCATTGGGGTGAACGATGTTTATCCATTTTTTTGGCATATTTCTTGCATTGGGGTGAACGATGTGGTTCTGTTAAGTATTGCAACATGAGGTAGTTAGAAATATGAAGCAAAATACATTCTGATTCAGCATAAGTTTGAGCAGCTTATATTATTTACAGCAGACTCTCTGTGAATCCCCCATAAGTTTTTTAAAATTTTAATTTGGTTAAATGTTCAAGTGCAGAGAAATAGATGGGACTTCTTTGTATTTCTTCGTATGGCAACCATTACTGGATCTGTTAGTGGTGCTGTTGCAATTCAGAGTATGTGGTACTCATTAACATTCATGTCCATATTTTATTAACAAACATTCCTACTCTGCGAGACTAACCCTCAAGTGGCAGGGATGTGGACAGACCCAGCAGTTTTTCCAACTTCCATAACATGGTTTCACCGCATGCTGATCATTCATCCGGGTGCTGTCATTTTTCTATTTATGGATTTTATTTTATGGATTGCAGCTACAACTTTGGCTATATCTCAGGGTTCGCAGGTAATTATTGGTTAGTGGATTTACTCTGCAAGGTGTCTTCTCACTTGGAGTAGTAGTGCTTTTAGACTTATTTTTATTTTTGAATTGGGTGCATTTAGACTCTTTTTTTTTTTTTTTTTTTTGAGTGCTTTTATACTCTTTTTTTTTTTTTTTGGGTGCTTTAATACTCTTCATTTAGCTAGATATGATATTGTTTTTACCCTTATGATATATTAGATTTGGAAGGCCTAACTGGTATGAAACCTTTATGGTTTTCAGCCAACTCCAAAGTGAATGATCTGTCAGTGGTTCAAGTTGCACTTAAACCAAGCATTGAGTAATATCTATCAATGGCTAGGTTGTCTAATCAAATTTGCTAGTAAACTTTCGTCTGAAATTATTCATTATAATGAAATTCTGTCCCAACAAAGTGTTGTTATGATCAGATTGAGGAATTTAAAAGTTTTTTACTTTCTTGGGTATTGCTGATTCTCAGCAAACATGGTGCCATCTTCAAAGCCTTATTCTAATGAATTCTTCAAGCCTTTTGGCATCTATTAATACATCTTACTTTCAGAAAAAAAACAGTAACCTTTGCAATATATGTATTCCCTTTGATTAAAATAGACTAACCTTTAGGCTGTAAATTTTGATTTGGTTTAGTTTTTTAAAAAGAATTATTTGTATTTGCCTGCAGATTGCTCGAAACATCACCACCAATGAGTTGGCGAATAGGGGTCGTTATTGGTACTTGCAGGGTTCAGATTGGCCTTTTTACAAACCTTATAATCATGGATTTAGAAAGAACTGCACAGATTTTCTTATACACGGATATACCGATGATGAAAATGTTGTTTCACTGTTAAAGCAACATAACAGGAATTAGAAGCTGAACAGATGAGGTGGTTTTATAGGTCGGGTGTATCTGGCTTTAATAATGCCATCTTCAGCTATGAGAAGGTTGCTTACTTTCTTGAACCAAACTCAAGGTTTAAAGATCAGTTTCTCACCTCACCAAGCATGCTAATTTTGGACTGTTCTGCATTTTTTCATTTCTTATCTGAAGCTGCTGAAGAACTTCCAGAAGTTATCTGCTGATCTACAATATAGTGACTTTCATGTTTCTGTGGAAAAAATAACCAGCTGTAAGTAATTTGTCGTTTGTAAACTTACTGGTCAGGGTTAGTCTTCACAACTTTCGCTGGTTAATATTTTGTATACATGTGTATGTTGCTGCTGTAAGCCTGTAAAATTAGTCTAGAAAGTTATACCTTGCCCTAAGTGGAATAGGGTTGTTTCAATGTTCTATCTCTTGTTTTGCACAACTATCTGTGGCCTATTATCAAATCGAACTATTAGTCCGGCATGTTGGACAACTCGATGAGTTTGCTAAAACGTGGCTGACTTAGTTTGTTATAAATAAACTTTTAAACTTGTATTAAAATATGACAGTAAATAAACTACGTAGCATACATTGTATGATCCATCTATTGGTATTGGAAAGGAGAAGTACAGAATGTCGAAGTATTTGTGGAAAGGGGAAGTACAGGGATACGAGTATTTGTTTTTGGACTAGTATAACTCTTTACAAAATGTTCAACTTAGTATTCTGTTTTGAGAGTTAATATTTACCTAGGAATGAAACTGTTGTGGATTTGTTTGCAGGGATTGGATACTTTGTGCTGCCATTCCTAGTAAGGTACTGTATTCTGATTTAATACTTGTTAATATTTTTTGACTCGTGTTTACTTTGCCATTATTAACTCTTGAGATATAAGTTTCATGTAACATGGTAACTTACTGAGTTCTTCCAGGACTAAGGCAAAATTGGTCTATGCTGGAAGGGGATAACACTGCACCAACAGTAAGGATTATAAGCTGAATACTTTTGATTACTTTTGATTGAATTCGATGTAACATTTCTATTCTTCTTTCATAGCTAAAATTATCTACTTTCAGTTTCTTGCTAAAATTATCTACATTCACTTTCTTGCTGGAGTTTTTATTTCTGCAATCTTTCTTTTACTTGATGGAGAGGTACTCTTCAACGGGTGGACACCTCCTGTTTCTAACTAATTGGTATTTTTTCATCTTTTTAGCTGCTGATATTATTTTTGTGGAGAAACAAACAGATTTCAGCAGCCATACTTGTTGTAGCAACTGTTCTGTGGCTTCTCTTTGAGTGGCTTGGATATCACCTGCTGACTTTTGTCTGCCATGCTCTAATTGTTTCCTTGGGAGTATTGTTCTGCTGGTCCAACGTATCTTGTGCCATCAATAGGTAAGCTTTATCATTGTTTAGAACCTTCTGAAATTTGTCATATGTTTTGAACTTTCAGTGAAGCTGCTTTAGACACCCAGAAAATATTAGCTGAGAGAGCCATCCTTTACATTTAATTGTATTGACTATCTCTGGAAGGTTGGTATACTCCAGTTTGTTTCTGTATCTGAAGTTCAAATGAAAAAACTAGTGATACGCCTAAAATAGAGTCTGAAGGCTGTTTTAGATTCATTTTCAGTAGCTCTCTTACCTCCATTTTTACAGCAAAAAACAGCCTATGTTGGCAACTGTTGCTATTATTTTTAAAATAGCTGGGTTACTGATGTGAGTGCTTTAGGGCCATTGGATGACCACACTCTGTGGTGTTGAGGGTGTACAACTCATTTCAACTACTAGTTGCTGCAAAAAAACCTGAAAGTAAATGAGTATTCTTCTCCATTTTCTTTTCAATCAACAAATCTGGCGTTAATGTGATACACTTAATGCAAGGCATGCATATACTCTCTAACACAATTGCAGTCTTTTACCGAGTTTGCATATGGAATGAACAAGCTTGCCCTTTGTGATTGGGCATTGTTTTGAATAATTTCAGCTGGAGATATTTTGGTGCCTCTTTTCAAGTGAAATTTGCCTGATTCACTTAACAGATGAAATGCCTTGAAAATCGCAAGCTGTTTATTCTTCTGATGGAGAGATTCAATTCGTTTGAGAGATGTATTGTTAGTGGAGTTCCCCTTAGTTTGATGGGTGATGATGTGCTACGCGTACCGAAAGGAGAATTTGCTTCTATCATGGGGTTCATTGCTTCTCAAAGTGCTTCCTTACTATCAATCTCTTTTGCTCCAATACTCAGAAAGTATGCCAAACTTGATTTCTTTATCCCGCCATATTCAGGAATGGCATTTTTATCCTGTTCAAGACATGCTGATATTGCTTCCTCATCCCAGAAGTTTTTAAGCCAGCCAATCTTCCTCATTTGCCTTAGAAGTACCTTTGCTTCTTTGAACTTGTGTTCCTTGCTGAAAATTCTAACAAGTAGTTTATACACATCCAAGGTAAGTTCTAACTTGTGTTCCTTGCTGGAAGTTCTAACAAGTAGTTTATACACATCCAAGGTAAGTTCTAACTTGTGTTCCTTGCTGTAAGTTCTAACTTGTGTTCCTTGCTGTAAGTTCTAACTTGTGTTCCTTGCTGTAAGTTCTAACTTGTGTTCCTTGCTTCTTTGAACTTGTGTTCCTTGCTTCTTTGAACTTGTGTTCTTTGCTTCTTTGAACTTGTGTTCCTTGGTTATTGCAGGTTCTGTGAAATTTGTGGGGAGGCTGCAACGAATATAACTGACTTGGGAGATCAAAGGTTTATGGAGGATTGGAATGAGAGAAGGATTTTGGGCCGAGAAACTAATAGCAGCTCCTATGAGAGGGGCAGGTGCTGGCGTGGACAGCCATTTTGTAATTTCTTAATGGCCTGTTTGGTCATAGCTTTCATACTTCCATGGTTCTTCCGTATAAACATGTTTTAAAGGGCTTAAACAGTAGTACCATATCTCCAATTGTGCAGAATTTTTGGAGCTAACTTTATATACTTTTAGTTTTTTTATAACTTTTTTTTTTGTTATTGGATGGAGTTTTGTTATTTATTACCTTTTTATCAAATTTTAATGAGGGAATTGCATATCTTGTATATCTTGTAATAACAATTTTAAATATATAAAAAAAAATTATAATACAAATAGTGACTGGTTACACCAGTCCCTATTTATACTATAATGGTGACTGGTATGAAGCAACCAGTCACCAAAGGTTACATAAAGGTGACTGGTACAAAGGTACCAGTCACAATAAAACCTCTTAGTGACTGGCAAAAATTAGTCCCCATATGTAACTTATTTGTGACTGACCACCAGTCTCTCACAATGAGTTTTAATAGGGATGCAAACACAATAGGGACTCATATAATCAGTCATCGTAGATTCTTGGTGACTAAAGAATGGGTGACATTTATATAGGGACGGTTTGTCACTCACCCATGTTTTGGTGACTGACCTTTTCGTATTTAAGGATGGGCTTAGTCAGTCTCCAAAAGCCAGGTTTGTACTAGTGCTTCACGAAGATGATTCCATGATCAAATTAATGCAACAAATGTTCAACAACTTACCCAGTCCCCTTCATTTTCCACAAGATCTGATAGAACAAAACGGAAGATGTCAACAAGAACAAGAGAATAAAAATAATTAATTAATATAATTAAGTACCACATTGCACTTCCATTAATGATTTGTGAGTATTAACATACATTCTACAGAGTTCGATTAATCCAAAACAGCATACTCCAATAGGCCGGCGTTCGTTTTGCCATCGATGGGTACTCTAACCCTCGCTCAAACCAATCACATAGCCAACATAACAAAGGGCGTGCACATTTGTTCTTCCTTCAAATGCACATTCAGCTGTACCCCTTCCTCTAAGCAGAGAAGGCCCTTCTCAGGAAACCCAAAACGACAGTTATCAGCACTGAAATAAACGCAGTTCCTCATGCAATTAATGGATGAAGCCAAGAGAGATATACAGTGGTTCTTGTTGAGTATAGAGGGGTGGGGTCCAACCCATGAGTGGGCCCCACCACTTAATCCTTTTTCTCTCTAGGTAAGATAAAAGAACTTAGGGTTTTTTATAAAGGTGACCTTTTCAAGGGAAAAAGTGTGAGAGTGAGGAATCGTGGGGAGAGGAAAAGGAGGGAGAGAGAAGAGAAGAAGAAAAGAGAAAAGAGAGAAAGGAAGGAAGAAGAGAAAAGGAGAAAAGAAGAAGAGAAAGAGGAAAAAAGGAGAAGAGTTTATCATCTTCGTCCAACCCTCAAGACGCATTCTTTGTCTCAAGATCTTTCTCAAGATTCCTTTCTATGCCTCAAATCTCATATTTGGTAAACTCTAGCCTTTGTTGATTGTTGAAAAAGGTTAGAATGACATTGCATGTTGATGATATATGTCTCTTTCCTCTATTATATGTGTAATCCTCAAGTTTGGGTAAAACTTGAGAGATATTCCCATTTGTAATCCCATTTTTCATAGTGGAAGATTACTCGGAGTTGTCCTGTGGTTTTTCCCTTTACACCGAAGGGTTTTCCACGTAAATTTGTGTGTTCTTATGTGCTTAGATGTGCTTGGCAAATTATTTTATGCTTATTTGATGTAGGTTTTTAATTTCTGCATACATGGTGTTTGATGAAATGCTTCCATGAAGTAGTGTGTTGATTTAACACACAATTGACAGCCCACCACCTTTTCTGCAACAAGTGGTATCAAAGCAAGGTTATTTGACTTGTGGTTTATCCAATGGACAATTCAAATATGGCTACTCGAATGATTAGTTTGAATGGAGAAAATTGGATGATATGGAAAGCAAAGATGAAAGATTATTTATTTTGCAGAGATTTGTATGCACCTATTGGAGGAATTAGACCCGAAAAAATATCAGATGATGATTGGAAAATACTTGACAGGAAAGCCGTTGGACATATACGTCAATGGGTAGATAGTATTTTTTATCATGTTTCAAGTGAAGTTTCTGCCAACTCATTGTGGAAGAAATTAGAAGAATTGTATGAGAGAAAGACGGCTGGAAACAAGATTTTTCTTATTAGAAAGCTAGTCAATTTGAAGTATAATGGGAATGGTTCTATTGCACAACACCTAAATGAGGTTAAGAGCATAGTTAACCAATTGACAGCCATGAAGATGACACTTGATGATGAGCTTCAAGCACACTTGTTATTGAGTTCTCTACTGGATAGTTGGGAAACCTTA
Source organism: Aristolochia fimbriata (assembly GCA_019845555.1). Classification (NCBI taxonomy): domain Eukaryota; kingdom Viridiplantae; phylum Streptophyta; class Magnoliopsida; order Piperales; family Aristolochiaceae; genus Aristolochia; species Aristolochia fimbriata. Next base: position 15,225,082 of record CM034084.1, on the reverse strand, counting down.
GTGGTGTCTTTAAGCAACTCAGCTCCGGATGGTGTTTTGAGTATGAGTATTGTCTCTAGTTGCTTGCTGAATGAAGAAACAAAAAGAAAAACACAAAGCTCATCCCACCCTCAAGCATATGTGTTTGAGAATAGAGGTAGAAGCAAAAGTAGAAAACCTCAAGAGAGTGGAAAATATAGAGGAAAGTCAAAGTCAAGAAAAGACCTTGAGTGTTATTTTTGTCACAAGAAAGGACACATCAAAAGTGAGTGTCGGTTCTATAAGAAAGCACAAAATGAAGGAAAAGATGATACCAAAGGAAAAGAGATTGAAAGAGTAGATAACACTACAATGTTAGATGGAGATGTTGCTATCTTGACTTGTGATGTAGATTGTCTTCTTTCATGTGACTTTGAAACAAGTTGGATAGTTGATAGTGGTGCTTCTTTTCATGCTACCCCTCATGCAGAGTATTTCCCCATGCTTAAAATAGGCTACTATGGAACTGTGAAAATGGGGAACACAGATTGTTCAGAAATTAAAGGAAATGAGGACATAGTTATTAAAACTAATCTTGGGTGCAAGATGACTCTCCATGATGTAAGGTATGTCTCATATCTTCGCTTTAACATTATATCTACAGGTGTACTAGATGATGAAGGATTTGAGAGCCATTTTGGCAATGGCAAGTAGAAGCTTTTCAAGGGATCACTTGTACTGGCAAGAGGAATCAAATCATACACCCTTTATATGACTCAATTGGAAGTCATTAATGAGGGTATGACTGCTGCCCTAGAAGGAAACTCATCAAGTTTATGGCACAAGAGACTTGGACACATGAGTGAGAAAGGGTTACAAATTCTAGCAAAGAAGGACCTTTTACCAAAAGGTATGAAAATCTCTCCTTGTGATAATTGTTTGTTTGGTAAACAACATAGAGGTGCCTTTGTTAGAAATGCTCAAAAGAAATATACAAGGATTCTTGACTTTGTTTACTCTGATGTGTGCTCTATGGATGTTAAGTCTCTTGGTAGTGCAGAGTACTTTCTTACTTTTATAGATGATGCTTCCAGGAAGGTATGAGTTTACACTATGAAATTCAAAGGAGAAGTATTTGAGATATTTCAAAGATTTCATGCTATGGTTGAAAAGGAGACAGGTAAGAAACTTAAATGCTTATGTAGTGATAATGGTGGTGAATACATTTCTAAAGCATTTAAAGATTATTGTGCTAAAATGGAATTAGGCATGAGTTGACAGTTCCTAGACCCCTCAACATAATGGTGTAGCTGAAAGGATTAACCGCACCATTGTGGAAAGAGTAAGGTGTATGCTTTCTACAGCTAAACTGCCTAAGTCTTATTGGGGGGAAGTAGTAAGAACTGCAATGTATTTGATTAATTTATCTCCTTCATACCCTTTGGGAGAGGATATTCCTCAAAGAGTATGGACGGGTAAAGAAGTTTCTTAGGCTCATTTACGTGTATTTGGGTGTAAAGCTTTCATGCATATGCCTAAAGAAAATAGGTCAAAGCTTGATTTGAAGTCTATTCCATGTATTTTTGTTGGATATGGAGATGATGAATTTGGATACAGATTATGAGATCCAAAGAACAAGAAGTTGTACAAAAGCAGAGATGTGGTCTTTCATGAAGACAAGACCATAGAAAGCTTTGATAAAGATGATAGAAATTAAAGTGTTACAGAAACTCCATGTTTGTCTCTAATATCTCTCCCTTCACCAGTTATTGAAGAGAGTGAAGAGTTTCATGATGATGATGGTGAGGATGTTATCCAAGAAGATGATGCCCCTAATGATGTTGAGCTGAGGGAGCAACCAAATGAACTATCTCAAGAAGTTGAAGAAGAAACTCCTAGTGAATATCCAGTGGTTGAATAAAAATTGAGAAGATCTCAAAGAGGTAAAATTCTTTCTCAAAATTACCCTTCTAATGAGTATGTTACTCTCACTTATGCAGGTGAACCTAAAAATTTTCAAGAAGCTCTGAAAGATAAAAACAAGAACATGTGGGTGAAAGCTATGCAAGAGGAGATAGAGTCTTTGCATAAGAACCACACATTTGAGTTGGTGAAGGTGCCTAAGGGCAAGAAAACCTTGAAAAAAAAATGGGTTTACAAATTGAAGCAAGAAGGGGAGAGTCAAATCAAGTACAAAGCTAGATTAGTTGTGAAAGGCTTCAGCCAAAAGAAGGGAGTTGATTTTGAAGAAATATTTTTATCCGTTGTGAAGATACCATCAATTAGATTGGTTCTAAGTCTAGCTGCTAGTCTAGACTTAAAGGTTCAACAAATGGATGTCAAAATAGCATTTCTCCATGGTGATTTGGAAGAGGAGATATATATGGAACAACCAGAAGGATTTGAAGTGAAAGGCAAAGAAGATATGGTTTGTAAGTTGAAAAAGAGTCTTTACGGGTTGAAACAAGCCCCAAGACAATGGTATAAGAAGTTTGACTTCTTTATGGTGGGTCAAGGTTATAAAAGAGCATCTACAAACCATTGTGTTTACTTGAAGAAGTTTCCTAATGGTTGTTTTATAATTCTTTTGTTGTATGTTGATGATATGCTAATTGTTGGACAAGATATGAATTTGATTGACAGGTTGAAAAAGGATCTCAGCAAGTCCTTTGATATGAAGGACTTAGGGGCAGCCAAACAAATGTTGGGGATGAAGATCTTTCGTGATAGAGGAAAGAAGAAAATTTGGTTGTCACAACAAAAGTACATTTAAAAAGTACTTGAACGGTTCAACATGAAAGATGCAAAACTGGTAACCACACCACTTGCAAATCATTTCAAGTTAAATTCTCAACAGTGTCCTTCAAGTGAGAAGGAAAAGGAAGTTATGGAGAAGATTCCCTACTCCTCAACAGTAGGCAATTTGATGTATGACATGGTATGTATTAGACCAGACATCGCTTTTGTTGTCGGTGTTGTTAGTAGATTTTTTGCAAATCCAGGCAAAGAACATTGGGCTGCTGTTAAATGGATTCTCAGGTATCTAAAGAACACTAGCAGATTATGTTTGTGTTTTGGAGGCTCAAAACCTATATTAGAAGGTTTTACAAATGCAGATTGGGCAGGTGACCTAGATGGGAGAAAGTCTACTTCTGGTTACTCTTTTACTTTTACAGGGGGAGCCATATCTTGACAATCTAAACTTCAGAAATGCATTGCACTTTCTACTACAGAGGCTGAATATATTGCAGCAACTGAAGCTAGTAAGGAAATGTTGTGGTTGAAAAGGTTGATGGGTGAGATAGGCTTTAAGCAAAAGATGTTTGCAATTCATTGCGATAGTCAAAGTGCTTTAAACTTGAGCAAGAATGTTACTTTTCATAGCAGGACAAAACACATTGATTTGAGGTATCATTGGATTAGAGATGTGTTGGAAAATGATTTGTAATCACTTGAGAAGATTTACACTGACAAGAATACATCAGATATGATGACTAAAGTGGTGACCAAGGAAAAACAGGAGTTGTGCACAGATCTAACCAGTATGGAGTATTATGGTAAGCCCTCCTCATGGTCTGGAGGGGGAGATTATTGAGTATAGAGGGGTGGGGTCCAGCCCATGAGTGGGCCCCACCACTTATTCCCTTTTCTCTCTTAGCCCATGTGAGAGAGAGGGGAAGATAAAAGAACTTAGGGTTTTTTATAAAGGTGACCTTTTCAAGGGGAAAAGGTGTGAGAGTGAGGAATCGTGGGGAGAGGAGAGAAGACAAGAAGAAAAGAGAAAAGAGAGAAAGGAAGGAAGAAGAGAAAATGAGAAAAGAAGAAGAGAAAGAGGAAAAAAGGAGAAGAGCTTATCATCTTCGTCCAACCCTCAAGAAACATTCTTTGTCTCAAGATCTTTCTCAAGATCCTTTTCTATACCTCAAATCTCATATTTGGTAAACTCTAGCCTTTGTTGATTGTTGAAAAAGGTTAGAATGACATTGTATGTTGATGATATATGTCTATTTCCTCTATTATATGTGTAATCCTCAAGTTTGGGCAAAACTTGAGAGATATTCCCATTTGTAAGCCCATTTTTCATAGTGGAAGATTACTCGGAGTTGTCCCGTGGTTTTTCCCTTCACACCGAAGGTTTTTTCACATAAATTTGTGTGTTCTTGTGTGCTTAGATGTGCTTGGCAGATTTTTTTATGCTTCTTTGATGTTGGTTTTTAATTTTTGCATACATGGTGTTTGATGAAACGCTTCCATGAAGTAGTGTGTTGATTTAACACACAATTGACAGCCCACCACCTTTTCCGCAACAGTTCTTACCCACGAACAGAGCTTGATCACCCAATGTATAAAATTGAATCCACACCCACTCTTTTTTGTCCCATCTGTAAACATGGAAACCTGCAGCTCCGTGAACGGTTGATCCAGCTTCTCTAAATCTGCTGACCACGAGTAGATTACCCTGCGATTCGGCTAAATAATGGGCACATAACCAGAGGTCTCGGTCGTGAAGGAAGAAGTCCATGGACTTAATATTAACACAGGGAAGGGGAGCAAGTTTTGTACGTCTCAGTCGTTCCTTCTCCTCATCCACGTCCACCCGTATCAGAACTTCGTCTGATGTGATCCCGTAAAAGCTCGTCCATGTAAAAGATGATATCAACGCTGTAATCATCGTCGCCGTCGAAGTCAACATCCTCAACTTAACTCTTTTATCCCCAATGTGGCATTAAGACAAAAAAATAGAATTAAAATGAAACAAGTCATTTTAAAACTGTACAACAATGAGGAGTCATCAACGTCTTCGTGTACTAATTCGTGCATGGTGTCATTGTTTTACGAGAGTCCACCCGCCGTCGTCATAGCCGGGACGAGAGAGAGCCAGTCCACCCCCCAGTCGGAGGGAAGGGAGAGGTGTTGCTCGGAGACGGGATTCATCAATACGATCGTGTAGTTGAATATTGTCAAGCGGAGTATGAGTACAAGCCAGCAGTGAGAAGAGCCGATCGTCGATGGATGGATCCAGAAAACCTCCGCCATCGTAGTAGTAGGGGTGGAGGTCCTGCACCTTGACGAGTTCTCGATGGTTCCGGTGGAGGAGTTGGGGTCGACCCGAAAGAGGGCGCATTGGTTTGGGTGTGGTTGCTTCCGTCCATGAGAGAATGCGATTTTTTTTTAAATAATTAAAAAAATATAAATTTACACTTTTGACCTGTGTTTTAAAAACCAAACCGAACCGGCTGGTCTGGCCCGGTTGAACCAGAATCGGAGGCCAATCCGGTTCTTATTGACTCACCCCGGTTCACTATAATCAGGATTATTTTTGTCTTTATTTCTATAGAAATATTAAGAAAATATAAAGTATAAGGCATAATATTCAATGGTTGAACCATTGGTCCAACCTGGTTCAACCAGGTTCGACCAAAATCGGACATACTGCCGGTTTGATGGCCAGTTCGGTTTTTAAAACACTGCTTTTGACATTGTTTCAAACTTATTCTAAAAAATGACATAGTCAACGGTTGACCAAGGTTGACAACCTTGGTCAAACACCACAGAGGCGATACGCTGGCGCCATCGTGGCAGCATGCCGCCTAATTTTTTTTTTAAAACAAAAAGATAAAGGCGGTATTGAAATGCTGCCATCCCAAAAAAAAGAAAAAGAGAGGCGGCTTTTCGAAGCCACCTTAAAAAAAATAGAAGAGGCTGCTTCGAAAAATCGCCACACCAGAAAAGCTCGAGGCGGCTTTTCGATGCCGCCTCTCTCGGCACTTAGAAAAATTTGGGCGTCAGGACTTCTGTTCTGGGAAAGAGACTGTAAACATGGAAAGCGGCATTTTTATGCCTCCTTAACTTCAGTTTTGAAGGCGGCATAAGAAAGCCGCCAACAAGGGGTTTCTGAATGCGGCATTTTAATGCCCCCTCTAATGCTATTTTTTCCAATTTTTTTTTCTCTTTAACCTGTTTTTCAACCTGTAATTCAACCTGCTAACAACATATACCAAACATGATTCATTCTAAATAAATCTAAGTTTTTATGACACACATCAGTAATGAAAAATAAATAAATAAACTATATAAAATAGATGTAAAATATATAATATACAACATAGTGTTCGATCAATGAATACATAAGACGAATGACAAGCGACAAACATAATGTTCAAATACAATCATAAGGCAGAATTAGGCTCAGGTGCACCAATTGCCTTTTTCTTCCTTCTAGTATAAATCCTCTGGATGGGAGGGTGACGACTGGGCTCAGGCTCCGGCTCAGGTGTTTGCTCAGGTGGACGATCTGGCACCATAGGCTCTAGTACGACTAGAACCTCGTCAGGATCCTCGACGCAGGTCGTCGTCTCAGATGTAGGCCGACGCCTTGCACGACGCCCCCATGGCGGTCTATCTCTAGTTGGCCCGACCACGTGAGAAGGCTCACCAGCATGTGACATCTCTTCTCTGGCGATCGTTCCTTCCAGCAGTGGAAGACTGTGCAGGATCGACTGGCAGTAGTTTCCAATCTCCATCAGGTATGGATATGCCGACGATGGGTCCATGGCCTCTCTACGGTGCACACGCTCAACCATGTTCCGCACACAATCCAACTACGAAAGAAAAATGTAAGTTAAAAAATATTAATAAAAAAGTGATCATTTCACAAAGTTAATTCCGTACCAATGCCTCCTCAGTTTAACCTCTAGGGTGGTATACCATAGCTGGCTCAGTCGGTGGAGGTGATACGAATCGTCGAGTGACCGACAAATGCCCCGTCATATACTCACTGGGAGCATGTCTGGGGAAGTGTGCCCGACTGCCCGTAACAACAAACTTCGCTAACGCCTCCAGCTGCAGCGCTCGTTCCTAAAGGGCCATCCTGCAGCGCCCGTTCCTCTAGGAGTGTTGGACATCCAATATGAAGACGTTCCCACGCCCACAATTGTAAAAAAGTTTTAAATATACTGGTAAGTCACATTCCTTTAAGTTGAACAATTTTTTGAAAGAAGAATTTACCTATATACAGGTAAGGCATCCAGCATTGCCGACCACTCTAGTGCGACATGCCTTCGTGAGTTCCCGGTAGAGGAAGGCAAACGTAGCTCCCCCCCAGCTGTACCTCCTGGTAGTGTCGAAATCCTCAAATAGTGTCAGGTATGCCATGTGAACTCCTCGGGCACTACCATCCGAAAATATCATCGAGCCCACAAGATGTAGGAGGTATGCTTGCGCGTGCTGCTGTATCACCTCATCGGGCACGTCGTCGAGACAAAACAAAAATCTGCCTCTGATCCATGCAAGTGACAGTCAACCCCCCTGAAAACTACCAGGCGGTCCCCAAAAGGACTCTGGTGAACTCCATCCAATCTCCACGAGTCGACCCGGTCATTACGAATCCATCGACACGTAGTCCCAAGAGGACAACCACATCCTCTAGCGTGATCGTCATCTCACCGTTCGCCAGGTGGAAGGTGTTCGTCTCGCTCCTCCATCTCTCTACCAGTGAAGTAATCAGTGGTTTGTCCAGTCTCAACCACTAAACTCTATACAATGCACCAAACCCCGCGGCCTCGATGTATGACAACATCCGCTCGTCCATCGGCCAATGACGTAGAGTCTGGAAATGCTCAGTGCATTCCAGGCATCCTGGGTCCTGAAAATGAGTAATAGTCTTCTTAGTGTATGTTTATAAAAAAAACATAATTATTTTTTACAAGCCCGCACTAACCTCTCTATGCCAGATGGCCTCGCTCCTATGAGAGTCCTGATCGTACAAGAGTGGGGCATCTGCCTTCACGACCTATAAAAACAACAACGTATACATTAACAACCGAAGTTAAATTAACCAACTGAAAACATGTCCTTATACATTATATTAAAACCAAAAGTATACATTATCGACGACTAGACCCCACACGAGAACTCTCTGCACTGTTAGTAGACGGTGTTTTAGAAGCCCGTTTGTTATGACCGGGTTGTTTACATTTACTGCACAAATATCTTCCACTGTCATCTCTCTAATCCATAGAATTTCGAATACGGGTGGACATTGGCCTACCGACCTTCCTCGCCTCTGCTGGTGGGAGTACCGCTGGACCTTCTTGCACCCAAGTACTTCTCCGTTGTGGCACGTCAAACGCCCGTTCATACACCCGTAGGTTTGTAGATGCATGATAATAATCGGATGTTAGTTGATGGAAGTCATAATGTATACCCCACACACTGCAAGGGCATGGATGCACGGAATCTAATAAATCTGGAATTACCGACATGTACACTCCTTAAGTAGGATGTTAACCTTGTGCTCGCCCGCCTGAAATATCCCACCACTAGATGGAACAACATGCAAACGTCTGGCATCCTCCACTGTAGTCCATAAATAAGCGTCTACCGAAGGACAAAGATGGGTGGTAATCTGTGTAGCCCTGTCTCTCCTGTGTACAAACTATGCATTCATCCGATAGAATATCGCCGATTCTAGGGCCTGAACAGGTAAACTCTATGCCTGCTTCAATAGAGAATTCACGCTCTCAGAAGAGTTTGTCGTGAGCTTTCTAAATGATAAATTCCCATCGTATGCAAGGGCCCACTGGTCAGGGCTCATTCCTTCAGTCAACTCCGCTCTGGCTTCAGGACATGCTTCTTTAAGGTTTTGTATTGCAACCTCGTAATTATCCACTGTTTGTGCACTCGCACACCACCACACCATCTTATCCAAGTCCTTGACACTGTACCGCTTCTTCAAATTGGCAATGATATGTCGTATACAAAACCTATGTCTATGGGGTCATGGAAAGACATCCGCCATCGCTCTGATGATACCAATGTGATGGTCGAAGAAAATGCACATCGGAGACCTCCCTCTAACCACCCGACGCGCCAAACATGATGTAAACCAATTCCACGTATCAATATTCTCTTTCTCTACAATTGCAAATGTCAGTGGATATAATCGTTTATCTCTATCAAAAGACGTAGCTATCAATAGACAACCCTTATACTTCCCATACAAATGAGTCCCATCTACACTGATAAAGGGTCTACAAAACTGGAATCCATGGATAGTCGGTCCAAACACCCAAAATACCCTATCAAACCGAACAAAATCTCCATCTCTCACATTATGATATGTGGTTATCATCTTGTACTTAGTACCTCGGTTTGTGACTTTGATTGCTTTCAAAAATTGAGGTAATGGGTTGTACGACTCCTCCCAGCCACCGAATATAGCAACTAGTGCTTTGTTCCTTGCCCTCGCCAGTTCCACCCAAATTCTCCAAACTCCTTCTGTTATCCATCTCATAGGGGTAGGTGTCCCGCTTCAGAAATAAAACCAGCATTGACTGGAAACCATGCTTTACCATGCCTAATCCACTCTCCAGTGACATATCATCGAGTACGGGAGTGTACATTAACTGACCATTGCACGTAAAACTTATCCATATTGAAATGCGATCCATGCGTGGGTTCCATCCAAGAACATTATACATCATGGTGCACAACGCGTTAAACAAACACATCGGCTCGAGAAATATATGTCTGGTTGTCCCGTTGCTATAGCCGACCACATTACCGTGCTCAATAACAAATTCACCACCAAAATGATAACATGTAGGCTGATAAGTGTCTAAATGACACTATTTTTAGGCCTCATTTGGAATTGGAAATTGCATTTAGGAGTCAATAATGATCATAATATCATGAAATATATCTCAGATTCATGTTTTATCTCTCAGGAGTCCAACGCAACAAGAATTATTGAAATCGGAACTAAAATGAAGAAAATATGAAGATTTTAGTGCAAAAAGGTACAAGGTTGCAGGGACCGGCGCGACTGCACCAGTTGGAGGACAAATTCTGGCGCTACCGCGACACCAAAATGGCGCGACCGCGCCAAGGTGGTGCCACAAGGCCTATGAAGTTTCCAAACATGACCAGGACTCTTACCATTCGAGTACTTAGAAGAAGATCAGCCCAAGTGGTGCGACCGCGCCAATTTAACCCACATTTTTTGCGCAACCGTGCTAGTGACTCAACAATGTAAAATCGCACAAATCTTAGGATTCTGACAAGCAATCAAGATAAAACGTGGGAGGTAAAGTTTATAAGGAAGGTGTCTATGGAGTCTATAGAGGAAATTGAGGGAAATCCTAAGAGGTTTGAATCCTCGAAGAGGTGGAGTGCTATACTTGATTAGGAGACTGCTATAAAAGGAAAGTACAGTCCTAGAATGAAGAGGCCATATCTGGAGATTACAACTTCCAACTATCCAAATTTGGACCACAACTTCCTGAGAGGATTTAGAATCATGTCACGGAAAATCAGGCCAATCCAAGTTGGGTTTTTGGAGTTTTATATTTTCAAAGTGGTGGACCCAGTGGTGGAATTGGCAGCAGAATCATCCCAAATTCTGAGCATCATATATCAAGTTGCCTAACTCTTATTGAAGTCAAATTTTGTACACAAGGCAAGGACTATAGAGGGAAGGTTCGTGTGTAATTTCATCCAATTCTGAGGTTGGGAAGTTACAATTTACACCCCTGGACAGAGACCAAATTACATGACCTGGGCAGCAGAACAACTATAAATAGAGGTCCGAGGAAGAGAGTTATTCATTCAGTTTTAGCTTTAGATTCAGTTGTGAGTTCAATTTCCTGCTTTGTAGTTTAGTTTAGAGAGAGGAAAAGGTTCAGAGGGAGTCTTACACGACCTCTGGCCAGTTTGAGGAAGAAAGATGGAGAATTCAGCCAAGGAGCAAGAGTGACCAAGAGCAGGCTTCCAAAGGGACTTTCTGTACTTAGTTATTTTTCTTCTTTCATGGTTGTTATCAAAACCTTGATGTGTGTTTTTATTTTTAGTATGGAGTAGTCGTTTGTAGTTGGGAGTCCATGACTCCCTAGGCATGTAATGAGATTGATACATTATATTTTATTTGGTTTCAATTTGGTGCATGAATGAGTTTTCCAAAGTTGTTTAATTCTTGATTCATACTTGCTGTCGTACTATGTACTGGTTATAAGGTGACGCTAGACTTAAAGTAAGATATGATTGATAGGTTTTTACAAGTCTTTTTCAGTTCATACACTTGGTAGATCAACTAATCCTTGGGTTAATCCTCGACCTTAAAGTAATACCCTGTTGGATTAGATTGATTTGTCTATGACATAAGAGCTTCATGTTTATGCTATCAAGTAGAGTCGATTATGCTGACTAGTTTACTCTAGGAGATAAAAAAATGTGATGCCGATGCGGATTGTAGCCATGGTTTTATAAGCTCGTCAGAAATTGATTTCTAAAACATAATTTCTATTCAATCTCAGAAGTGTCTAGGGAGGGAATAAGATTCCCATCGTCGTCTCTCCTCATTGAAATTGCTCAAAAGCTTTTTCTCAACAGTTTTCAAGTACTTGATTAGTTTAATTTTTTGTCTTTCAAATCAGGATTCTCAAACTGTAGATCTTTATTCAGAAAGCAATTAATTGCTGCCTTGGTCCTTGTGGGAGGATATTTGAACTTGCATAAGTTTAGATTACATTGATTAGTCCTCTTGCTAGTGATTAGCTAGGATTTCATGAAGTTTTTGGCGCCGTTGTCGGGGACCAATGTTTTAATAGTAATTGCTTGTGTTTAAAACTAGAGCTTTGAGTGTGTATTTTGTTTTCTTTTTATTTTTCTTTTATTTTTTTATTTTTATGGTGGACTGATGTATTGTGTGCATAGATTTTGGTTTGAATAAGTCCACTTATGGAAGGAGACACCTTGAGGAGCATAATCATTTTTCTTACCCAAATCAAGCATGGAATTCTTTTCAGCCCTCTAGAAATTTTCATATGCCATGTGATTCTTATGAAGAGCCATGTAGTTCTTTTGACCACTCATATAATTCTCCCACCCACCATGATGATACACTTAGCATTCAATTTGAACTTGATTTACTCAAATTGCAACTTGATATCTTGCAACGACATAGGAATTCTGTGAATTATTTTTGTGATGTGTGTGGAGGTAACCATGCTACTAATGTATGCAATGTAAATTCAAGACCTAATTTTTCTAATTATGAGTCTAATTCCTGCAGGTTAGATCCATATGGCATTTCTAACAACCAAGAAAGGGAGGACCTACCAAGTTGGTTAGACCCCTATGACATCTATGAGTTGGAGATAATGCCCAATTTTAAGCAATTAATAGAGTCATACACCTTTGAGGATGAGGGAGAACCAATTGAAGAGATGGTAGCTGAGGTGGAGGAAATATTCATCCCATTTCTTATCTTCCAACTAATTAAGCAAGAACTACAACCATTAGTGGCTGGAGAAGAAAGCATGGCAGAAGTGGATGAGGTCAAGGAAGAAAAATTCATGGCTGAGATAGCTGCAAAAGTAGAAGAGGTAAAAGAGAAAACCCAGCAAGAAGAAAAATCATTAGAGGCTGAGAAAGAAACCATGGCTGAAGTACTAGATGAAGGGGAGGAAGAAGAAACCATAGGTCATATCATAGAACCTTCCCATGAAAAGCCATTAGAGAATTGGGTAGAAAAAGAAGAAGAGATAGGGCTCTCCTTTGACTTAGACTTTTTCATCATCCCACCTTATACATATAGCCCAAAAATACAACTGAAAATTTTATTGGGGCTGGACAAGAGGATGAATGAGTGGTGGATATGTGTAAAGATATACTTCTTAGAAGCCATAAAGTCAAAGGAAAGGATTTTTAACTCAACATCAAAATTTGGTTGCTTTAGCATAAAGCATTGCAAAGGAAGAAAGGTCATGATGAGTGGATTGGAAAAGAATTTTCGTGTTGATCCAGGTGGAATGAAGCTACTGGTCTGGCTGGGGACCATAAACTTAGCGCTTCATGGGAGGCAACCCATGGCAAGTAAGTTAGTTTAGTTTTTCAATTCAATTGTACTTTGGTTTGAATAATCACTTTGTGTGAATCTTAATTTTAGGTTTAGTTTTGTTTTACTCATGTTAGGTTAGTTTTTTTTTAATTTGTTATGAATAAACACCAGAAAAAAAAAAAAAAAAAAAAAAAATATATAAATATAAATATAAATATAAATATAAATTTTCCAAGGCACATGTCTGAGAAAAAAAAATCTGGAATTTGAAGGCTAAGAGGAGTGAAGGAAGCCATGAAACCTATTTTATTGTGCACCTCTGAACTTTAACAAAATGTTCCAAGTGGAATTTAAAAATTTTGCATTCAGAATTTCAATTTGTGAAAGGAAAAGAGTGGCGCTTCCGCGCCAAATTATGGCGCGCCCGCGCCACATGTTTCATAAATTTCTGAGGCTCTACAACTCAGAGTCATTCTATTCCAGTTCTAACATGTTTTTATTTATGAGTTATAGGCCTTGGTAAAATTTCATAAATTTCTGAATTCGTTTGTAATAATTTTGAGCTATGAATGGTTCTAACCACTTTTGGTCAAGCATGAAGGCAGCTCAAGTTCAAATTCCTCATGGTGCCTCAAGAAATTTGGAAGGTCAAGAAACCAATGTTCTCAGGGAAGTTTTTTACCCTCTATCTCATTTGATTAAATTCAGCATAATGCAAACTTTTAAGTTTGGGGTGGGATACTCGATTTTGGATTCTAAGTTGGTTATCTTTGTTTAGTTAGTCTTTATTTTTGTTTTTTTATTGAGTCAATACCAAAGAATGTTTCTAAGTCTGAAAAGGTTTTTGGAAAATTTTGTGGGAAAGAAAAGATAAGTCTTATTCATTCTCTTGAGAAACATATTTGTTTGAATGTTTAGTTTTGGCATGAGAAAAGCTATTTTGGAAAGTGGTTTGATTAGTTGAATGAATTGAGCATGTTTATTTTGTACAATAGAACCAACCTGAATGAAGATCGAGGCGAAACGAAGATTGATTTTTCAAAATTACGAAATGATCTAAGCATTTGTTTTGAACAGTTTGAGCCTTTTTGAGCCACCCACTTTAATGCACAAGATGCATCACCTTTTGTCATACATTTTGAGCCGACAAGGTCCTTGCTTTGTTTTCAATTCCCACATTACCTGAACCAGCCTTTGTGAATGAATAAACTTGTTTCTTACTAACCTATATTTCTCCAAATTATTGAAATATTCTATTTGAATGACCATGGATAAAAATCTGAAGTTATGGAGAAGTAAGGAAGGATGAGTGCAGGTTATAAAAATTGTTTGAAAAGGAGAGGAAAGAAGGAGCAAGATGAATGAAAAAGGTGCTGGAATATCTGAGAGGAAAAGTGGAAAAAAAAAAATATTGAGTTAGGAGAAAGGCCACCTTCTGTGTGCACCGGGTCTTAAGCCTCAACAAGCTTTGGAACTCTGAGTCAACCGGCAAGGTAAGCTAGACTCCAAACAAAGCCAAAGAAAAAAAAAAAAAAAAAGAAATAAAGAGAGCTTTTCCTTGAGAGCTGAGGTAGTGATTGGGATTAAGGAGAAAGTGCAAATATCCTTGTTTTATTTGATTGCTTTGAGGACAAAGTAAATTTTTAAGTTTGGGGTGGTGTGCTACAATCAGAGATGGTTCGTGCACAGGAAGATGGGACATGGATATGAGGAGGACTGACCTCTAAAAATTTTATCCTTAATTTTCTCCTGACCCATTACCCATGCCCAATTACAACCTATGGAATACCTTTTGATCATAATTTTGAAATTCCTGCATGTTAGTGGAGATTAGACTGATGGTTGGCTTATGTTTTTCAATTTAAACTGCTCACACGCATGGGAAAGTGGTATGTATGGTAGAAGATAGCTTGATCACGCCTTGACTAAACAGGATAACCAAGAATAGGAGAGGTTTGAATGAGTAAATCTTTGATTGATGCTTCAAAACGTTAACCCCAATGATTTTTCTTAAAGTTTGAGGATTGGTCATAATTCCAGTTCTTTTCTTTTTTCTTTTAGTTTTCCTCGAGGACAAGCAAAGGTTTAAGTTTGGGGTTGTGATAAGTGTCTAAATGACACTATTTTTAGGCTTCAATTGGAATTGGAAATTGTATTCAGGAGTCAATAATGATCATAATATCATGAAATAAATCTCAGATTCATGATTTCTCTCTCAAGAGTCCAACGCAACAAGAATTATTGAAATCGGAGCTAAAATGAAGAAAATATGAAGATTTTAGTGCAAAAAGGTACAAGGTTGCAGGGACCGGTGCGAATGCACCAGTTGGAGGACAAATTCTGGCGCTACCGCGACACCAAAATGGCGCGACCGCGCCAAGGTGGTGCCACAAGGCCTATGAAGTTTCCAAACATGACCAGGACTCTTTCCATTCGAGTACTTAGAAGAAGATCAGCCCAAGTGGTGCGACCGCGCCAATATAACTCACATTTTTTGCGCAACCGCGCCAGTGACTCAACAATGTAAAATCGCACAAATCTCGGGATTTTGACAAGCAATCAAGATAAAACGTGGGAGGTAGAGTTCTAAGTGTATAAGGAAGGTGTCTATGGAGTCTATAGAGGAAATTGAGGAAAATCCTAAGAGGTTTGAATCCTCAAAGAGGTGGAGTGTTGTTCTTGATTAGGAGACTGCTATAAAAGGAAAGTACAGTCCGACAATGAAGAGGCCATATCTGGAGATTACAACTTCCAATTGTCCAAATTTGGACCACAGCTTCTTGAGAGGATTTAGAATCATTTCACAAAAAATCAGGCCAATCCAAGTTGGGTTTTTGGAGTTATATATTTTCAAAGTGGTGGACCCAGTGGTGGAATTGGCAGCAGAATCAACCCAACTTCTGAGCATCAAATCTCAAGTTGCCTAACTCGTATTGAACTCAAATTTCGTAAAAAAGGCAAGGACTATAGAGGGAAGGTTCGTGTGTAATTTCATCCAATTCTGAGGTTGGGAAGTTACAATTTCACCTCTGGACAGAGACCAAATTACAGGACTTGGGCAGCAGAACAACTATAAATAGAGGTCCGAGGAAGAGAGTTATTCATTCAGTTTTAGTTTTAGATTCAGTTTTGAGTTCAATTTCCTTCTTTGTAGTTTAGTTTAGAGAGAGGAGAAGGTTCAGAGGGAGTCTTACACGACCTCTGGCCAGTTTGAGGAAGAAAGGTGGAGAATTCAGCCAAGGAGCAAGAGTGACCAAGAGCAGGCTTCCAAAGGGACTTTCTGTACTTAGTTATTTCTCTTCTTTCATGGCTGTTATTAAAACCTTGATGTGTGTTTTTATTTTCAGTATGGAGTAGTCGTTTGTAGTTGGGAGTCCATGACTGCCTAGGCATGTAATGAGATTGATACATTATATTTTATTTGGTTTCAATTTGGTGCATGAATGAGTTTTCCAAAGTTGTTTAATTCTTGATTCATACTTGCTGTCTTGCTATGTACTGGTTATAAGGTGACGCTAGACTTAAGGTAAGATATGATTGATAGGGTTTTACAAGTTTTTTTAGTTCATACACTAGGTAGATCAACTAATCCTTGGGTTAATCCTTGACCTTAAAGTAATACCCTATTGGATTAGATTGATTTGTCTATGACATAAGAGCTTCTTGTTTATGCTATCAAGTTCAGTCGATTATGCCAGCTAGTTTACTCTTGGAGATAGAAAAAGGTGATGCCGATGCGGATTGTAGCCATGGTTTTATAAGCTCGTCAGAAATTGATTCTCAAAACATAATTTCTATTGAATCTCAAAAGTGTCTAGGGAGGAAATTGGATTAGTTTATTCTCAACAGCTTTTTCTCAACTGTTTTCAAGTACTTGATTAGTTTATTTTTTTATCTTTCAAATCAGGATTCTCAAACTTTAGATCTTTATTCAGAAAGCAATTAACTGCTGGCTTGGTCCTTGTGGGACGATATTCGGACTTGCATAAGTTTATATTACATTGATTAGCCCTCTTGCTAGTGATTAGCTAGGATCGCATCATAGGCACGACTGCCATCTTCAACTAAAATTAAGTAACAGACATTTAGGATTTTCCAATTATCTTAGCACTTGGTAATCACAAGTCTACCAATAAAGCACACAACTTGGAATCAAAATTCTTTATCTAAAACCACTTCTTCGCGTAAGCTACTTATTCCAAGATTCACAAATCCCTTAAGTCATACAACATTTTCTTATAGACAACAATCTATGTTTTTTCTCAGTTAAAGCAATGATAGTGTCTATGTGGAACCCTATTTGGTTCCAAGCTTCACAAATCCCTTACTTATTCAGAAGGGGAGACTAACAAACTTTAAGAGTTGATACTGGAAATTTTTCAAATTAAGAGAAGATACTGGAGATTTTTCAGACAAGAGTATAAAATTTCTCCCAATTTCGACCCAAGTCCAAATTTTTTCTACAAGGGCAAGACGACAAATTCATATAAAACTACAACACCGCTAGAAAACAGTGATTTGACCCTCAATTTTTTGGTCAAAATCATCCTTATAAGACCCTAAACCCTAAATTAGCATAAAAACCCTAAATTAGCACAAAAACCCTAAATTACCATAAAACAAAATTAGCATAAAAAACCCTAAATTAGTATAAAAAACTCTAAATTAGCATAAAATTAAAATTAGCATACAAAACCCTAAATTAGCATAAAAAACCCCAAATCCACGCAATGAATGAAATTAAACCCTAAATCAACGAACAAACATGAAATTCGGAACCTAATCATGCGTAATAGACTGAAAGAGAAGTGATTTCAACCACAAAATCTCCAAACATGCAAAAATCGACGACCTAATAAGTTCTAACCCACGCAATATGAAAAAATCACTTACTTTTCAAGCAATACGACGAAGATTGAAGGGAGCACTATTGGAAACCATTGTATTAGTGACGGTTAAAAATTTGACCGTCCCTAATAAAACATTTTTAGCGAATAATAATTATCCTTTAGCGACTGTTGTTTGAATGTTGTTTTTCAAACAACAGTCGCTAATAGGGTTTTATGTGAAAACCCAATTGCGCCCCCCCCTCGCTCTTCACGATATTCTCTCCCTTGTCGTCGACATTAGCGACTGTTATTTTTCAAATAACAGTCGCAAATAGGAAAAATAATAGTCTCTAATAGGGTTTTAAGTGAAAACCCAGCCGACCCCCTTCCCTTCCTTCTCACGATCTCTCCTTCGATTTTTTATTTCCCTCCCCCCTTCTCTTCGACTTTTCATTTTCTACTGTCGTCAACTCGTCGACTCTTCCCGCGCTCCTTCCCGGCAGCCAGATCAGTATTTGAAGGCTTCAAAATCTAGCTCGCGGTAGTAGGATTTGTTCGTTTTTGCATCGTTTGGCTCATTATAGGTGATTTATACAAGCTAGGGCTTCCATTAGGGATAAGTTATTCAAAGTTATTCGCTTCTTCTCTGTTCTAATACTTTTTATCTATAGACTTTTTTTATTTTTACTGGTTATTGACATGTATTTCGTGATTCTTAGTCGATTAGGTTTTGTTTTGTTTAGAATCACTCAATTTTGTATTTTTTTTTGTTTCCCTAGTTAAATGCATTGTTTTTAGTGTTTACGATTCATGAGAGTCTAATGCCATTTCTAATCCCTCTTCTGGAAATTTCTAATCACCATATTGGTTCTGTATTCAAAGCAAATTTTTCCAGCTAGGATTAGTTCCTTTGCAAAATTGTGTTGGACCTTTGCAAATAATAAACTTAGAAAGCCATAACGTGAAGGAGTTTAATTATGTACTGTGAAGTTCCTGACTGCGGGTTTGTTTACAGTGGCCAAGTATTTTGCATCTTCTTCCCTCTCTTCAATCTGCACTAATGTGTTTTGCATCTTCTTCCCTCTCTCTCTCTCTCTCTCATAATTTCAAGCAGGAGGCCAAGCTAGAAGGGATATATAAATATTGAAATTGGAAATTGTCTTTGTTCTTACTTTCTAACCTCTGCTATGAAATTTTAGCTTCAGATTTTTTCTTTGGTCCAGAATGTTGGGGACTTTGAATGTATTACTAATAACTTCATGGATAAATGCAGATGCATGTCTTGGATACAAGCAACATCCATCCGTTATGGATACCTATTCACATCATAAGAAGCTCATGTAATTGTACATATTAAGCTAGTTTTTTTTGTTTGTTGAAAGATATACTACCCATAATTGGTTGTATTATTGAGAAGTAGATGGTATCAATTATCAGGTTTCAGAGGGTTGATGTTATTTCGGGGAGTACTAGCATCAAGTAAATCTCTCCTCATGTCAACAAAACAAAACAAAAGAAGCTAAACATTTGAATCCTTTTTAGTTTTTTTTTTCTTTTACTTTTTATAATAATGATATAATATTTAAAATTAGCATTTACGTTTGTTAATTTAAGACGAATCCAAGAAGATGATGTCTCTCTTTATCTCTCCTTCACTATCTCCCTCTTTATATCATCTTCTTCCCTCGGCCAAAATGGGCTATTAATGCTTATCTTTCCTCACTTCAGAAATTGTTATAATTTTACTTACAAAGTTATCTATTTTTTCTCCCTCGGCCAAATTGTCTATTTTTTTCTCTTTTCAGTTTATTTTTGTCTAGAGGGCCACTAACCTTCCTGGCTGTTGTTCTTTGACTTTCTATGAGTTTGGTACTCGATTGCAGATTTACTGTTTGCTAGTGGTCTTTGGTTTTGTATTAAATGTATTGAGCATTCTCAAGAATAAGACTCAGAATTGGGTCCTTTATGTTATGATTTTAATTCTGATGCCTTCAAAAGACCTGCAAATTTAGTTCTTTATGTTATCATGCTATCATGCTTTCAAAAGATTTGCGAACTTAGCATTCTCTCTCTCTTTATCTCTTCTTCACTATCTCCCTCTTTATATCATTTTTGTAGAAATTCCCAATTCTTTGCTCTTACATCCCCTTTTTTTGTCATGTATTATTTCCCGTTTCTATAATTCTAGATGGATTACCATATGGATAGAACTTGGATGTACAAGTATACAACAAAGCATAACCGAGTCAACCCAGAATATTTGGGTGGATTAAGATACTTCATGGAGTTTGCCATGCAAAAAAAGGGCATAGTTGGTAGTGGGAAGATGTTATGTCCATGTGCTCAGAGTGAAAACAAGTTTCACCTTGACGTCAAGACCATTGAATACGACATTGTTGTTGAAGGATTTGTTAATAGGTATACGACATGGTATTTTGATGGAGAACTTCATGAGCAATTTGAAGCTGTTGAACCTTTCCAAAATAGAAATGAAGTGAAAATGAGGGAGATGTTGCAAGATGCCTTCTTCCAACAGACGGGAGGTGATAATATGCAAATTAGTGGTGATCCATATTTTACCAAATTTGAGGAACTAATGGAAGATAATTATTCTAAGTTGTCTTTCATGGTTCATATGTTCCAATTGAAGTGTTTACACAAGTGGAGCAATAAGTCATTCTCAGATGTCCTTGCACTATTCAAAGATGTTCTTCCAAAGGACAACACAAATCCACCTGATTGGTACGAATCCAAGAAGATGATATCTGACTTAGGGTTGGACTACAAGAAAATTCATGCATGCCCTAATGATTGTATACTTTTTATGAATGAGTTTGAGAGCTTGAACTATTGCCCAAAATGTGGTGCATCAAGGTGGAGAGATGATAAGAAGAAGAAGAAGAATGTCCCAGTGAAGATATTAAGACATTTTCCCTTAACACCAAGGCTGCAAAGACTTTTTATGTTAACCAAAACATCGTCTTCAATGACATGGCACTTTGATACTCCATATAATGATGATGGAAAATTATCTCTTCGTAGGGACTCCGTAGCTTGGAAATATTTTGACACTCAACACCAAATATTCAGTAGGGATCCTCGTAACATCAGACTTGGCATAGCAAGTGATGGCTTTAGTGCGTTTAAGATCTCAAGTGGATCGAGTCGAAGTACGTGGCCTATGGTGCTAATGATTTACAACTTACCGCCTTGGTTGGCTATTAAGCAATCGTTTTTCATAATGTTTCTCCTCATTGATGGTCCAAAGTCTCCTGGTAACGACATCGATGTATACCTTCAACCACTAATTGATGAATTAAAGATCTTGTGAGAAGAAGGCATTCAAACATTTGATGCAGAGAAGAAAGAGTTTTTTCAACTACGTGCAGCCGTTATTTGGACTGTTAGTGACTTTCCAGCATATGGAATGTTATCTGGGTGGAGTACAAAGAGGTACAAGGCTTGTCCCACATGCCATGTACACCATGGTTCTGTGTACCTACCATGTTCACGAAAATGCGCTTATTTGAGGCATCAAAGGTTTTTACCTGATGAACATCCTTGGAGGGCTGACAAACGCAGGTTCAATGGTGATATGGAATATGAGAAGGCCCCAACCCCTTTATTAGGTAATGAAATCATAGCACAATGGGAAGGAATTGAAAATGTTCACTTTGGAAAGGTGCCTACAAGAAGAGGCAATGGTGCAAAACTTCGAGCACAGGAAGGGTGGAAGAAAAAGAGCATATTTTTCCAACTACCCTATTGGTAAACTTTGCTTATTGATCATAACTTAGACGTTATGCATGTGGAGAAGAATGTGTGTGACAACATAATGAATACTCTTTTGCAAAAGGATGGTAAAACTAAGGACAACATCAAAGCGAGGTTAGATATGCAAAGATTAAAGATAAGGACACTGCTACATCCGAAACCATCAAAGAAAAAAGCAAGAAAATTTGTGATTCCACATGCTTCTTACAATATGTCAAAAGATGAAAAGACCCAGTTTTTACAAGTATTGAAGGACATTAAGCTACCAGAGGGTTTCTCTTCTAATATTTCAAGGCAAGTGCAAGTTAAAGAACGCAAGATCATGGGTATGAAGAGTCAAGACTGCCATGTTCTCATGCAACAACTCCTTCCACTAGCAATGAGAGGATCTCTTTCTACACAAGTTGCTACGATTTTGAATGAGTATTGCACATTCTTTAGGGAGCTATGCGGGAAAGTTGTTGATGTCAAAACATTAGAATTACTTGAGACGGAGATTCCCGTGATCTTATGCAAGTTAGAATAAATTTTCCCACCAGCTTTCTTTGATGTGATGGTTCATTTGACAATTCACTTAGCCACAGAAGCTAAGTTAGCAGGACCAGTGCAATACCGGTGGATGTATCCAATTGAGAGATACCTATTAACACTAAAGAATTATGTTCAAAATAAATATCGTCCAGAAGGTTCTATAGAAGAAGGGTACTTAATGGAGGAAGTTACAAGTTTTTGTGCTCGGTATATGGATGGGGTGGAGTCGAAATTGAATAGGCCTGTTCGGTATGAGGAAGGACCAATAGGTGCAAAGGTTTCATGTATGATTTCAGCAAATGAAGCACATCAAGCACATCGCTTTGTTTTGTTCAATAGCCCAAGCGTTCAACCTTATATTCAGTGAGTAACAGTTTATTTTTTATTCTTTTGACTAAGTATAAATTTATTAAACTCAATCATCAATATCAAATATTGGGAACAGGGCACGTAAGGCTCTCCTAAAACAATTACACCCTCGGTGGAGTGACAAGCGCATCCAAACGGAGCAACATAACCGATTTGTCCAGTGGTTCAGACAACATGTAAGTGAGATACCTTCATATAGTGTAGTTTCTTTTCCATTATTGTTTGCTTAACTATTATATTTATTTCGCTAGATTGAGACTTTGAGGATGACTGAAAATATCTCAAAAGAGATTATGTCTTGCTCGGGGTCCAAAGCATAATGTCGCTTCCTATCACAGCTTCTTCGTCAATGGCTACAAATTTGAGACAATTATAGTTGATCACTTGAGAGTAACCCAAAATAGTGGTGTTGCTAGTATCGGGGAGGCGAAGAAAATTTTCTATGGAGTGGTGGAGAATGTTCTAGAGGTTTATTTTAGGACTTTAGCTCCTGTAGATCTACTAAAATGTTCTTGGTATGACATGAAAGAAGGAAGCGAACGAGTGGTAGATGAGTACAACTTCACTTTGGTTAACACAACTAAGAAGAGTTTCGAAGATGAACCATTCATATATCCATCCCAAGCCCAACAAGTTTTTTATTCAAAGGATCCTATAAAGATAGGTTGGAGTGTGGTTTGTCGTTGGAAACCAAGAGACATGTGACATCCTCACTTTACCAACAGATGAAGTTGTTACTGGTGACGAAGCAGTCATGCCCAGTGAGAATTTAGGAGGCACAAGGGTGGAGTTTATGGACGATGTCAATGATAATGCTTTGTGGTTGCGCAGAGAATTAGGGACGGGTGTGCGAGTGGGTAAAGAATTACTTGATATAAACTAAAATCTATTGGTAATTATACTTGTATTCGTATACCTACTTTATTAAGCATTATTGTTTATATATATATTTTTTTAAAGTCTAACTAACAGTAGAACTTTTATTGAATGTAGGAAAATGCCGCCAAATCCCACAAACACTCTAGGGACACCATCTACTCCAGTGGAGGTGCCACACGGTATGTAATTTTGCCTACATCTTTAGGTATCTATCAAGGTATTAATAACATTCCTTAAAATTTTTTTTTTGACAATTTCAGGAATAGGAGAATCATCCTCCTCGGTACGGCGGAGGGGAAGAGGTTCATCAAAACAAACTTCATTGGACCCTCCGCCAAACACAAAATGGCAGGTTACTATTGAAATTAACCAAGCTGTAGTCGGAGCAACTACCAAATTTGGAAGGGACTTGGGTATTTATGCCCGACATGGATCATATTTCCCTTTACACCTACAGTGGGGTGAACAACCAAAGGGTAGTTTGAAAGCTATTTTGTCATCGTTAAAGGTACTATTATGTGCTTGTTAATTATTGTTTGATTTCTTTACTCTATGTAACAATTATTGATCCTACTCTTCGATTTAAAGGAAATATGACTTTGTGGACGGCGAAAAGAAGGTAGTATGTGATGATATGGTGATTGAAGATATGAAACCTTTGGTTCAAAAATACTTGAAAAATTAGAGAGCATATTTGAGAAAAATTGCTTTAAAAAAGTAGCTAAAGAAGACCTAAGTGGAAGCCCCGATACAAGGGTCACGGATCAGGAGTGGGACAATATTGTCAAATATTGGAAAAATGAGAACAATGTTAAAGTAGCACAAATGAACAAGCAGAACCGTTCACATGCACAAGCGACACACACTCTTGGTACACGATCTATTGCAAGGCACTACAATAATGAGGTAAATATGTATGAAATAATTTTGGGTGTCTTTATTTCTACGTTTATGGGCTAATGTTTCCTTTATATTGTTGTAGCGTCAAAAGAAGGGCACAAACTTTGACATACTCGAGTCTTACCTTTCAGCTCATCAGTGCAAAAAGGGGGGGTATCCAAATACCCACACACAACTGAAATGTGTAAGTACCTTCAAATTTTTGTGACAACATTATTTGCTCTTACAGTTATATTACTGAACTCGAGCAATGTTTGCACTTAAGCTGAGGTGGTAGAAAAGTTTCGTGGTATTAAAGGTATAGACCCTACTGATCCTCGTGCTCTTAGTTTTGTCCTCGATAAGGTCTATAAAGGCCACCATGGTGGGTGTGAAAGAGGTTTAGGAACTGGGTGGTCTAGGAAGAAGCACAGTGTAGGTGCTACCTCTTCTAGAAATGAAAATGATCAGCTCTCTGCTCAATTGGAAGAAGCCCTAGTAGTTATCTCTCAATTGAAAGAGAGTGACCAAGAAAAATCTGCCCATATAATTCAGATGGAAAAATAGATGCAGGTGTTCACTAAGTTCATGGAAGCATCTAACCGAAATATGGCTTCTTCCTCCCAAGGTTAGTTATTTTTTAATTATTTATATTTTATTAATTTGACTCACTATAGTTAATGATTAACTGATTATTATGTTTATTTGTATGCTTTTTGTTAATAGACTTCACAGATAGTGAGGTAGGTGAAACTCAACCAATGCCTCCATCATGATGTCATTACAAGGATTTGTGTAAGTTAAATTTATAATTGCTTAAATCTGATTATATTTTATTTTATTTAACAATATAACCATATACAAATGTAATAAGATCTTTTGTTATATTTTGTAGGTGCATGACACAATGGTCATTTATGTGCTTGATTCATGGTGCTAGTTGAGGAGTCTTTCTTGTATCTTTTTGTTAATGTTGAACAGCTTATTAGAAGTTTTATTTGAAATTAAAAAAACAATGTCATGGTATTATTTTAGCATTTAGTGACACATTATGTTATTGTAAACATTTTGTTAAAGCTTTGAATATATGTGGATGTGTTACTTTGGCAATTAATGAAGTTTGAAAAATATTTATTTTGAAATTATGATTAGTTGGCAAATTATAGATCAATGGAGCTTTTTTTCTATTAATATTATTTTATTAATTGCACAAACAGGTTTAAAAAGAAAAAATGGGAAATATTTTTTTTTTTTAGAAATCAAGTATTAGCGACGGTTGTCAACCATAGACAACCGTCGCTAAAAGTCATCTAGGACGGTAACCTGATATTATTAGCGACGGTTGAGAAACGGTCGCTACAACATTATTAGCGACCGTTTAAATCGTCGCTAATAATGTCTGGCTATGGGTTTTTCTGCGACCAACTATTAGCGACCGTAGACGGTCGCTAATACTTTTAGCGACGATTATATAGGCTTTTAGCGATGGTTTTAAACCGTCGCTAAAAACCACTTTTGTACTAGTGGAGAAAGCGACGATTCGCGGTCGTACAACCTTAAATCAAGGATTTACAGCTTTGATTCGACGAAAATACGGAAGAATAGAAGAGGGAGGGAAGAAATTTTCCGCGCAGCTGCGTTTTGGGAGAAAGAAAGAATGAGGAAGAGAAAGGGAACGAGGGTAAAATAGATGCAGTGGCGGCATTGCGATGCCACCTAACTTAAATGTAGGCGGCATTTCAATGCCGCCTACGCTTGAAGCAATTTTGGAAGCGTGGCGGCATCAAAATGCCGCCTCCTTCGTCTCTTTCCCCGAACAGAAGTCCAGACGCCCAAATTTTTTTAAGTGCCGAGAGAGGCGGCATCGAAAAACCGCCTCGAGCTTTTCTGGTGTGGCGGTTTTTCGAAGCCGCCTCTTCTATTGTTTTGAAGGCGGCTTCAAAAGCCGCCTCTCTCTTTTTTTTTTTTTGGAGATGTCGGCATTTCGATACCGCCTTTGTCTTTTTGTTTTAAAAAAAATTTAGGCGACACGCCACGCTGATGATACGCCAGGCGAAACGCTTATGTGGTGTTTGACCAAGGTGGTCAACCTTGGTCAACCAATGAATATGTCATTTTGGAGAATAAGTTTGAAACAATGTCAAAAGTATAAATTTATATATTTTTTTAATTAGTTAAAAAAAACTTAAGAGAATGAAGTTTTCGGCAAACGGTGCAGAAGCAAAAGAAGTCGACGAGGTTTAAGCGTCCGAAAATCTGGACGAGGACATCGGTGGGTAGTGTTTCCACCAAATTGTTACTACCACCGATCTGTGATGACGATCGAGGAGTTAGTGACGGCGGCGAGAGGCGCCTATTCTTCGAATATTCTGGCTCCGACGACGTCGATGCCATTCGATTAATATATCCGTATCAAATTAAAGTCATTCTTTCTTCCAATATGATAAAAAAGCTTGGAAGAATATTTATTTTTGTGCACGTTTGGTGAAGCTCTTAGGAGGCCAAAGGCTCCTCTTTATAGGAAAGAGAAAAGGGGTTCCAAAATGAAACTTTTCCTAGAAGGACTCTTTCAAAGAGTTGCCTCAAATAGCCCTTTATCAAATTAAGAGAGTATTAATTACTGCCTTAGTTAAAATCTATATAAGTCTGTCAATGGCATATATGGGTATGAAGCTGCACTTTTCTAGATTTTGACATATCATAAAAAAATCAATGTCTAGATTTCTAGTATTGTAAGATAATTGTCATGCATATTATATGTTAACATGTACAGGTACATTTATTATTTAATTAAGGGGTAGATAAGACTTCTGGTATACGACAAAAGCTTCTTGTGCAATAATAGGTTGTGCGACTGCATGTTAAATGGGGTCTAATTAAGCTAGCTATTCAGCCATATAGGACCTTCCCCGCTTAATCAACTCGGCATTGAACTGAAAGATTCCTAACCTCTGATCAGGCGTGCCTGTAGACCAGACTTCTCACTAATTAATCTTATACTCAAACATGCATATTGCATAATATGTTACACTTATTCCTCCACGCTCAAACTCTTATGTTCTACTTCCTTTTCATTCCCTCTAAAATATTCTCACCTGCCTCTTTGGTGGACTTGTCTGAATGTGGCAGGTAATGGGGTACTAGTGTAGCATGGTTTAATTGCAAGGTTAATTAATTAATTGGCCCGGTTAAGATCTCCCTTTATTTTGCTTATTTTAATAGATAGAAACTGACCTGAAAGGAATTCTTCCACAAGTCTTCAACATCCAGGAACGAAGCTAGCTTTTAGACATCAACGATCAAGGGGAAGTACCCAATACTTCATCGATCGAAAACTTCCTGCAGCCATGTCTACCTCGAGCTTCTCCTGTCTGCTGCTTCGAACGCTCATGACCTTCTTTTTTCTTGTGCCGTTCACAAGCTCAATTTCCTTCCGTTTCCCGAGCTTCGACCCAAACTCCACCACCCTGTTCTACGAAGGCGATGCCTCTGTATTCAACGGAGCCATCCAAATGAACGACTACGAGTACTTCGCCCGAAACGGCCGCATAACCTACTCCCACCGCGTCCCCATTTGGGACTCTGCCACCCAGAGGCTCACGAGGCTCACGGACTTCACAACCCATTTCGTCTTCTCCATCACCACGCTCGGGAATCCCATCTACGGCCACGGCCTCGTCTTCTACCGCGCTGCCCCCGATTTCGATACCCCACAGAACTCTAATGGCGGATTCCTTGGCATGTTCAACACCACCACACTAGGAACTCCCTCCAGGAACCAGATCGTCACGGTCGAGTTCGATACCTACGTGAACACCCCGTGGGATCCGCCTGTCCCGCACACGGGCATCTGTGTCAACACTCTTGCTTCTGTGAAGTATCTGCCATGGAACATTAGTCTGCACAATGGGTTCAAGGCGAATGCTTGGGTCGATTACAGTTCCAGCTGAGACTTGTTAGAGTATGTAATTATGTAAATTTGCTAAGGGTATTTTTGTAATTTAGCATTGTAAACCTAGTGTATAAAAACCCTTCTATTTAATAGAATGTTAAGTCGATTTTTATGAAGTTAACATGGTATCAGAGCCTGAAAAATTGCGTATTTGGTTGAGAGGGGTCGTGACTCAGTCAGACTCGGTCATAAAACAGAAAAAATCGGCCTAACTCGGCTCAACTCGGGCCAAACTCGGTTCGAGTTCGCGACGTCACCGAGTCGACTCGTCATGACTCGGTCGTCTTCAACCATGGGCTAGGGTTTCGGCGCCTGTTTGGGATTGCGATTTTGGAGCTTCCAGACCACGAAAACTTCTTCTGAAACCACTTATAGGATCATTTTGAGTTGCTCTTTCGTTACCCTCGAGAAATTTTAGAGAAATCTTGCGATTTTGTGAGGATTTGAAGTCGTCTTCAACTTCGGGCTAGGGTTTGGGCGCCTCTTTGGGGTTGCAATTTTTGGAGCTTTCAGGCCATGAATACTCCTTCTGAGACCACGTATATGGTCGTTTTGATTTTCTCTTTCAGATCCCTCAATTAATTTTGGAGAAATCTTGCGTTTTTGCGACGATTTGAAGAGGTTTTTGGGCTGCGTCGTCGACTCTGCACAGGTCGCGAGTTTAGCTTTTTGGGCGGATTCCACGCTATCCAGCACCTCTTGGCTGATCATAAGTGTCGATTAAGTGTCGTTTTGGTAGGATTTGACAAACCCCTCTTGAAATTTTGAGGAATTCGAAGCTTTTCACAAGATTTTGAAGAGGGATTTGGGGTCGTCGGCTTCTCTGATATGGTGATATCGATTTTGGGAGTTCGTTTGTTCGCCTCATCTTCTGGGTTTCGGATTCGTGATTTGGTATTGTGGGTTATAAACGTGGGGGAGATGGAAAGAAGAGGGCGTTGGTGGGGTTTCGGTGCGAGCTCTTTCAGATGTGAAAGCTAGGCTTGGTCCATTTTGTTGAGAAAGTTTGGGTATTAGTTGATGATCGAAAGATTTGGTGTTTGGATTCGTAGAGAAGACACTTGCGCTGATTTGGTGAGTTTGGTTTCGATTATTGAATCGTTCGGCCCTCAGAACACGAATCGACTTCCTTTGGATTCCCTTTTGATTATGGCTTTTGCTTGTTACAGATTCTCTTATGCGTACGAATTCTGTTGGTTAACTGTTGCTGGTTAATTATTGCTGGTTGTTGGTTTGTTGTTGATTGGATTGTTGCTATTGTGCACCTAGTTGGGATTGTCTTGTCCTTCGTTTGGGGTGCAGCACTTGGTCTATGGTCAAGTCGGTTTTAGGCAGCTGTTTTCGTTTGGCCTTGAAAGTTTGTGGGATTCGGCGACCATCTCCGAAAAATTTTGTTTCCTCTTCATTAGTGTTGTTAATATGGTCTTGAGACCTCGTGGGTTGTTCGCACCTGGTTCAGGTCAAAATTTCTGCTCTAATCGGTGGTCTAACAATGCAATCTTGGTCGTCTTTTGGTCACAACGATTTGATTTGGGTTGTCGGCGTTTGTATTTGGGATTGTGCTAAGGTTGCTTTTGGGTTTACGATTTCTGGCATTCCAGCCATGAAATCTGTTGCTCGACCATGAAGTAGTTCATTTTTTGGGTTGTTCTTTCCTTTTCCTCTTGAAATTTTGAAGGGTCGACGCTGTTTGGTTTGGTCAACGCTGTTTGGTCGACGCTGTTTGGTCGACGCTGTTTGGTCGACGTTGTTTGGTCGACGTTGTTTGGTCGACGCTCTTTGGTCGACGCTGGTTGGTCGACGCTGTTTGGTCGACGTTATTTGGTCGACGCTGTTTGGTCGACACTGTTTGGTTTGTCGACGCTGTTTGGTTTGGTCGACGTTGTTTGGTTTGGTGTTTGGTCGACGCTGTTTGGTCGATGCTGTTTGGTTGATGCTGTTTGGTCAACACCAAAAGTTTGGGACTTCGAGGTTTGACATGTTTTGTACTCTTGGTTGACGCCAAACAGTGTTTGGAGCAGCAATCTGTGTTACTTTGGTTGGTTTAAAGACAGTTGGTAGGTGGATTGCTATATTTGAGCATAAGAGTGCTATGCAGAATGCTCACAATGCCATTTTATTCGTCATCACTGTGCTCTTGGGACTTTGCACTTGTTATATGTGCCTTCAGAAGATCAGGTCGCTGATTTGTTTACCAAGTCGCTTACTCGATTGTACCTTGGCTCCTTATGTTCCAAACTCCAGATGCGTTCCTTTGACCATTTTGAGTTTGAGGGGATGTTAGAGTATGTAATTATGTAAATTTGATAAGGGTATTTTTGTAATTTAGCTTTGTAAACCTAGCTGTTTAGTAGAATGTTAAGTCGATTTTTATGAAGTTAACAAGCCTTTTCTTGACGTACGAAGATAACCCAATTTTCGACGGGAGGAATTATAACCTCTCTTATGATATCCATTTGAGAAAAGTTTTGCCCGAGTGGGTTTCGATTGGGTTCTCTGCAGCCACTGGTATGTACGTGGAGTTGAACAACCTGTACTCGTGGGAGTTTAATTCAACGCTTGATATGAAGGAGACTAATACTATTGTATCGGGCGTCAATATTGGAGGGAAGAAAGAAGCAGTACTGAGTAAATGGATGGTGAGATTTGTTGCTACTTGGGTTGCTTTTGTTTCTGTGTTACTCATAGCCAGCGTGATGTTATGTAGAAGGAAGGTGATTAAATCGAAGAAGAGGAAGTACTCGACGCAGGTGGGTGTGGTATCTACGAACGGTACTGATCTGGAACGAGCTGGCCTAGAAAATTTTCTTACGGAGAGCTTGCTGCTGCTACAAACAATTTCTCTAAGGAGAGGAAGTTGGGAGAAGGCGGGTTTGGAAGCGTTTACAAGGGGTATTTAGCTGATTTCGACATGTTTGTTGCAGTGAAGAAGATATCAAGCGGGTCGAGACAGGGGAAAAAGGAGTATTTGACCGAAGTGAAGGTTATCAGCAGCTTGAGGCACAGGAACCTGGTGCGGCTAATTGGTTGGTGCCATGGACAAGGTCAGTTTTTACTTGTCTATGACTTCATGCCCAATGGAAGCCTTAACACTCATCTTTTTGGTAGTAATAGCACGAATATTAGCCCACTTTCCTGGGAAGTCAGATACAAGGGAGCACTTGGTTTCTGCATTGTTCTACCTTCACGAAGAGTGGGAACAGTGTGTAGTGCATAGAGACATCAAGTCCAGTAATGTAATGCTGGATTCTGGGTTTATGCAAAGCTAGGCGATTTCGGGCTGGCTAAACTTATGGACCACGAGCTGGGACCAAAAACCACTGGCTTGGCCGGTACATGGGGATACTTGGCACCTGAATATATAAGCAAGGGGAAAGCAAGCAAGGAGTCAGATGTTTATAGCTTTGGAATAGTGGCTTTAGAAATTGCTTGTGGGAGAAAGGCTCTGGAAAGTATGGACGATGAATCAATGGTAGTGAGATTGGTGGAGCGGGTGTGGGAACTCCATGGAAATGGTCGGGTCATGGAAGCTGTAGACACGAGACTAGGTACTGATTTTGATGTGATACAGATGGAACGTTTGATGGTTGTGGGTCTGTGGTGTGCTCACCCTGATCACTCTTTGAGGCCTTCTATCAAACAAGCAATTCAGGTCCTAAGTTTGGAGGCGCCATTGCCGGAACTTCCACAAACTATGCCTGTAGCAATATACCGTGCACCAACTGGAACTGAAAGCCAGTCTAGCCATGGTTCAATAACATACACAAGCGTACCAGAAGGCCGCTGATCTTGTATGTGTTCCTGTACGTACTTCAGATTTGCTCACCGTTTGTTATATATATATTAAGACTGTTGAAAGGTTTGATGTTAGATCTCATGTATTAATTTGCTTATATATGTTGCGATATATATGTAGTTTAAAAGTTTAAGAAAGTTGGTGGAAGAGATCGACTATTGATAAAGGGTTGAGTAAGTGTTTTATATACTGAATCTTATTGACTCGGCCCCGTTCATTATAATCAAGATTATTTTTGTCATTTTTTCTATAGAAATATTAAAAAATATAAAGTTGTTTTATGAAAAAACTCTGCTCCGCGAAGCGCAACCAATTGATTAATTCAACAAGTTTACAAAGAAAATTACAACTTGGGTGTTGCGAGTTGGGAAATTGTGGGGGTGCAATCTCTTATGCTTCATCTGATTCGATCTCCGTGGGTAGGTTGATGAAGTTGCTGCTTTCTGCGAGTTGACGACGAATTTCGAGTTTCTGAATGAGTGTGCACGAACGACGACGGATGTAGTCACCCGGACGAAAGTATTTGCATGTGTTCTGTATTTTTGGCGTGTTGACATCACCGGTGAACGTGTAGAACTGCTTCGACGAACTATGTGAACTTTGGCGAACTAAAGGTAGCTGGAATTTCTGGTACGAGAATACTTCTTGAGAAAAAATGTTTTCAACCAGCTATTTGTAACCGGCTGAATTGAAATGTTGGAGGTCGATCCTGAGAAAGGGGATTTGATTCTCTTTTGTTGGTGGAGCCAAGTGAGATTGATGCTCCTTTTCCTCTATCGATCCACATAATGGGGATCGATGAGGGGACTTGCCATTTCTAGCTTCTCTGCAACCGTGACTTGGTCGATGTTTGAGAGGAGCCAGATAACAAGTGATGTGATGCTGATGATGGCTTGATGACGATAAATTGGTGGTGACGGTGACGCCACTGGTGCTGATGACGTGGTAAGAGGATGGATCTGCGACTGGGCTATGAATAGTGATTCCAAAAATTGACAGACATACCAACAATAAGATTGTGATGGTCAAATGATGGATCGGTAGAGTGGATGGACTTACCGTAGATGGGCCAATCGGATTTTGGCATCTACAAAAGTATAAAGTATAATATTCAATGGTTTAACCATTGGTCCAACCCGGTCCAACCAGGTTCAATCAAAACCAGACATACTGCCGGTTTGATGGCCGGTTCGATTTTTGAAACACTGGGTTGAGTATATTAATTAAGAACATAATTTGCAAGTTGAGATAATTTAAAGTTTAAGAAAGTTGGTGTAAGAGACTAATAAAAAAAAAGGGTTGAGCATATATATTAGTTAAGAACACAATTTTCGATTATAACAAGTACCATTTTCTTGTTTAAAGGTATATTAATTTGCTTATGTTGGGATATTTATGTAGTTTAAAAGTTTAAGAAACTTGGTGCAAGAGACTATATTGATAAAGGTTTGAGTATATTAAGAACAGGAGTTGCATGCATGTTGGGATAGTTCAAAGTTTAGATTGGAAAAAAGAAGATTTTTTTAAATAATTCAAAAAAAATAAATATTTACACAAATAACACGGTTTGAAACTTATTTCTAAAACTGTCATATTCAACCTTTGACCAAGGTTGACCACCTTGGTCAAAGGCCATGTAGGCGACACGCTGGCGCGTAGGCAACACGCTGGCGCCGTCACCTAATTTTTTTTAAAAAAACTATACGTAGGCGGCATTTCATTGTCGCCTAAAAAAAAGTTGAAGAGGTGGCATTTTGAAATCGCCTACGAAAAAAAAAAAAAATAGAAGAGACGGCTTCGAGACGAAAAAAAGAAAAATAAATTGAAGGGGCGAGACGGCTTTTCTATACCGCCTAACCCAACACTTAGAAAATTTTGGGGCTTCGATAACGTTTCAAGTATAGGCGGCATCGAAATGCCACCTACACGTAAGATATGCGGCATAGAAGAAGTGAAACCTGGAGGCGGCATTTTCATACCGCCTGTACCTCTGTTTTGAAGGCGGCATAAAAAAGCCGCCTTCTATTTGTTTGTGAAGGCGGCATTTAAATGCCGCCTTTAATGTATTTTTTTCCAATTCTTATTTCATTTTCTCTTTAACCTGTTTTTCAACCTGTAATTAAACCTGCTAAATAAATCACTACAAGAACCAAACTCTCTTGTCACGAATTGTATCCGTGACAAGAAGTAATATTTTCGTGACAAGAACTTCTTGTCACGAAATTTTCGTGACAAGAACTTCTTGTCACGAAATTTTTGTGACAAGAACTTCGTGACATCGTTTTTGTTACCAGAAGTTGTTGTTACGAAATTTAAAATTCGTCACAACAAAGTACAAGATGTTGTCACAAAAAAATATATCGCGACAAAAATAGTCGAAGACAAAAAACAAATTTTGTTGAATTTGTTGTCACAAAATTCACGATTCGTGACAAGAAATAACACCTTGTTGTCACAAAATAATTTTGTGACAAGTACCAGGTAACAAATTTGGTTTAGTCTTTTGCCACTAAATTGATGATTCGTGACAAGAAATTACAAATTGTTGTCACGAAATATTTTTGTGACAAAAAAATTATGAAACTTGAATAAAATTCTTGTCACAAATTTATTCGTGACAACAAATTCCTATGTTTTTGTGATGAACAAAATTGTGACAAAAATATGGCTTATTTTTAATAATTTTTTGAAATAATTTTTATTTTACGTGACTACCAATATACTTATTGTCAAAAATATTTTCGTAACTAATAATATTTGTTGTTACGAAAATATTTTTCGTGACAAGTTTTAACTTTACATATTTTGTTACAAAATATAAATTTTGTGACGAGAATTTTAAATTTTTTTATAAATTTTATCTATTTATTTTTCCTATTTCCTCTATTCTGACTATTATATTGTTTTAAAAAATATCAAATATAAAAAAAAAATAAATATTATTATAGACAAATATAAATATAATAAAAATATATTATATAAATTCAAACAAAATAATATTTCATACTTAATAACGTATACAAATAAGTACACAAAGTATCAAAACAAAAATACATGTCTAACTTTTATTTTGTGCTTCCTGCAACTTACGAATCATCTAAAAAATGTCCTGCATTTGTTTGTCATCTTTCTCCTCCATTTGTTTGTTACTCTCTATTTGTTTGTTGTTCTCATCTCTCAACATTTGTATCTCTCGAGAATGTTTTTCACGCATAGAAGCATTTTCTTCCTTCAATGATTGTATTTCTTCTGAATACTCAGACAATTTTTCTTCAAAGTGTGCTGCAGTAGAAGAACTTCGAGATCCTTTGATAATACGTGGTTGGGCTGTCCCTTGACCTTTGATGTAGCCAGACCTATATCCAAGAATGCTTTCTACAATCTTTGCTTCATCAACAGAACCAGTTTCAGATGCAGCTTCTTTAGCTTCAACCATTTGGTTCTAAAAAGAGAAAATATTTTATTATATGACATTAATAAGAAAACCCAATAAAAAAATTTTTTAAAAAAAATTTACATAAAAGAAACTAATACTTACATATTTTTCTTCTGCACCAAACCCCCACATGCCATTTTTCGAACAATGTGTTTGCTTGAACTGATTTATGGGACTTTTATCATCTCCCTATAAGATATAAGAATAAAAAATCTAAATTACTCGTAAATATAAAAATTCAACACAAACAAAGCAACTTAAATGAATGTAATATATCACCTTGCA
Organism: Aristolochia fimbriata; assembly: GCA_019845555.1. Lineage (NCBI taxonomy): Eukaryota > Viridiplantae > Streptophyta > Magnoliopsida > Piperales > Aristolochiaceae > Aristolochia > Aristolochia fimbriata. The sequence goes on along the minus strand of CM034084.1, from coordinate 15,189,556 downwards.
CCATGGAAGACCCAACGGGTATAACTTGGTAACATCCCATGCACAAATAAGTGCTCCACGACTCGGCTTAGTGAGTGAAAATCCCCATTAGCACAAACCCGACAAGGACAACGGACTTTATTGTCTGAACCTACTACAGTTTGTGCCTTTTGCATGAAATACTTCACCCCTTCTTTGTATTCTTTGTTAAATAACCTAGAACGCCAATTTTGCATCCAACCCTTGTCCATTCCTGATAACCAAAAAAAGTTTTCATATTAGCCGACAACATCCTCTAACATTGAAGGGACCACAAACCCATCACACCTCCAATTTAAACCAACGTCCCGCGTCCCCCTTTATACAAAACAACTCTCCCCCCTTCCTTACAAAATAGCCATTCAACCATTACAACGCCATTAATGAAAAATTCTCCAGCATCACCTCGCACCAACCAAACAAGTGACAAAACCAGAAATAAACAGTAGGACAACCATGAAACTCGGGCTCTTATAATGCCGGGAATTTTAAGATGCAACTCTTATCATGGTTACGAGAACAGCAACAGCACTAAACTCCAAAAAATGAAAAAAGAATTATATTTCCAGAATTACATTTCTAGAGAAAAAAAGCACTAACCGTAGATAGCTCCCCATGCGGGTCGGATGATCTGCTCCACGTCGTTTTTGAATTCTGACTACCCTTGCCTTAAATCGAAAGAAACACAAAAAATTCAAACCTGATTCCCAGAAAAACCATGAATATTTATAAATCGGTCCATATGTACCAATCGATCATAACAGACTCATAACAGATACGCGATAAAACACCCCCAGTTGCACGAATTAGAAATAACCCCAATTGCACGAATTAGAAATAACCCCAATTCCACGAATCACAAATAACCCCTTTTCAAAGAAACACTGAATGCATGCGACAGAAACCCTTCTTTAAACCTAATAGAGAGAGTTAGAAAGAGTTACGAAATAGAAACTAACGAAATCAGAAGAAAACAGAGAGGAACGGGGGGAAACGCTGGTACGCTCCGTCTGGCGCTGGTATGCTCGCCGGTGGTCTGATCGCCGGAGGAATGCTCGCCGATGGAGTCGCCGCTGGTGCCAATCCAAGACGAGAAGAGATTAGTGCAGAAGAGGAAAGGAGGGGAACGCTGGGGAGGAGGAACGGGGAAACGCAATGCGGAAGAGGAAAGGTGGGAAACGCGCGGAAGAAGAGGAAAAGGGGAAACGGGCGCACGCTGGGGTGATGGGTTTTGTAAATTTTGAGACAATGGACCTTTGTGGCTTAAGAGAAGACTTAGCCACAAAATCAATATTTCGTGGCTAAATCCAGAGTTTTAAAAACCGAACCGAACCGGCCGGTCCGACTCGATTGAACCAGAAACAGAGGCCAATCTGGTTCTTATTGACTCAGCCCGGTTCACTTAAATTAGGATTGTTTTTATTATTTTTTCTACAGAATTATTAATAAAGTATAAAGACTAGGGAATAATATTTAATAGTTGAACCATTGGTCCAACCTGGTCCAACCTGGTTCAACCAAAACCAGACATACTGTCGGTTTAATGGTCAGTTTGGTTTTTAAAACACTGGCTAAAATGCGGAAATATTAAAAAAACTGAAAAAATAATTTTAATTATTAGCCACGAAAAATTACTTTTCATGGCTATTATGACTTATAATATCATATTTTTTAATAATTTGAACTTTACCCACAAAACAACAATTTTGTGGTTAATAACCCTCTTTTTAGTAAGAAAATCACTTTCGTGGTTAAAAAGATTGTTACTTAGGTGTGGGCATCGGGTCGGGTTACCCGGGTTTTTCGGGTAACCCAACCCGACCTGACCCAAAAACCCGGTTTGGATTTCCAAATCCAACCTGACCCGAAAAACCTGGGTTTGAATTCCCAAATCTATCCTGTCGGTTGGGTTCGGGTTTTAAAACCTGTGCGGGATATTCACATGTTCGGATTTTGGGTTATATAAGTTGGGTCAGGTTCGGGTTTTAAGAAACCCGACCCAAACTCGACCCGTGCCCAATCGTAGTCCAACCCAGTCAAATTGGGTTCAACCTGAACTGGGCATACTACTGGTTCGATGCAGGTTCCGTTTTTAAAACATAGGGTAGAATGAATATTATTAATTATTCAAACTTTAAATAATTATTCAAACTTTAAGATCTTTAAAAATTAAGATCTTCTTGTCATGAAATACGTAAATCGTGACACAATGAGCGTCATATTGTAACGATTCGTTTCAGTTCATGCAAGTAAGATTTTGAGGGATTTTTGCAAAAAATTTTATTGTCACAAAATTTCTATTTTCGTGACGACAGTTTTGGACTCTAATACAATTTTTTATTGTCTCGAACTACATATTTCGTGACATCATCTTCAGTCTCTTGTTACGATTTAATAAGTTCGTGACAACAAATATCACAAGTAATTTTGTTGTCACGAAATTTCCTTTTCGTGACAACATAAACCAGGCGTAATAATTTTAACTTCCATGGCCATTTCAGATTTTGAAAGAACTAAAAGCGCCCGATTAGGCCGACCGCCATTATTATTAGGCAAATCACCGGGCGCGGTTTATGTGAGTTTTTTTTTAGTCACTTAAATATTCATTTCGTGACAATAGCTTCAGTCTCTTGTTACGAACAATATATTTCGTGACAATATATTACAAAGGTAATTTTATTGTCACAAATTTCCCTTTCGTGACAAAATATCTCACACATTAAATATTTAATTTTTATTAGTACACCCATTTGTTACGAAACTTATTTGTGACAATAGGTTTCACTTAAAAAATAAATATTTGAAAATAATTTTTTATTGTCACAAAATTCATGTTTCATGGCATTTTCTTCTGTCTCTTGTTATGATTAAAATTTTCGTGACAATAAATTTCTCAAATATGTTTATTGTCACGAAATTTCCTTTTCGTGACAACATAAACCTAACGTAATAATTTTAACTTCCATCGCACCATTTTAAGGCAAATTTCTGGCACGGTCGCGCCGAGCTAGAGTTTTTCCTTTAGCCACGAAATATTCATTTCGTGACAATAGCTTCAGTCACTTGTTACGAACAATAAATTTCGTGACAACATATTTTAAAGGTAATTTTATTGTCACAAATTTCTTTTTCGTGACAAAATATCTTGCACATTGAATATTCAATTTTTATTAGTGCACTAACTTGTTACGAAAATTATTCGTGACATTAGGTTTCACTCAAAAAATAAATTTTTTAATACTATTTTTTATTGTCACGAAATACTTATTTCGTGACATCATCTTCCATCTCTTGTTACGATTAACTATTTCGTGACAACAAATTTCACAAGTAATTTTATTGTCATGAAATTTCTTTGTTCGTAACAAAAAGTATTGTTCATAAAATAATTAATTTTTTTGGCGTCTCTATTTGTCACGAAATTCTGCTTCGTGACAACTTGTACTTAATGTTGTTACGATTTTCTCTAGTTCGTGACAACAAAATTCGTGGGAAACCGAGTTTTTTCGCAGGTAATTTTATTGTCACAAAATTTCTGTTTTCGTGACAATACATTTTCCTCATATATAACTCTTTTCTGTTCGTCTATCTTTTGTCACGAAATTTATTATTCGTGACAAGAAAACGTTATATTGTTACGAAATATATTTCTTGACAAAACACTTTGTGACAAATTTTTTTTTTTTCTTGTAGTGAATATTCATATTCTAAACATGATTCATTCTAAATAAATGTAAGTTCTTATCATACACATTTGTAATGAAAAATTATATAAAAGAGATGTAGAATATATAATATACAAACATGAATACATAAAGAACAATGACAAGCAACAAACAAATGTATAAATACAATCATAAGGCATAACTAAGCTCTGGTGCACCAATTGCCTTTTTCTGCCTTCTAGTATAAATCCTCCGGTGACGGCTGGGCTCAGGCTCCGAGGGCTGCTTAGGGGGCTGGTCGGGCTCCGGCTCGGGTGTTATCATACACATTTGTAATGAAAAATTATATAAAAGAGATGTCGAATATATAATATACAAACATGAATACATAAAGAACAATGACAAGCAACAAACAAATGTATAAATACAATCATAAGGCATAACTAGGCTCTGGTGCACCAATTGTCTTTTTCTGCCTTCTAGTATAAATCCTCCGGTGACGGCTGGGCTCAGGCTCCGAGGGCTGCTCAGGGGGCTGGTTGGGCTCCGGTACAGCTGGAACCTTGTTAGAATCCTTGACACGGGTCGTCGTCTCGGCTGTAGGCCGACGCCTTGCACGACGCCCCTGTGGTGCTCTATCTCTAGTTGGCTGGACCACGTGAGAAGGCTCACCAGCATGTGACACATCTCTGTCGACGATCGCTCCTTCTAAGAGTGAAGATTGTGCAGGACCGACTAACAGTAGTGTCTAATCTCCATCTTTGATGGATTTATCGACGATGGCTCCAAGGCCTCTGTACGGTTCACGCGCTCAACCATGGCTGGCACACAACCCAACTGCGAAAGAAAAACGTAAGTTAAAAACTTTTAATAAAAAAATTGTCATTTCACAAAGTTAATTACGTACCAATGCCTCCTAGGTATAACCTTTAGGATGGTATACCATGGCTGCCTCAGTCGGTGGAGGTGATACGAATCGTTGAGTAGCCCCCAAATACCACATCACATAGTCACTGGGAGCATGTCTGGGTGTGTGTGCCCGGCTGCCCGTAACAACAAACTCCGCCTGCGCCTCTCCCCGAGTGATGTAATCACGGTAGTATACCGCCCAATCCTCCCGAGCTCGGCCTTTCCAGGAGATGCGAGTAACATGCTCGACATCCTCCTGTGGAGTCACCTGCTCAAAGTTATAAAATTAAACCACTGAACCCTACAAGAAACGAAAATTGAATTTGGGTGTTGCGATAATTACCTGCTCCAATCCGAACTGTAACATCACTCGATCAGGAACATGTAGCTCGACGATCTCGAAGCAAATAAGTGGTATTCTAGGCAACCAGATATGTCTACCTTCAACGCAGATAGCAGGTAGATGCTGCAAGAAATCGAGGTACGGCTGCCTGTTCACCTAAAAAAAATGGCAACAATTATTACTGATGACTTAGATTGTTGTGGTATGAATTGTCATCATTGTAGATTCGTAAATTAACTTACCTGATAGCTCAGCTGGTGGTCCAACTCTGTCCTGTATAGCACCAGGTTTCCACCAGGGTTTGTGGCATTCATCCGTCGGACGTTCCACCTAAAATACCAATATAAGTTAGTTACATAAGATTTTATGGAAGTGTAAATAAGCATTAAACTGTATAGGTACATACCTGGAACCTAAAGGGCCATCCTGCAGTGCCCGTTCCTCTAGGAGTGTCGGACGTCCAATATGTAGACGTTCCCACGCCTACAGATGCAAAAAACGAAAATTATATTGGTAAGTCCTATTTCTTTAAGTTGAACAATTTTTTGAAAGAAGAATTTACCTGCATAAGGGTGAGGCATCCAGCGATGCCAACAACTCTCGTGAGGCATGCCTTCGCGAGCTCCCGGTAGAGGAAGGCAAGCGTAGCTCCCCCCAGCTGTACCGCCCGGTCACGTCGAAGTCCTCAAATAGTGTCAGGTAAGCCATGTGAACTCCTCGGGCACTACCATCCGAGAATATCGTCGAGCCCATAAGATGGAGGAGGTATGCGCGCGTGTGCTGCTGTATCACCTCCTTGGGCACGTCGTTGGGACAAAACAAAAATCTGCCTCTGATCCATGAAAGTGACAGTCGACCCACCTGAAAAGTACCAGGTGGAAGCTACCCCCAAAAGGGCTCTGGCTAACTCCATCCAATCCCCCCGAGTCGACCCGGTCACAGCGAATCCGTCGACACGTAGTCCTAAGAGGACAACCACGTCCTCTTACGTGATCATCATCTCACTGTTCGCCAGGTGGAAGGTGTTTGTCTCGCTCCTCCGTCTCTCTACCAATGAAGTAATCAACGATTTGTCTAGTCTCAACCACTGGACTCAGTACAATGCACCAAACCCCGCAGCCTCGATGTATGGCAACAACCGCTCGTCCATCGGCCAATGTCGTAGAGTCTGGAAATGCTTAGTGCATTCCAGGCATCCTGGGTCCTGAACATGAGTAATAGTCTTGTTAGTTTATTTTTATAAACAAACGTAATCACAAGTGCAACTAGCCTGCACTAACCTCTCCGTGCCAGATGGCCTCGCTCCTATGGGAGTCCTGATCGTACAAGAGTGGGGTGTCTGCCATCACGACCTATAGAAACAACAAAGTATACATTAACAACCTAAGTTAAATTAACCAACTGAAAACATGTCACTATACATTATTGTATGAACGGATTTTGCGAAGTCTGACAATTACGGTCCAAATCAGCACCGCATGGCCCGGGTCAGCAATTCAAATATGGACACCGGTCAATCAAAAAAATCAAGCCCTCAATCAAGTTGCAATGCGTCGACGGTCGAGATCAAAATCGCTGCGTCAACAGCCTACAGGGATGACAAGTCAGACGATTAAAGCCACGTAGTCGGTCTACAAAGATTCGATGTGGCTCAACCTTGTCTTGGTCTAAGACAGTTCCCCACTTCAAGGGAGACGCTACAAAAAAGCGGTCGAAGTAGGTTACAACTACTCCGACATACCAGGTTCACACCGTTAAAGTTCAATAAGCCTATAAAACAATAGGCTCAAGACACGGACAGAGATCCAGAGAAATACACAGAGACGGGAGGACGTACATAAAAAATCCAAGAAATTCCAAATCGCCACCTCAAATATGTGAGATAGCAACAAGCATTCCTGCCGCCATTTCACAACCAAATTGCCGTGAGCCAATCGGAATACTAAACTTTCCGTCAAGCTTAGGCGAAATTCAAATTCGTCTCATTCGTTCGTGAAGAAGGCGTCTGTCGATCATTCATGTCTATTCGGAGATCGTTTAGTGTTTAATCGGAGACTGAATCAAAGGAATTATAGAAGTCGCACCCACACAATCACCTCAAAATTACCAAATTACCCTTCAATTATTTTGTACACTGTACATTGGACGCGTATTTAACAGTCCACTCATTGTACTCGTTTACAAATTTGGCAAGCCCGGTGGGACCCTTCTACCTTTCATCTCTTTTTTTGATCTATCAATCCAAATGGCCAGTTCAAACAACAACAACAACAAGGCCGCTACTAAAACTTCAGTCGCCGGAGGCAGCTCGTCACCGGCACCAAGAATGACCGATCCTTTGGTCACCTTCCCTCGCCGTCCGCTACACCAACAGCCGCTGCTGCCAGCCAAGCCAGAGGGATTCGTCCATCCCAAATTCCTGTGGTCATCCGCTCAAGACCGACCACCAGATCTGTCACGGTATCCTTACCAACACAGCATTCTGTTCGAATTCAGCCGCAGGCGGATCAAGCTCCGGCCAGTCTCATAGTTTCTCCAACAAGGGTCCATCCCTCGAGGAGCTATTCGGCTGTCCTGACATCCCCACCACCCATCAGTCCAGTGGCCAGCCCGGTCGCAAGCCCAGCAAGGAGATCTCCTCCAACTACAAGCCGGGTCCTTGCACTGATCACTCATTTCGAAGGAAGACATATCATTCCTTCTCCAGTGCGATCGACCACATCATCTGGGGCACCTCTTGCTCCAAGTCCTTCTCCCACATCTCCGGTCATCAGAGTTTCCGCGATGATGACACAAGCTAAGATGGTGGAAGAACAACTGGCAGAACTCCAAGCTGCCATGAAAGAAAGGGACAAGCAGTTGAGAGAAAGAGAACTGCAGAGGGATATCATGATCGCTACAATTCTGCAAAAGTTCAAAATTATTGCAGATCGCTTGGGAGCTTCCTCCCAACCCAGAAATGATGATGGCCAGGCAGGACCCACCACTGCAGCCAATCCCGTTACGATCCCTCTTTCACACATCATTTGTCCATCCTCGGCTCCTGAAATCCCACCATCTAGCCAAGAACCATTGCTCGAGGAACCAGGGGCGCTATCCTACGACACCCTGCAGGATATGATTTCCAACACGGTGGAGCAAAAAGTACAAGCGGAGGGAGTACGATCTCAAGCCTACACCAGGCCCTACTCCCGATGAATCCAGGCAACCCGAATGCCTGCCTCCTACCACCCGCCTAAATTCCAGCAATTCAGTGGAGATGGCAACCCAAAACAGCATGTTGCCCACTTTATCGAAACCTGCAACAATGGAGGAACGGACGGTGACCTTCTGGTCAAATAATTTGGGCAATCCCTCAAAGGGAACGCGTTCGACTGGTTCATCGAACTCACGACAGAGTCAATCGACAGCTGGGAACAACTGGAGAGTGAGTTCCTCAGCCACTTCTATAGCACGAAGCGAACAATGACGCTAGTAGAGCTCACAAATTTGAAACAACGCCAGGGAGAGAAAGTGATTGAATACATCAATCGCTGGCGTAACTTGAGTCTCAACTGAAAGGAGAGCACTTGCTTGTCCACACAAACGTCCATCGACATGTGCATTTGAGGGATGAATTGGACTCTGGTGTACTTCTTACAGAGTCCTAAGCCGAGGGACTTCCAAGAATTGGCGACCGAGGCTCATAATATGGAGATCCTTATCCAAGAAAAGGGAGAAGGAAAAGCTCCAATGTCTGAAGCCAACAAGAAGCCAAAATTTGTAAAGTAGTACAAAGCTCCTGCAAAAGAACCGGTCGCCACTAACGTTGTCGAACCGCAAAAGATTGTGGCGACTCAAAATCAAAGTACGGGGAATAACTGGAAACCAAGTGTCAATCGAATCAATGGCAGTGCACCCCGGCAAAAGTTCACACTAAAAGATAAACAAGCCAAAACTTATCCTTTCCTTGACTCCGACGTTCCAGGCATGCTCGAACAACTCCTGGAGAAAAATATGCTACAACTTCCAGAAGCCAAAAGGCCGGAAGATGTTGGGAAAAGTTCAGATCCCAACTATTGCAAGTATCACAGACTGGTAGGCCATCCTATCGAAAAGTGTTTTGTCCTGAAGGACAAAATACTAGAATTAGCAACGCAAGGTCGTATCATCCTGGAAGCCGACGACAACACCGCGGCTTCCCACACTATCTTCGTCCAATCAGATTCCGGCATCAGAATAGGGAATTCAAGGACAAACAGAAAAGTCTTCGTCCCGCGCACTGCAGGACCCAGACCACGACCCGCAGCAAAAGACAAGGAAGGGTGGGAAGTGGTAACCCGCAAAAAGAAACCACTCCCTGAAACCCCTGTGAAAATATTCATCAAGGGTTATGCGGTAGAAAAAGAAGAACCAAAAGAGAAGGAAAAAGCCTAGAAGAGAAGAAGAGGCAGAAGATACAGACGTAAATCTGCCAAAGTTGAAGAAAATTTTTATCAGAGGAAGCCAAAGCCGATCACTTTGGCTGATTTCTTCCCATCTGAATTCCTGACGCCAAGCCCCGCACTGGTGGCCACTTGTTCATCTCAAACGGTCGAGCAAAGGCGTGAAGGGAAGGCTTCGATGGGGTCCACCGATGACATTCACACGTGCTTACAGAACGTGTCTATTACCAATGCCGTACAAGATGACCTAGACTTGCTAATCTGGTCTAGACAAGCTCTCATCAAATTCATTGTGGCTAAATATGACCGGCATGCCGAGGTTGAGCAATTGAGAACGCGAAGACACGATGAACCAAAAGTTGGCTTATCTCCTAGCACAATGAAAGAAGAGCAACCGGTGGAGCCACCACAAATCAAGGAAGTTCACTCAACTTCCATTTCCTTCAAAGAAGCGGACATGATGCTCAGAGAAAAGTCTCATAATCGACCTCTATTTGTATCTGGATCTATCAAAGACAGGTGGATCAACCGGATACTTCTGGACAGCGGGTCACCCATAAACATCCTGCCAATCCAAACTCTGAAAAATGTCGGGTTGGTTGCCAACGATCTCCAAGCCAGTTCATTAATGATTCAAGGCTTCAATCAAGAAGGACAACAAGCGTTGAGAATGATCAGACTGGAACTGCAAATCAGGGACATGATTTCTCACGTGTGATAAGTGTCTAAAAGACACTATCTTTAGGCATGAAAATTGAGTAAAAAATCTAATTCCAAGTCACTTCTGAGTATAAAAGCAACACATATGACTCAATTTCATGTTTTGTGCCTCAGGTACCCAGTGGAAGAAGAAAAATTGGTTTTGGACCAAAAATGAAGGAAAAATGAGCGAAAGAAGCTAAAAAGAAGGATGGCGCATCCGAGCCAAAATCGGCGCCACCATGCCAGGAAAATATTAAAAAATTTAAAATAATGGAGAAAAATGCCCAACGACTCAACGAAAATGAAAGCCAACGGTTGGAAAAATGTGAAATGGTGCAACCTCGCCATCAGAGGGCGCTACCGCGCCAAGGAGCTGGCTCTACCTCACTAAGAGACAGCATGGACGCGCCAAAGAGCTACTGAAGAAGGAAAGAAAAGTTGTCGTTCTGGGGAGCAAAGAAAAGTCTGAGTGCCGCTGCTGCACCACTTCGACAGCAAAAGATGGTGCTACCGCGCCAAGAAGTCTCCTAACTCGGCTCGGGTTCGAAGGCCGTTTTCAGACTTAGAAAGAACTCCGCTCCAGTGTCACTACCGCGCCAGGATCAGGCATAATTTTGCCGCGACCGCGTCGCTGACTCAGCAACGCTCTTCCGCAAAAATCTCGGGATCCTGACAACCAATCAAGCCCAAACTTGCGAAAAGAAGTCCTAAGTGTCTAAGGAAGGTATCCATGAAGATTCTAAGGTAATTTACTCAAGCTCTAAGTGTTTTGAATGAAAAAGAAGTGCAGTTCAATACAAAGAAGGAAACTGCTACTGAGAAGAGAAGATAAATCCGAGTTTGAAGGAGAACATATCTGGAGTTCCCGAATCCCAATTGAGACCAAATTTGGACTGAAGGTTCCTAAGAATATTGAGGATCATATCACAAAAATTCAGGCCAATCCAAGTCGGGTTTCTCAAGTTTTATATCCTCAAAGTGGTGGACCCAGTGCAGAAATTGGCAGTAGAAGCAATTCAACTTCTTTACATCATATCTCGAGTTTCCCAACTCAGAATGGACTCAAATTTCTTACACAAGGCAAGGACCATGTAAGGACGGTTCGTGTATAATTTCATCCAATTATGAGGTCGGGAATACATAATTCATACCCCTGGACAGAGAACAAGTTACGAGTCCTGGGCAGCAGGACAAGTATAAATAGGGGTCCGAGGCAGAGCACAAATCATCCAGTTTTAGTTTTACATTCAGTTTTGAGTTAAAGTTTCTGTTTTATTCATTAGTTTAGAGAGAGAAGAAGGTCCAGAGGGAGTCTTATACGACCTCTGGCCACTTTGAGGAAGAAAGGTAGAGAATTCAGCCAAGGAGCAAGAGTGACCAAGAGCAGCCTTCCAAGGGGAGTTTCTGTACTTAGTTATTTTTCTTTCATGGCTCTTATCAAAACCTTGTTGTGTGTTTTTATTTCCAGTATGGAGTAGTCATTTTTAGTTGGGAGTCCATGACTCCCTAGGCAAGTAATGAGATTGATACATTATATTTTATTTGGTTTCAATGTGGTGCATGAATGAGTTTTCCAAAGTTGTTAATTCTTGATTCATACTTGTTGTCTTGCTATGTACTGGTTATAAGGTGACGCTAAACTTAAGGTAAGACATGTTGATAGGATTTTACAAATCTTTATGAGTTCATACACTAGGTAAATCAACTAATCATTGGGTTAATCCTCGACATTAAAGTAATACCCTGTTGGATTAGATTGATTTGTATATGACATAAGAGCTTCATGTTTATGCTATCAAGTAGAGTCAATTATGCCGGCTAGTTTACTCTAGGAGATAGAAAAAGGTGATGCCGATGCGGATTGTAGCCATGGTTTTATAAGCTTGTCAGAAATTGATTTCCGAAACATAATTTCTATTCAATCTCAGAAGTGTCTAGGGAGGGAATTGGATTCCCAACGTCTTCTCTCCTCATTGAAATTCCTCAGAAGCTTTTTCTCAACAGTTTTCAATACTTGTTAGTTTAATTTTCTGTCTTTCAAATAAGGATTCTCAAACTTTATATTTTTATTCAGAAAGCAATTAACTGCTGTCTTGGTCCTTGTGGGACAATATTCGGACTTGCATAAGTCTATATTACATTGATTACTCCTCTTGTTAGTGATTAGCTAAGATCGCATCAAGTTTTTGGCGTCGTTGCCGGGGACCAAAGTTTCTAGTAGTAATTTCTTAGAGTTTAAAAATTTAGAGATTTGAGTTTTTGTTTTTTTTATTTTTGCAGGAGGTTCATGACCAGATCTCGAGTGGAACCATCCCAAGAGATTGATCCTGAACCAGAATGGACTTTAAGGCAAAGGCTGAAGGAAAATCAGAACCAGAGCACTCCCAAGGATCAAGAAGACATGGAGAATGCAGAAGACACTCATGAAGAACAAGCACAAAACCCAAGGAGAACCATGGGGGATTACATCACACAAAGCCCAAATACAAACAGGACAAGTATTGTCACTCCCACTATTCAAGCTAATAATTTTGATCTTAAACCTCAGACTAATGTGTTGCTTTAAAATCATTATCAGTTTAGTGGGTTGGCTAATGAAGATTCTAATGAACATCTTGAAAGATTTTTGGACTTGTGTGCTACTTTTAAGTACAATGGTGTGTCAGATGATGCAATCAGATTGAGGCTTTTCAAGTTCACCTTGGTTGGACGAGCTAAGACATGGTTGAACACTCTACCAGCCGGTTCTATTGCCACTTGGGAAGATTTGCAGAAAAAATTCCTAGGTAAGTATTTTCCACCAGCAAAGACATTTAAATTAAGGAATGAAATTTTCCAATTCATGCAGGAACCAGAAGAACATCTTTCAGAAGCATGGGAGAGGTTCAATGGACTACTCAAAAGATGCCCAAATCACAAAATAGAACTTTGGAGCCAGATCGAGATTTTTTACAATGGGCTAAACATCAACACAAGAAGCATGATAGATGCTGCATCTAGAGGATCGATCAGTAAAAAGACTCCTGAAGAGGTTCACGAGCTAATAGAGGAGATGACAACCAACATGTATCAATATCCGATGGAACGATCAAGTAAGAAGGCTGCTGGAATTTACAAACTGGACTCTTCAACCATCATACAAGCACAATTAGAAGCACTTCAGTAACAATTCTCAAACTTTCAGCAACAATCAAATCCTCTGGTAGCTTCGATCTGCAGAATATGTGGAGGAGGACATGCTGACTATGAATGCCAAGGTAATGTATATGCTCTAAATTTCGTACCTGAACAAACTAATTTCGTTGGAAATTCTCGCAGGATGGATCCATACAGCAATATGTACAACCCTGGCAGGAGAAATCATCCAAATTTCTCATGGAATAATGCAAATCAAGAAAGGCAGCACCCTCCTAGATTCAAACCGTTACAGACTGAAGCTCAACAAAAAGAGGCTGGAGTGGAGGAAGACAGGAAGTTGCTGCAAACAATATGTATAGAATTACAGTCACTGAAAATAGATTTTCAGTCAATGAAGACAATGCAAACAAATATTCAGCAATCAGTCATACTTCTGACCACTCAAGTGAATCAACTTAATAGAGAAGTATATGAGAGGCCGAGAGGTGCTCTACGTACCTAGTAACTCGGAAGTAAATCCAAAAGAGCAAGTCAAGGCCATACACTTAGAAGTGGAAAAACTCTCGAGGAGCTCCAACCAAAAGAACACCAAGCCATGGAAGAAGAGCAGAATCAGAAGGTAGAAGAAGAGCAAAGGTAAAAAAGAGAAAAGGTAAGTCCACCAGCTTCTCCAAGAAAGAAAAAAGGTAACGATGCACTTCCTATTACTGATATTGATGTAAGAAATCTACCTTACCCATGTAGAGCTAAAACGGACAATCTAGAAAGTAGCTTTGCTAGGTTTCTAAAAACATTTAAGAATTTGAAGATTAACATTCCACTTCTTGAAGCATTGAAGCAAATGCCCCTTTATGGTAAGTTTCTTAAAGAGGTCATATCCGGAAAAAGGAAGACGGAGGAGCAAGGTACGGTTTTACTGAATGAAAATTGCAGTGCAATCTTAAGGAATGAGCTTCCAACAAAATTAAAAGATCCAGGGAGTTTTACTATACCTTGTGAAATTGGTTCAAATAAATTTGCAAATGCTTTATGCGATTTAGGGGCAAGTGTTAATTTAATGCCATTGTCCCTTTGCAGGTATTTAAAACTTGGAGAACCTCAAGAGACTAGAATCACTCTTCAATTTGCGGATAGATCAACCAAGATACCAGAAGGAGTATTGGAGGATGTGTTGGTAAAAATTCAAGATTTTATATATCCTTGCGATTTCACAGTTTTAGACATGGAAGTAACAAGAACCTGCCTATAATTCTTGACAGACCATTCCTGGCTATTGCTGGTGCTATAATTGATTGCAAGCAAGGGAATGTAACCTTAAGGCTTAACAATGATACAATAAGTTTTAATATAAAAGAAGCCATGAAACAACCAGCCATCCCACATGATGATTTCTGTTTGAAAATTGATGTGATTGATTCTTGTATAACAAAAATTGAAGAAGAAGAGAGGATTGAAGCAGCAAAAGAAGGAGGCCTAATCTATTCAAAGGAGAAGGAAGATGAAGATCCCACTATCATGGGAGAAATTGGAGAATTGGAGGCTGAAAGCAAAGAGGAGTTGGAAGAAGAAATAAAGGAACAAGGGGCTCAAGGAGCTTCCAAACCTGAACTCAAACCCCTTCCAAATAATTTGAAATATGTTTTCCTTGAGGAGAATGACAAACCAGTAATTCTTTCTTCATGTTTGATAGGTTTGGAGGAGAAATGCTCATTGAGGTGCTGACCAAACACAAGAAGGCGATAGGCTGGTCATTATCAGACATTGAAGGAATCAGCCCCACAATTTGTACACACCGAATCTTGATGGAGGACAATTACAAGCCCAACATTCAACCACAAAGAAGTCTGAATCCTACATTGCAAGAGGTAGTGAAAAAGGAGGTGATCAAACTCTTGGACGCAGGTATTATCTATCTTATTTCTGATAGTGCATGGGTAAGTCCAGTTCACGTTGTTCGTAAAAAAGGGGGTACCACTGTTATTTATAATGAAAATAAGGAACTGATCCCCACTAGGACGGTCACAGGTTGGAGAGTATGCATAGACTATAAGAAATTGAATACAGCCACTAGGAAAGATCATTTTTCTTTACCATTCATTGATCAAATGCTTGAAAGGCTTGGAAGAAATAAATTTTATTGTTTCCTAGATGGTTATTCAGGATACTTTCAGATCGCTATAGCACCCGAAGACCAGGAAAAGACCACTTTCACCTGCCCATATGGAACCTTTGCATATAGGAGAATGTCCTTTGCCTTGTGCAATGCACCAGCCACTTTTTAAAGATGCATGATGGCTTTATTCCATGATATGATAGGAAAGATGATGGAGATCTTTATGGATGATTTTACACTATATGGGCTAACTTTTGAAACTTGTTTGCAGTATTTAGAGCTTGTGCTCAAAAGATGTGAAGAGAAGAAATTAGTCTTCAATTGGGAAAAGTGTCACTTCATGGTAAGAGAGGGCATTGTTCTTGGCCACAAAATCTCAGAAAAGGGGATAGAGGTAGACATGGCAAAAATAGAAGTGCTTGAAAACCTACCTCCACCCACTTCAGTCAAGGCCATTAGGAGTTTTCTAGGCCATGCAGGTTTTTATTGAAGGTTTATAAAAGATTTTTCCAAAATTGCAAAACCTTTGTCAAACTTGCTTTCGAAAGATGTAAAATTTGATTTCAATAATGAATGCTTGCATGCCTTTAATCTCTTGAAACAAAAATTAATCTATGCCCCCATCATTGTGTCACCGGATTAGAACCTACCTTTTGAACTCATGTGTGATGCAAGTGATTTTGCTCTAGGGGCAGCCCTTGGTCAAAGAAAATAAAAAGTTTTCCACACCATTTCTTATGCTAATCACACACTCACTGGTCCTCAACTGAATTATACCACCACTGAGAAAGAACTTATGGCTGTGGTTTTTGCATTTAAAAAATTCAGATCATATCTCATTGATTCAAAGGTTATTGTTTGGACTGACCATGCAGCCCTTAGATATTTGTTTGCAAAGAAGGATTCCAAACCAAGACTGATAAGATGGATCCTTCTTCTCCAAGAATTTGATATTGAAATCAAGGACAAGAAAGGAGCTGAAAATGTGGTAGCAGATCACCTCTCAAGGTTGGAGGCAAAAAATAAAGAAGGGGAAATTTCGGAACTCTTTCCAGATGAACTGATTTGCCAGGTAAATATCTCAAAAGTACCATGGTTTGCTGATATTGTTAATTTTGTTTGCAGCAAATGGGTACCAAAGCACTTCACATACTAGCACAGGAAGAAACTGATGGCAGATTCAAAGCACTACTATTGGGAGGATCCATTCCTCTATAAAATATGTCCGGATCAAGTCATTAGAAGGTGTGTGAAAGAGGAAGAAGCTCCACTCATTCTCAGCCATTGCCATGACAAGGAAGTTGGTGGCCATCACAGTGCAAATCGAATATCAGCAAAGGTATTGGAATCTGGATTCTTTTGGCCAACACTTTTTCGAGATGCAAAAAGGTATGTCCAAGCATGCAATAGGTGTCAAAGGATAGGTAATATCTCAAGAAAGAATGAAATACCTTTAAATAATATTCTTGAATGTGAATGTTTTGATGTTTGGTGCATTGACTTCATGGGACCCTTTCCACCTTCTTTTGGGTATGAATATATTCTGGTGGCAGTAGATTATGTAACAAGATGGGTAGAGGCCATAGCAACCAGAACTAATGATGCCAAGGTTGTCATTGAATTTTTAAAATAAAATATTTTCTATCGTTTTGGCACTCCTAGAGTTATCATCAGTTATGGGGGAAAGCATTTTTGCAACACTCCTTTTAAAAATTTGTTAAAAAAATATGGAGTCACCCACAAAGTAGTCACCCCATACCATGCCCAAACAAGTGGCCAAATAGAAGTGTCCAATAGAGAGCTCAAAAGAATTCTAGAAAAAACTGTTAACACTTCTAGAAGAGATTGGAAAACCAAGCTAGATGATGCATTGTGGGCCTATAGGACAGCTTTCAAAACCCCAATAGGCATGACCCCCTATAGGTTGGTTTATGGAAAAACATGCCATCTCCCTTTGGAATTAGAATATAAAGCATATTGGGCAACCAAATTCTTTAATTTTGATATCAAGGCTGCTGGAGAAAACAAATTGCTGCAACTGAATGAACTAGATGAGTTAGGTACTGCTCCTATGAGAATGCCAAGATGTATAAAGAAAAAACCAAAAAATGGCATGATGAGTACATCTTACCCAAGGAATTCAAACCTGGTCAACTTGTCCTCTTATTTAATAGCAGACTTAGGTTGTTTCTTGGTAAGCTTAGGTCAAAATGGACTGGTCCTATTTCAGTGGAAAGAGTGTTAAAATCAGGGGCAGTGGAAATAAAAAATCCAAAAGATCAATCTACCTTTATTGTGAATGGACAAAGGCTGAAAGATACATCTCTCCTGATTTCCATCAGGATAGAACCTTCACAGTCTTATCTAACTAGAAAGAGTCACAAAGTCGAGCTGGGACTATAAACCAGAACTCATTTGCTTGTTTTAAAATAGAACTGCATTGTAATTTCATGGATTTTGCAGTTTTTTTGTGAACAATTAGGACTTGCATGATTAGTTGATTGATTTTGCATGAGTAGGATTGAACTAGGATAGAAAGAGTTTTTACTTATGCACCATACAAAAAATGAAAAATAAAAAATAAAATAAAATAAAATAAAATAAAATAAAATAAAAAAACCAAAAACTGGAATTGGTGCGACCACACCAGAATTAGCGCTCCCACGCTAGTTCTGAAAAAAAAAACAAATTGTGCCTAATGTCTGAATCAGTCTCTCCTCTGGGAAAATATGCTTTGGTGTCTATCTATCAGATGTCTTAGAGTGATGTTTTGTCTAAAATATTCATTAATATATACTCAATCTCCATTCATATTGATGACATGATATTTTTCACTCTCACTATGTATCCCAAAGCATGATTTCTCCAACGAAAATGTGTGGTAACCGAATCAACATCTATATATAACTGATAAAACTTTGTTAAAAGTGGAAATTTGCAAAAACACATTCAGGATGCTAAAATTTTATTGAATTACTAGGCCCATCCGCGCCAAATTATGGCGCCACCGCGCCACTGTCTCATTGAGGAACAACCAATCCAGAGCTTAGAAAAGGAAACTTCCACTGCAGGTATGCTTCTTAGACTCAGTATTATGCATGAGAACAAACTCACTTCAATTCCACTTCAATTTCTTATACTCCATACACAAATATTGGGCACTAACCCATGAAGGCAGATTTCAATTCAAAGAGCAAACAAGGAGAAGTCCCATTCCACTTCAGGCACATCCAGATTGATCAGGGAAGTCTTCATCCTATTTCTTATTTTTATTTATGTTTTGGGGACAAAGCATGTTTTAAAGTTTGGGGTGGGATATTCTTTCTTCATGTTTTCAAAATCTCTGTTTTCAGAAACTTTCACACCAGAAATAGATCTAAAGAGATTTTGAAAAACACCAGTGGAAAAACCCTGAGTAAATAGAAAGCATGATTCACTTTCTGGAGAAATAACTTAGTTCAAATTGCTTAGTCTTTACTGGAGGAGAATTTTCTTTGAAACAGTTTTTGGAAAACAAAGTATAAGTGAGCAAGTGGATGTAAACCACTAGAACCAACCTGAGGAAAGCTTGAGGCGAAACAGAGAAAGGTTTTCAAATATCCTGAAGTGATTTAGGCACCTCTTTTCAATCGTTTGAGCCTTTTTCAAGCCACCTACTTGAATGCACGAGATGCATTACTTTTTGTCAAACACCTTGAGCCAACAAGATCCATGTTTTGTTTCAAATCCCACATTACATGAACCAGCCTTTGTGATAAACCAACTTGTTTCTTACTGGCCTATATCTCTCCAAATTATTGAAGTGTTCTATTTAAATGAGCATGGACAAAAATCTGAAAGGAGGGATGACTAAAGGGTATAGAGTTTTCTTAGAAAGGAGCAAGATAGAGGCTAAGTCAGGGGAAAGGCCACCTTGTGTGTACACCGGGTCTCGGGCCTCAACAATCTTAGGGACTCTGATTCAACCGGCAAGGTAAGCTGGACTCCAGACATAGCCAAAGAAAAGAAAAGAAAAGGTTGTGGGTTAGTTAAGGGAAATGCCACCTCGTGTGTGCACCAGGTCTCGGGCCTCAGCAAGCTTAGGGACTTTGAGTCAACCGGTGAGGTAAGCTAGACTCTGGACAAACCCAAAAGAAAAGAATACATGTAAAGGAAAGGAAGAAGAAACGAATATGGGATCAATGCAAGAAAATAAGTTTGGGGTGGAAAAACTTGGAGAAAGATCATAGAAATTTACTCATGCTCAGGAAGAAGGAACATGGATATGAGAAGGAGGGTAAAACCCAAAAGATAAGCTTACAATTTGATCATACCCATTACCCATGCCCCATTACAACCTAGAAAAGACCTATTGATCAGGATTATGGATTCCTTCAGGTTAGTGGAACGTGGACTGAGGGTTGGCTTATGGAGTTAACTGAGACTTCTCACTTGTATGGGAATAAGGATCTTTGAAAAATTAAAGAAAAATTTGAATTCTATTTTGATTAAGCAAGGAGAACCATCATTAGGAAAGGAGTGAATCATCCATTTTGAAACTTGCAAGGGGAGTGCCACTGATCTTTTCTTAATCTCCACAGATTTATCTGGTTGTTTCCTTCAGATTTTGCTCGAGGAAGAGCAAAGGTTTAAGTTTGGGGTTGTGATAAGTGTCTAAAAGACACTATCTTAAGGCATGAAAATTAAGTTAAAAATCTAATTCCAAGTCAATTCTGAGTATAAAAGCAACACATATGACTCAATTTCATGTTTTGTGCCTTAGGTACCCAGTGGAAGAAGAAAAACTGGATTTGGAGCAAAAACGAAGGAAAAATGAGCAAAAGAAGCCAAAAAGAAGAATGTCACGTCCACGCCAGAATCGGCACCACTGCGCTGGGAAAATATTCAAAAATTTAAAATAATGGAGAAAAATGCTCAACAACTCAATGGACATGAAAGGCAACGATTGTGGAATGTGAAATGGCGCGACCGCGCTCAATAGACATGAAAGCTAAGGGTTGGAGAAAGTGAAATGGCGCGATCGCGCCATCGGAGGGCGCTACCGCGCCAAGGAGCTGGCGCTACCTCACTCAGAGACAGCATGGACGTGCCAAAGAGCTACTGAAGAAGGAAAGAAAAGTTGTTGTTCTGGGGAGCAAAGAAAAGTCTAAGGAGTGGCGCTGCCGCGCCACTTCTACAACAAAAGATGGCGCTACCGCGCTAAGAAGTTTCCTAACTCGGCTCGGGTTCGAAGGCCGTTTCCAGACTTAGAAAGAACTCCGCTCCAGTGGCACTACCGCGCCAGGATCACGCATAATTTCGGCGTGATCGCACCACTGACTCAGTAACGCTCTTCCGCAAAAATCTCGGGATCCTGACAACCAATCAAGCCCAAACTTGGTAAAAGAAGTCTTAAGTGTCTAAGGAAGGTATCCACGAAGATTTTAATGTAATTTACTCGAGATCTAAGTGTTTTGAATGACAAAGAAGTGAAGTTCAATACAAAGAAGGAAACTGCTGCCGAGAAGAGAAGATAAATACGAGTTTGAAGGAGAGCATCTCTAGAGTTCCCGAATCCCAATTGAACCCAAATTTGGAATGAAGGTTCCTGAGAATATTGAGGATCATATCACGAAAATTTAGGCCAATCCAAGTCGGGTTTCTCAAGTTTTCTATCCTCAAAGTGGTGGACCCAGTGCAGAAATTGGCAGCAGAAGCAATCCAACTTCTTCACATCATATCTCGAGTTTCCCAACTCAGAATGGACTTAAATTTTTTACACAAGGCAAGGACCATGTAAGGAAGGTTCGAGTGAAATTTCATCCAATTCTGAGGTCGGAAATACATAATTCAAACCCCTGGACAGAGATCAATTTACGAGGCCTGGGCTGCAGGACAAGTATAAATAGGGGTCTGAGGCAGAGCACAAATCATCCAGTTTTAGTTTTACATTCAGTTTTGAGTTCAAGTTTCTATTTTATTCATTAGTTTAGAGAGAGAAGAAGGTCCAGAGGGAGTCTTATATGACCTCTGGCCATTTTGAGGAAGAAAGGTGGAGAATTCAGCCAAGGAGCAAGAGTGACCAAGAGCAGCCTTCCAAGGGGAGTTTCTGTACTTAGTTATTTTTCTTTCATGGCTATTATCAAAACCTTATTGTGTGTTTTTATTTCCAGTATGGAGTAGTCATTTTTATTTGGGAGTCCATGACTCCCTAGGCTTGTAATGAGATTGATACATTATATTTTATTTGGTTTCAATTTGGTGCATGAATGAGTTTTCCAAAGTTGTTAATTCTTGATTCATACTTGCTGTCTGGATATGTATTGGTTATAATGTGACACTAGACTTAAGATAAGACATGTTGATAGGATTTTACAAATCTTTATAAGTTCATACACTAGGTAAATCAACTAATCCTTGGGTTAATCCTCGACCTTAAAGTAATACCCTATTGGATTAGATTGATTTGTATATGACATAAGAGCTTCATGTTTATGCTATCAAGTAGAGTCAATTATGCCGGCTAATTTACTCTAGGAAATAAAAAAAGGTGATGCCGATGCGGATTGTAGCCATGGTTTTATAAGCTTGTCAAAAATTAATTTCCAAAACATAATTTCTATTCTATCTCAGAAGTGTCTAGGGAGGGAATTGGATTTCCAACGTCTTCTCTCCTCTTTGAAATTCCTCAAAAGCTTTTTCTCAACTATTTTCAATACTTGTTAGTTTAATTTTTTGTCTTTCAAATCAGGATTCTCAAACTTTAGATTTTTATTCAGAAAGCAATTAACTCCTGGCTTGGTCCTTGTGGGACGATATTCAGACTTGCATAAGTCTATATTACATTGATTAGTCCTCTTGCTAGTGATTAGCTAGGATCGCATCAACGTGCAGTTCCACGTAATTGATGCTCGCACATCTTACAATGTGCTACTCGGGAGGCCCTTGTTACACAATAATAAAGTCGTTCCTTCAACCCTTCATCAATGTTTCAAATACTATTAGGATGGAGAGGAAAAGACGGTGTTTGCCGATGAATGTCCTTTCACAGAGGCAGAGGCTTCCTTCGTTGATGCCAAATTTTACTCAGAAGAAAAAGCTACTACTTTGAGTAAAACCAATCCTCCCAAAACGGTCAAAGATGAACGGGCCAACCCTAAAGGGCAGACAGAGGAACCGATTCTCAGGTATGTTCCTCAATCAAGAAGGAAAAAGGGCGAATCTCCTTTCACTATCTGTGATCGAGAAGAACCAGCAGAGAAACTGAAAGCCTTAGAAGGGGCTGCTACTATCCCTCTGCCCAAGCTCAATAACCGGGGCATCATCGTCGAAGAGAAGCAGGGCTTTCCCGATCTTCCTAAAACTCGGACACAAGGGTTTGATCCTAATGCCTACCGAATGATGGCAAAGGCAGGATCTAGGTTTTCCCTCAAACAATTGCAAGAGCAACCGGTGGTAGTCGTACAAAATCTATCACCGACACAGAAGAATCTCCAGTCGCAAGGCTATTCAATTCCCTCCAACCGTCATGGGCTCGGCTATCAAAAATTCGAGCCTATTGTGATTTCTGGCAAGGCCAGCGTCAATCAGGTGACGACCAAAAGAAAGGTTGCCGCCTCAGAAGGAACATAGACATCAGCTTTTGACCGAATCAGCATTTCAGAACCACGAGTCTCGGCCTTCGTCCGATTGAGTCAAGAAGAAAATAGACGTCCGAACATTCCCTCGAGACCAAGCGACGAACCTAAATCCAAAGGTACGAAAGTCTGGCGGTAAAAGGGGCAAGAAGAAAACCCTAAACCAAATATCATCACTCCAGCAGCAACGAAGAAACAAGGAGTCTTTCAAAGACTAGGGAGACCGATAGAGCAACCCAAAAAGAATGTCTTCCAAAGACTTGGAGCACCTACACGAATCCCTGTGAGCCAAAGATTGGGGAAAGTAGGGGAAAGCTCTTCAAAAAGAACAAAGACCGAGATCAACGAAGTCACCCCATTAATCATCAATACTCTAGTGGTGATCTATATGTCATCAAAGAAAGAGGACGCTGAAGAAGAAGAAAAAGTCGTTGTCCACCACATCTCAGTCGGCGAGGATGACAATCCAATCCCTGACGAAGAGCTGGGAGAAGCACCTGCAATCTTCGAGGAAGGCGGCCAAGCAACTATCGATCAACCGAAGAAAATAAATTTGGGTACAGAAGAAAATCCAAGGCCCACTTTTCTAAGTGCTTCACTGTCTGTAATAGAACAAATAGAATATGTTAGTTTACTCAATGAATATTATATTTTCGCTTGGTCGTTTACTGAGATGCCCGAGCTTGACCCAACCATCGCAATCCACAAACTCGCCATCAAAATCGGAGTCAAACCAGTAAAGCAGACCCAAAGACAATTCCGTCCCGAACTCATCCCAGAAATTGAGAAAGAAGTCGACAAACTCCTCAAGGCCGATTTCATCCGTGAAGTCAAGTACCCAAGACATTGTACCAGTGAAGAAGAAGAATGGGCAAATTCGAGTCTGCGTCGACTTCAGGGACTTGAACAAAGCTTGTCCAAAAGATGACTTCCCGCTTCTCATCACCGAATTAATGGTGGATGCAGCAACGGGGCACGAGGCCTTGTCATTTATGGATGGATCCTCCGGCTACAACCAAATGCGGATGGAACCAAAGGAAGAGGAAAAGACGGCCTTCCGCACGCCAAAAGGCATTTTTTGTTATAAAATAATGTCATTTGGTCTAAAGAATGCAGGGGCCACATATCAAAGGGCCATGCAAAGGATATTTGACGATCGACGATCTGGTCGTCAAAACCAAAGCAAGGGATGACCACCTAAAAGACATGCGACCTGTCTTCGAATGCCTGCGACGACATCAGTTAAAGATGAACCCGCTTAAGTGCGCCTTTGGGGTTTCATTTGGGAAATTCCTCAGATTCGTGGTCAGACACATGGGCATCAAAATCGACCAAACCAAAATTTATGTCATTCAACAAATGCCTGAACCGAAGAATCTGTCAAAATTAAAAAGCTTTCAGGGGCATCTGGCTTACATACGGCGGTTCATCTCAAACTTAGCAGGAAGATGCCAACCCTTCAACCGTTTGATGAAGAAGGATACACCCTTCGAATGGGATGAATCTTGCCGACGGGCATTTCAAAATATCAAGGACTATCTTATGAAGCCACCGATGCTGATGGCTCCAACTCCGGGAAAGCCACTCCTCCTGTACATAGTGGCTCAAGAAAAGTCTCTGGGCGCCCTTCTGGCTCAAAATGACGACCAAGGAAAAGAACGCTCGTTGTACTACCTAAGTCGCATGATGGTGGGAGCTGAACTCAATTATTCCCTGATTGAGAAAACGTGTCTTGCCCTCATCTTCGCCATCCAGAAATTGAGACACTATTTACACGCGCACTCCACAAATCTAATATCTCGGGCAGATCCCCTCAAATACATCATGTCCAGGCCTATGCTCTCCGGAAGGTTGGCCAAAAGGGCTTTGTTGCTCTCTAAGTTCGAAATCAATTTCATCCCACAAAAAGCCGTAAAAGGACAAAGACTGGCAAATTTCCTAGCCGACCACCCCATCCCGGCAGAATGGGAGGTGAGTGAGAATTTACCTGATGAAGAATTTTTCCACATTGAGGTGCTACCTCCATGGAGGATGTATTTCGATGGAGCAGCACAGAAAAATGGAGCAGGTGCTGGCATCCTTTTCATGTCCCCTAACAACGACCTAATTCCGTACTCCTTCATCTTATCACACTACTACACAAACAACGAGGCCGAGTACCAAGCCGTAATTCTTGGTTTGGGAATGGCTATCGAAATGGGCCTTAACCGATTAGAAATCTTCGGTGACTTGTCCCTGGTTATCAAGCAGCTAATCGGGGACTTCGAAGTCAGGAAAGATGAACTCGTGCCTTATCAAAAAGAGGCCCTAAGGTTACTGCAGAAAATCCCAAATATGACCCTGGGCCATGTACCGCGAGCCAACAATAGCCAAGCAAACGCATTAGCAGGAGTCGCTGTAAGTCTAGCACAATTCGATGCAAGGCCCGAACGGATCCCCGTATCCGAAAGATGGGTGGTACCTTGATAAGTGTCTAAATGACACTATTTTGAGGCCTTAATTGGAATTGGAAATTATATTTTGGAAGAAATAATTATCATAATATCATGAAATATATCTCAGATTCATGTTTTGTCTCTCAGAATTCCAACACAATAAGAATCAGTGAAATCGGAGCTAAAATGAGGAAAATATGAAGATTTTAGTGCAGAAAGGTACAAGGTTGCAGGGATCGGCGCGATCGCACCAGTTGAAGGACGAAATATGGCTCAACCGCGCCAAGATGGTGCCAGAAGGCATCTGGAGTTTCCAAACATGACCAGAACTCTTTCCATTCGAGTACTTAGAAGAAATTCAGCCAATGAGGCGCGACGCGCCAGTGACTCAGCAATGTAAAATCGCTAAAATCTCGGGATTCTGATAAATAAAAAAGATCAAACGTGGGAGGAAGAGTCCTAAGTGTATAAGGAAGGTGTCCACGAAGTCTCTAGAGGAGATTGAGGGAAATCCTAAGAGGTTTGAATCCTCAAAGAGGTGGAGTGTTATTCTTGATTAGGAGACTGTTATAAAAGGAAAGTATAAGTCCCATATTGAAGAGGCCATATCTGGAGATTCCGACTTCCAATTGGATCCAAATTTGGACCACAGCTTCCTGAGAGGATTTAGAATCATTTGACGGAAAATCAGGCCTATCCAAGTCGGGGTTTTGGAGTTTTATATTTTCAAAGTGGTGGACCCAGTGCTGAAATTTACTGCAGAATCAATCCAACTTCTGAGCATCATATCTCAAGTTGCCTAACTCAGATTAAACTCAAATTTCGTACACAAGGCAAGGACTATAGAAGGAAGGTTCGTGTGTAATTTCATCCAATTATGAGGTCGTTAAGTCACAATTTAGACCCCTAGACAGACACCAAATTACAGGACCTGGGCAGCAGAACAACTATAAATAGAGGTCCGAGGAAGAGAGTTATACATCCAATTTTAGTTCTGTTATTCAGTTTTTAGTGCAATTTCCTGCTTTGTAGTTTAGTTTAGAGAGAGGAGAAGCTCCAGAGGGAGTCTTACTCGACTTCTGGGTGCTTTGAGGAAGAAAGGTGGATAACTCAGCCAAGGAGCAAGGGTGACCAAGAGCAACCTTCCAAAGGGAGTTTCTGTACTTAGTTATTTTTCTTATTTCATGGCTGTTATCAAAACCTTGATGTGTGTTTTTATTTCCAGTATGGAGTAGTCATTTTTAGTTGGGAGTCCTACTTTATATTTTATTTGGTTTCAATTTGGTGCATGAATGAGTTTTCCAAAGTTGTTAATTCTTGATTCATACTTGCTGTCTAGCTATGTACTGGTTATAAGGTGACGCTAGACTTAAGATAAGACATGTTGATAGGATTTTATAAATCTTTATGAGTTCATACACTAGGTAGAGCAACTAATCCTTGGGTTAATCCTCGACCTTAAAGTAATGCCCTGTTGGATTAGACTGATTTTTCTATGACATAATGAGCTTCATGTTTATGCTATCAAGTAGAGTTGATCATGCTAGCTAGGTTTACTCTAGGAGAGAGAAACAGGTGATGCCGATGCGGATTGTAGCCATGGTTTTATAAGCTCGTCAGAAATTGATTTCCAAAATTAATTTCCATTCAATCTCAGAAGTGTCTAGGGAGGGAATTGGATTCCCAACGTCTTTTCCATACTGATTTTATCAAAAACCCTCTTTTCATCTCTGTAGGATTAGGTAGATTAGTTTAATTTCTGTTTTTGTGACTCCTCTCCAATTGATTTCTCAAACTTTAGTTTCTAAACTAGAAAAGCTATTATCTATTAGCTTGGTCCTTGTGGGACGATATTCGGACTTACATAAGTCTATATTACATTGATTAGTCCTCTTGCTAGTGATTAGCTGGGATCGTATCATACCTATCTTGGAAAAATTATCCAGGGAGGAAGAAACCAATCTAGTTTCGGTCTATGCAATCGAGGAAAAAGATTGGCGTCGGCAATTCCTCGACTACCTAGAACACAAGAAATTACCCGAGGAACTGAAAGCTCGGGCTTATGTACGAAGAGTAGTGCCCAAGTTCTTCTTGTTCAACAACATAATGTACCGACGATCCTACGACGGTATTCTACTCAGATGCGTCTCCAAAGAAGAAGGACAGGCCATCTTGGCCGAAGCACATGGGGGAATTTGCGGAGCTCATCAAGCGGGTCCCAAACTTCAAGTCAAACAATTAGGCTACTACTGGCCTACAAAGCTGCGGGACGCGATGGAATTAGCACGACATTGCACGGCATGTCAATTCCACTCTAACTACATTCATCTGCCTCCCAGCCCGTTACATCCTACAATGGCCTCCTGGCCATTCGAAGCCTGGGGAATGGACATCATAGGTCGAATTACCCCGAAATCGTCAGCAAATCACCAGTATATACTGGCCGCTACCGATTACTTCTCTAAGTGGGCAGAAGCAGCAGCTTACAATGAAGTCAAACCTGCTACCGTGGTCGACTTCATCCGAACGCAAATTGTATATCAGTATGGTGTTCAGAAAAACATCATGACCGACAACGGTACCCCGTTCCGCAACAAGACTATGGACAATTTTTGTGAGAAATTCGGCATCCAACAAAGGACGTCCACTGCATACAACCCCGCTGCAAACGGCTTGGCAGAAGCCTTTAACAAAACCTTGTGCAAAATCTTAAAGAAGACGATCGCAGGGAATAAGAAATACTGGCATGAAAGGCTCGAAAAAGCACTGTGCGCATACAAGATCACATTCCGAACTCCCACAGAGTCAACCCCTTATTCGCTAGTCTGCGGTGTTGAAGTCGTGCTGCCACTGGAAATCCAAATTCCATCTCTACGGGTCGCTCTTCGAGAAGGGCTCACAGAAGAGGAGAACATCCAACTTCGCCTACAAGAATTAGAATCCCTCGACGAAAAGCGCCTGGAAGCACATAAAAGGCTCGAATGCTATCAAGCTCGCCTCACTCGCGCTTTCAATAAAAAATTCAAGTGCCGCTCCTTTCAAAAGGGGGATCTCGTCTTAGCTGTGCGCAGACCAATTATGGCCACAAGCAGAGATGTGGGAAAATTTGTACGTAAGTGGGAAGGACCGTTCGTCGTTCAAGAAGTCTACACTAACGCCGCTTACAAATTGTTCACTCCTGAAGGAAGAAGACTCATAACCATAAATGGTAAATTTCTCAAAAAGTTTTACCCATGATAAATATCTCTATTCCAAAGTACAAAACCAAGTTACATTCAACGTTCAACTATATGAAGAAAAGAAAGTGACTACAAGTCAAATTGAAAAAAAAACAACAAAAATCAAAGTAAATCAAAGATCTTTCGCCATCTCCTGCTGCGACTCCGCGAAGGCAGCCCTCAACGACAGAAGAGTAACCTCCTCAGCTGCACTGAGAGTAGGCAAGGAAACGACCTCCTCTACCTTCCGCTTAGCTTCAAGGACGGCTTTCTTCAACTCCCGCACGCTCTCTTGAATCTGCTCGACTTGAGTGGTAAGGTATACAACTTTAGTCCTAGCCGACTGAAGTTGTTCTCTAGCTAGCTCCAGGCGTTCACAGGCATCCTCTTCATCAAGCTTAGATACTGAAAGATCTTCAGTAGCCTCATCCAAAGTGATTTCGGCATTATCCAGCTTGGAGGACAATGCATCCAAGGCTTCCCGAGCATCACTCTCTGTCGAGTCCCTTGAAGTCCGACTCGTCTTCTCTCCAGCCAAATTCTCTATTTCCTTCAGAGCCAGTAGCTTCTGGGTGAAGTCCTGTAAGCGAGTCACATCGTGACTCACCTCCTGCAACTTACAAATGATAAACTCTGCATCACCGGCCAAAGACGCGTCGTACGCTGCATCATGTGAAAGCATGCGAGGGACTATTTGGTTCTTCCAGATCTGCAGCACCACGCCCTCTAAGTGAGACACTAACTGTTGCGAGGGAGTCGCCAAGGGAGTTGAAGCAGGCGGTGCAGGCAACGACAAAGAAGCGGTCTCCTGAACAACCGGAGCTTGTTCCTCACCAACTGGAGCTTCCTCCTCAACAACTAAAGCTTCCTCTTTAACAACTAGAGCTTCTTCCCGAACCACTTCCTGAGCGACCACTTCCGGAACAGACGCTTCCTGAACAGCTGGAATGACCTCCTCCTGAGTAACTGGAGTAACTTCTCGAATCTCAAGCAGAGACAAGACGGGGCCAACCTCAATATCTTCGGGCTCTATGAGAGAAGTCGCTGCAGGGGTCTCCACTACCTCGGTACTCTCGGGGGAAGCAACAACGGAAAAATCTGACTGGACGATTGCTTCTGGAGGAGACACCTCCTCATGAGGTGCCTTGGATGCCTCTGGGGAAGACAATATCTGAACAGTCTCTGCAGGTGGATCTGTCACCGGCGGACAAGAAGTCTGAGGTTCTGTATGAGGCTCTGTCTCCGAGATTGGAGGAAGGAAAGTCGGCGGCGAAGGAGGGAAAGAAGCAGGCGGAGCTTCCCGGCGTGGTTTCTTCTTCACAGGAGTAGAGACGTCGTTCAAGATAGTAAGCGGTGCCCTCTTCTTATTCGCCTAAGATTTGGGGAACAATGTTAGAAAATACAGCAAAACAAAAGCAGTTACAGTTATGATGCGACTTACCGAAGGTGCGCCAACTTGCTTCTTGCCCTTCGACCTGCGTCGGCGACGAGGATGAGAAAGATCGTTGTCATAATCCTCCTCTTCTTCACTATCCTCTGCAGCAGAAACAGTCGGCGCCAGCTTAGTCGATCTTGCTGGAAGGACGCAGAACAACGAGGATAAAAAAAAAAAAAAACTTACCTCAAAACGTGGGGACATGTACTCTTTCCACCAAATATAGTACGTGAGGGTGGTCCCAGGGTCCCTAGTCGATTCGCCAGGTAGAGGCAAATCAAGTCGACCACAAGGACGGGCAACGCTAGCTCTCCAAAGGGTCATCAACTCGGACAGAGCGGTGGCATCCCGCTGCCAGGCCTTGGCCCCTAAATCCCCAGTAAAATCCTAGCAATACCCAAATTGTCGTGCAAACCTGGTGGGATTGTACGGCTCAATGAAGTAACGAATGGAGCGACGGGCCGTCAAATAACAGCAACAGACACTGAGGAGACTCTCGTTAGCCGCCTTAGAAATCGACTTCTTCGATTCATCCATCAAAGAAGAAATCGTGTTCCCACCAAGGGTGTATCGGTTCCACACCAGCACCGGAAGACGTCGGAATAAGTCACGCGCCTGATCCTCGTCGAAAGCACGCTAAAGGGAAGGATTCCAAAAAGAAATCATACCTGGACGTCGGGCTCCTTCAAGATCCTCCCCGTGTGTGTGAAGATAGACGGCCAGCCAGGAATACAAGTACGGCCATTGAGCAATCGATGACAATCCGGTAGCCGTGTGACCCAAACCTCTGTAAAGACAAGCCAAAGCAGGACCAGCTAAGGCAAAACGGACCCCAGCGGCCAGGTAACTCTCCACCTTAAAGACCGTGGGTCGCAGATCATCGCCGCCAGTCGAACAAAACACGAACCGGGATAACCAAACTGAGAGGAGTGTAGCCAAATGGACTTCGTCTTCTTTACCCGGCATGACACGGAGGAAGTCAAAAACATCTTGCTCTATGGTCGTCCGCTCCCGTGAAGTAGCTGCACCCTTTCCATAAGCTGCACACCAGGCAGTCCAAGGATCGTGGACAGGAACGGCATTGTCTTTGGTTCGGAACCAAAAGGCAACCCAAGAAGAAGTAGGCAAAGGGTTGGACTCCGAATTCCGACAGAGACGATGATATGCTAAAAATAGACACTGGCAGGTGTAGGGTAATGCTGAACTCCATAGGTCCTTGAAATCGGCTACCATCGGAGAAACCTCGTTGTAGAAATATCCGGAGATAGGCAAGCCGAATATCCAATCCATATCTAGTAAGGTAATGGACAACTCACCTTGGCACGTGACTAACGTGTTCGTCTCCGTACTCCAAGCGTCAAGAAAAGCTCGGACCACCGACGCGTCGCAGCTATACTGAAAGATGGAGGCCCAAAGTCCGTAGTAGACACCCACGCCACGAAGAGTGCGACTGCATCGTCCAAAAAGCAGAGTAATCCACCTGTAAAGGAAAGGGATCGGCGTATCCAAAGTCGTGTCTGGTACTTGAAAAGCCTGCACAACTTCCCCGTCCATAAAACGATCCCGAAGGGTGCGTGGGGGCCGATTCGCTATGAGCAAATCACTTTGAAGTGCAAAAGTATCTGGGTCGGCGGCTACAGCCTCGTCCTCGGAAGAGCCAGGGCAAGGAAGGAAGAAGACGCGATCATCGGTGGCTAAGGATCTACTCAAAGACCCGTAAGGAAGCGAGCGGTCCACAAGAGATGGAGGCTTCACAGCATGGCCCCCGAAAACTGATTCCCCTCTAGGACAATAAATTAGGCGAGAAGCATCACCTTCCATGTAGAGTGCTAAAGTCAAAACTGCCTCCTCGCCAACAGTCACAATGTGGTCGAGTCCACTGATCAAAGTCACTGAAGGAGCAGCCATCTGAAACCAAAACTCAAAGGTCAGAATAAATTCCAAATTCAAATTCCAAATTCAAAATTCAAATCAGGAAAGAAATCTTCGTTCAGGGCAAAAAGCCAAGCCTAAGTCGAAGCCTGTCTACTGGGCAGTAATTTCAGGAAGGGCAAAAAGTCAAGCCTAAGTCAAAGAAGCTTGTCTACTAGAGAATTAAGTGCCTGCCTACTGGGAAGCCTAAGTCAAAGTCGAGGTGCCTAACGGGTCAATTAAGGCTAGCCTCAATTAAAGCTACCAAAGTGACTAAGTCCTAAGTCAAGTCTTAATGAGGGCTCTAAGTCCTAATCAGGGCTCTAAATCTTAATTAGTCCTAAGTCGAGTCTTAATGAGGGCTCTAAGTCTTAATTGGCTTAAGTCTGCTTAAGTCTTGATTAGGGCTCTAAGTCTTAATTGGCTTGCTTAATTAAGGCTAAGATTGATTGATTAAGTCTTAATTAAGGCAAAGTTGATTGATTAAGTCTTAATTAAGACTAAGTTGATTGATTAGGTCTTAATTAAGACTAAGTTGATTGATTAAGTCTTAATTAAAGGCCTGAGGGTGACGAGGTCCATGCCTGTAAAGGCCCGTGGGTGACAAAGTCCATGCTTGTTAAGGCCCGTGGATAACGAAGTCCATGCCTATTAAGGCCCGTGGGTGACGAGGTCCATGCCCGTTAAGGCCCGTGGGTGACGAGGTCCATGCCTGTTAAGGCCCGTGGCTGACGAGGTTCATGCCTGTTAAGGCTCG
The DNA here is from genome assembly GCA_019845555.1 of Aristolochia fimbriata. Taxonomy (NCBI): domain Eukaryota; kingdom Viridiplantae; phylum Streptophyta; class Magnoliopsida; order Piperales; family Aristolochiaceae; genus Aristolochia; species Aristolochia fimbriata. Next base: position 15,156,872 of record CM034084.1, on the reverse strand, counting down.
TGGGTCCATGCCTGTTAAGGCTCGTGGGTCCATGCCTGTTAAGGCTCGTGGGTCCATGCCTGTTAAGGCCCGTGGGTGATGAGGTCCATGCCTGTTAAGGCCCATGGGTGTCGAGGTCCATTCCTGTTAAGGCCCGCGGGTGATGGGGTACATGTCTAAAGAAGTGCCTATAGTTTGGAGAAGTTAAATTTCAATTCAGGTCAAATTATTCGATTGAGGTAATTTTTTTTAAGTTGTGGTAAATTCCTGTTGAAAAAAAAAAAAAAAAAAAAAAAAACCCGGGTCGACCCACCCAAGGTGACCCGACGATGAGAGAATCATCAAAAAAATTTCTAAGTCCCCAAACATGGGGATTTAGGGGCATCTCACGGACTTTCGCGAAATGGCGCCGCCCCAACGCGCCACCGGAGCAGCGGAGGCGTCACCTCGCCGCGCCACCAGCATTGATAAGTGTCCAAAAGACACTTATTTATGCATGATTTAATGAGCATAAACTCCCATTATGAGTTAATTATTAGCTTGAAAATGAATCATATAACTCAAATTCATGTCTTGTGTCTCAGGTGCCTGATAAAAGAAGAAAAACTAAAATCTGAGGGAAACTGAAGAAGAAAGGAGCAAAAAGAGCCAAAAAAGGGAACGGGGCGACCGCGCCGGGAAAAGGTGCAGAAATTCAAATAAATCTTGGAAATTCCCAACGGCTAGTAAGTCTGAAAAGAGGACAGTTTGTGAATGTGAAATGGCGCGACCGAGCCCCACGAGGGCGCTACCGCGCCGCACTGTTTCCTTACGAAGATGTCAAGGTCTATTTCGGGAAGTCCGCAAAGAGTCTAAGGAGTGTCGCGACCGCGCCAGTTCAACAGCATAAAGTGGCGCGACCGCGCCATGAAGAATCCTTCCTCATATGGGACCCGAAGGCCGTGTTCCAGACTTAGAAAAAATTCCTGCTCTAGTGGCGCGACCGCGCCAAAACAAAGAACAATTCGGCGCGACCGCGCCGCTGACTCAGCAAACGTAAATTACGGAAATCTCAGGATTCTGACTACCAATCAAGCCCAAACTTGGCAGAAGAAGTCCTAATTGTCTAAGGAAGGTATCCATGAAGATTTTATGGAATATTGCTCGAGTCTAGGTGCATTGAATGATCAAGAAAGGGGAAGTTCCACACAAAGAAGGAAACTGCTGCCAGAAGGAGAAGTTAAATCCGAAAATTGTGAAGAACATATCTGGAGTTCTCGTGTTCCAATTGAAACCAAATTTGGACTGAAGATTCCTGAGAATATTAAGGATCATATCACAAAAATTCAGGGAAGTCCAAGTCGTGGTTCTCAAGTTTCAGATCTTCCAAGTGGTGGACCCAGTGCTGGAATTGGCAGCAGAATCAAGCAACTTCTTCACATCATATCTAGAGTTTCCCAACTCAGATTGAACTCAAATTTCGTGAGCAAGGGGAGGACCTCAGAAGGAAGGTTCGTATGTAATTTTAGCCAATTCTAAGGTCGGGAAAGCATAATTCATACCCCTGGACAGAGACCAATTTACAAGTTCTGGACAGAAGCCCAGCTATAAATAGAGGTCTGAGGCAGAGAGCAAATCATCCAGTTTTAGGTTGTAAATATAGTTCTAGGTCGAGTTTTAGTTCAATTCATTATTTTTTTAGTTAGTTTGAAGTTGAGAGAAAGTTCAAAGGAAGTCTTGCACGACCTCTTGGTACTTTAGAGAGAGAAGGAAGAGATTTCAGCTAAGGGAGGAGTTGAAGCTAAGGGCAGTCCTCAATGGGGTTTTTTGTACTTATTTTCTTCTTATTTCCATGGCTATAATTGAATCCTTTTTACTGTGTGTTTATTCTATTACTATGGAGTAGTCTCTCTTTGTGGGGGAAGTCATTAACTCCTAGTTGTTTATGTTTAACTTCTGAATTCTGTAGCAATAAAGTACTATGCTTTTGTTTTAGAATCTGTATTCATTGCTTACTGCTAATTTAGATTGATATCTGAAGTTTAATGAGGTACGGATTGAGAAGTTAAATTTCAGTAAAGATTTGGGTTAGTTATATGATTCCTTGTTTTCTAAAACAACTCGCTTTTAAACTAGATTGTTCCAGTTTCGAAGGAGACTAGTGGAAGGCGATGTGACTTATTGAACTCTTGTTCTGAATAAGAGAGAGTTAATCTTCAAGCTTTTATATTTATGCACTTAGGATTTGAATGTTCCGGTTGAGAAGGAGTTCAAAGAATAAGTGAAAGTTATTTCCTGTATATGGGTAACCAAGTTTTCAAAAGCTAAGTCAAGGTAAGGGTATTTGAGCTATAAAATCAGAACTTTGCATGTTAGAAACTAGGAGGGATTGACATTCTTCCTCAACATCTCATCTCTATTAGTTTTTTCAGTAGTTTAATTTTGTTTTATTTTTCCAGTTCTCAAAACCAAAAATTCTTTTCCTCAATCAGTAGAAAAATCTTTGCTTAAACTGAGTTCTCATCAAGGTCTCTGTGGGATCGATATCTGGACTCTCGAGTCTATATTACTTGCTGACCTAGTGCACTTGCTAGACACTCAACAAGTTTTTGCCAAAAACTTGTTGGGTGTCTAGCAAGTGCACTAGGTCAGCAAGTAATATAGACGTTTTGAGTCCAAATATCGATCCTACAGAGACCTTGATGAGGGCCTAATCTAAGCAAAAAATTTTCTATTGATTGAGGTGAAGAAAATTTGGATTTTTGTTGAGAACTGAAAAAGAAAACAGAATTTGAAACTTCTGGAAAAACTTTTGGAAATGAGATGTTGGGGAAGAATGTCAATGCCTCCTAGTTGTCAATATGTAGAATTCTGATTTTATAGCTCAAGTATCCTTACCTTGACTTAGCTTTTGAAAACCTGGTTACCCATATACAGGAAATAACTTTCACCTAATCTCTGAACTCCATCACAATCCGGAAACATTCAGATCCTAGGTGCATAAATATAAAAGCTTGAGGATCAACTCTTATTCAGAACAAAAGTGTTTAACGAGTCAGATTGTTTTTCACTAGTCTCCATCTCAATTCTGAAACAACTAGTGAGGAAAACAAGTTGACTTTCACTCATTCTTTGAACTCCATCACAATCCGGAAACATTCAAATCCTAAGTGCATAAATATTAACTCTATCATTCAGAACAAGGGTTATAAAAAGTCACATCACTTTTCAACTAGTCTCCATCACAATCCGGAAACAACTAGTGAGAAAAACGAGTTGTTTTAGAAAACAAGGAATCATATAACAAACCCAAATCTTTACTGAAATTTAACTTCTCAATCCGTACCTCATTAAACTTCAGATATCAATCTAAATTAGCAATAAGCAATTAATACATATTCTAAAACAAAAGCAGAGTACTTTATTGCTATGGAATTCAGAACTTAAACATAAACAACTAGGAGTTCATGACTTCCCCAACAAAGAGAGACTACTCCATAATAATAGAATAAACACACAATAAAAAGGATTCAATTACAGCCATGGAAATAAGAAGAAAATAAGTTCAGAAAACCCCCTTTTGAGGACTGCCCTTAGCTTCAACTCCTCCTTGACTGAAATCTCTTCCTTCTTTCTCTCTCTCTCAACTCCACATTAACTACAAAAACAATGAATTGAACTAAAACTCAACCTAGAACTATATTTACAATCTAAAACTGGATGATTTGCTCTCTGCCTCGGACCTCTATTTATAGCTGGGCTGAACTTGTAAATTGGTCTCTGTCCAGGGGTATGAATTATGCTTTCCCGACCTCATAATTCGTTGAAATTACATACGGACCTTCCTTCTAAGGTCCTTGCATTTCTCACGAAATTTGAGTTCAATCTGAGTTGGGAAAGTCGAGATATGATGTGAAGAAGTTGCTTGATTATGCTGCCAATTCCAGCACTGGGTCCACCACTTGGAAGATCTGAAACTTGAGAACCACGACTTGGACTTCCCTGAATTTTCGTGATATGATCCTTAATATCCTCAGGAATCTTCAGTCCAAATTTGGCTTCAATTGGAACACGGGAACTCCAGATATGTTCTTCACAATTTTCGGATTTAACTTCTCCTTCTAGCAGCAGTTTCCTTCTTTGTGTGGAACTTCTCCTTTCCTGATCATTCAATGCACCAAGACTCGAGCAATATTTCATAAAATCTTCGTGGATACCTTCCTTAGACAATTAGGACTTCTTCTCCCAAGTTTGGGCTTGATTGGTAGTCAGAATCCCGATATTTCTGTAATTTACGTTTGCTGAGTCAGCGGCGCGGTTGCGCCGAATTGTTCTTAGTTTTGGCGCGGACGCACCACTGGAGCAGGAATTTTGTCTAAGTCTGGAACACAGCCTTCGGGTCCCATATGAGGAAGGATTCTTCATGGCGCGGTCACGCCACTTTTTGCTGTTGAACTGGCGCGGTCGTGCCACTCCTTAGACTCTTTGCCGACTTCCCGAAATAGAACTTGACATCTTTGTAAGGAAACAGTGCGGCGCGGCAGTGCCACTGGTAGCGCCATCTTCTTGGCGCGGTCGCGCCATTTCACATTCACGAACTGTCCTCCTTTCAGGCTTACTAGCCGTTGGGAATTTCCAAGATTTATTTGAATTTCCACACCTTTTCCCGGCGCAGTCGCACCGTTCCCTTATTTGGCTCTTTTTGCTCCTTTCTTCTTCAATTTCCCACATATTACAGCTTTTCTTCTTTTATTAGGCACCAAAGACACAAAACATGAATTTGAGTTATATAATTCATTTTCAAGTTAATAATTAACTCATAATGGGAGTTTATGCTCATTAAATCATGCTTAAATATGTGTCTTTTGGACACTTATCAAGCATCACAGAAGCGCCCGCAAGCAACCTTGCAAACGGCACCTGCCGCACCACCGGCAGCCATGGAGACGTCATCGTCTCGCCGCGCGCCTTGGAAATCAAAATCAAAATCGACCAAAACCGAAGATGTTTTACTCTCTGGCGATCACTCCGGCGAAAAACGCCATCAAAATCGGCGTTCCCGCGACACAACGAAGCCATGAAGGAAAGCGGGGAAAGAGTCGAGTCACAGTAGGGCCAGAATCGAGGGTCCGAACATCGAAGCCTCTGTAAAATGGTGGACCTCCACCGAACCAGGCTCCACTGAAGCGAACCCCCTCAACCTCCCGAAACACCGTCACCGTCCAAAAAAAAAAAAAAAAAAAAAGGGGTCGTCGAGTCACAAAGGGGCCAGAATCGAGGGTCCAAACAGCGAAGCCTCAGTAAAACAGTGGACCTCCACCGAACCAGGCTCAGCTGAAGCGAACCATCTCAACCTCCCAGAAGTGTCGTCGCCAAGAAGAAAGAAATTGAGAATACAGCCAACGAAACCCCTTAGGAAACCTCCGCAGTATAACAGGAACGGAACAAAGCATACAAGAAGGGAAGCATACAAAGGCAAGTCATTAGAAAAGGCATATAAGTAGAAAGAAACAAAAAAAAAGACAAAAGAGAAGGACTTTTACCTCGGCAGATGAAGTCAACACCAAAAAGCTTCCAACGTAAAAGTCAAGTCGAAAAGACAAAAAAAAGATTAGAAGTGCTAAACATGGAAACCGAGACGGTTTAGAGTCTTTATTTATAGACTCTTAAACCCTAAATCCCTCCCTTATCTCTAGATTATGGTTATCTCGGGTTCATAATTCAAACAAGGATAAGGGAGAGGCCTATTATCCACGTAGAGAATATTGACTCATAACTCAGTGAAGAGAAAGCCACCCACTCGACTCAGCCAAGCATTCACTGAGTCAACTCTTATGGTCCATCCCACTAAGAAGGAGAGGCTAGTCAGCCCACCAAATCAAGGAAATATGCAGCGGGTCCAAGCCCGACGTAAGCTCAAGGCCGTAGCAGGCCCAAGCCCACTTACCTGTGGGCCCACAAAGAAAAAAATAATAATAAAAAAAGGGGGGGGCTTCAAAATTTACACATTCTTAGTGTACACTCTCAAATCGTACACTAAATGTGTATATTTTGAAGGGGGCATCTGTATGAACGAATTTTGCGAAGACCGACCATTACCGTCCAAATCAGCATCGCATGGCCCAGGTCAGCAAATATGGACTCCGGTCAATCAACAAAATCAAGCCCTCAATCAAGTTGCAATGCGTCGACGGTCGAGATCAAAATCGTTGCGTCAACAGCCTACAGGGATGACACGTCAGATGATTAATGCCACGTAGTCAGTCTACAAAGATCCGACGTGGCTCAACCTTGTATTGGTCTAAGACAGTTCCCCACTTCAAGGGAGACGCTACAAAGAAGCGGTCGAAGTAGGTTACAACTGCTCCGACATACCAGGTCGACACCTTTAAAGTTCAATAAGCCTATAAAACAATAGGCTCAAGACACGGACAGAGATCCAGAGAAATACACAAAGACGGGAGGACGTACGTAAAAAATCCAAGAAATTTCAATCGTCACCTCAAATCAGTGAGATAGCAACAAGCATTCTTGGCGCTATTTCACAACCAAATTGCCGGCAAAATTCAAATTCATCTCATTCGTTTGTGAAGAAAGCGTACGTCGATCGTTCGTGTCTTTTCGGAGATCGTTCAGTGTTTAATCGGAGACTGAATCAAAGGAATTATAGAAGTCACACCCACACAATCACCTCAAAATTACCAAATTACCCATCAATTATTTTGTACACTATACATTGGACGCGTATTTAACGGTCCACTCATTGTACTCGTTTACAAATTCCACGAGGATGAGGCGCGTGACTTATTCCGACATTTTCCGGTGCTAGTGTGGAACCGATACACGCTTGGTGGGAACACGATTTCTTCTTTGGTGGATGAACCGAAGAAGTCGATTTCTAAGGCGGCTTACGAGAGTCTCCTCAGTGTCCGTTGCTGCTATTTGACGGCCCGTCGCTCCATTCGTTACTTCATTGAGCCATCCAATCCCACCAGGTTTGCACGGCAATTTGGGTATTGCCAGGATTTGCCTGGAGATTTAGGGGCCAAGGCCAGTCCCTAGATGCCACCTCTCTGTCCGAGTTGATGACCCTTTGGAGAGCTAGTGTTGCCCGTCCTTGTGGTCGACTTGATTTGTCTCTACCTGGCGAATCGAATAGGGACCTGGGACCACCCTCGCGTTCCATATTAGGTGGAAAGAGTACATGTCCCCACGTTTTGAGGTAATTTTTTTTAAGTTGTGGTAAATTCCAGAAAAATAAATAAATAAATGTATGCACCAAAATGTGCATGGCCCACGTTCGACAGATCCAGGAGTCCATCGACCCAACAAACAAAGTTCGTGGACAGGCCGCGACAATTCTCGAAGTAATCCGACGCAGCCCATCGTCGAACTCATCTGTCTCGCCGCATCATCGACACAGCGAGCCGTCTCGCCGCATCGTCAACTCAGTGAGTCATCGTCTAGTCAACAACGATTCGATGAGTCATCGCCACGTCAGCGTGAGTCAGCATACAGTCAGCCATTTCAAACAGAAAGATGAAAACCTATAAAAGAGGCTACGATCCTCATTCAGGGGATCTCAACGGGAGTTCCTGGTCTCCCTCCTCCCCTCTTCCCTCAACTTCACGAGCAGAAAGGGGATCGTGATCCCCTTTCCCAGCAAAAATCCCTCAACAACAACAAAGACTGGCTACAAAAGGCCAGACGTTCCCTGTCCCAAGGGTTGGTTGGAAAAAAGGTGAAAAGTTAGAGAAATCACATTCGAAAGGCTCTCTGAACTCTCTCGTTCCCAAATCGAAGGTCCAAAGCTCCCTTCACCGAGAAGAGTTCCTCACGCACAGAGGTTCTTTCATCGCAAAGAAGTCAACATCTGCAGTTCGTCGTTCTACAGCTCGACCAGAAGCAATTCTACACCTTCGCCGGCATCGTCACAAGTCGAAACACACGGAACACAAATACTTCCGTCCGACCGACAAAAGCCACACCAGATCGTGTACACCCGTTTCTGTAACTCGAAGTCTCGACGACGACTCGCCAGAAGCTTTAACTTCACCAAAAACACACGGAGATCGAATCAGAGGAAGCCTAGGAGAGTGAACTCGCATTCCTTGATATTTACAACACACCCTGTAACGAATTTATTCTAAAGTAATTGAAAACTTCTCCCGGTCGCGCCTCTTCGCGGACCGGCGGATTTTCGGTGAAACAGATTTGGCACGCCCGGTGGGACTTTTCCTACCTCTCATCTCCTTCTCCGTCCAACAAAAAAAAAACTCTCCAACCTCTGCCATGGCCAACAACGCCAACAACGGCAACAACAACAACAACAACAACAGGGGTAAACAAACTGCCTCCTCGGGCTCTGCCCAACCGTGCTCCGCCGCGACCGCAGGTTCAACTATTGGAACTCGCGGATCTGCTGCCGCATCGCCGCCAACGTTCGCGTTCCTACCTCACCACCACCGGCCACTCGCCCAGTGACGAGAGCTATGGCTAGGAATTTGTCTGCTGGACAAGCTCCTTTCATGCGCGACGTGCGCCGTCCAAGCGCCTTATTCGTGCCACAGGCTACCGCGGCCTCCAACAAACCAGCCACGGTCGCCGCCAAACTGCTGCCAGCGATAGCCAAGCCAACATACCTGGCTGTCGCTGCATCTCCTCATCCTCGCAGCCCGACTGCCAGTCCGACGCAGTCGCCGCCGTCACGGAGAAGCTCTATTGTTCCCACCTTGGTACAGCAATACGAGCAAAGCGGGGGCATCTCCTCTCTCCCTGCGACCAGAACACACTCTGTTTCGGCTTCCTCCGTACAGAGAACATCGGCGACAGACAACTCGCCCGGTTATGCTGGTCTCACATGACCTCCTGGCCGCACTCAATGCAGCAGCTGGTCCACCACCAATCCGTTCACCTCGCCGACAAACAACGACGACCTCCCCCACCGCCACATCGCCCATTCCATCTTGCCGATTCTCACCGGCGGCGGTCACTACAAGTCAGCCGTCGCCCAGAGCCACCTTCCGCAATCAACCTGCGACTGGTCCTTCTGACCGGTCCCCCACAACAACCACCTCTCCAATGAAGTCACCGACGAAGGCTTCATATCTTCAAGCTGCGTCGAGAACAACTACTCCGACGCAAACTGTCAAGATGGCCGCGATGACGACTTCGGCCAAAACTATTGAAGAACAGCTTGTCGAAATGCAGGCTGCAATAAAGGAGCAAAGCGAACAGCTGCGCATAAAAGATGCACAGCTTGCAGCCCGTGATGCTCAACTAGCAGCTCGCAATGATCAAATTGCGAAGTTGTTTGAACGGCTCGAAATGGGCATAACCTCCAATAACACCGGTGGCGTCTCTCAAGAAGTCGACCGAAATCGGCCGACTACCAGCGCCTCAGCCGAAATGACGCGAGAAGACTCTTCCTCCGACGACGAAGCTGCCGCCCGTCACTCCGGTGGCCATCCGCAGAAGCCGACCTGAAGTGGATCCGTCTGCTCTCACACTTGACTCCATTACAGAGCTCATCAACCGCGTGCAAGATGCGAAACGGTGCGGCGACCACAAATCGGTCGCCTACAAGAGACCGCATTACACACAGAGGATCCAGAATATTCCAATGCCAATCGGCTATCACCCTCCCAAGTTTCAACAATTTAATGGCGACGGCCACCCAAAGCAGCATGTCGCACATTTCATCGAAACTTGCAACAACGCCGGCACAGACGGCGACCTATTGGTCAAGCAGTTCGGCCGATCTCTGAAGGGAAATGCCTTCGATTGGTACATCGAGCTACCTCAAGAGTCTATTGATAGTTGGGAGCAACTAGAGAGCGAATTCCTCAGTCGATTCTACAAGTTTTCGGCGCATCTTGTAACACTAGGGCGAGATCGCCAATCTAAAAAAATGAAAAAAGGAAAAAAGTGGTCGACTACATCAACCGATGGAGGAACCTGAGCCTCAATTGCAAAGAAAGCTCTAATCTATCGCCGAGCGAAATAGAAATGTGCTCACGGGGGATGCGATGGAACCTCCTCTGCTACATACAGAGCCGAAGGCCAAAAGATTTCCAAGAGCTCGCAACAGAAGCTCACAATATGGAAAACCTGATAGAAGAACGAGGAGAAGAAGGATCCTCTTCCGCCGACCCTCGCAAAAAGGGAAAGGCACCCGCTGCGATTGCATCCAAAGAAACGAAAGAGAAATCAAAGTCCTCATTCACGACGAATACTGTTGAACCAATCAAGGTCGGCAGTAAGGTCAAGCAGACTTACCTCCCACCACAATTGGCGGGAGGTTTCAAGAAGTTGACACTGGAAGAACGACGAGGCAAAGACATATCCCTTTGCCGATGCCGACGTTCCCATCATGCTCGATCAGCTGCTGGACAACCAACTATTGAGGCTGCCAGAAATCAAAAGGCCTGGCGACCAATCCAAAAGCAAATATCCCAATTTTTGCAAATACCATCGACTGGTTGGGCACTCGGCGGAAAAATGTTTCGCCTTGAAGGATCGCATCATGGAGCTAGCGGCGCAAGGCCGTATTGAAATTGAAGGAGCTGAAAACACAGCCTCCTCATATGCCATCTCCATCCGAAAGCGAGCGAATCAGCTAACTCGGCCAAACAAGAAGCAGACCACGAAGAAGGAGTACCGACCAAAGCCCGGTTCCTCCAGCCGACCTCATAACAACAGACGACCACCGGCTAAGGTCGTACCAAAACCGGCACCCCGTGAACAAGCTGCAGCCGACGCAGGGGTGGATCTTGGTCACCCGGAGAAAGAAGCCTATTCGAGAAATCGAACCGGCACCGGTGACCATCAAAACAAAAGCAAAGCGGCCAAACAAAAGAGCCGCGAAACGTCATAGAAAAGCTCCTAGGATTGACGTCCAGGAGGCAAACAAAAAGAAAAGAAGACCCGTCACATTGGCGGAGTTCTTCCCGAAGGAGTTCCTCTCGCCGCCTGCAATGGTGGCGACCTGCTCAACAGCTCCTCCCGAGCAAACAACAGCAACAAAAGAGAAGGGCAAAAGACCTGTCGTCGAATGCGACTACCTCGAGGCGTCGCTCAAACAAATTTCACATCTCAACAAAATAGAAGATGATCTCGATTTGGACATCAGGTCCAGACAAGCCTTAATCCGAGTCCTCGACAAACCAGAGGAACTCAAAACTGAGCTCGAGTCGCTGCTGATGAGAAAGCACGACGTGCCGAAAGTTGGGTTAACCCCTCCTTTTCGAAAAGAAGAGGAAGATGCCTACACCAAAGCGCATCTCGCGAAGTCGGAGGAAGCATTGGTCGTCACATGCCCGCCCTGCATTACATTCAGAGAAGAAGACGCACAATTGGGGTCAAAGAATCACAACAGACCGTTGTTCGCCTCTCTACTACATCAAGGATCACAAAATCAACCGTATCCTCATCGACCGTGGATCTGCAGTCAACATTCTGCCCATCCGTGCGATGAAAAATATTGGTCTCTCTGCTGGCGACCTTTCTCCAAGTTCTCTCCTCATTCAAGGCTTCAACCGGAGGGCCGAGAGAACGCCGGCATGACGAACCTGAAGCTGCACATCGGGGATATGGTAGCCGACACTCCTCTTCAAGTCATCGACTCTAGGGCGCCCTACAATTTGCTCCCCTGGGTCGACCATGGCTCCATTCAAACGGAGTCGTGCCATCTACACTACACCAATGCTTCAAGTATTGGGAAAACGGCGAAAGCGTAAAACGGTGTATGCCGACGAAAAGCCCATTCACGTAAGCGGGCGCCGTCGCAGATGCTAAATTCTATCGGCGACCAGACCGATAGTCAAATTGTCACCTTGGTCGAACCAAGCAGCGAACGCTAAAAGGTACCTCGACGCAGGTTGCATCGTCCAAACAACCGGTGCAAGATGTAACACTAAAACAGTCGTCGCCGCAGTCAGCCAAACCACGGACTTCGACGCAAGTTGCATCTCCCAAAAAGACCACGACGCAAGTCGTATCTCCACCGCAGCCAGCACACAATCATAATCGCCCCACACCACACGCCTACATCAAATCGGCGCAACATGCCCATCTTGGCGATACATTCCACGGTCGCCAAAGGAAGAAAGGAGAGGCTCCCACGTCGCCGCAACAAAATCCAGCCGACCTCGTTGCCGAGAAAAAGTCACGCTTCCTCTACCAAAATTAGAGGAAAGAAGTATAGTGAAGCGGCTGCCGAACCAACAACAGTTGCCGTCCACACGCTCAAATGAAGGCTTCGACCCAAATGCCTACCGGTTGATGGCCGAGGCGGGGGGCAATCTTACAAAAGACGAGATTCACGCCAAGCCTCCCCGTGGACTTTACCCGCCTTCACTCCAGAGCAGGAGAAGCTAAAGAACGAAGGGCATCGCGATCAGTCAAAGGTCGCCTGGGCCTTGGCTATGAAAAAAGCCAAAGCCAATTAAGATCTATACAGCCCAAACGAAGCGGTAAAGATAACCCGAAAATCATCGGCAGACGTGTACCAAGTCTCGGTTGGCCAAATCCCAACAGAGGAACAGGATACTTCAAAGCCGGTGATTATTTATACAAAAGCAGCCATCAATCGACGCGTCAACCAAAGAAAGACAAAGAGCCAGTCATCATCTATACTTTGAAAGCAGCCCTCGCCGCGAAGCTCAGCGCGATACGACTTCGGTAATGGCGAATCACATCTCCGTCACCGACGGCGAACAAGATGCTGAGGAATTTGTTTTGAAGGAGGCTCCGGCTGAATTCGAAGAAGGAGGCCAGTCAACCGTCGATGAATTAAAGAAAGTCGACTTGGGCACGCAGAAGAACCCCAGGCCAACATTCCTCGGTGCTTCACCGGCGGCCCGATGAAGAGGTCGAATATATGGCTCTCGCTCCATCAATATCGCGACATCTTTGCCTGGAACTACACAGAGATGCCTGGCCTCGACCCGCGAAAGTGGCAGTCCACAAGTTGGCGGTTCATCCCTCTGTTCGACCGGTGAAGCAATCGCAACGACGATTCCGCCAGAACTAGTGCCAAAAATCGAAAAAGGGAGGTCGACAAGTTGATCGCAGCAAATTTCATCGAGGAGGTGAAGTACCCTTCCTGGATTGCAAACATCGTCCCCAGTCAAGAAAAAGACTGGCCAAATTGGGTTTCGCGTCGACTTTCGTGACTGAACAAAGCGTGCCGGCGGATGACTTCCCTCGCCAATTACCGAGCTCATGGTTGATGCGACAACAGGTCATGAGGCTCTATCTTTCATGGACGGGTCCTCCGCTACAACCAAATTCGGATGGACCCAAAAGATGAGGAACTCACCGCTTTCCGCACCCCCAAAGGCATCTTCGCTACAAAGTTATGCCGTTCGGACTCAAAAAATGCCGGGCGCGACATATCAAAGAGCGATGCAAAACATCTTCGACGACTTCCTCCATAAGCGAATCAATGTTACGTTGGACGACTTGGTGGTGAAAACAAAGCGTAGAGTCCGACCATCTTCTCGACCTCCGAAAGGTGTTTGAGAGATCACTGACGGTTTCAGCTCAAAATGAATCCATTGAAGTGTGCTTTTTTCGGCGTCACCTCCGGCAAATTCTTAGGATTCCTCGTCCACCACAGAGGAATTGAAATAGACCAGTCGAAAATCGATGCCATTCAAAAATGCTTGCCGGAGCCCAAAAAAAAACTCTGAGCTCAAAAGCTTCCAAGGTCACCGGCGTACATCCGCCGCTTCATTTCAAAACTTGCTGGGAGGTGCCAGCCTTTCAGCCGGCTGCTGAAGAAGGGTACACCGCTCGAGTGGGGCGAGGCATGTCGGAACGCCTTTAACAACATAAAGGCATACCTCACCAAGCCACCGGTGCTCGTAGCTCCGATCGTCGACAAACCACTTCTGCTGCTGTACATCGCAGCACGGAGAAGTCGGTGGGAGCTCTTTTGGCTCAATGTGATGAGGACAACAAAGAACGTTCTCTCTACTACCTTAGCCGAACATTGGTGGGCGCCGAGCTCAACTATACACCGATTGAGAAGACTTGTCGGCTCTCATATTCGCGCAGTTCAAAAGCTTCGGCACTACCTCCGGCGCATTCGACAAATCTCATTTCAAGAGCTGATCCGTTGAAGTATATTATGTCGCGACCAATTCTCTCTCGGTCGACCGGCGAAATGGGCTTCTTCTCTCGAATTTGAGATCAACTTCGTTCCACAACGAGCTATCAAAGGTCAAGCTCTTGCTAATTTCTTGGCCGACCACCCGATTACTCCTGCCGAATGGGAGTTAACGAGGAATTCCCATCGAAGAAATATTCCTGGTCGAAGTACTTCCCCTTGGGAGATGTATTTTGACGGGCGCCAAGACGAAGAAATGGAGCTGGCGCCGGAGTCCTTTTCGTGTCTCCAAAGAAGGATCTCTTGCCGTGATTCGTTCGTGCTATCCCACATCTGTTCGAACAATGAAGCAGAGTATCAAGCCATCCTCCTAGGACTCGGTATAGCGGTCGAGATGCAACTGCCGCAATTAAATATCTGGCGACTTCGGCTTTGGTCATCAAGCAATTGTCGAGAGTTAGAAGTCAAGAAACTTCGAGCTCGAACCTCTCTCGAGATATGCCGTGAACTTCGGCCCAAATCCCGGAAGTTTCACTCCACTATGTCCCTCGCTCCGAGAATGGGCCAGCCGACGCATTAGCCGGCATTGCCGCCAGCTTAGCACGCTTCGACGAACGGCCAAACCAAGTTCCCATTTGTGAACGTTGGGTCATCCCTCCACCACTCGAGGAAGAAAAAGAAAGAGAGCAAACAGAGGAGACAGAAGAATCTCTCCCTATCTCGGCTACCCAAAACCAGACCGAGGATTGGCGCAAGCCTATCATCAACTTCCTTCGTCACAGTACACTCCCAGATCGACCTACGAGAGCGAGTCCAAATTCGTCGGACAGCTCCTCGGTACGTTTTCATCAACGACATACTCTACCAAAGGTCGTACGAAGGTCTGCTCCTTCGTTGTCTTTCAAAAGAAGAAGGATTGCAAGTGCTGAAAGAAACACATGGTGGGATCTCTGGGCGCACATCAAGCTGGCCCAAAGCTCCACCTACAGGTCAAAAGACTTCGGCTACTATTGGCCAACTATGCTCGGGGGCGCCATCGAAATGGTTCGAACCTGCAAAACCGTGCCAACTCCATGCCGATTACATACATCAACCACCGGTGCCGCTTCACCCAACGGTCGCTTCCTGGCCATTCGAAGCTTGGGGTATGGATATCATCGGCCCTATCACTCCTAAGTCCGACTCGACGGCAATACATCTTGGCTGCCACCGACTATTTCTCCAAATGGGCGAAGCTGCAGCCTACCGAGAGGTCAAAGCCACCACCGTCGCCGACTTTATCCGAACTCAAATCATATACAGATATGGAATTCCACGGTATATCGCGGACGAACAACGGCACACCCTTCAGGAATAAAGTCATGGACCGCTTCTGCGAAAAATTTCGCGATACAACAGCGGATGTCGCCGGCTTACAATCCGGCAGCCA
This sequence comes from Aristolochia fimbriata, assembly GCA_019845555.1. Lineage (NCBI taxonomy): Eukaryota > Viridiplantae > Streptophyta > Magnoliopsida > Piperales > Aristolochiaceae > Aristolochia > Aristolochia fimbriata. Next base: position 15,141,372 of record CM034084.1, on the reverse strand, counting down.
ATGGACTCGCAGAGGCCTTCAATAAGACACTCGCAAAATTCTGAAGAAAACGGTCGGCACCCATAAAAGGAGCTGGGACGAAAAGCTTCCCCGAAGCTTTATGGGCATACGAAACGACGGCCAGAACGCCTACCCAAATGACTCCATACTGCTGGTGTATGGCAATCAAGCGGTACTCCCTCTCGGTACAACTCCCTTCCTTACGCGATAGCAGTAAGAGAAGGACCGACGACGGAGGAATGCGCCCTAACCGAGACTTCGCAGAGAACTTGAGTCTCTCGATGAACAAAGACTTCGAAGCACAACAACGTCTCGAATGCTATCAGTCCCGCATGACTAGAGCCTTCAACAAAAAGGTACGACTCAGGTCATTCCAGAAAGGCGATCTCGTGCTTTCATGAAGAAGACGGCCGATGCTTTTCACCAAAGAAAAACGGGGAAATTAAGCCCCAAAGTGGGAAGGACCTTATGTGGTGCAAGAGGCCTATACCAATGGCCTATAAGCTCGCCACCGCAAAACGGGTCGAGCTGCCAATAACGAACGGTAAATTTCTCAAACGATTTTACCCATGAAAAGGGCAGCAGAAAAAAAATGTGCGAAAAGGAAAAATAGTCGACGAATAAAGGAGAGTACTTCTCATAAAAAATCAAATGGGAATATTCTCAGCCTCACAAAACATAGAGACGAGGGCAAACAAAAAAAATGCAAAGGAAAGAAAGAGTGATATGGCCTCAAAGTCGCGGGCTTCGAACCGGTAAGTTGGCCCTTCAAACGGATCACCTCAGCACGGGCGTCGGCTAGCTCATGTCCCTCTTGCTTTCGCTAAAAGGTAGGCCGAGCTCTAACCTCGCCAAACGTCGACGAATAGTGGCAGCCTCTTCATCTTTGGCATCAAGTTGTCTCCTATCGGTCCGCCAAGTTAGCATCTAAAGAGTCAAGTCGAGCTGAAACCCTAGTAAGCTGCTTTCGCAGCGGCCGCTTCTCCCTCTTCGGCAGCCTGCCTAGCCGCCCGATTCTGGTCGACACTAGCGGATAGTCGGTCACGACTGCTGGTCACATCGTCGCTCCGCTTGGTAAGTTCAGCCTCTGCAACTTGGCGTTCTTCTAGACCGAGCTTCCCTTCCAAATAACAACGCAAATGCTGAAGTCGAGCAGCCCGGATCACGAACTCCTCAACCCAATGCCCCAATATAGAGGTGTCGATACCTACCTCAATCAGCTTCTCAAGGCAGACGAAGGCATCCTCCACCAATTCGGGTGAACTCGGATCGCTGGCTGGTAAGAGGTCCGTCTGGATGAAGTCCTCCCACAACCCCAAAGCCGCCCTCTGAAGCCTTAGAGTCGTCCTCGCTGATGGACGTCTCGAGGACCCCTGCAGAAACAGAGGCTATGAGTTCGAGGGAGAAAAGACAAACAAACACATATACGAAAAGGAGAAAAGGAAATCATGACTCACCGACAAAGACTTCGAAGAGGTTGAATGATCGCTGCCAGGCAGATGAAGGGCTGATGACGGCTCTCCACCTTTCGAAGACAAAGACACAACGGTGACTGGAGTCGCTGGAATAGGACGAGAGGTACTGGGGGCATCAGGCTGAATACCCCCGACGGCCACTTGGCTCAAGCCGGCAATAGTAACTCCATCCACGGTCGCACTGCTTTCGCTCACGAGGGGAGGCACCATCTGCAACCACCACCGTAGTATCGTCCTCCACTTCATCGAGTATAGGATCAGCAGCAGATAGCGGACCCTTACGGAATCGCATTTTGGCAAGGTCTGCCAAAGAGATGTGATCTTCCTCGTCCAAAGCATGGAGTGGTGCGGTAGCTCCAACCCGAAAAGGTCCAATGGCTCGTCCCAAAGCCGGGCGTAAGCTGAATCTCCCGCGAGTCAACCAACCGAAGCTTCTCCAAGAGGGCCCCGAGACGGACCCGAAGAAGAAGAGGAGTCGACACGCCCAAAGGTTCGGGCGGTTCCAAATGTAAAAAGCCGACGAGCTAGGGACATCGACAAATCCTCGGATGGCTTAGCAACACCACTTCGGACGCTTTTAATGAAGGGTGGAGGAGCGAAAAATCGGGGTTGGAGAGATGCCTTCCGCTTGGCGAGCCTTCTTCTTCTTCTCCTGCTGGCTGGAATTGGAGACGCTAGCAAAGCTAAGACCACCGGCTTGGCCTCTTCCTCCCAAGACGACGGGCTCCTTCAAAGACTATACCCTTCGCCTTTGCCGCAGGTAACTTCTCCTTCACTACCTTGGGACGAGGTCTGTTTAGCCTTGGCTTTCCCCTTCTTGGCCTTAGCAGGCGGGCGGGGCGTGGTAGGAGAGCCTCTGCGTCATCATCACTCAGCAAGAGCAAGAACTTCGGATTGAGATGCGGATATCGCCGGTTCGAGCAAGGTTCTTCCACTCATGCTAAAAAAAAAAAAAAAAAAAAAGAAAAAGAAGAAAAAAAAAAAAAAAAAAAAAAAAAATAAAGGTATCGGAGACAAAGAAAAGAAGCTAAAGGAAAAGAGACGAAGTCCACATACCCTCGAAAAGGGGACTACATGCTCGAGCCAGATTCCCCTGAAGCTCAAAGTGACACCGGGTCTCGTCGGCCTGACCCGTAAAAAACGGCACCTCAACATGGCCAAAAGGCCTTTGCGACGCTGGTCCTCTACATCTCCAAAAGAGCCGAAAGGGACTCGCCTCCTGCTACCGATCGAAAATAAGCACGCCAGTAAATCCCCGCAAAAAGCCAAACCGCCGAAGCTTAATCTATGAGGGCTGTGCGGCTCAATAGCCGAGTGTCAGCTACTGCCGGTAAACCAAAAGAAGTCGATCGAACACATAGAAAATAGTCCGATTCGATCGATGAAGCCACGCGACTCCTCGCCAAGAAGAATGCCGAAGGAAGAGCCTCGGCGGATACCAAGTCTTGATCGAACTCTTCCAAAACAATGCACGGGCTTCGATCGAGTAAACCGTCGACGAGTTCTCGGGTTCCGATACATCCACATGAGAGGACCAGAGCCCTCGCTAGGATTCAAGCGCCCGTGCGCGCCAAACGCTGCACCAACCAGGCACAAAGGAACGCCAAGCTATGCGACCGGAGAGAAACCGTTGAGGTCCGATAAAGATGTGCCAAAGCCGCCGCCAAGCCTACTTTAGTTCCGCTTCGCCATAAAACAGGCCATCTTGAAAGCATCCGGTCGCATAGCAAAACCCGCCATAGGGATCACACCGCGGGCGTAACCAAAGCGCCAAGAATGCTGCCGTAGACCTCATCCGCAAAGGGCCTCCTCAGTGCGCCAAGTTCAATGAGGACCTGATTTTGATGGCGAACGATCTCTCGCTACGGGACTCCGTCATCTTGCTGCGATCAATCCAAGGGTCGAAGAAGGAACGCCCCCTTCCTGGGTCGCGGAACCGAAAAGACGCCCAATCCAAAAAACACACACAGGGGACTCTTCTTGTCTCCCCGGGTTGCGGCGACGATAAATCCGTAGAAACGCCAGCAAGTAAATATGGCACGCTCTCTCGGCAACGGCAAAGCTCGGACAACAAGAAAGTCAGCCACCGTCGGCACCACTTCATCATAAATAGAGCCGAAAACGGGCAGCCCACAAAGGTGATGTAAATCCCACAAAGAAATTGAGAGCTCCCCGCTTTGAAAGTAAAAATTATGTTTGTCGATGGGCACCACAACTCCGTGAAAGCATGGAGCACGGAGTGGAACATTGATAAGTGAAAGCCGGCGCGGATTGCGCCAATACGCCCAGCCTAGCCAAGATCTCCTGACAAGTACGAACGATAGTGCAAGTCCATTCGGTGAAAAGGCACGTAAGCGGGAAAAGGAACCGGTGGCGCAGGGTGTGAACCGCCCCAAACGCCAAACCGAGGACTATGAATCGATAACTTCGGCACCGCGGTAATGCGGGCTAACTTGTGCGTAGGGCTCAACGTAACATTCCCCAACCGGATGCGAAGGAAAGGCCACTTGTCGCAGAAGGTAACAAATCTGGTCGCCCTCGACTCACCGGACGACTCCACAAGTCATGCACACTCGTGAGCGTGCATGCATTAATTAACGGACCGACCCCCAAATACCGATTCGCCGTGAGGTAACAACATTGACTTCTCTTGTCCATTTGAATCTCTAACCCGCAGGCAGCGTCCGCAAGAACACCATCGGATAGAACGAGATATCCGCTGAAGGTCGACCGAGGAGGGTAACCGGCCGGAGACAAGAGACATCCGCGGCAAAACAAACAGTATCGCCAATCACTCTTTCAAAAAAAAAAAAAAAAAAAAATTTTATGCATCCCCCAAGCAAAAAAAAAAAAAAGAGAGAGCAGAGTCGCAAATAAAAAAAAAAAGAAGGGGAACCCGCTAAAAAAAAAAAAAAAAATCAAGTCGCAAGAAAAGAAAAACAGAGGGACGACATAAAGAACAAGTCGTCGAAGAAAAAAAAAAAAACCACCGGAGAAACAAAAAAAAAAGAGGGGCAAACCGAGGGTATACAAATCCCCTTCGACAAGGCGACAAACAAGTCTGCGTTCGGCGACCGAGCCGAAATACGATCAAAATGGAGTTATCTCACCCGAGAGACCAAATCGGTGGAGCACATCTTCAAATTCGCAGCCAACTACAAGGCTGGCCGCAGTAAAAAAAGGGCAGCATCCGACGACCGAAGTCGGTGCGAATTAAAACAACAACACTTTTTCTCGACGGCCCAAACCGAGAACAACCCAAAGTCTCGCGGCCACCAAACCGAGGCAAACAGGGCGGAGTTTTCTAGTGCTCAACGATCAAGTTAGGGCGCACCAAAACAGAGAACTCAGCATCTAACGACGAGTTAGATGTCGCGATACCCGATCCTAGTGCCGGACGACCGAAGTTGGACAGAAAGGGATATTATAAACAAAATGCCCGACGACCAGGCCAGCGCAACTCAACTCATTGCGACCAAATCCAACAGTTGGCCACGACCAAAACAGACGCCCAACACCAACACCGACGTGAAGAAGAGTGCAAAAACACTACCCGACGACCAAGTTGGGCCGTGACTTCACACTCCTCGCGTCGGGCGACCGAAATGACGCAACCAACAGAATTCGAGCTCGCGACCCGGCTGACCGAAGCCAGTGCATCAACGCTGGAATTCAGCCTCCTAGCAACTTAGCCGAAGCTCACCAACCAAAGCCTCGCACTCGGTAACCACAACAGACGCCCAACCGCCCGCGGCCGAGGCGACCGCAATCAAAGGTCGTACGTAACTCGTCCCGAAAAAAAAAAGAAAAAAAAAGCAGCGACAAAAAGAAGCGGTCGCTAAACAAGAAAAGGTCACACAAAAAAGAAGCCGCCGCGAAAAAAAAGGGGCTACGACAAAAAAGAAGCGGTCGTAAGAAGAAAAAAAGGTCAACATAACTTCGCGACCCGGCTGACCCTTGCCGGCCGCGACCTCAACTCAATTCGCACCCCGGCGACCCTTGCCGGCCATTCGCGACCATTAACTCAATTCGCGACCCGGCGACCCTTGCCGGCCGCGACCTCAACTCAATTTGCACCCGGCGACCTCGCACGGCCATGACTAACACAACTTCGCACCGACAACCCTTGCCGGCCGCAACCTTGCATTAGCAATCAACTCGCCCTATCATGACCAGATCGCTAATTGTACTCGGCAACAAAATGGTATGCTAGCGCAGACATGATCGGTTCCTCTGGCGACCAAGCCGAATCAACCCACGTAAATTTCAGCACATGGCTACTGAGCCCGGCGCGACCGAATGAACTTCAGCACCGGCAACAGAGCCGCACCACCACACAAAATCACAACGTTATATAAAAATCGCCGATTTGTCACAAATGCACAAATTGACAAATACTTAGATTGCAAGACAGAGAGAAAAAGAAAGAATTCAAAAAAAAAAAAAAAAAAAAAAAAAAAAAAGAGAGAGAAAGAAAATGGGAAACCGAGGAAGGAGTCGAAAATGAGAAGAGAGAAAAAAGAGGAAGGAAAAGGAAGAAAAAAAAAAAAAGAGAGGGATCGACCGGTACCGACTCGAATTCAATCCAAGGTCACTGAAAAAAGCGGACTATGCGCATCCTTTGAATTCAGGTTCGTTGAAAAAAAAAAAAGAGATTCCTCGACACAAGCGGGAGAAGTTGCCAAATCAAACCAAATACGACAAAGAAGCAGCAAGTCGTATTACACTCCTTCTTCGGTCCGCAATCAACCAACTCGTGACCGAGATAATCCTCCGTGTCGCAGATGGTCCCCAAATCCGTCCGCCAATTCAAATCGCAGATCCTAACCGACAAGCTGAAGTCGCAGGTCGACAAATCGCTCAAAGTCGCAGACCAGAAAAAAAAAAAAAAAAAAATACTTTTTCAGGCCGCACTCCCCCTCAACCCGTATTCCTCTTGAGTCGCAATATTCCTATCAACAGGCTGCAGAGAGATTATGAACGAGAAGAAGGAAGAGGTTCGATGTATTAGGCTTAAGGAAGGATAAGGAGTCATATTCAAATTATGATTCGGTTTGGGAAGCCCGTGAAAAGGGGCGCTAATCAGATAAGTAGGGTCCACTTCTTCCCGAGCCTTATTTCCTTCTGTCTTCACAAGTTCACCAAGTTGGAACGGGAGACGCAAACAGCAGTCCCAGACGGAAGTGCCGAAGCCACTCCGATTGTCTTTCACTCCCCTTCTTTCTCTTCCGTCTCGTTCTTCCCTTTCCTTCCCGCCGCACTCCTCTCTCCCTCCCCTCTCTCTCTTTCTTCCGCTTCGTTCTTCCTCCTCTTTATCTTCCGCCTCACCCTCCTCTTTCTTTCCCTCCCCCCTCCTCTCTTTTCTATTTCTATTCTCCTTTATCGCAATTTCTCTTCCGCAGCCCACCTCCCCTTCTTTCTCGTTCGATTTCCCCCTCAATCTCCCACTCTCGCCCCCCTGCTTCACTTTCCTTGCGTCCCTCTCCTGCTGATTGGGTCCCTCTCTCTCCCCCTCTTCAATTCCCCCCCCCTGGCTTCACTCGTCCTCTCCCGCTGTGGCGGTCCCTCTCTCCCCCCTCTTCCCATTCCCCCCCTTCACTCCTCTCCCTTTTTTTCCCCCTCTCCCCCCACTTCAATTCCCCCCTTCTCTCTTTTCCGCCCTCCCACTGTCGGCTCCTGGACTCCCCGTCCCGCTGTGGTTACTGCGTTGGGTCGACATTCTCCTCGATTTCCTCTTCCTTTCCCCTTCGGCGGTGGTGCTTCGACAATCTGGTGCCTAGAGGGATTCGGCTCCTCCTCAACAACGAATCCATCATACAAAATAAAAAAGTAATTTGAAGTTAGCGGGTGGGTGGAGCCCACTGGGTTACATCCTTCCTCCGCAGCATAGGAGTGACTCTGTCGCATGAGCTTGTTCTTTGGTCGTCACACAAAGTGGGGCCCGGCCTGCCTCCCCGGCCGAAAATGGAGTACTTACGCCGATGTGGCAGCTTCTGCCAAATCGAAACAACTCACCGCCCGAGGAGCTTGTCCCGAGTCGGCCCCACTGGCCGGGGCCACCTGCCGCTTCCCCTTCGGCCAAACCGGAGTATTCTCTGGCCGATGTCGAGCAGCTCGTGAATCGGAACAACTCCTCGGCCAGAGCTTGTCACCGAAGTCACGCACACAGGTCGGGCCCACTGGCCGCTTCCTCCTCGCTCGAATGGAAGCTGCCCCACCGCCATAGAAAGTTGAGTCAGCCACACGTGGCCCACGGCTCCTTCCCTTCGTCAAACCGAGTACCTTCTACCGATGTCGGAGTAGTTCACCGGAAAATCGGAACAACTCAATGGCTTGCTGGAGTTTGTTGACACGGTCAAACACATGGGGCCCTGGCCCCCCCCTTCCCCTCCTTGAATCGAACAACTCACGCCGCTAGGTTACCCGGCCGAGGTCTCATTAAAACCGTCCCTCCCTTCCTCCTGGAGCGGTCCCACCGGGGCCGGGAGGTCGCCCAAGATGAGTCAAGACCATCGCTAGCCTCTCCCCTCCAAGGTGTCGAACCAATTCGGCCGGCAGAATTTTACTAGCCATCCGGGGTTTCAAACAACTTTCGGCAACACTCAAAGCGGACCGTAGCCAGCAGACTCAACTCCAAGTCGTCGTTGTTCTTTGCGACATCTCTGCTTCAGTGCTCATCATTTCTCTATACCGCACATACCCACATGTAATGCGTGTATACAAAAAAAAAAATCGAAAAAACAAACAACTCTAAAACAAACAAGAGAGCCAAAAAAAAAAAAGAATAAAAAAAAAAACATACAAGGTGTACAGAGAATATACATTGTCCTAAAAAGCAAGAGGACGGATAGAAATACGCATTACACAAAATATAAACGATCCTAAAAGAGTAAGAGGATCAACAAAAAAAAAAAAAAAAAAAAAAAAGTGTGTGTTGTGTTCATTCATCTTCATGTTGAAACTTGTTCGTTCCTCCCGAACGAAACAAGTCTCGGCGGGGGCAATCTGTATGCACCAAAATGTGCATGGCCCACGCTCGGCAGATCCGAGTCCATCGACCCAACAAACAAAGTTCGGTGGACGGGCCGCGACAATTCTCGAAGAATCCGACGCAGCCCCATCGTCGAACTCATCCGTCTCGCCGCATCATCGACACGGCCGAGCCGCTCGCCCGCGATCGTCAACTTCGGTGAGTCATCGCCTCTAGTCAACAACGATTCGATGAGTCATCGCCACGCCGTCGGCGAGTCAACATACGATCGACCATTTCAAACGAAAGATGAAAACCTATAAAAGAGGCTACGATCCTCATTCGGGGGATCTCAACGGGGAGTTCCCGGTCTCCCTCCTCCCCTCTTCCCTCAACTTCACGGCGTAAAGGGGATCGTGATCCCCTTTCCCAAAGAAAAATCCCTCAACAACAACAAAGACCGGCTACAAAATGCCGGATGTTCCCTGTCCCAAGGGTTGGTTGGAAAAAAGGTGAAAAGTTAGAGAAATCACATTCGAAAGGCTCTCTCAACTCTCTCGTTCCCAAATCGAAGGTCCAAAGCTCCCTTCAACGAAAGAGTTCCTCACGCGCCTGAGGTTCTTTCATCGCAAAAGAAGTCAACATCTGCAGGTTCGTGGTTCTACAAAATCGACCGTAAGCAATTCTACACCTTCGCCGGCATCGTCCACAAGTCGAAACACACGGAACACAAATACTTCCGTCCGAATCGAAAAAAGCCACACCTGATCGTGTACACCCCGTTTACGTAACTTCGAAGTCTCGACGACGACTTCGCCGTAAAACTTTAACTTCACCAAAAACACACGGAGATCGAATCAGAGGAAGCCTAGGAGAGTGAACTCGCATTCCTTGATATTTACAACACACCCTGTAACGAATTTATTCTAAAGTAATTGAAAACTTCTACCGGTCGCGCCTCTTCGCGGACCGGCGGATTTTCGGTAAAACAATAAATAAAAAATAAAAACCTGATCGACCCACCTTGGGTGACCCGATAGTGAGAGAGTCATCAAAAAAATTTCTAAGTCCCCAAACATGAGGATTTAGGGGCATCTCACGGACTTTCGCGAAATGGCGCCATCCCAACGCGCCACCGGAGCAGCGGAGGCGTCGCCTCGCCGCGCCACCAGCATCATAGAAGCGCCCCCAAGCAACCTCGCAGATGGCACCTGCCACACCACCGGCAGCCATGGAAACGCCGCCGTCTCGCCGTGCGCCGTGGAAATCAAAATCGACAAAAAGCGAAGATGTTTTACTCTCCGACGATCACTCCGGCGAGAAACGCCATCAAAATCGGCGTTCCCGCGACACAACGAAGCCATGAAGGAAGCAAAAGAGGCGAAAAGCAAAATCGCAAGAGTTAGGGTTTCAACGAAGGAGATGAAGGAAGCGGGTCTCCTAATCGGACCCTTAAAACCCGACACGAAGAACCGCAGCATCCGAGTCTCTTAACCGGAACCCTAAAATCCGACAAGCAAGACCGCAACATTCGGATCCCTTAACCGGAACCCTAAAGTCCGACTCTTATACCCGCATCATACGGGTCCCGCACTCGAAACCATAAAATTCGGCTTCCAGAACCAAAAACTTAGCCGGATCTCGTAACTGGATCCCGAACACCCGGAATCCTGACCCGATGAGCCGGAGCCTCGCGAGGGCGAGGCTCTATGGCTCGTCTCTTTCGCCTCGCTTCAGCAAAGCAAAGGAGCGGCGCTCCAGTGAGGCAAAGCGGCGACGCTTCGCGCAGCCGCCCATCTCCGCCCCTCCTCCGGCGCCGGCAACGTCGATTATGTCGACGCCGCCGACGACGAAGCATTGCTTATACCAATTTCGCCGCTGACGATGACTATGATGAAGACGCCACCGACGACCACCACGGAAGAACCCAAACCCGAAGCAAATCTCGAAGTTGCAGCAGCGTTCAAGGCAAAATTGAGGGTCCGACCAGCGAAGTCTTTGTAAAACGGCGGACGTCCACCGAACCGGGTTCTGCCAAATCAAGCCACCGCAATCGCCAGGAACACCGTTGCAAAAAATAAAAAATAATAATAAAAAAAAAAAAAAAAAGCGTGGGGTAAAGAGTCGAGTCGGCCAGAATCGAGGGTCCGAATAGCGAAGCCTCAGTAAAACGGTGGACCTCCACCGAACCAGGCTCCGCTGAAGCGAACCCTCTCAACCTCCCAGAAGTGTCGTCATGAAGAATAAAGAAATTGAGAATACAGCCAACGAAACCCCTTGAGAAACCTCCGCAGTAAAACAGGAAGGGAGCAAAGCATACACGTAGGGAAGCATACAAAGGCAAGTCATTAGAAGAGGCATAAAAGCAGAAAGAAACAAAAAATAAGTCAAAAGAGGACTTTTACCTCGGCTGATGAAGTCAACACCAAAAGCTTCCAATGCAAAAGTCAAGTCAAAAAGACAAAAAAAATATCAGAAGTGCTAAACATGAAAACCGAGACAATTTAGGGTCTTTATTTATAGACTCTTAAACCCTAAATCCCTCCCTGATCCCTAGATTATGGTTATCCCCCATTCATAATTCAAACAAATATAAGGGAGAGGCCTACTATCCACGTGGGGAATATTGAGTCATAGCTCAATGAACAGAAAGCCACCCAGTCGACTTAGCCAAGCATTCACTGAGTCAACTCTTATGGTCCAGCCCACTAAGAAGGAGAAGCAAGTCAGCCCACCAAATCAAGGAAACCTGCAGCGGGTCCAATCCCGAGGTAAGCTCAAGGTCGTAGCAGGCCCAAGCCCACTTACCTGAAGGCCCAGAAAGAAAAAAAAAAAAAAAAAAAGGGGGCTTCAAATTTTATACATTCTTAGTGTACACTCTCAAATCGTACACTAAATGTGTACATTTTGAAGGGGGCATCTGTATGAGCGAATATTGTGAAGTCCGACAATTACGGTCCAAATCAGCACCGCATGGCCCGGGTCAGGAAGTCAAATATGGACTCTAGTCAATCAACAAATTCAAGCCCTCAATCAAGTTGCAATGCGTCGACAGTCGAGGACAAAATCGTTGCGTCAACAGCCTACAGGGAAGACACGTCAGTTGATTAAAGTCACGTAGTCAGTCTACAAAGATCCGACGTGGCTCAACCTTATCTTGGTCTAAGACAGTTCCCTACTTCAAGGGAGACGCTACAAAGAAGCGGTCGAAGTAGGTTACAACTGCTCCGACATACCAGGTCGACACCTTTAAAGTTCAATAAGCCTATAAAACAATAGGCTCAAGACACAGACTGAGATCCAGAGAAATACACAGAGACGGGAGGACGTACGTCAAAAATCCAAGAAACTCTAAATCGCCACCTCAAATCAGTGAGATAGTAACAAGCATTCTTGCCGCCATTTACAACCAAAGTGCCGTGAGCCAATCGGAATACTAAATTTTCCGTCAAACTTTAGGCAAAATTCGTTCGTGAAGAAAGCGTACGTCGATCATTCGTGTGTATTCGGAGATCGTTCAGTGTTTAATCGGAGACTAAAGCAAAGGAATTATAGAAGTCACACCCACACATTCACCTCAAAATTACCAAATTACCCATCAATTATTTTGTACACTGTACATTGGACGCGTATTTAACGGTCCACTCATTGTACTCGTTTACAAATTCGACGAGAATCAGGCGCGTGACTTATTTCGACGTCTTATGGTGCTGGTGTGGAACCGATACACCCTTGGTGGGAACACGATTTCTTCTTTGGTGGATGAACCGAAGAAGTCGATTTCTAAGGCAGCTTACGAGAGCCTCTTCAGTGTCCGTTGCTGTTATTTGACTGCCCGTCACTCCATTCGTTACTTCATTGAGCCGTACAATCCCACCAGGTTTGCACTGCAATTTGGGTATTGCCAGGATTTGCCTGGGGATTTAGGGGCCAAGGCCAGTACCGGGATGCCACCTCTCTGTCCGAGTTAATGACCCTTTGGAGAGCTAGCGTTGCCCGTCCTTGGGGTCGACTTGATTTGCCTCTGCCTGGCAAATCGACTAGGGACCCTGGAACCACCCTCGTGTACTATATTTGGTGGAAAGAGTACATGTTCCCACGTTTTGAGGTAATTTTTTTTAAGTTGTGGTAAATTCCAGTTGAAAAAAATAAATAAATAAAAAATTAAAAAACCCGGTCGACCCACCCTGGGTGACCCGACGGTGAGAGAATCATTAAAAAAATTACTAAGTCCCCAAACATAGGGATTTAAAGGCATCTCACAGATTTTTACGAAATGGCGCCGCCCCAACGCACCACGTGAACAGCGGAGGCGTTGCCTCGCCGCGCCACCAGCATCACAGAAGCGCCCCCAAGCAACCTCGCAGACGGCACTTGCCGCACCACTGGCAGCCATGGAGACGTCGCCGTCTCGCCGCGCCCCGTGGAAATCAAAATCAAAATCGACCAAGAGCGAAGATGTTTTACTCTCTGGCTATCAGTCCGGCAAGAAACGCCATCAAAATCGGCGTTCCCGCTACACAACGAAGCCAAGAAGGAAACAAAAGAGGGAAAAGCAAAATCGCAAGAGTTAGGGTTTCAACGAAGGAGAAGAAGGAAGCGGGTCCGCTAATTGGACCCTCAAAACCCGACACGAAGAACCGCAGCATCCGAGTCTCTTAATCGGAACCCTAAAATCCGGCAAGCAAGACCCCAACATTTGGGTCCCTTAACCGAAACCCTAAAGTCCGACTTTTATACCCGCATCATACGGGTCTCTCACTCGAAACCCTAAAATTCGGCTTCCAGAACCGAAAACTTAGCCGGATCTCGTAACTGGATCCCGAACACCCAGAATCCTGACCTGAAGAGCCGGAGCCTCGCGAGGGCGAGGCTCTGTGGCTCGTCTCTTTCGCCCTGCTTCAGCAAAGCAAAGGAACGGCGCTCCAGTGAGGCGAAGCGGCGACACTTCGCGCAGGCGCCCCATCTCCGCCCCTCCGACGCCGGCGACGTCGATTACGTCGACGCCGCCGACGACATCGATTACGTCGACGCCGCCGACGACATCGATTACGTCGACGACGCCGCCGACATCGATTACGTCGATGTCGCCGATCACGTCGATTACGTCGACGACGCCGATCACGTCGATTACGCCGACGTCGCCACCGACGAAGCATTGCTTATACCAATTTTGGCGCCGCCAATGACTACGATGAAGACGCAGCCGATGACGACCACGGAAGAACCCAAACCCAAAGCAAATTTCGAAGTTGCAGCAGCGTTCAAGGCAAAATCGAGGGTCTAACCAGCGAACTCTCAGTTAAACGGCGGACCGCCACCGAACTGGGCTCCGCCAAATCAAGCCACCTCAATCGCCAGGAAAATCGTAGCAAAAAAATAAATAAATAAATAAAAAATAAAAAAAGAATAGAAATAAGCGTGGCGTAAAGAGTTGGCTCACAACAGAGCCAGAATCGAGGGTCCTAATAGCGAAGCCTCAGTAAAACGGTGGACCTCCACCGAACCAGGCTCAACCTCCCAGAAACACCGTCACAAAAAAAAAAAAGAGGGGGGGGGTAAAAGAGTTGAGTCATAGCAGGGCCAGAATCGAGGGACCCAACAGCGAAGCCTCAGTAAAACGGTGGACCTCCATCGAACTAGGCTCCGCTGAAGCGAACCCTCTCAACCTCCCAGAAGTGTCGTCACGAAGAAGAAAGAAATTGAGAAGACAGCCAACGAAACCCCTTGGGAAACCTCCGCAGTAAAACACGAGGGGAACAAAGCACACAAGTAGGGAAGCATACAAAGGCAAGTCATTAGAAGAGGCATATAAGCAGAAAGAAACAAAAAAAAAGTCAAAAGAGAAGGACTTTTACCTCGGCTGATGAAGTCAACACCAAAAGCTTCCAATGCAAAAGTCAAGTCAAAAAGACAAAAAAAATATCAGAAGTGCTAAACATGAAAACCGAGACAATTTAGGGTCTTTATTTATAGACTCTTAAACCCTAAATCCCTCCCTGATCCCTAGATTATGGTTATCCCCCATTCATAATTCAAACAAGGATAAGGGAGAGGCCTACTATCCACGTGGGGAATATTGAGTCATAACTCAGTGAATAGAAAGTCACCCAGTCGACTCAGCCAAGCATTCACTGAGTCAACTCTTATGGTCCAGCCCACTAAGAAGGAGAGGCAAGTCAGCCCACTAAATCAAGGAAATATGCAGCGGGTCCATGCCCGAGGTAAGCTCAAGGTCGTAGCCCAAGCCCACTTACCTGAGGGCCTACAAAGAAAAAAAAAAAAAAAAAAAAAGGACTTCAAAATTTACACATTCTTAGTGTACACTCTCAAATCGTACACTAAATGTGTACATTTTGAAGGGGGGCATCTGTATGAACGAATTTTGCGAAGTCCGACAATTACGGTACAAATCAGCACCGCATGGCCCGGATCAGCAAGTCAAATATGGACTCCGATCAATCAACAAAATCTAGCCCTCAATCTAGTTGCAATGCGTCGACGATCGAGATCAAAATTGCTGCGTCAACAGCCTACAGGGATGACACGTCAGACGATTAAAGCCACGCAGTCAGTGTACAAAGATCCGACGTGGCTCAACCTTATCTTGGTCTAAGACAGTTCTCCACTTCAAGGGATACGCTACAAAGAAGCAGTCGAAGTAAGTTACAACTACTCCAACATACCAGGTCGACATCGTTAAAGTTCAATAAGCCTATAAAACTATAGGCTCAAGACATAGACAGAGATCCAGAGAAATACACAGAGACGGGAGGACTACGTTAAAAATTCAAGAAATTCCAAATCGCCACCTCAAATCAATGAGATATCAACAAGCATTCCTGCCGTCATTCACAACCTAATTGTCGTGAGCCAATCGGAATACTAAATTTTTCGTCAAGCTTAGGCGAAATTCAAATTCATCTCATTCGTTCGTGAAGAAGGCGTATGTCGATCGTTCGTGTCTATTCGGAGATCGTTCAGTGTTTAATCGGAGACTGAATCAAAGGAATTATAGAAGTCGCACCCACACAATCATCTCAAAAGTACCAAATTACCCTTCAATTATTTTGTACACTGTACATTGGATGCGTATTTAACGGTCCACTCATTGTACTCGTTTACAATTATATAAAAACTAAAAGTATACATTACCGATGACTAGACCCCACACGAGAACTCTCTACACTATGAGAAGATGGGGATTTACACGCCCATTTGTTATGACCGGGTTGCTTACAATTACTACACAAATATCGTCCACTATCATCTCTCCAATCCATAGAATTCTGAATACGCGTGGACATTGGCCTACCAACCTTCCTCGCCTCAGCTGGTGGGTGTACCACTGGACCTTCTTGCACCCAAGTAATTCTCCGTGTAGGCACATCAACCCTCGTTCATACACCCGTAGGTTTGTAGATGCTTGATAATACTCGGATGTCAGCTGATGAAAGTTGTAATGTATAACCCCACACATTGCAAGGGCATGGATGCACGAAATCTGATAAATCTTGAATGACCGACAGGTACACTCCTTAAGTAGGACGCTAACCTTGTGCTCGCCGGCCTAAAATATTCCATCACCATAAGGAATAACGTGCAAATGTCTGGCATCCTCCACTGCAGTCCGTAAATGTGTCTACCGAAGGACAAAGATGGATTATAATCTGTGTAGCCTTTTCTCGCCTGAGTACAAACCATGCATTCATCTGATAGAATATCGCCGATGCTAGGGCCTGAATAGGTAAGCTTCGTGCCCGCTTCATTAGAGAATTCACGCTCTCAGAGGAATTTAGCGTGAGCTTCCCAAACGACATGTTCACATCATATGCAAGGACCCACTGGTTAGGGCTCATACCCTCAGTCAACTCCGCTCTGGCTTCAGGACATGCTTCTTCAAGGTTTTGTATTGCACTATCGTTGATCCACTGTTTGTTCACTCGCACACCTCCATACCATCTTATACAAGTCCTTGACACTGTACTGCTTCTTCAGATTGGCAATGATATGTCGTATACAAAACCTGTGTCTATGGGGGCGTGGAAAGACATCCGCCACCGCTCTGATGATACCACTGTGATGGTCAGAGATGATGCACATCGGAGAGCTCCCTCTAACCACCCAACGGGCCAAAAATGATATAATCTAAGTTCACGTATCAATGTTCTCTTTCTCCACAAGTGCAAAGGTCAAGGGAAACAATCAGTTATCTCCATCAAAAGACGTAGCTATCAATAGACAACCCTTGTACTTTTTGTACCCGTACAAATGAGTCTCATCGACACTGATAAAGGGTCTATAAAACTGGAATCCACTGATAGCCAGTCAAAACGCCCAAAATACGTATCAAACCGCATAAAATATCCGCGTGGCACATTATGATCCGTGGTTATCATCTTGTACTTAGTTCCTTGGTTTGTGTCTTTGATTGCTTTCAAAAATTGAGGTAATAAGTTGTACGACTCCTCCCAGCCACTAAATACAGCAACTAGTGCTTTGTTCGTTGCCGTCCATGCCCTACCATAATTCACCTGAATATGATATCTGTCTTTAACCACCTGAATGAACTCATACGAAGACATAGTGAAATTTATCCTCACATTGGGTATAATGAGGTTACATATCACTCTAGAGGTGCCCAACCGGTTGTCCATGCGCAGCTCGGCATTCAAACACGTGTGTTCATCATTGCATCGTCTAATTTTCCACATGTTCAACTTTGTACTTAGTGACGCGTATACGTGCCATGGACACTGATCACCGGTTCAACGAACATAATAAACTGTCAGTCCCGATTTATGTACCTTGAATTGGACATGTCTACTGATGCAGTAGTCCTTCAATTACATCTGTAATGCGTCCTTACTCATAAACCTCTGATCGACTCCAACACCGACGGGTGGAGGTACATTGTCTTCATTTACGCCTAGGACCATTGTGTTCGTATATATCGCATTTATGTCCATCAGTCCCATCCATGGATTAGGGTAAGGCTCATTATTTTCCTCTAAAGGTGGGACTCCCATGGTAGGAAGGGGAATTCAACCTCTTCTTCTTCCTCAACTTCCTCTATAACTGGATCCGGCCAAGAATCCCCACCACTTGGAATATCATTTGCGTCCTCACTTGATTCCCTGAATTTAATTGTAACTTCATCAATAACTACTACGATATAAATTAAGTAAAACTTCAAACTAGGCTAAAGTGATGATTGTCACTTTTCTTCAGGGACGAATTCCACAATAGGTCATTCAACTCTCTCATCCCCTTCAGCCAGAGCTCGCCCCCCATATCCCGCTTCACAAATAGAACCAGCATTGATTGGAAACCATGTTTCACCATGCCTAATCCACTCTCGAGTGACATATCATCGAGTACGGGAGTGTACATTAACTGACCATTGCATGTAAAGCTCATCCATATTGAAATGAGGTCCGTGCGTGGGTTCCATCTAGGAACATTATACATCATAGCGCACAACGCGTTAAACGAACACGTTGGCTCTAGAAGTATAAGTCTAGTTGTCCCCCGCTATAGCCGACCATATTACCGTGCTCAAAAACAAATTCACCCCCAAAATAACAACATGTAGGCACGACTTTCACCTTCAACTGAAATTAAGCAACAGACATTTAACATTTCCAATCATCTAATCAATTGGTAATCACAACTCATCTCATAAAGCACACAACTTGGAATCAAAATTCTTCATGCAAAACCGCTTCTTCGCGTAAGGTACTTATTCCAAGATTCACAAATCCCTTATGTCCTACAACATTCTCTTATAGATAACAATCTATGTATTTTCCCATACTCATTGATATGATTTCATGTGAAAACCAGTTTCGACCCAAGTCTTAATATTTTCTACAAGGGCAAGACGACAAATTCATATAAAACTACAACGCATCTAGAAAACAGTGTTTTAACTTTCAATTTTTTTGTCAAAATCATCCTTATCAGATTTTATGCACGCTCATATACTAAATTAGCATAAAATTAAAATTAGCATATAAAACCCTAAATTAGCATAAAATCACAATTAGCATAAAAATCCTAAATTAGCATAAACACCTAAATTAGCATAAAAAACCCTAAATTAGCATTAAAAACTTTAACTTAGCATAAAATCAAAATTAACATTAAAAACCCTAAATTACCATAAAAACCTCTAAATTAACATAAAAACCTAGTATTAGCATAAAAACCCCTAACTTAGCATAAAATCAAAATTAACATTAAAAACCACAAATTAGCATAAAAAACCATAAATTAGCATAAAAACCTTAAATTAACATAAAAAACCCCAAATCCACGCAATGAATAAAATTCAACCCTAAATCAACCAACAAACATGAAATTTGTAGCCTAATCATGTGTAATAGACTACAATAGCAGCGATTTCAACCACAAACATGCATCAAATCATGCGTAATCATCAAATTGACGACCTAACAAACTCTAACCCACGCAATATGACAAAATCACTTACTTTTCAGCGTGTCGCCTACGTGGCCTTTGACCAAGGTGGTCAAAGGTTGAATATGACATTTTTAGAAATAAGTTTCAAACAATGTTACTTGTGTAAATATTTATTTTTTTTGAATTATATAAAAAAAACTTTTGGAAAAAAAGGGTATTTAAGAACAAAAATTTCGGTTATAACTGTTTCACCGAAAATCCGCCGGTCCGCGAAGAGGCGCGACCGAGAGAATATGTCGATTAATAACAGAGAATTTTTTGTGTTACAATTTGTGTGTTTCGTATCAAGGGATGCGAGTACAGTCTCCTATGCTTCCTCTGATTCGATCTCCGTATGTTGTTGATGAAGTCGAAGCTTCTGAGAACGAACGAACGTCGAACTCAAGTCACGAGAGCGAGTGTGCACGATCTGTTGTGGCTTTTGTCGGTCGGACGGAGGTATTTGTGCTCCGTGTGTATCGACTTGTGACGCTGCCGGCGAACGTGTAGAGCCGCTCCGGTTGAACTGTAGAGCGACGAACGATGAATTGCTTGGCTTCGATGGTTTGACGCCAACCCCCACAATGAGCGCGAGCTTCTCCTCCAGAAGGAATTTGAGTCCTTCCGGTTTGAGAGAGGGAGAGAGTTCTTCACTGTCGGGATGTCCTTCGAATCAATTTTCTTCACCCACAGGGGCGGGGAACATCTGGCTATTTGTAGCCGGTCCGTGAGAGATGTTGCACGGGGAAGGGGATCGTGATCCTCTTCTGCTGGTGGTGGCGTTGAGGAAGAAGAGGGGGAGGAGGGAGACCAGGATCGTGGCCCCTCTTTCTCTCCTTCGCTTAAAGACCGAAACCGGCTGTTGATTGCTGAGGTGGGCGGTGAGCTGATAAAGCATGCTGACGAACGCTGACTCGACAGTTTCTGCTGACGAAGACGTCGACTGTGTCGATGACGTGACGATGCGACTGGACTTCGCGATGGGCTGCAACGATGAACCTAGAAGATGAATAGAGCCTACCCACGATCGTTGTTTGATGGATCGATGGGTTGCTGGACTTATCGAATTTGGGCTATGCACATTTGTGTGCATACAGATTGCCCCCTTCGAGACTTGACTGTTCGGGAAGAACGAGCAAGTTTCGAAACTGAAGAACACAACACACGACGCACACACACTTTTTTTTTTTTTTTTGTTGATCCTCTTACTCTTTTAGGATCGTTTATCTTTTGTGTACTGCTCTTCTGTCCTCTTACTTTTTTAGGACAGTGTATATTTTCTGTACTCTTTGTATGTATATATTTTTTCATTCTTTTCTTTTCTTCAATTTTTTTTGGCTCTCTTGCTATTTTAGAGCTGTTTGTTGTTTTTTTTTTTTTTTTTTTTTTTTGTATACTCGAACATACAAAGCATGTTCGGCATGGAAGGACGATGAATACCTAAGCAGAGGCCCAGGTTGAATTTTGATGATGAATTGCAGTCGTCTGGGTTGAGAGTTGCTTGAATGTGATCGAAGATTGCTTTGAGACTTCATATAAGGCATCTGTGATGATTTATGTGAGTTTCGGCATGTTGTGAATTGAGATAAGCCGTGACCTGTTGCTGGCTGGATTGAAATCTTCAACGATCTGGTCTTCGCGCTGGAGAATTGGACTCGGTGATCCCTCTGAAAATGACAACGGATTCTGCTGGCTTTGATGAGTTTAGGCGACTCTCTGGGTTGCGGCAACCTCGACGACCAAATCGTCATTCCGGAGAAAGAGAACGTGAACCGATGGGAAGGCTCTGCTTCAATTCGGCGAACTCTTTGCTGAAACGAATTTCTTTCGGCGAATTTCTCAAGACCAAGGCGCTTCAGTATAATTGAAGTTGTGAATTTCTCACGCATGGTTCCGAGACGTCAAGAACTCCTCTGCGGTCTTTGCTTGAACTATGAACCTTGGGGCGACTTCGTATTGGAATTTCTCTTCCTCTTCCCCATTCGTGTTGGCTCTCGACAGGGCTCTAACAGACTGGAACGACGAACCCACCTTTGGTCTGTTAGCGATCCAGCGTTGTTCTCTGATAGAGTCTCTATGTAGAATTCCACCGTGAGTGAGATTCTGTTTGGAAATTTGTCGTCGAATCCTTTGTGAAAAGGATCGTCAACTGGGTTGCTGCTACTGCCTAAGGGGGGGAGAGAGAGAAAGAAGAATCGAGGCAGAAGGAGAAAGGAAGAGAGAGGAAGCTCGAGGCGGAAGGGAAAAGAGAGAGAGAGGAGCGGGACGGACGGGAGAGAGGGGGGGTCGAAGTCGGACGGAAAAACAAAAAAGAAGAGCTAGGAGAAAGGGAGAGAGGAACAAAGCGGAAGAGAAAAGAAAGAGAAAGAAGGATCGAGGAGGAAGGGAAAGGGGACGAGAGAGAAGGGAGGTCGGGACAGCTTCCTCGATTCTGTCTCGGACTGTTGGTCGCATCCTCCATCTCGAACTGCTAGCATCCTTCCTCCCGAACTGCTTAAGGTCAAGGAGTCTTTTGATAAAATGTGGGAAGGTGGGCACCACTCCTCTATTTAGCGCCCCTCTTCCTTGGGTTTCCCTAATCTGAGTTCCAATTTGATTATAACTTCGCTTGCGGGATCCCCCTTGATAAGCTCCGGTTTGCGCTGGCTATCTGTGATCCTGATTGCCTACTTTATTATTCGAACTGGATTGGGAAGGTAGGTTGCGAACTTGGAAGATTGCCTGCGAGTTTGACCGAAGAAGCAGCTTGCGAGTTTGAGAAATTTGTCAATCTGCGATTTCGGCTTCTGGGTTGGGCGACCACCTGCGATAGCAACCTGGAGGACTATCTCTGTCTGCGAATTGGTTGACTGTGGCTGGAGAAAGAGAGTACGACCTCCCCGGCTTGTGTCAGAATATCTCAACGAACCGGAATTCAAAGGTCTTGTATAATCTTCTTCCCGCAGCCTCGGTTGAATTCGAGTCAGCCGGGTCGACCCCACTCTTTTTTTTTTTTCTTCTCTTCCTCCCTCTTTTCTTCTTCTTTTCTCTCCTCTCATTTTCAACTCCTCCCTCGGTCTCTTTCTCTCGTTCTTTTTTTTTTTTTTTTGAATTTCCTCTCGTCTAACGTTTCTTTTCTCTCGCGCTCTAAGTGTCTGTCATTTTGTCAATGCGACAAAACTGACAAGTCTTTGTGTATGCGTGCTGGAGTTGAATCCGAGTCGCATTCGACTTGATTGCCGAATACTGGATTCTGCTTTGGTCGTGGCTCGGTCGTGGGGTGCTGAAGTTGCGTTTCGACTGCGTCCAGCTCGATCGCCGAGACGCAAAATTTTGTTGTACAGCTTGGCGCGGTCGCTGAGATGCTATAATTGCCTCCGACATGGTCGCCGGGTGTGAGTAATTTGCTTTGGATGAGCCCGACCGAGTTGTCGAGGTGTTGTCTTTCCATGTCGTCGCATCTGGCTCGGTTGCTAGATGTTGTTGTCGCATCCGGCTCGGTCGTCGGGTGCTGTTTTTTTTGTTCTAGCTTTGGCCGGCTCGGTCGCCGGGAGATAGGCTTCTTGTTTTGGTCGCTGGGTGCCGAAATTTTGATTCGGTTGAGCCCGGCTTGGTCGCCGAGGGCAGAATTCCTCTTATTTGGCGCCTCGGCTTATTCGCGGGGTCTTGCGCGGTGCCGGTGTCGCGAATGAATGTTGATCTCCTTTTTCCCTTCGCGACTGTTTCTTTTTTTTTCGCCCACTTTTTATGGTGGCGGCTTCTTTTTTTGTCACAGCCTTTTTTTATTCTGACGGCTTCTTTTTTTCTCGCAGCCTTTTTCTTCTTTTTTTTTTTTGTTCGGGGAAGAGTTACTTACCTGACTCCGTCTAACTGCGTTTGGGTTGATTGCCGGTTGCAGGAATTTGTTGCACGGCACACGGCTCGGTCGCCGAGTGTTGCTTTAGTCGCGTCCATCTTTGTTTTCGATCGCGAAGTGGTAAAGGGTGCTCGGCTCGATTGTCGGGCACTCACTTTGGTCGCGACCTACTGCTTTGATTGGTCGCAGAGCTTCGAAGGGTGCTCGGCTCGGTCGCCGGGCACCTGTTGTGATTACGGTCAGCTATGTGGCTGGTCGCGGGGCTTCGAAGGATGCTCGGCTCGGTCGCCGGGCATCTGTTTTGATCGCAACATCCTTTTCCTGTCCGACTCAATCGTCAGGCACTAGGACCAGGTGTGCGGCATCTAACTCTGTTGTCAGATGTCGAATTCTCCGCTTTGGTGTGCTTAACTTGGTCGTCGAGCACTAGAGAACTCTGTTCTGTTAAGCCTCGGTTTGTTGGCGCGAGGCTGCTTTGCTTCGGTCAGCTAAGCTCTGTTCTTGTGCGCAAAATTTGGGACTGTTCTCTGTTTGGGTTGCCGAGAACAATTGTTGTTTTGGTCACACCCGACTCGATCGTCGGGTGCTGCTTTTGACCTGAGCCGGTTTTGTGGTCGGAGATGTGCTCCGGCCAGATTGGTCGCCAGGTGAAGTAGCTTCATTTGATCGTGCTCGGCTCGGTCGCCGGGTGCGAGATTTGTTTCTTGACCGGTCGAAGAGGATTGGTGTGCCTCTTCAGTTTGCCCACTCTCTTTTTTTTTTTTTCTCCGTTCCCCTTTTTTTTTTTTGGCGGGTTTCTTTTTGTCGCCCCTCTATTTTTTTTTGTTTGCGACTTGATTTTTTTTTTTTTAAAGTTTCTTTCTCTTTTTTTTTTTTTTTGCGACTTTGCTTTTTTTTGGCCACAAGAGATTCTATATATATATTTTTTTTTGGAGGGAAGGATGCGTACCTGATTTGGTTTGGCTGATGACCTCTATGTTCTGCTGCAGATGTCTACTCCTTCGGATTCAGTCTCCTTCCTCGGTTTGACCCTCCACGAGCTGTAAAGGATCTCGAGAGGTACTCTCCGCCATTGCGTCTTGGATTCGCGGATACTTGAAGGAAAACATCGAGTGTTGTCATTACCTCTCTGGGGACGATCGACTTATGGTGGTTGCGATATAGTAGTGCCCCCAGGTCAAGTCTGTTCACGAGCTATGGAGTTGTCCTATTGTCGATGAAGATGATCAAGTTTGTTACCTCCCTGGGGTCAATGAAGCTTCGTCATCTCCGCATCAGGCGGTAGACCACATCTTGCTGAGCCCGCTGCACGACCATCAAGTTCGTTTCTCTGAACCGAAGCTTTCTATTGACCATGATGGATTTGATGTTTGGGATGGTCGGCATAGTGTGTGTATGAGTCCTACACTTCTGCCTTTCTACTTCGAGTGGGCAGGCGTTGTCCTCCACACTTGTCCTGAACTGCTGGCCCAAGCTGGCTTGACTCATGCGGTTCGAGCCTCTATGTTTGCTTACCGGTGTTGCTGCAACGTCATGCACTCGTTCACGGAGGTCTGGTGTTCTTCGACCAACACAATTTTCACACGGGAGGGAGAGCTGTCAATTTCGCTATGGGATTTGCATAAACTTGGAGGGTTACCTCTCTCAGGGGATATTTACGATGAAGCGACCCCTTCGGTGGCAGATTTTACCCAGAGTCGTTCCATGCCACTGCCGGAGAGTCTCCAATACCTCCTCCTTGCGTATTATCGGTTGTACTGCCGTGCGACGGTCATAGGCCCCAATGGATTCACTGGTATTCGTAAGTCTGAGTGGGTATCCTTCTGGTTTCGAGCAAAAAAGGGTGCGCAGCATATAACAGATACCTGGGCTGACCGCGAGAAGACGCCGGGCTGCAAGAACCGCGACCGTTCGGTGCTTCAAGATCAGCCTCTTTTGGAGCTTGGGGTCCCTGCTAAGCTTGCAGATGAAGTATATCTGGCTGCCTTTCTATCAGCGTGGCTTTGTCGTTCTGCCTTTCCCTTGCCCAATGGTACTGTGAGGGTCAGTGTTTTCAAAGTGGCTTGTTACATGGCCTGCGGTCAAAAATTCAATTTGGCTAGCGCAGCCCTGGCAAATATCTATCGAGGCCTGAACTCCTTTTCTCCGGGGAGAGTACCTTGGCCGTATGTTTTCGCCTGGCTCGCCCAACGCTTTGGCGTTCACGAAGCTGATTCCAGTGACGGCGACAGACCGCTTATGATGTTGTACCGCAATCCAGCACACGTCCACTTTTATACACAGGAGAAAGCTCGTTCTCTGTTTTGGCGTGGTGGGGTGCGATGTTGGTATCCTTCTGTGGCCCTTCCTCCTGGTCCGATCATCGACAAGCCAGGTCATTTCGCTTCTCGGATCGAAGTAGAATATTTCCGCTGTCTGCAGGCGACTTCTCTTGTCTTGCGCCAGCATGAGTCATTCATTGTTGAGCCTTACAGTCCTCATCGATTTGCTCGTCAGTTTGGGTTTTGCCAAGATCTGTCGGGAGCTTTGTTTGCTGATCAGCGGGGGACTGAGACGGTTAACGCACTGCTGGGGGTATGGCGAGCCGCGACTTCTTGTCCTCTTGGCCAAGTAGAAGTACCTGCTTTTGTGAGTTCTAGTTCCGACCCAGGTGTGACGGCTCTCTTTCGGGAGTCATGGCTTGAGACTGTTGTTCCCTACTTCGAGGTACTATTCTCTCTCTATTTTCTTTCGTATTCTCCTTTTTCTTGACATTTAACATTTTGGCTCCTTCTCTCCTCTTCTTTTGTTTAGAGGAGATGGAAGAAACTCCACGGTGTCTCTGTGCCAAAGAAAGCTTCACAGTCTGCGCAAGGAGATGTTGGTGCAAGAGGTGGTGCAGGAGGTGGTGTTAGAAGGAGCACGCGAAAGAGTACAAAACCTCCGGCCGCTCCCAAGGCGAAGGCATCTACTGCTGCAAAGAAGAGAGTGCCTCGGCCAAAGGTTGCAAAGGATAAACTGGCGACTTCGACGCCAGCGGCCCTGACGACAGGAGTCGTGATCAAAGAAACCCCTTCGACAGAGGATGAAGCCAGACCAGTCGTGCTTTCTCTGCCGGCCAGGAATGCTACTTTAGATAAGGGGAAAGGAGTGGTTGAATCGCCGGCATCCCAAAAAAAAAATTGCTTCGAAGAAAAGGTCAAAGACCCCAGAGCCTGCGTCCACTGTTTATGCCCCTCCTCCCTTCAAGAAACGATTTCGCACCGGCTCGAGTAAACCGAGGATCCCTGCACTTCTTACTTCAGAGATCTCCTTGTTAGAATCCGCCGGAGAACAGATTAAGGACCCGGAGACGGTTGGCCAGTCTTTTAATTTGACAACTGGAGTGACCACTACGGAGCCGGTGACGACGCCTGTACAAGTGATTGAAGTCGGAGGGCAAACAACCCGAAATCCAGGCGACGTACCTTCCGAGGAGCTTGCGATTGTTCTGGTGCCCTCTTTGGATCGACCCGACTTGCAGCAAGACGATTTGTTTGATCTTACCGACTTAGAGGGTGCTCGGCAAGTGGAATGGGTCGACGAGGCGCCTCCTGCTGCTGTTGTTGGAGAGTTCGCCATCGGCGAGGTCGAATGCCCGGTAATTGCTCCGAGTGGTGGTGAAGCGCAGATTAGATCAGTCGAGGGTGAACTCCAGCACCTTTCTTCTGCTGAATTGAGTCCTCCGGTTGCCATACTTTCGAGGGAAGAACCCCTTGTGTCGTTCCCTCCTATTGGCGATGAAGCCACCCTTGCCGTTAAGAAAGGGACTCTGAGTTCGGGGCACCAACCTGTTAGCGAGAACTCATCGACTTCGCATCCTGTGTCCGTGAGTGTCTTTTTCTTCCTTTTTTTTTTCTTGCTCCTCTCTTTCTCAGCTCCTGACTTCGTCTTTCAACTCCCTCTCTCCTTTTTTTTTGTTTTTAGTTGTCGACCCTTCCTCTCTTGGCGATGTCGAGGTTGCTGATGCAGCGATCTGCTCTGGCCCTGTGGAGTGGATTCGTCGAGTCAGTTTTGGTACCGGCTGACGACCCTTGTTCGCCCGGGCTCATAGCTGACACTCGTGTCTTTCTGGATCACTTGAGGAGAGCCGGTGTTGATACTTCAGATTTGGAGCAATGGGTGGAAAGTTTTGCTTCGAGGCAGCTCGTTGTCGCCGAGCTCGCGCCGTTCTTTGGCTGAAAAGCTCAGCTTAGCTGAACGGTTCACCACCTAAGCTGAATTCGCCGACGATCCGTCCCAACAGGTCAACCGTCGTCGCGATGATTTAACCGCAGATCTGGATCGATGTCAGGTTGAACGTGAGGTCTGTGGAGGTTGAGCAGATAGCCCTTCGTGGATGGCGCTTGGCGTCTCTCGGCGCAACTTGACACCATAGACACCGAGCTTATGAGTATTCGTACCGGTCTTGATGCTACTGAGGAGGAAGCTGCTGCATTGGAGAGACAGCTTGCTTCTCTTCGCACACGGCCTGTCCTTGACGAGGCCGAGACACAAGCGTTGGCTGAAGTTGAAGCCGGAGTGGGGCGACTTCTGGCAGAGGGTAGCTGACTTCAAATTTCCACCAGTCTGATGTGCTTCTCTTTTTTTTGAGAATTCTTTTAAACTTTTTTTTTTTTTTTTTTGTAGCTTCCCTTTTTTGTTCGCGAAGCTTGCACTATTCCCATTACACAATTTTTTTTTTTTTTTGCAATGAGAAGTCCGTTTTCGTTTTCTTCTTCTTCCTCTCTTTTTTTTGCTGCCTTCTTCATGGAAAAAAAAACCGTTTGAGGAATTTACCGTTTGTTATTGGCAGCTCCGACCGTTTGCGATGACGAGCTTGTATCGCCATTCGATAGGCTTCTTGCACGACGTAGGGTCCTTCCCATTTGGTATGAATTTTCCCCGGTTTTGCTTTCGTGAAGAGCATTGGCCTTCGAACTGCAAGCACGAGGTCGCCTTTCGGAATGACCTGAGTCGTACCTTTTGTTGAAGGCTCGGTCATGCGAGATTGGTAACACTTTCGAGTCGTTGTTGCTTCAGTCGCTGTTCATCGAAAGTGACTCAAGCTCTGCCAATCGCTGCTGAAGCGCATTCCTCCGTCGTCAGCCCTTCTCTCATTGCAATTACATTAGAGACGGGAGTTGTACTTCGAGAGGGAGCACTGCTTCGGTGCCATAGACCAACGAAAATGGAGTTGACTGGGTTGGCGTTCGGAATGACGTTTTGTATGCCCATAGGGCTTCACCCAGTTTTTCGTCCCAGCTTCTTTTGTTGGCGCCAATGGTCTTCTTTAAGATTTTACAGAGCGTCTTGTTGAAAGCTTCTGCGAGTCCGTTGGCTTCCGGATTGTAAGCCGTTGAGGTCCGTTGTTGTATGCGAAATTTTTCGCAAAAACGGTCCATGACTTTGTTTTTGAATGGCGTACCGTTGTCTGTCATTATATACTGGGGAACTCCATATCGATAGATGATTTGTGTTCGAATGAAGTCAACGACGGTCGCAGCCTTCACTTCTCGGTAAGCAGCAGCTTCGGCCCAAGTAGTCGGTGGCCGCCAGGATGTACTGCCGGTCGGAGTCGGACTTAGGAGAGATGGGACCAATGATGTCCATCCCCCAAGCCTCGAATGGCCATGATGCGACAGTCGGGTGAAGTGGTTCCGGTGCTTGGTGTATGTAATCGGCATGGAGCTGGCACTGTTTGCAGGTTCGAGCCATTTCGATGGCGTCCCTGAGCATCGACGGCCAGTAATAGCCTAGTCGTTTGACATGCAAGTGGAGTTTTGGGCCGGCTTGGTGCGCACCACAAATTCCACTGTGTGTCTCTTTGAGGACTTACGACCCCTCTTCCTTTGACTGGCAACGAAGAAGCAAACCTTCATACGACCTCCGGTAAAGTATGTCGTGGATGAAAACATACTTTGGGGCTGCTCGCCGAATCTGGACTCGTTCTCGCAGGTCGACGGGAAGTGTGCCGTGGCGAAGGAAGTTCACGATAGGTTCGCGCCAGTCTCGAACTTCGTTTTGACTGGCTGAGATAGGGAAGGATTCCTCTATCTTTTCTGTTTGCTCTTCCTCTGTTCCGTCCTCTGTTGGGGGAGGAATTACCCAACGTTCGTAAATGGGGATTTCGCTTGGCAGCTGGTCGAATTGTGCCAGACTGGCTGCGATGCCGGCTAATGCGTCGGCTGGCCCATTCTCGGAGCGAGGGACGAAATGGAGTGATGCTTCCGGGATTTGGGCCAGAAGTTCTCCAGCTTGTCTCCAAAATGGCTCGAGTTCAGGTTTCTTTACCTCAAATTCGCCTGTGAGTTGCTTGATGACGAGAGCCGAATCGCCATAGATGTGTAGCTGCGGTAATTGCATTTCGACAGCCATGCCGAGCCCAAGAAGGATGGCTTGGTACTCTGCTTCGTTGTTCGAGCAAGCTTGAGTAAGCTCGAACGAGTATGGGAGTAGGTCCTTCTTCGGCGAAACGAACAGGACTCCGGCGCCGGCTCCACTTCTTCGTGCTGCACCGTCGAAGTACATCTCCCAAGGAGGGAGCACCTCGACCAGAAAGATCTCCTCGTCTGGGAACTCCTCTCTAATTCCCATTCGGCAGGTACCGGGTGGTCGGCCAAGAAGTTGGCCAGGTGCTTGCCCTTTGATTGCTCGTTGCGGCGCGAAAATTGATCTCGAATTGAGAGGAGCGGTGCCCATTTTGCCGGTCGACCGGAGAGAATTGGTCGCGACATAACGGACTTCAAGTGGGTCGGCTCTCGAGATGAGTTTCGTCGAATGTGCCGAAGATAGTGACAGAGCTTTTGAACAAATGAAGGCAAAGCGCCCGGACATGTCTTCTCGATCGGTGTATAATTCAGTTCAGTACCCACCAACGTTCGACTCAAGTAATAGAGGGAACGTTCCTTGTTGTCGCCGCCGCGTGAGCCAACAGGCGCCGACGGATCCCTCTTGTGCCGCGATATAGAGCAACAATGGTCGGCCGACGATCGGTCGCGACAAAGCACAGTGGTTTGGTAAGGTATGCCTTTATGTTGTTAAAGGCATTTTGGCATGACTCATCCCATTCGAATGGCGTTTCTTTCTTGAGCAGTCGACCAAGGGCTGGCATCTCCGGCAAGATTGGATATGAAACGTCTAATATAAGCCAAGTGGCCTTGAAAACTCTTGAGCTCGGAGACGTTTCTCGGCGCTGGCATTTTCTGGATGGCATCGATCTTTGACTGGTCTATTTCGATCCCTCTGTGATGCACAATGAAACCCAAGAATTTACCCGAAGTGATGCCGAAAGCACACTTTAACGGATTCATTTTGAGTTGAAACCGTCGCAGCCGCTCGAACACTGCTCTAAGGTCGAGAAGATGGTCCGACCTCTGTTTTGTCTTCACCACCAGGTCGTCGACATAGCATTCAACGCGTTTGTGCAAGAAGTCGTCAAATATATTCTGCATTGCTCTCTGGTATGTCGCACCGGCATTTTTGAGTCCGAATGGCATCACTTTGTAACAGAAGATGTCTTTCGGTGTGTGGAACGCAGTGAGTTCTTCATCTTTCGGGTCCATCCGGATTTGATTGTAGCCGGAAGAGCCGTCCATGAAGGATAGAGCTTCATGACCCGTCGTCGCGTCGACCATTAGCTCCGTTATTGGCAGAGGGAAGTCGTCCTTTGGACAAGCTTTGTTCAGGTCACGAAAGTCGACGCAGACCCGGATTTGGCCAGTCTTCTTCTTGACTGGGACGATGTTGGCAATCCAGGACGGGTACTTCACTTCTCTGATGAAATTTGCCGCTATCAATTTTTCGACCTCCTTTTCGATCTCCGACACCAGTTCTGGTTGGAACCGTCGTTGCGATTGCTTGACTGGTCGAACAGAGGAATGGACTGCCAATTTATGAACTGCGACTCGTGGGTCGAGGCCTGGCATCTCTGTGTAACTCCACGCAAATATATCTCGGTATTCGCGGAGCAGTGCGATGTATTCAGCTTCTTCTTCGGCCGTCAATGAAGCACTGAGGAATGTTGGCCTCGGGTCTTCTGCCGTTCCCAAATCAATTTTCTTTAATTCGTCGACGGTTGCTTGGCCTCCTTCTTCAAATTCGGCCGGAGCTTCCTTCAAAATGAAATCCTCTTCTTCTTGATCGTCGCCACTGATGGAGATATGGTTTACCATGACCGAATCATATGCTCGAGCTCGTGCGATGGCTGCTCTCAGGGTATAAATAACCACTGGTTTTGGCGTATCTTTCTTTTCTGTCAGAGTTTGACCGACTGACACTTGATTTACATCTGCCGAACCCTTCCTGGTTATTTTGATGGGTTTCGTTTGGCCGGTGTAGATTTTGATCGGCTTCTGCTTTTTGTAGTCGAGACCTGCACGACCTTGGTTGATCCGTTGGCCTTCGTTTCTCAACTTCTCCTGTTCTGGAGTGAGAACTGGTATAGTGACAGGTGGTTTTGCATGAATTTCATCCTTTGTAAGGTTGCCCCCGGCTCTGGCCATCAGTCGATAAGCGTTGGGGTCGAAGCCTTCATTTGAGCGTGTAGCCGGTAACTGCTGTTGGCTTGGGAACTGCTTCACGATGCTTCGTTCCTCTAGTTTTGGCAGAGGAACTGTGACTTTTTCAGCAAAGGGGTCGGCTGACTTTTGTGACAAAGCACCGAGAGGAGCTTCGCCTTTCTTCCTTTGTGATTGCGGGATGTACCGTAAGATGGGTATACTGCATTGTTTCGGTGTTGGATTGACTGCGGCCGATTTGTGGCCTTGAGTCGGTTGGCTGTCTCGCGCTGGCTGCTTTGCAGACACGACTTGAGTCGTGTTCTATTTGATGGACGCAATTTGCATCAGAGTTTGCTTTGAAGCTGTATTTTGTGATGGTTGTTTAGGCGTCACGGCTTGCATTGGTGGCTTTGACGATGTAGCCTACGTCGGAGTGTCCTCGATGTTTGCTGCCTGGTTCGACCAAGGTGCCGGTTTGGTTGTCAGATAATATTTGGCATCTGCGAACGATGCTTCGGCCTCCGTGAACGGACTTTCGTCGGCGTGCACCGTCTTTTGTTCGCCGTTCTCCCAGTATTTAAAGCATTGATGGAGTGTGGATGGTACAACTCCATTAGAGTGAAGCCACAATCGACCAAAGAGTAGGTTGTATGAGGTCCTCGAGTCGATAACTTGAAAGGGAGTTTTGGCCACCATATCGCCTATGTGTAACTTGACACTAATCATTCCGAGCATTCTCTGGCCCTCCTGATTGAAATCTTGGATGAGAAGAGAGCTTGGAGAGAGGTCGCCAGCAGAGATACCGACGTCCTTCATGGTGCGAATCGGCAGAATGTTAACTGCGGATCCACAGTCAATGAGGATACGATTGACTTTCTGGTCTCTGATGTAACCGGAGACGAACAACGGTCTATTGTAATTTTTTGTCCCCAATTGTATGTCCTCCTCTCAAAATGTAATGCATGGAGGGCATGTTACCGCGAGTGCTTGTTCTGCTTTTGCAAGTTGTGGTGGAGATAACGCATCTTCCTCCTCCTTTCTGCAAGGCGGAGTCAGCTCGACCTTTGGCAAGTCGTGCTTCCTCATGAGCAGCATCTCGAGCTCGGCTTCGAGTTCCTCAGGTTTGTCCAGAATTCGAATCAAGGCTTTTCTCGACCGAATTTTCAAGTCGAGATCGTCTTCTATCTTGTTCAACGGCGAGATCTGTTTTAGTGACATTTCGTGATCATCGCATTCGACAACCGGTCGTTTGCCTTTGTCTTTATGTGTTGCCTGCTTGGGAGGAGTTGTCGAACAGGTTGCCACCATTGCTGGAGGCGCGAGGAACTCCTTCGGGAAGAACTCCGCTAGTGTGACAGGTCTTCTTTTCTTTGTGCTTGCCCCCTGGGCGTTAGTCCTGGGAGCTTTTCTTTGGCGTTTTGCGGCTCTTTTGTTTGGTCGCTTTGCTTTTGTTTTGATGGTTGCCGGTGCCGGTTCGATTTCTCGAATAGGCTTCTTTCTCCGGGTGACCAAGATCCACCCCTCTGCGTCGGCTGCAGCTTGTTCGCGGGGTGCCGGTTTTGCTGCGACCTTAGCCGGTGGTCGTTTGTTGTTATGAGGTCGGCTGGAGGAACCGGGCTTTGGTCGGTACTCCTTCTTCGAGGTATGCTTCTTGTTTGGCCGAGTTAGCTGGTTTGGCTCAGCTCGAATGGAGATGGCATATGAGGAGGCTGTGTTTTCAGCTCCTTCGATTTCAATACGGCCTTGCGCCGCCAGCTCCATGATACGGTCCTTCAAGACGAAGCATTTCTCCGTCGAGTGCCCAACCAGTCGATGGTATTTGCAAAAATTTGGATCTTTGCTTTTGGATTGGTCGCCAGGCCTTTTGATTTCTGGCAGCCTCAGCAACTGGTTGTCAAGGAGTTGATCGAGCATGATAGGAACGTCTGCGTCGGCAAAGGGATATGTCTTTGCCTGTCGTTCCTCGAGTGACAGCTTCTTGAAGCCTCCCGTCAGTTGTCGTGGGAGGTAGGTCGGCTTGACTTTGCTTCCGACCTTGATTGGTTCGACGGTATTTGTCGCGAAAGAGGATTTTGATTTCTCTTTCGTTTCTTTGGGTGTGGTCGCAGCAGGTGCCTTTCCTTTTTTACGAGGGTCGGCAGAAGAGGATCCTTCTTCTCCTCGCTCTTCTATCAAGTTTTCCATATTGTGAGCTTCTGTCGCAAGCTATTGGAAATCTTTCAGCCTTCGGCTCTCTATGTAGCAGAGGAGATCCCATCGCATTCCCCGTGAACACATTTCTATTTCGGCTTCGAGAGAAAGATTTGAGCTTTCTTTGCAATTTAAGCTCAGGTTCCTCCATCAGTTGATGTAGTCGACCACTTTTTCGCCCTTTTTCTGTTTGAGGTTGGCGATCTCGACCAGTGTTATAGTGCGCCGAGTACTGTAGAATCGGCTGAGGAACTCTCGCTCCAATTGTTCCCTGCTGTCAATAGACTCTTGAGGGAGCTCGATGTACCAGTCGAAAGCGTTTCCTTTCAGCGACCGGCCGAATTGTTTCACCAACAGGTCGCCGTCGGTGCCGGCGTTGTTGCACGTCTCTATGTAGTGGGCGACGTGTTGCTTTGGGTGGCCGTCGCCGTTAAATTGTTAAAACTTGGGAGGGTGATAGCCGATCGGCATCGAGATGTTCTGAATCCTCGTGGTAATACGGGTCTCTTGTAGGCGGCCCGATTTGTGGTCGCCCGCCGTTTCGTCTCTTGCCACGGTTGATGAGCTCTGTAATGGCATCCAAAGGTGTGAGAGCTGACGGATCCAGTTCTGGTCGGCCTCTGTGGATGGCCACTGGAGCGACGGGCGGCAGCTCGTCGTCAGAAGAAGGATCTTCTTGCGGTAGCTCGGCTGAGGCGCTGGTAGTCGGCCGATTTCGGTCAACTTCTTGAGAGAAGCCACCGGTGTTATTGGTGGTTGTGCCCATTTCAAGCCGTTCAAAACATCTTCGCAATTTGATCATTGCGAAGCCGCGAAGTTGGGCATCGCGAGCAGCCAGTTCGCGCATCTTTTATACGCGGTTGTTCGCTTTGCTCTTTCGGTTACAGCCTGCATTTCGCAAGCTGTTCTTCAATCGTCTTAGCCGAAGTTGTCATTGCCGCCACCTTGGCGGTTTTATGTCGAGTATTTGTCCCCGACGCAACTTGAAGATATGAAGCCGTCGTTGGTGACTTCATCGGGAGATGGTCGCCGTGAGGGACCGGTCAGAAGACCGGTCGCATGTTGATTGCGACAAAGGGCTCGGGAGGTGACCGGCTTGCGGTAGCAGCCGCTGGTGAAAATCGGCGAGGTGAGATGGGCGATGTGACAGTAGGGGAGATCGCTGATGTCTGTCGGCGAGGTGAGCGGAGGGGTGGTGGACCAGCTGCTGCATTGAGTGCTGCCAAAAGGTCATGGGAGACTATGACGACTGGTGAATTATCTGTGGATGATGTTCTCTGCATGGAGGAAGCCGGCACAGAGTGTGTTCTCGCAACAGAGAGAGAGGAGATGCCCCCGCTTTGCTCGTATCGCTGCACCAAAGTGGGAACGATGGAACTTCTTTGCGACGGCGGTGATTGCATCGGACTGGTAATCGGGCTGCGAGGAGGAGGTGAAGCAGCAACGGCCAAGTATGTCGGTCTGGCCATCGCTGGTAGTAGTTTGGCGGCGACCGCAACTGGTTTGTTGGAGGCCGCGGTAGCCTGTGGCACGAATAAAGCGCTTGGACGGCGTGCGTCGCGCATGAAAGGAGCTTGGCCAGCGGACAAATTCCTGGTCATAGCTCTCGTTACTGGGCGAGTGGCCGGTGGTGGAGAGGAAGGAGCGCGGAGGTTGGCCGGAGATGCGGCAGCTGGTCCACGAGCTCCTGTGGTTGAGCTTGCGGCCGCGGCGGGACGCGGTTGAGCAGAGCTCGAGGAGGCAGTTTGCTTACCCCCATTGTTGTTGTTGTTGTTGTTGTTGCCGTTGTTGGCATTGCTGGCCATGGCTGAGGTTGGAGTTTTTTTTTTTTTTTGAACGGAGAAGGAGATGAGAGGTAGGAAAGAGTCCCACCGGGCGTGCCAAATCTATTTCACCAAAAATCTGC
The DNA here is from genome assembly GCA_019845555.1 of Aristolochia fimbriata. Taxonomy (NCBI): domain Eukaryota; kingdom Viridiplantae; phylum Streptophyta; class Magnoliopsida; order Piperales; family Aristolochiaceae; genus Aristolochia; species Aristolochia fimbriata. Next base: position 15,106,034 of record CM034084.1, on the reverse strand, counting down.
CGGTCCACGAAGAGGCGCGACCGAGAGAATATGTCGATTAATAACAGAGAATTTTTTGTGTTACAATTTGTGTGTTTCGTATCAAGGGATGCGAGTACAGTCTCCTATGCTTCCTCTGATTCGATCTCCGTATGTTGTTGATGAAGTCGAAGCTTCTGCGAACGAACGAACGTCGAACTCAAGTCACGAGAGCGAGTGTGCACGATCTGTTGTGGCTTTTGTCGGTCGGACGGAGGTATTTGTGCTCCGTGTGTATCGACTTGTGACGCTGTCGGCGAACGTGTAGAGCCGCTCTGGTTGAACTGTAGAGCGACGAACGACGAATTGCTTGGCTTCGATGGTTTGACAGAACCTCTGTGAGCAAGAGCTTCTCCTCCGAGAAGGAATTTGAGTCCTTCGGTTTGAGAGAGGGAGAGAGTTCTTCACTCGTCGGGATGTCCTTCGGAATCAATTTTCTTCACCCCTCAGGGCGGGAACTTCGCTATTTGTAGCCTGGCCCGTGAGAGATGTTGCCCGGGGAGGGGATCGTGATCCTCTTCTCTGGTGACGTTGAGGAAGAAGAAGAGGAGGAGAGAGACCAGGATCGTGGGCCCCTCTTTCTCTCCTTTAGTTAAAGACCGAGACCGGGCCGTTGATTCTTTGAGGTGGGCGGTGAGTCGATCAAGCATCTTGACGAACAACCGACTCGGCGGTTCTGGCGATGAAGACGTCGACTGTGTCGATGACGTGACGATGCGACTGGACTTCGCGATGGGCTGCAACGATGAACCTTGAAGATGAATAGAGCCTACCCACGATCGTTGTTTGATGGATCAATGGGTTGCTGGACTCATCGAATTTGGGCTATGCACATTTGTGTGCATACAATAACTAGTAGCATTTTCTTGTTTAAGGGTATAATGTGTCATATTTGCTGGCTCACATTTGTAGACTATAGTTTGGTTAAATATTTAAATAGTTATGATTTTTCGTTTAAAATCTTTATTGTATAATTAAGTTCTTTGATGCATATTACTAGTATGAGGAATTCATATCTTCCACATTGTTGGGAGGTTTTATTCTAAATTCATCGCGAGGGCAAAATTTTAAATTTTAGGGAACAAACTCAACCTTAAAGAAATTGCTTCCGTCCTTTCTTTAAATTTTCATAGATAATATCAATGCTATGTTATAATAATTAGATTAAACAAGCTTTTGCTATGGAAAACTAGTTAAGGACATGTTTGGCTAAGCTCTTTGGTGGTCAAATCTGGCCTACACATGCACTATTATGACATTTCCATTGGGCGAGTAAACCAATGGCTCAAGCGGGACCACAAGGTTTCCCAAGTGACTGGGACAGGTTATGATCAGACTCACCGCCGATTCAACCTGTCTGGTGTTGAGTGTGTTAGGATCGTAAGGAACCTGGGTCGGTTCCGACACCCAATTTTGTCATTTTGTTTAAGAGGATCACCTTTTAAATAAAACCCGCGAGCTATTATCAGTAGCTGTCCATATGAGCAGCGATCTGTATCTGTATGTACGTGTACGGGAATTAGAAAGAAGTGGGACTGCGAGACGTATATGTCAGAACCTACTCCGTGTAGTAAAAGTCGTCCCAGCGGCTGTATAATTCTCGACCCGACGGAATCCTCCAGTCCGGTCTGCAATCATACCTAAGCACCGGTCGTATTGACTCCGTCCGATCGCTGCTGGACGCGCGACGAATCTCGTTCCCTTTGTTTGCCGGAGCTGAATTCTTGACAATTCTCGTCGATTTCTCCTGAATACATGGCAATTCCGTCTGAATTTGCAACAACTGTTTGCGGTCACTGGTAAGCGGTTTTCTCCTCGTTACTTTTCTAATTACGAGATGTCTCAGCTCTGTTTGTGTCCGAATGCAGGATATCTTAGCTCTATGTAAATTAACTTGTTAATTAGGTCCTCTTTTATAGGCCGTAGTCGTTTTTGTTGTTTCTTGTTTCTCGTTTGTTTGTTTGTATGTTTTTTCTTTAATTATTTCCTATAATTTTGACTCTCTGGTTGGATGGCTTGTAAATCGGTCCATCACGTATTGGAATGCGATCGTGGTTATCAAGCTGAGGAGAAGAAGGACATCGATCTTGTTATCTCTGTTTAAATCTTTTATCATGTTTTCTTTTTCTTTAATTTTTATGCGGTGAATTATATTTATGGAACGATATGAAAATGCTGAGATGGAAAATGTAACAGCGACTTTAAATCGACAAAGCTAGAAAAGGAAACAACTTTGTTATCTCTACCGACGAAGCTAGGAAAGGAAACGGCGGCTTCCAAACCGAGCTGAAGGGATCCCAAAACCAATCCAATTTATGTACACTGAAACTATATAAAGAAGGGTGTGCAATTTGCGTACTTGTAGTATCCCTTAGAGTAAAAAATATAGCAGACATCTTGGGGTAGAAAGTGCAAAGTCGGAGTCTATTGGTGGCAATAGAACTGACATATTTGGAAAATATCTTGTCATTTTTTCAATGGATGGGGAGCTGACATTTGGTACTTCGAGACAAATTTATGTTGCAGGAATATAAAAATATGTTAATGTAATTAATTTCAGATATTGTTCATACTTACATGTAGGTTAAAACAGCTAATCTACATCTTTTCTTACTGTGCATTGCTTTTGTTAATGACATCTTTTCTATGACTTCTCTCTTGGAGGCGGTATTATTTCTGATATAACAATCATGTTTGAATTTGATATTTGATGGATCTTGCTTTGTTCAAATTGATGTTTACTTGCTATGCAAATTTATGCAAACACAACTACAAGTACATAAGAATAAATGGTTATTGGTATGTCTACGGTTTTGTCAGTCCATAAGAACAGTGATTGTTTTTTTCCATATAATTTTGTTTGGATTAGGCAATTTCTTTCAGGTCATTCAGTGCTCACTTTTAATTCCATATGGACCGGAATAATGAATTTATCCATGACTACAATGGGTAAGAAGAAATTGTTAGCGGTTGAGTGTCACTTCGTCAATGGATGGGTATTTTAGAAAATCTGCCAAAAGTAACTGCTTCTTATGAATTAACATATTCCAAGAAGGTGCTTTTTATATCTGCAAGTAAAAGGTAATTTTAACATAAAAAGTGATAAGTTTGGATTAGATCCAATACTTTTTTAGCAAAGAAAAGAAAGTATGAAAGGGAATGAATAAGAGTGAGGGTGGTTTGGGTACCCTGTCAGCATATGCCTTCCATCATTTGTAGAAATATAATCAATGCCATTTGTAGAGCTGGCATGCCTTCAAAGACTCTCTTGGTTCTCATTGATTTGGCTTTGCATTTTCCTTTTCATGTTTTATTTCCACTTAAAAATTTTCTATTTTTTAGATAAATCAGAGCTGACTTCCTGGCGCTGAATCACTTCTGCTATGTGAGGAGACTCGAACCCGAGAACTCCCGCAGCGATGACCCGGATGAGACCACCTAAGCTATCGCCCAGGGCTCGAATTATTTTTAAAATTTTCTATTTTGATGAACCAATTCTGCCACATGGGCTGAATGTACATTATATTTATCTGAGAAAAGGAGCCAGCTCGAAAAATTTATATCCGCAATGAAAGTAGTTCTCTGTAAAAAGAGCCAGCACGAAAAAGTTACATCCACAATGAAAGAAGTTCTTGAGTTTAATAAATTTTCTGTCATCTTCATATTAATGACAAAGTTTCCTAGATCTAGAAAGTCGTAGTTGTCAACTCTTTGTCTACATGTGAGGTTTTCTCTTGAACTAGATTGGTAGGGATCCTGTGATGTTCTCATTTTGGTTCATTGGTGTCTGCAACATGTATCAGGTCCATAACACAAGGATGTCCAGATGGAAACTCTCTCTCTCTCTCTCTCTCTAAATCTTATATGTCGATCACAAATAGATGTTATGCTTATATTTAGATATTTTCTGACACATGTTGGAAATAGGGCAAGTGACCTTATAATGGAAGGTTATGCTTAAGGAATGTGAGCCTCATCATTCTGTTTTTTGGTTTCAGTCAGAGAGATATTCCAACACTAAACATTGATTTGCATTTTGCACACTGTTCCCGCAACCTTGAAAAATGTACAATTTGTGGAGAAATGGTCCCAAAAAGACATGCAGATGAGCATTATCTAAATACTCATGCCCCGGTATGTCTATCTCATCCTTGAACCATCATCCTTGTTAAGTAATTGAACAAAAGATTCAGCTGAATTACTTGCTTTAATTGTTTACTGACTCTTATTGAGTGCATAGTTGAGCAGCTGTGACTGTTATAGCATATTGTATACTATTTTAATTGAGGCTGCCTCCAGTGTTTTGATTCACGGATTTTTTTATTTCGATCTTCCACACTGAGACATGTTGAGAAAAATCTGGAAATCATATTCTTATAGAAGTTGTCATCGAATATTACTGTGGCAGATAGCATGTTCTCAATGCAGTGAGACTATAGAACGCGAAGCTTTAGATTTTCATAAAGATGAAAGCTGCCCTCAGAGGATGGTTACGTGTGAATATTGTGAATTCCCTTTGCCTGCAGTGGACCTATTCCAGCATCAGGTAGTCATCAACGATGCTATCTAATTAAAATATTTCAATTTTTATGGTTACTATTGTCTGGAACTTAATATCAAATTGTTTTTACTTTTTAGGAGCTGTGTGGTAATAGAACAGAGATGTGTATCCAATGTAACAAATATGTTAGACGACGTGAGCGCATTCAGCATGACATCCAACTCCACAGTAGTACTGGAAGTACTGCTGAATCTTCTAGGTTTGCAAACTATCATTTTCCTAACCTCTGGTTTCCTTCTTTTTATTTGGAGTGTTGATTACACATGCACATCTCAAGGCACAATGAGACTTGAACCTGACCTCAAGTTAATGAAAAGATCCCTCTCCCACTTCCAATGTGGCAACAAAAAGGGTTATCTGCAACTATTGATTTGCATTAATTAGAAAACTGTATGTCTTGCATTTATCTTTGTTTGCATCTAGTCTTGGTTGTGTTATTATAGGTTTCATGTTAAATTGAGAATATTTTAGATACAAAAATTGTGTTTATTGTTCAGGGTAGGTGGCTTTACTTTGGATAGCCATTTTGGGGACTCTGTAAACTCAAATTTAATGTAATGTCAGAGCAATCATCTGTTTGAGAGCCTTCACCCAAAAAATTTATATGTTAAAGAATACACAAGGGGAGTATTAAAACTCGTCCTTCGTTTGATCCAAGGTTAGAAAGATCATTTATATGGGATGACCCCCCAAATTTCTAGCTAGCCATTTGGTGTGGACTTGCCTAACTTTAGTATAAATAAAACATTTAGGCTGCATCTGAAGCTATGCTACTAATAGCTGGGGGTTATGTGTCTTGAGATATTTGTGTCTGTTCCAATAAAACATGGAAGCTGCCACCTCATTATTTGATGACTACAGCACCTGAGAACTTACTGAAATTCTAGGTTCTTCCTTTGACATTTACTCGGTTGGAAATGTCAAACATAAAACTTAAATGAATTACTAATTAAAATTGTGGGTGCTAGCTCATTAAGAGACAGAGAAGAAGAGTTAACATGCCCAAACGTTTAGGTGGCATGGTACATGATGAGGCTGCCACCTCCTTATATGTGCAAGTTGTCTTCCTCATCCGCATTTAGGAGCACTTGTGAAGTTTCCATTAACATTATCCAGAAAAAATGAACAACCGAAAGCATAATGTTGTAAATACACGTGCATGTAATACGTAGTCAAAATAACATTTGTAGCGCACTAAAAGCCAACACTTTTTTTTTATTTTTTTGAGGAAATAAAAGCCAACAATTTTGCTTCTATGAATATAACAATCAGAGTGTTTTTTTCACTAGTTTTAGAAATCTTGCATACATCACCGGCTAACAGGCTTGTACAAGAAATCATAAAAAAGAATGGGAACACTGATCAAGACTGATTGGTAGATCAAGTTTTCTGGTTCAACAGTTAGACTCTAGCCAATGGTTAGACCAGAATGGGATGCAACCCTTATTTTTATCAGTTAAATGCCATTTCAATTACATGTTTACACAAACAGTGGTTTGATAGATTTGCTCCATCCTGTTTTTGGCAAGGTTAGCTTCTCTAAGCAGAATCTATTTATGAGTGGTATGGACAAACAATAAAATTCTTAAGATGTGAAAGCACAAGTTGGGATATTACCGATAGGAATTATGGCCAAAAAATAATGAAGGGAATTAATCTGGAACCTTTTGGGGCAGAAAATTATTTTGTAATGAAAAGCTCCAAAAATATTGTTTTAAAATATTTTGAGAAAATTTATCTTGAGGTCAGAGCACTCTGTTGTATATAATGAAATAAGGTTGGTATGGCAATATAACCTTAAAAACTTCATTGTCCGTGTTTCAACATCTGATTTCTATGTTTGAGAACATTGTCAATTAGGTTGCCATGCTGTCAGCTATTGTCCATCAGTCTTTGGCTATGACATATAAAATGAAAAATGCCACCTATGTAGTAACGTTATATGCCACTTATGGTTTTTAGGCCACGTGTGTGTAAGCTACATATGTATAAAATCACTGAATATTGCTGCAGACCTAGCTACGAACATTGGCCTAACACTTTGCTTTGGCCAGCTAGTGGTTCACACAGGGGAGTGGGCACTAAAGTTGGGTATCACTGGGAACCTGGCCCCACCCGGAAACCTGGGGATGGGTGTAGTTTCATTCCCCATGAGTCAGGGACTGGTTCAGGGATTGGGGAAGGATTATGATAGAGAACATCCAGGGAGCTAGGGACTAGGATGGGGAAAAGGCGATGGTTGAGGGACAGGTTGGGATGCAGGGATAGGGTGGTAATGCAGGGACAGTGTGGGGTAGGGCAAGAAGGTGGAGACGAGATAGGATTGCAGAGAAGAGGCATGTGTGCATGGATAGAGCTGGGATGCAGGAGGATGCAAGGACAAGGCAGAGATGCAAGACGGGTGGAGATGGAGCAGGGATGGGGCAAGGATTGAGCAAAGTGATGGAATTAAGGGGTGGAACAGGGTTGAATTTTAAAAACCTTTTCATGGCAAGCTTTTGAGGCTGAAGATGACTGTGTTGGGTTTCTGGAACTCGACCCTGACCCGATGCTAACCTGATCCAACCTGACCCATGCTACTCCAAGTTCCAAATAGTATTGTGAATTGTATAAGAAACATGGCAACATCCCCATATGAGCAGGTATAGGTGTAGGATTGAAACACAATTGTTCTGAGTAGGTATATCAGTAAGGTGATTATTATTTGTCTATTATTATGGGTTTTAGAAAGAGTGACTATCATTTGATAAATCCTTTTTTAATGTAACAGTGTATTCTCTTGAAAATCTTATAGTGATTCTGTGTGCATGATCATTTCTTGATAAAAAAAGTGGCAAGATGCCAACATCCCCATATCAGTAGGTAAAGGTGTAGGATTGAAACACAATTGTTCCTAGTAGGTATATCAGTAGGGTGATCATTCTTTGTCTATTGTTTTGATTTTTACAAAGAGTGACTATATTTTGATGAATCATATTTCAATGTAATAGTGTATTCTCTTGATAATCTTATAGTGATTCTGTATGCATGATCATGTCTTGAAGTTCATCTGTCGTTAGAAATTCTCTGTGCACGGTCACCTTTTAGTTTTGTAAAGTTTAGTTTACTGGTTGTTGAACTTCTCTGCTAACTGCTTTGAGAATTCAGCAACTACTATGTTTTCTATTTCCATTTCTGTTTGAATCGCTGGTACGCTTTTCATGTATCTTTGACGACAATGACATTGGGGTTGTTCTAACTTATAAATCACTCTTCTCTAGAATATCGACGGATGCAATGGCTCCCGAGAGGCGAGACATACCAAGAAGGCATGCACGTGGTTCTTCGCAAAAGCGCATACTGTTCACTATTGCTGTAACAGGGATTGCAGTCCTACTCGGATCCATATTCCTCCAGCGAAGAGCCGATCACCCTCAACAACAATAACTGTTTGACCCATCCGTTGCGGACTTCTTTTATCATTGAAGCGACTTAAAGCCCATTTGGAGCTTGTTTGGCACCCATAGAACCCTTTACCCAGTGAAATGTTGTAGATAGTGCGAAGTGACAATGCAGGAGTCTTTTCGTGTCGAGGAATGGCAGAGTTGAGATCAACGTTGTTGACGATAATATATTCGTTAAATTTGATGCCGCTAGTGACTGCGCCTACCCTTCTCGCCTTCCTTACAAGTCACTTTGCAGTTTACTGTGGCAAACTTTGCACTTTGTGAACGCGCCGATTGACAAATAAAAGCTTCTTTTAATCTAGTCTTCTTGATACAGTCATCAAAGGTTTATGGTTCTTCAACGGTATAAATTAAATCTAGCGGTTCCCCTTGGGTTTAGGGTTGTCAAACTTACCGGAACCTAATTAACTACTACAATTTATCTGATCATGAACTATTAATTGGAATATATATTATGACTATTTCATACCTAATTCACCCGATAGTCTGATTACGAAGGTATTTTACAGATTTTTCTATAACATTATTAGCTATTTAAGATAAATTGTGAATTTTTTAAGGACTGTATAATGTTATTTTAATAATTCAAATATACATTAGAATGTTGCTATTCTTACACGGGTGGTAGTAGTTAGAGAAAGTAGAGTTAGAGAATATAAAGTCCTGGAAAATAAAACTTTTTCAAGTTAGTCATGGTAAATTCCTGGTAACTTTCAATTCTTCTAAAAAAAATAGGAGAGAAATCAAAGTTTTAGTGATAGTATAAATTTAGAGGCATTATGAGAATTCCATTTCTCACCTCAAGACATGAATTCTCTGCTTGGACAACCTTCTAAGATCAGGGGAGAAGACACCCAAAAAAAAAAAATCTTCTTGCGAATTAATATCTTGTCTTTTTATTCTTTTTAAAAAATGACTGATTTACTTATTCTCAAATTTATCAACAGTTTATTTATTTATATTTTTATTTCTTCAAATAAAAATTTTAAATAGTTTTAAAAGTTTATTCTATTACCTCTTTTTATGTTTTGAATTCCCTTTCAATAAAACCAGAATTTTAAAATTATTTTATTTACAATATATAAAAATTTATATAATCTTTGCATGAGAAAAAAATAATATAAAAATCATAGACATAATTTTTTCTATTACCATTTAAAATATAAAATATTTATAATAAGAAATAATAATAAACTTAATTTAAAATTTTTATAATATTTTAATTAAAGTGATATATACTAAATTAAATCATTCAAAAGAAAAACACATGAAATTATGTTTATTAAATAAATATTTATCATCTAATGCATTGTATAAAAATTATTCATAAATTCTTTGTATTTATATATAAAGTAATAAGTTTTTAATTTTTCTCTATCTGGATTGAACAATTTAACAATAACATGAAATAAAATAATTATTTTTTAATTAGTGGAAATTAATAATTAGTTTGTCCATATAGCAAAGTCTCCCAGATTCTCAGTGTTTAAATTAACTGTAGACTTGAAACTCTCGGTGTCAACCACTAACAAGAGAAAATTTTCCCTAGAAATTTACTTTTAGGAAAATCATTGTCTATGACTTCAAATTCTCAATAAACATTGAATTCTCCATGCACTAAACCCTGGTTAAACTTGTATTCATACAAATTTAATTGTAATTTTAGATCATATCATATTCACATTTGGATAGTACCAAGATCCAACGATAAAATAATAAAAAATTAAATAAAATTCAAAATCACCTTAGAATTGAAATTAAAAGCTAGAACATGATTAATTGCCTGTTAAGGATTGGTTATCCATTGGAAACTGTGAACAAACTTTGTCTGCCTCAAGGTCTTATTGAAAAGTTTATGTCACACGTCGATCGATCGTTTGAGCAGTACTGTGTTGCCCAATGGTATGACCGTTAAAATTTTTACTCCGAAAATATTTTTTTACATGAAAAAAAAAAGATAAAAAACCCTTGACAGATTTGAGTATATTTCCATTAATTGCAAATTTTTTTATAACTATACTGTCAACATTGGTGGACTTTACATTGAACACATATCATCTCATGATTCAATTTAGTTGCTAGCATATTATTAATTTAGGTCTACCCTCTACCTAAGCTCAATTACTACTTAACAGTTGAATGCAGCTAGCATATATCATCAAGCAGTTGTTTATATAATAATGCTAGTTTCTACTGATGTGAGTTTGACTCTCTCTTATTTATATTGTCTCAGCTCAATATTACTGCCTAACATCTTTCTGATCACCTAATTAATTAGCAGATCTGCTGTCCATTAAAAGACTTATTTGAATTCAACAATTAATTTCACTGTCTTTTAATTAAATTGATCAAATCACAGCTGTTAAATTACATTCGGTTTTCTGATCATATACCCTTGCTTAATTTCCTCAAGCACCCGGTCTTGTTCTATCCAACTGGTTTCCACAATATCTCCCTTGCCTAAAATGACTCCAGAATCTCACCAAAATGTTACCGTGATCTTAATAAACTGTATCATATTCATGAGAAGCAACAGCCATGACAATCAACCTTGAGGGAACTAATTGGCAGCCCATTAAAAACAAATAAGTCGGCATCAGAAAGGGAACTAACTAAGCCAATAGATGATTTGCAGGTTTTTCAATGGAAATTAAAGTCTGAGTTCGTCTTCGATCTCAAGCCCGGCCGAAAGAAAGATCAACACGGTGGGCGTTCCTCCACTAATCTCCCTTTCCAACAGCAAGCATTATCAAAAGTGTAAGCAGAAGAATCCACCATATATGATGATACATTTTCCTTTCAATAAAGTTGTGACTACTCCTCCCGACATGGTTCACGCTCACCCACTACTGCTGGGACCCTTCTTTGCTCAACCTTCATCAATGAATCGCTGCATATTGAGAGGTTTCCGCCTAACAAGCCATTACAGAATTTTCTATATTTGAACTGTGATCAGCTCCACTCCAGGCTTGTTAACGTAAGTATGTGCCCCTTTTTCTATACTTGAACATTGCTTTGTCTCTTTTGCCGTTTCTAGTATATATTCTTTTGTTCCTCTATACATGAATGCCCTAGTCTTTTGTAGTTCTTCCTGTGGTGGATTTGGTGGTTACCAGTTTTGGCCTAACCATGCAATAAAAAGTTTCGGCTAAGATGTCCTGTCTGGACAACTGGAAGCCCCAATACAAGGACATGTTCACTATGACAGGAACCAATCTTCAACTCTAAAGTAGGCTCATAATTATATAACAAAATACACGACAAAATAGTAGAATAAACACCTCTCCCCCAAAAAAAAAAAAAAAAAAAAAAAAACAAAAAAGGGGAGTTTTTGAGCTCAAGATGCATGTAAATGTGGTCTTATTACAAGAGACTTAATGTAGTTTTTCTCTTTGAAGTGCGCGCTAGCTCGAGAAAAATGATTTGGTGAAGTATATAAAACCCACTTTGTCTTCAGCCATGCTGGTTAATTATCATTTAAAAGTTTTTTTAATTTAAGGCTCCTCCATGCACAATATTCAGCCATGCTGGTTATCATTTGAAAGGTTTTCAATTTTAATACGAGGCTCCTTCATAGACAATATTCAGTACAACAACCATGGTTGGTGGTAATTAGTTGACCTAATGCAAGAAGAGTTGTGGAGTTCCACCTCCAATTCCCACCCACACAGGCCATTCAAATTCTCTGCTGTCTTAAAAATGGCACAAATGATATTGCACAACCATAAATAGAAACTCTCAGAAGAAAAATCCTACCTTAGTTAATTAAGAAGCAATTTTTTCAAGGTTTCTGTGACCATACATTGATAATTTGTGTTATATATATATATATATATATATATATATATATGCACTAGAGAATTCTTTTGTGGTTAATCTGCTTTCTTTTTGGTGAGGAGGACCTTTTAAGGGTTAGTGACTGATCACAACCTGGAAATATATATTTTGGGAAGAATTCTCAAATTGAGTACATGATGTACATGGTACACATGAACCTTCAAAGAAAAGGAAACCCATGTAAGATTGCTTTTCATGATAGAATTTAAAATGTTTTGGATTTGTATTTCCCCTTCCCTTGTGATCCATGCACAGCAAAATAAAGAATATTTAACAAGCAGAATTTAAAATATAAAAGAATCAAGCTTAAGAGAATTTATATTGTTTTACAATACTGTCTCTATTCACTACTAGTGGAGGCATCAACTGATCAGGATCCCCACATCTATAAGAAAGCTAATTAAATGAGTCTCCACAGGAAGCTAAAAAGCTTACTGCTCCACTTATAAATATGATTAGACGAGTACAGAGTTGTATTATTTAAGCAAAAATTTGGTAGATAAAGTAATCTATTTGTGTTGGGATTATAAACTAATCCTAAATTCCTCTTGGGTAAACTTTCTTCTTGGTCATTGAAAATGTATCATTTGGCGATGATTGACACTTGTCCACACTCTTAGTTGGAGGCATGGTAGGCTACAATATATTTTTCTATAAAAGTTCTTTGGTCTTTGGACTTTCTTTATCAAAGGGACCCAAATGCATATCTTTGGTAATTTGTTACATTCATTGGTTGATGAAATCGCCGTCACGTGGTCTCAACCAATCCAAGGATAGTATCATGCAACAAATTGACACATCCGATAGGAGAAACCCTTTTATATGTCTCGATCAAAGGACTTACCCACACAAATATTTTAACAGGTTAATTTATTTTTATATGAAAGTAATCTAGTGTTCCCTAAGTGCTACCACAACTTGATGTTGATGTTCTGGTGTTAATTAATTAAAATTCATTACATAGAGCTGTTTTTTATCATCAATTAAGGAGTGAGAGAGGCTCTTTGGGGATGTGGGGTGAACTCGATAAAGGTGAGCGTGTGAGGAGTGACCTCGATTGGTGGCCGGGGTTTCCGCCCTCTTCACGTGCATGTCAACCCGGTCGTTTGCTAACACATGTCCCAAGCATGAAAGGTAGAATGCTCAAATTCAATCCAGGATTTTAATTTTATCTTGTTCGATAAGGTGAGAGAATACATAGAATTCAAATATCTGCCTTTTATAAGTGACAATAAATTCCCACTCAAAGCACCAAATTACATAGAGAGTAGTACTATAGTGTTTCTCCAAATTTTAAGGAGAATTTGCGTAGTAACCAACTGGAATCACTAACAAAAAAAAAGTGAATTTTTAGAGAGATGTTGATGTCTTTGACGTACACTAAAGTCATTGTCTTAAGCTAGAAGAAAGATATTATATAATTATACTAGGGGAAAAAAATGATGAAGAGGCACATCTAATTAATACCACAAGAAGCTAATTAATGCTTATTATCTTAGTTGGTGCGAAGATGTTAAGGTTCCGATATCAAGGGACAGATTTTTTTTTAATCCCACTCTTGCCCATAATCATCTTACGCTGAAAACTCTCGATCTAATCAATCCCATCATCTCATCCATTTTCATCTGACAGTTGTGCTACAGTGGGAACTTCGCCACCATTGGTGACCACCTGCTACTGCTGGACTGCACGGCTTCTACCTAGTTCTTCGTTAACGATCTGATGATTCTGACCAGTGGTCCTCAGTAATGGTCATTGGTCCCTTCAAATGACAGTCTGTCTGCTTCTCTACTTTTTAGTGTCTCCTCCATATATATCTCTTCAAACGTCAATCTCCTTCTGTTCTTATTTAAATCCCCCAGATAACTTTCAAATCGTTTTGAAAGATATATATACACAAGCCTTAAAGCGACACCTTATCATCTGAATTTTGAGCCATCTCCATGGAAGAAAAACAAATATAAACTAAACGTTTCAATATATATATAAGACAGAATCAGTCGTGTAGAGCCATGTGAAATTCACATGAAGGAACGAGGAGGGCCCTTATTCCCTCCCATCCACATTGTTTAGACTCAATTCAAAAAACCCAATTAAGATGAATTTGAGATCATTTGTTAATTAAAGACCAACCCCGTGAGGGAGTGGTCCCTAAAACCCCATTTCGAGTCATTCTTCCTGAGGTTGACCCAAAGCCAAAGGCGAGAATTATTAAGGTGGAGTACTTATAGATTCCTCAGACTAAGGACTACTAGTCAGGCATATATATATATATATAACTCGGATAATTGAATAACAAAAGGTGCAGTAGATAGGCTGGGAAAGTGAACCAGTCAAGAAATGCTTCAGTACTAATCGTTTCAATTAATCTTATCTATTTCGGGTGCATGTACCCAGTTCAATCACTTTCACTTTCCAACTAAAAAGAAGATTAATAGATACTTGTACAACTTTTGGCTCCGGGTTTTGTAGAGTACTTTAAAGAAAAACAATTAATTAATTTATATATATATAGCATCAAAACGGGCTCCTGCAGTCATGGATTGCTGTACTTCCTCAAAAGAATTTAGACATAGACGAGTCCCTAAGGCAAGCTTTGTTCAGATAGAATCCAGATGCTCGGAAACTGTACAGGGTTATTATCCTCTTCAAGTGCCGAGGCATAGAGACTCTACAACATTTACTCAGCACTACTTATTGAAACACCTGAAATGCGGCATTGCTTCTCACTTCTCAGGATATTGCTCTGCGATTCTTTATATTATCACACCACGTACGGTCTTCAAGTATATATATTTTGGATATCACTTGCAAAAGCTTAATTGAAAATGGGTGCTCCGAGGTTGTGAGATTGAAGAAAAGGAAAAAAAAAAAAAAAAAAAATAGGGAGGAGTTAATTATCCTAATCAAGTACAGCACGCATTGAAAGTAATGTCTGGACCATGAGAATGAAACCCAGATATCAACTTAGGATTGCCTTGGTGTTCTTATGCTTAATTTGTCTCGGTCAGGATTTCACATTTTTCAATATTCCTATTGTCCCCTGGGCCCTATTCTCAAAATTTTCTTCTCTCACCCTTATTAACCCCCAAGGTTTTCAATTATATCATCCATTGATAGGGATTACCTTGGTCAATGTACTCAACGAACTTAAACATATATAACACGTTAATTAATATACTTATTTAATTTTATATTGAATGTTGACCAAGGGAATCAATGTATACGGATGTGACCTTGCGTCCGAGTTCGATTCACTCGTACACCGGCTATTTATCTCACTGGAGGTTCGAGTGCACACCGATCAGAACTACAATGTATAAGGAGCCGTTATATATGTACGCCTTTAACACCGCTCTAAATTACTGTTTCTTTTTAATTATATGAGTGCCTTTTCATGTTAATGTCCTTTCGAGCTACTATGAGGTTTTTTATTAGAGAGGTAGAATCACTTTGAAAGCTTGAATCTTTAGATATGTATGTAGTCACCTTTATTGTTAATTTCATATATTATTGTTATATATATATATATATATATGTGTGTGTGTGTGTGTGTGTGTTAATACAACTCATCAAATGATATGTTATATTATTTTCTTCTTTTGCATTAGGTAGAAGTTCTTTGAGAGGGTACTAGCTACCTAGCAAAACAAGAATAAATGGATTTTTAAACGGAAATTTAATTTATAAATGAAAATAATTCAACTAGAGTTCATAAATCATATTAACATGAAAAGAATGCTCACAAGTGATGAAAAAGTACTTAAAAACAATAAAAAATAAAAATAAAAATAATGATTTTATTGATCCACTTGCACTTTACTGGATTCTCTTTATCAGGCATCACCAAATTAAGGACACACCAAAAATCTTGAATTCATATAGAGGTACCATTCCAAACCAACTTATATATATATATATGTTAGAATTATTTTATGCATATATTCCCCAACATAGATTAATTATCTTCTTTTTTTATGTACTTTCTCTGTTTCATATCACTCGGATCTTCACTCGAAATGTAAAATGTCTTAATGAAAGAAAAATAATGCTGACATGTAGGGGACAAAGCAAGTACCAATGAATTAGCTACAAGCAATTAAGAAAAAGTTAAAATAATTAATGTAAATCAACTTGTACAAAAGGCATGCCACTTTAGGTGAAAAAACAATATAAAGACAAGGTCATATCTATTATATAAAAATATTTCACAGTAATACCCTCCCTAATCTCCATTACAAATTAAACAGTACTACTCATCAAGTGGGTGAACCTCAATAAATGATATATATATATATATATAGACCCACTTGCTATAGTAAATTAATGAAGGCAAGTTAAATTAAACCTTCCTAAAAGAGGGAAAAACATGAGCAAATTAATGTTGTTGTATGTGCAGAGAGACAGAGAGATATGGCCAGTGGAGGGACAGTTGAGAGTTCCAAGCAGATTGGGAGGAGTGAGAAAGGACAGAAGGCCGGGGTACTGTGTGTATATGTGTACATGTGTGAGAGAAAGAGGTAGAGAGAGAGAGAGAGAGAGAGAGAAAGACCCTTTTTTTTTACATTTGGATCCGCATGGGCGGAGGGAAGATCTCGTCTTGCCTTAAATGGAAACCTTAATTTGAGGCCTTTCTCTTCCTTTGCCCTTTCGTTATCCACCACGTTTTTTCCGACACGTGGCACGAACCCCACCTTCCTCTCCCTCCCATCAAACACTGAAACCCACTTGCTTTCGATTCGCTCCAAGGTTCTGACCGAGTTAACGAACCCCAAACATGCGGACAAACAAACAGGTGCTCTAATTGACACTTATACCCTTCTCTTCTTCTCTATTTCTATACCCTCTTTAAGACTCTTTTGGTTGCACCGTAAGGAAGAACATCAGTGTACCTCACTATACCATATGAGTGACCCAAGAATGACTAAGTGCATGGTAGCAATCACCCAACCAAAATATATAGGAATATTAATCCCAATAAGGTTTTCTTCCATCTAGAAATTTTTTCTGCCTCCGCCATTGCTTGGTAGGTTATATATCTTTTATTCACTCCAAACCAAGTTTTTTCCTCGACATAAGTCGTGGTGTCTTTTCTTTGTTTAGCGAAGCATTACCGTGCATGCAATGAAGTTCTAGATAAGTAAATATAATCGAATGCCAGCTGCGCTATTAGAACGTATCGTATGGTACAGATGGCATGACACAATTTATATCTACTTTATATGAGAGTCATGATTTAGGACTACTCCCTCTTGTTATTTTTTACTATTAAAGAATAGTTGTATCAATCTTTTGTTTATGTTTTCTATAATTTTTTTTTTAAAATAATACTAATGCGTGCAAATTACGCACCGTACATCAAAACTAAGTACTTCTCGTAAGTGTAGATTAAATATAAATATAGTTCATAAAACCTTACACAATTTTCTATATTTTGTCCAATATTTGAAAAGTGTGGAGAATTTTCTTAGTTAAAAACTAATATTAATGCCAAAAAAATTTTAAAATAATAATTCTACAATATTTCAAAGCATGAATTAGGGAGGGTTCGACTAGCAAATGGCTTTAGAGAAGAAGATAACATATAATAAACCTCATCAGCTAATAACAAGTAATGTTAAACACTATTGAAGGTTTCAAATATGACAACTACTTTACATCATCAGAGTGGTCTACTTATGAAAGCAATTGGTAGTAGCTAAGTTTTTCAAATGATGCGTAACGTTTCTTTCATATGTATCCTTCATTTGGAGTGGCTACCAACCTTTGACATCTCTTAGCTAGCGCGCACCAAATCGTTGTAACGGAATATGACTTATGGGTGCTCTGTTACCATGCATCTTTGTCCATCTCATTCTTGGTTATCATAAGTAAAATCGAGAATAATGTCGGGCTACGGACTGTAAATTGATATATAAAACAATATAAATAAAATAAAATAATAACATCCACTAATGAATCAGAGGAGTGCATCGTGGAGGGGATCCATGAGGTAAATTGGCCCAATGGTGGTCGACCATGAAACGAGAGGAGAAGAGTGTTTAAGTAGCAGCAAACTAGGGCATTGAGGACACAATCGGCATTTACGAGAAGTGGAGGGGAGCGAAATGGCCTTCCCACAGCGGACAGCGCGGGTCCCGACGCGGTTCGTACGAACTACGTATAAAATCGCCCACGTGTCAGTGATCGATACGGTAGGCGGCGCCATCAAAATACTCCCATTTTTAGTCTCTTACACACGCCCGATTCGGCCTCGAACCTTTCCATTTTTAATCCCCCTGCGGACAAAACCGGCTAACACGAAACCGCCACTGTTTCCCTAAAAGGGAAGCTGTTTCGGTCCCCCCGAAACCGCTGTTTCCATTTTCCCACAAAAGCTGCTGATCGAAACAGAAAAAGGGAAAACAAGGCCACACCACGAAGTCGCTTCCACGGGCGAGACTTAACTCTCTCTCTCTCTCTCTCTCTCTCTCTCACAGTTCCTCAGCTTTTGGAGCAAGCTTTGATTCTTCCCTCTATCTCACAGGTTTCTGCAAAATCTTCTCCTTTTTCGATTTCGCGACTTTTCCTTTTCATTCATTGCGGCGTTTGTGGCTATATTCCGATTAATTATTGATGTTGTAGGTTAAGTTCTTTCCTTTTTCCCTTTTTTCGGCTTCTATTGTTCAGATCTCGAGCGGGAGGGATTGTGCGGAGGTTTGAGCAAGGGCGATGGGGAGAGGGAAGATTGTCATCCGAAGGATTGACAATTCGACGAGCAGGCAAGTGACTTTCTCCAAACGGAGAAACGGATTGCTCAAGAAAGCCAAAGAGCTCGCGATTCTCTGCGATGCGGAGGTCGGTCTCATGATCTTCTCCAGCACGGGAAAGCTCTACGACTTTGCGAGCACGAGGTCAGTGCATTTTATTCGGCATATTTTTTTTTATTTTTTTTAAGAATATTCTTCAATTTCGTCGTATTTTGTGGTTCTTTTGTGATCAGCATGCCACTATGTCGTGATTTGCTTCATGATTTCGTAGAAATGAAACTGACTTTGATGACTGCTAGATTCTGAATATTGATGAAGTACTATATAGTCATAAATCTTGCTTTACTAGGATTAATTAGTCTCATCACCGAGGAATTTCATGATTTCCCTATATATATATATATATTTATTTATTATCGATGCATGGCATTTTGCTTAACATAGGGAATGTGCGGGCAATATTTCTGTGAAATTATCGAAATCTATTAGCTCTTCTACGTAAGATGAATATGTGAAATATGATGTACTTGTGCCTACTACTATATATATTTATAGTGTTCGACTTTGATTTAGAGTACTGTCGATCTCCTCTACTGCTGTCATCGATCGGAGTTTCATCTCAACCCGGCAGGTAGCGCGAGCTAGCTAGAGAGAGAGAGAGAGAGAGAGAGAGTTGTTCTTCCTTCATGGTTTCTGCAATAGAAAACCATATTTACTTTGCAGATTGGAACATAGATACGAAATAGCTGTAAGCAGTTGAGAGCTGGGACTTGAGTTTGCAGCTTATAATTGGGTTAGAAATCTGAGTGTCTTCACTACTATATACGGAGGAAGCCTGCCTTTTATCTAATAGCAGTTCTTGAACCTTAATAGAGTTGAACTGTTAGGAAGATCAGTTGTGTTGAAGTGCAATGTGATGTATTAGCTTTTCCCTAGCTCTCTCTCCATTTCCGCCTTACCGCGGTCTGCTTTTATTTTGGGTTTATAGTCAAATCAAGGCCGAGAGTGATCTTATTTTGATTTAACCCTAATTATAGGGGTTAATACTGCTTCCATGTTGGCTACTATCATTCCACTCTCATGTACGATCTACATTCTCCGTGTTTCGTGCTCTCGCATATATAGTGCCCTACAAATTAGTGACCCGATCCTGAGGCTCGCGGCTTTAAAGCGACAAAAGATTAAAGAAGCTGCGTACGTTGCACAAAGCAGCCAGCACAATCCTCTAAACCCTAGACGCGTGGTTTCGGCTTACGAGACCTGAATTTAAGTTTTCGACAGTTTTGCCCCCCTTTATAATCTGCTGCGTTCGACATTCGTGGCAATTCGGTCTAACCTTGTTCTTTTCGACAGTTAGCACAAAAATTTTAAAGATCGTAGCATGCTTCGATTGCTCTCTTTTTTTAACACTGATATGCATCTCACTTTTCCGTTTAGAATAGAATTGTTTCGTCCTGGCATGTCGTAAAGTTCACTTTGGAGCAGACGCCAGCAAATCCAGCAGTACTGATGTACAAACCCTAGAAAATGATGATCTCAATGATCTTCGTCCTTTCCTAATGACCTTTGTTTAATTTCGTAAACTGAAGGGGCCCGGCTACTGCATGTAGTTACCATTACTCGATTAAGCTAGATAGTTTAGATATAGAAGATTCATTTTAGAGATGGAGATAGAGCATTTCGCTACATGTTGGCCTTGTCAAGGTCATTGACGAGAACAAGCAAAAGATATTTATATCCAAATGGACGAGCTGGAATTGCATGTCTACGAGCGACAACTGACAAAGAACCTCACTGCATACTTTTTCAAGATGGCTTATTTAGTATAATTTACTTAAATTCTCCGTTCCTATACTTACTCAAAATCTCTTTCTATGGAATATAGCGTAATAAGATATAACACTTTTAAATAGAACAAATCTGGGGTACTACTAATTACTTTCGCAATTTTATTTAGGTTTTAGGGCTCCTACTGACGTATACAAACTTATTAAAAGACAACCAATGTTATACCGATCAAGTTTTTAGCATTTTAGAACAAAACGTATGTGAACCTACAGGATGAGAGGTGGCTTTAACCATAGCTAGCGCCAATTTTGATACTTTTACTTTAACAAAGTTCTTCGTACTTAATTTTGAGTTAGGTTTAATATTAATGTTTACAATATCTTTTGACTGAGTAAGGTTTTTCAAAAAAAATAAAAAAAAATTATGGGCTTTTGTTCATCTTTGTAACTAGGGAGATCATCATTTCTTCTTCTTTTTTTTTTTTACCATCAAACATGATTGACATAAAGCTTGACTTGTTTTTCTTTTAGATGTCTTGTATCTTGTGGATTCATGATAGACGTTTATGTTTTTATTCTCACATTCTTTACATTTTAACGACAAAATAAAGTTTAGATATTGCTATTAGTATAATAAGTAATTAAGTGTCATTCTTTTAAATGGCATGATTATATACATTTTAAATGTCGTCAACCTTACACTTTTGTCTATCTAGCCTTTGTTCAAAATCATGTTAGTAGTTTGAAAAAATTTACCAAAGGGAAGAGAAAAGTAGAGCTTGGAGTTTTTCCCATAGCAAATAACATATAGGAAATCAACTCTTAGGTAAAATATCTTCATGTGAACAGTAGTCTAGGCGTATAATTAATTAACTTACTGGATAACTTATATATTTAGGACATGAATAAGAAATGTAAATATGACTAACATAATGTTTTGTTAAATACTTCTCAAATAATGCTCAAAGATTTTCATCTTAAATTCCAGGCCGTAGATGATATTTTGATATTTTACTAAATACTTCTCAAACAATACTAAAAGCTTTTCATGTTAAATTCCAGGCCTTAGATCATATTTTTCTCATATGCATGTTGGCCGATAAAAATGTTGAGTGTGAGAGATAAAGAGAACCACAAAGCACAAAGTGAAGAGGTCCTTCCAAACTAGATTTACCCCTTAATTCTCCTTTTCTTAATATAATTGACCGACAATTTATAATAGAAATATCCTTATGATATTATAAAGACTCAAGTAAATGAGGACCACCCAGTTTCTGCTTGTAAAGAAGTCGTTGAGTTGATTCTTGGAGCAACCATAACACATGCAAAATACTTCCAACTTAAGACTTTTTTCATGATTGTTAAATTCAAGAAAGTTGCATAGGAGACGGATCAAAAGAAAACCTAAGTTGAACATAAGAATTTTAATCATATGAGCTCACTTACTACATAAGTCATCATATGGTATGCTACCTCTACTCCGGTCCTGCCACCATACTTTGTTATTTTGTTATGCTAGGTAACAGAAGTACTACCTGCCTTCTAGTAGCCTCAACTTGATTTCCTATAATCATAAGGACCTGCACAGTCAACATCTACAAAGCCATCAGAGTTAACATGACCATTATTATATTAGATCTTATATTGGGTGTTTTTATGGGGTATAATAGCCTTCAGTGCTTACTAGAGGTTGATATGCAAATAATAGTTTAAGGGTCAAGGAAAAAGAAATATAGAGCTTTGTCATAATGAGACTGATTAACTTGACAAATAGTTGAAAAAAATGTTCTTATAGATACATTATCACTAGGTTTAGAATATAATTTCATGTTAAGATTGGAGAGTAAAGTTTCTGCACCCAACAATGCAGTTTCGTCAAAAAAGTCCTACTCAAACTTTGTTTATGGCAACATCATCATACCAACTGTTAAGTTCGGAAACATCATCGCGTATGTGTTCCCAGGTCAAGGCCAATTTTAATCTTCCTAATTTATTTGTATTGTGGGCTCCATGGGTGAGGCCAATTGTTCTCTGTTCAATTTTTAGAGTTTATACACGGATGAGGCAAGACTCAATGGCTATTTGCTTCATTAGGGTTTTGTAATCATATCTCAAACCTTTTAAGTGTAAGTTTGGATATGAGAGTGAGTGGTGGGTGGCAAAAATGACCTATTCTGAAAATTACAGAGAAATCCATAGTGGAAAAGTGGCTAGCCATTTTGGGATGGAAACGGATTCAATATTTAATACTAGGACTTTAACACTTCTATCATGAGACAAAATTATAGTAAACAAAGGTCATTTAGTTTTATTAAAAAAAATTCGATTTTAATAAATAAGTCAGGTTGTATTTCTTGAGTTAATAGTGAAGACCATATATTATATGCATTACTATTTGTGTTTTATATGGAAAATAAGAAATCTTCAATTCCATTTTACAAGGTCCATAGAAGATAAAATATTATTGAATAAAAATGTCCACTTTATACAAATCAGGTCATATTTTTTAAAAAATGGCCTAGAACCATGATGTGGCTTTTATAGTATTTATAGAACTTACATATTATATAAGAAGGGCCCTAGCGGGTCATTCCACATATCATCAGATCATCGGCCTCCAACAAAACGCATTCGTACATAGCAGATAAATAATGGACTCAGTGATGTTGATACATGAGGCAATGGACCTGTTCAAAAGAGGAACCTCGCCAAAATTTGTCTTGCAACTGGATTTAGAAAAAGCCTTTGATTGAGCGAATGGGTGTTATCACGACCTCGTAATGGATGCAATGGGTTTTAAAGTAAAATGGCGTAACTACGTGATCCTGCCTCTCCTCGACCAAGTTCTCCATAGCCATTAATGGAGGACTATTCAGATACTTCCAAAGCTCCAAGAGGATGCGACAGGGGGACCTCATGTCCCCCCTGTTATTCAACATCACAGCAAAAGGAACAATGGCTTTCTTTGAACAATTGATTGAGTTCGGCTGGCTTACAAATTTGCTACTTGAGGACCTTCCCATGGTGCAGTTCGCGAACGACATGGTGATCTTCTGTGAAGGCTCAATGCATCAAAAATCTCACTTGAAGGCTGGTCTACTCCTACTTAAGGCATCCACAGGCCTGAAAATCAACCGAGGGAAGACAAAGATTTTTGGCATCAACACATCAGAGGAGCTCATAGGGGCAACGGTATATCATCTCGGTTGTAGCATTGGAAGAACCCCATCAAAGGACCTCACTCTCCTCCTCTTCGACTCGAGAATAAGCAAGACTAAGGGGCCCTATAGTAGAAAGGCTAAGGTGTCGCCTCTCGGCGTGGAAAGGAAGAAATCTATCCAAATCAAGAAGGTTAGTTCTAATTAAATCACGCCTACTCGGAATTTCAACCTTCCTGTTATCTTTTGTTCACTGCCCTCCTGTGAAGTTTTTTTTAAATAATTCAAAAAAAATAAATATTTATACTTTTACACTATTTCAAACTTATTTCTAAAAATGACAGATTCAAAGGTTGACCAAGGTTGACCACCTTGGTCAATGCCACATAAGGCGACACGCTGGCACCAACGCGCCAGCATGTCGCCTAAATTTTTTTTAAACAAAAAAGTGGAAGGCGGCATTTCAATGCCGCTAACGTAAAAAAAAAAAATTGAGGCGGCTTTTCGAAGCCGCCTTCAGAGAGAATTAGAGGCGGCTTAAAAAAGCCGCCACACACGAAAACATGGAGGAGGCTTTTCGATGCCGCCTCTCTCGGACTTAACAAATTGATCGTCCTCCTCGATTGAGTCCGACGTCTTTCTGACGAAGACAAGTCCTTGGAGGCCGGAGACGCCCATTTGTTCAAAGACGACGATGAAGAAGGCAGCAACTCCTCGACTGCGCTTCTAATTTCCGACATGAAACATTTACTCCATCTTGCCCTCCTCTGCACTCTCCACGACCCTCAATCCCGACCTTCCATGAGATGGATGATGCAGATCCTCTCTTGTGATTTCACTATCCAATTGCCCCAACTCCCCTCTTTCCGTTCCCATCCCAGATGCATCTCCTACGACGTCGACGGGGACGACACCCCAACGGCAACCATTACTAGTACGAGCACCTCCGGCAGAGATGGCGGAGATGGTGGAGATGAGGCCACGACGACGACTAGGTCGTCGTCTACTACTAGTCCGGCCTCAGAGTACATGTCATCGTCGCCCGAGTTGTCGTCCTCCTTTGCTTCGATCGTAGACGCGACACATAACCCATTCTTTGGATGCCTGATATGAAGCATTTTTTGAAGTTGGTCAGAATTAAGAAAATGACTTGGGGGCATGAAGCTGTAATTTGCTAATTATACATACTGATTTTCGGGTTCCTCCCCTTCTGGAGGATTTGCTACTGGTTGCGCCTTCCAGGAGATGATACCCATCCATTACCTTGTTGTGTGCACCAGCCTCGTCCAGAAGAGAGAGCGTAAACAAGGATCTGTGACTGCTGGAGTAATCGTAGACGAAGAGCATTTCGCCTTGTTGTGTGCACCAGCCGCAGAGGTGATACGAGGTTCCGGTGGCGGACAGTGCCTAGGTTGCGCAACTCGTCGGTGAATCTCGGCCTCAGTGCGGGGCATGTCTTCGTCGTCTTTGAACAAACGGGCATCTCCGGCCTCCAAGGACTTGCCTTCATGGGAAAGACGTCGGACCCAATCGAGGAGGACGATCAATTTGTTAAGTTCGAGAGAGGCGGCATCGAAAAGCCGCCTCGATGTTTTCGTGTGTGGCGACTTTTTCAAGCCGCCTCTAATTCTCTCTGAAGGTGGCTTCGAAAAGCCGCCTCAGTTTTTTTTCTTTTATGTTGGCAGCATTGAAATGCCGCCTTCCACTTTTTGTTTTAAAAAAAATTTAGGCGACATGCTGGCACCAACGCGCCAGCGTGTCGCCCTATGTGGCTTGACCAAGGTGGTAAACCTTAGTCAACCTTTGAATCTGTCATTTTTAGAAATAAATTTGAAATAGTGTTAAAAGTATAAATTTTTTTTTTTTGAATTATTTTAAAAAAAACTTCCACTTCTGTGGTGGCAAAAGAAATTGAAGCACTGATGAAACACTTCTTGTGGAGAGGTGCTGACTTTTAAGTTCCATTAGGTGAGTTGGGAGGAGATATGCAAGGTGGACTAGGCATCAGGACAATAAAGGAGTTTAATCGCACTCTTCTTCTCAAATGGTGTTGGAGAATTAATCAAGATCGACACTCCCCTTGGGCAAAGCTGGTCATAATGAAATTGAACGCTCAGCCTGAAGAATGGATTCTCGGGACACACTTGGCATGGAGGTTATCACTAATTTGGCATAATCTCTACAAGTTAACCAATTCACATGCCAGGTACGCTTCATGCCCAGTGATGGCGTTTGATTCTTCTTTTGGAAAGCACACTACGTCGGAAGTGGCCTTCTAAAAGAAGAATTCCCAGCCCTTTTCAATTTGGCACTACGTCCGGATGCTACAATCGCAGAGATTGTGGGTGGAGGAAATGGAAGATCAATTAATTGGATATTGGTTTTCCAATGGGAGAACAAGCAGTCTATCTCTCTAAGATTGACAGACTAGCTTAGTGTGGGCCGTCACTAGGCCCCTAAGGCTCAATTCTTCCTCTGGACAGTTCTAAGAGGAAAGATACTGACAAGAGAAGCCCTAACAAGGCCGGGGATGAACATTTTGTCGTTGTTACGTCCACTATGCGATCTAGAGCATTCCCTATTACACTGCCATTATACATGGAGGATCTAGATGGTGATATAGAATTTGTTCGGTGCGACATTTTGTGTATTAGCATCTCTTACTAAAATGGCTGAACAGTGGAAGGGTATAGCCCCAGGGAGGAAAGGGAGAATAATGACGGGCGTGTGCACGTTGATAATTCCTTGGACTATTTGGAATGAAAGAAATGGATGAATATTCAGAGGATTAAAAAAGAGTTGGGAAAACGATGCACATAGTATAGTTAACTCTTCATGAGATGGCTCCTAACCAAGAAAGAGTTTCATGGACTAGGAAGGATGCAAATTAGGAAACTGGATTGAGATTGGTTCACAGAACTTACCAAGAGTCGCCCCTCCACTTTTGCAGTGGAGGCCACCTCCACAGAGGATCGTAAAATTGTACACAGGTGGCTCATCTATCGGTAACCCAGGCCCTTCCGAATGTTGTGGGGGGGGGGGTTCGTGACTTCATGGGACAACACCTTGTTGTCTTTCAAGGCTCCACTAGCACTAGGGACTGCTGACTCTACAGGGCCTCAGGTTGTTTCATGAACACCTGAAGGGAAGCTTACTGGTAGAGGCTGACTCTTCAAATTTCATTAAATGGTGCAGTAAGATAGCACACTCACATGGAGATTGGAAGCAAAGCTACGGGAAATTTGGGCCCTTGCAGACTGTGTTTAGAATGGATCCACATACCCAAAGCAGCAAACTCGCTGATGCCCTGGCTAAGGAAGGAGTCAATCTACAATTTCTAGAAGTAACACGTCCCCTGTAAAGTAAACCAGCCACCACTACGTATTTGTAATGCATTCACGTCCCCTGTATGAGTAAAAAATATAAATTAAATTATGTAACAAAATATGTACTATATGTACTCCATTAGATTAAGCAAATAGCTTAATACAAGAGCATGAGTAGCTTTTACCAAAAACTGTGAGTTTAGCAAGAATATCCAAAAGAAGTTTAGAGAAGTAAGAGGTAAAGCAAATTGTTTTATTTTCAATAATGCTCCAATAATTTTTTTTTTAAACTCATCCATGTGGCCTTAGCAATATTTGTGTACAATAGGTTCTTAATCTATTATTTTAGGAAAAATGATGACTCATTGATAGATTGTTGCCAAAATTATGATCTACAGATGGATGTCGACAAAATGATGGAACACCGATTGTATGACGAAATTCCCTTGAACTTTTACTTATTAAACCATAATGGGATGAAAAACTAATAATGTACTAATTATGTCAATAACAAACTAGTAGTGGTCATAACATACTATATATTAACCGGGGTACATGTTAGCCGGGTGCTCATAACATAATTTTCAATTAAAGCTAACATGTTAGTGTGTAACTTTAAATATCATATAAAGGGGGGTATCAATGAGTAGGATGGGTATTTTCTTCAAAAAATGAGTGATCCATCATTTTGGCAACATTCATACATAAATCATAATTTATTTTTATTTTTTTAAAGGCTAAAAATGTATTATTTATGAAGAAAATGAATACATCCTTTTAGGGGTTTACCACAACACGTTGTTGCGAGGCAACCCCCTGGTTTGCTAGGTGATCCGCTGCATCATTAGCAGATCGTAAAACATGCTTCCAAGATACATTGTGTGAACTAGTTATACTCCAAATTTGTCTAAAACAGGTAATAAATCTCCAAGGTGGTCGAGTCTCTTTCTTACCCCATTTTATAACATTCAGCGAGTCTCCTTCGATCACCTGTGGGTAAGTATCCTTCTCCTTCGAAATACGTAGACCTTGCAACAAAGATGGTACCTCCGCGTCAGTGGAATCTGTCGAGTCTAGAGGCCCAAAGAACTGAAAAATTGGATGTCCTTCATGGTTTCTTAGTAAACCATCCATTCCCAACGGTCCTGAATTTCCTTTAGAAGCACCATCAAAATTCAGTTTTAGATGCCCCAGGCTCGTGAGGGACCAAATGGGCCGAGACTTCATCTTCTCTGCTGCGGGCATCTGTGAGATTTCAAACCATTGTGCTTGTAAGTGTCCTGGAGTTATGTCCTTGAATTCTTTCCTCTTTGTCACCCATTCCACTACCTTGTCTTTCCAACGAATGACAAATTTGTGACAAGGTTTTCTGTTTGTTACAGAAAATTCGTTGATTTCGCTCATACCAGATTCCCCAGGCAACATAAGCCAAACATGTCTTGAACAGAGTCCGTCCTCGAGGACCCAAATAAAGACCTCCCACTTGAAACAGTAATTACTCAAAAGAGTTCGGGAGGACCATATCAAAATGGAATAGACCAAAGAAATAGGACCAAACCCGCCATGACCATAATTTTGTCAATAATTGATCAATGCCTCATCATTTTCTCATTATTTTAAGAGTTTAAAGTAATAAGACAGGTTGAAATTGTAGTTGTTATTAGAGTCTTTGGTCATGTAGTACATAGACTCTTCAAGAAGAGAATAATAACTTCCAGTGTTTTAAGTTGATAAGTTTGTTTAAAAGTTGTGTCACGCGTAAACTTGTCCAATCATCAATGTATTAGCCATTCAAACTATTGCTAGTATAGGTTGATTTTCTTAGATCTTAAGAAAGAATAATATGCTTTACCTGAACATGTCGTATGTAGTTTTCTTAAGGTAAGTCTCAACGATTTAAATTTGAATGACTAAATAATTTTACATAAATAATCATACTAGTAAAATTAGAGTAAATGCGTAGCTTTCTTTGGTCCATCAGGAGTTCCATAAGATTAAGATCCTAGGTTAAATGCCTAGCGTGTTCCATCAGGTTTGGAGATTATGACATATCGGCTAGGTGTGTAACACTCCCCCTCCCCTTTTCTCTTTGTGCAAATTGGGGACTATAGATTATCCTTTAGCATCTTCAAACCACAATAATCTTATGGAATTGATTTAAATCAACCTAATCACATTTTTAGGTCATTGTTGTCTTGAACATAGATTACAAGCATATAAATTACTCTATAAAATTATACATTAAAGTTTAATGAGTGAAATCGGTCATACAGGCTCAAATTAATTTTATGATAACCATTGACAAATACATTATACAAACATACCACTATTTTCAAGATATGAAAATTGGAAAGATAGTTATTGAAACCACAACACAAAAATAAATACAATAATTTAGTTTTTCTTAGCATTTATATTTCAATAAATAGTTGAGAAGATAAGCATTCTTCATATTAAGTCCACATTAACCATTTTGATCAAGTGATAGTATGTGTTGCTGGCACAATTTTATTTGTTCCATGACTAAGTTGAGTGGGCTTACAAATATAGATACCCTCCCATGGTAGGACTTCTGCCCTATGCTACAGTCAAGGTGACAAGTCAAATCTCCAATCCATCCCACTGTCACAAGATCTCTTCAAATTAAATTCCGACCGTCTCTCTATCCTCATTGATTTTGTCACAATTTGTAATTCCATTTTTGTCAATCTTCTTACCTAGAAATGGTAAGAAGTTATTATAAGTGTGCAATTAAACTCTTAATCAATCAAGAAGTTCTCACCATTTACATGGTATGAAGTAAGACTAGACCTCAACCTCACCCCATAGTCGACTAGACAATTCACGTCTGGCTTCTGTTAACCTTGTCATCACCTTATGCATCTTTATCACCGTATTGTTCATCTCAAGTTTTCTTCCTGTTGGCGGAAAAATTTTAAGTCGAAGCAAGGAAGAATTGAGAAGAAAAAGAAAAATATAAGAGGATTTTCTAAAACTCTGAGCTATCATGCTCTCTAAATTTCTGTTCTCGTTACAACTGAATAAAGGAGTACCTATTTATAGGCCTCAATTACAAAATCACCTAAACCTACTAAGACTTGTTACAACATATTCCTAGGTCTCCTGATTGGAAACTACCTCCAGTCTTTTAGTTTGAGTGGGATCGTGCTAAGCACAGGCCCCAAAGGAGCATTATCCACGACCGAGACACCTTGTCACTATAACACTCTAGTTCTTTCAGCAGTCGGTTCCATCCACAAGATCTCTAACACTACACTCTTGGTGAAGTCAACTCCAAGCTCGAGACATGTCATGTCAATTATATCGTGAAGAAATACAGTTTTGTGTGATTGTCCTCCAAACCTCCTCTCGTAAGTACACAGGCTCTCTTACAACGTAGTTGGCCTTCAAAGACATGATCTTTTACTCTTATAGCTTATATAGATACTCACACATTTGGACTGAACACCTCCAACAGGCTGCAAATGTGCTACACACGACCGAGGACAACAGTATCTCCAATTTGTTGAGCTAAACAAATCTACTGCAGTAAAGTAGTGCTACCATCGTTTTAATCATATTACTAGTCTCACATCCCTTAGACTACCAACTCAACAACATTAGCAGGACAAAATGTTGTTTCATGGTACACACACCAGAGCTTCTCATCACCTGATTCTGAATTCAAAAGCATCTTCGCACATCAGGGTCAAAACAATGGTTCTGAACAAGTAATTTTTGGGAATCAGATGGATTTATAAGTTCCTAACAATAAATGCTTCCTTTAATTGACATAAACTATTTTCTATTGCACAGACGTTTAAGAAATCTTCTTTGTTGGCAGTGTTTTAATTTCTCCTAATATTAAGATTTTCAACTCTTTCATGCTCGCCAAGGTGTAATGAACCTACTTTCCTTTTCACGCCTGATCAAGGACATTAACTATTTAGTAACCTTCTGTGCTTTTGATTTTGTTGCAAAGGACCCCAAAATGGGAACAAGTTTGCTGTAGGGGTGGCATGAGGATGATTGTACGTTGTTTACCTCAGCACGAGTTGGCGTCATCCACATTAATTAATTGGCACGTTTTTAGAATTATGTCTCTCATTGTTTCTAGCAATAAAATAAGTTTGCTTTGCTTGTCAGATAAGAAAACCAATTCCACATAGTGTGACACAAACAAAATTTCCTTTCTAATTATTTCGCCAGACATCTGGGGTCCTTGTTCATAAGTTTCTTTAAATGGATAGATGTATTATGTTTCATTTGTTGATCAATATACGTATTACAGATGCATATAGTTTCTCATATTGAAAGCCGATGTCTATAACTTTTTAAGTGATAGCAGAACAGAGTTTCTGTACATGGGTTTCAATAAGTACTTCCTAGCACAAAATTTCTTCGTCTGACATCCCTCAGCATAATAGGTGGTGGAACATAAATATAGGCATGTTGTTGTCACAAATTGTAAGCCTAGCGTCAACGCCCAAAATTCATTGGGAGTCAATATTTTCCACGGTTGTATGATTTATTAATCGTCTGCCCTCAGTCATTCTGGTCACCATTTGAAAAATTATTCTAGCAGCAACCAGACTTCAGCACCAATGGATTTTCAGTTATCATGTCATCCTCACATTTGGCTAGAAACAGAGTAGAGGATCTCCCTCGTCTTACAAGGTTATCATCAAGCTACAAAGATTTCCAGCGTCTCCATCAGTGTTGTTAGACCCGGCCCAGACCGACCAATTTCGCTTGTTTGGGCCGGAACCAGTCTCTTTTCCAGTTTAAACTCAGCGAAATCCAGTGGACCGAACAAAAAGAAAGAGAAGAAGAGGGAGAGAAGGGGGAGAGAAGAAGAGGGAGAGGAGAGAAGAGAGAAAAAAGGGGAGTGAAGAAGAAGAGAAGAAGATGGAGAGAAGAAGAGGGCTGGGAGAGGAAGAGGTCAAAGAGAGAAGAAGAGGGCTGGGAGAGGAAGAGATCAAAGAGAGAAGAAGAGAAAGAAAAGAGGTGGGCCCGAAGAGAAGAAGGGAGAAAAAAGAGGGCCGGAAGTAAAAAAGGGAGAGAAGAAGAGGAAGAAAAGAAGTGGGCCTGAAGAGAAGGGGGAGAGAAAAAAGAGGGCTGGAGAGAAGAAGAGGGAGAAGAAGAGGTAGAGAAGAAGAGGCGGAGGAAAAAAGGGAGAGAAGAAGAGGGAGAGGAGTTAGTCGACTTGCAATGGATCTGGTGACCTTGCTGTTGTCGCCTGCTTCGGGAGAGATGAACTCATTGAAGACGAGGGAAACAAGTGTAACCAGTTTTAAGGAGAAATGTTAGGGTTTTTAATACATATGCTGATATCACAATGACATCAGCATGATTCAATCGGTGGGCCAATCAGCTTGCACCGTTTTGACCCGACAGAGCACATTTATGGATCACAATCTGGGTCGGGTCTGATAACATTTGTCTCCATGTCCTCAGGGTTCATGTACACATATCCACTTGCACCACAAACCACTCAATAGATGGTCACAGGTTATGACCAAAACATGAAGCCTCGAGCATTTTCTTATATGCATTGTTAAACTCAGACTCTGTCGAACCCACAACACTGAAACAATAAAGTCTCATTCTGGCACCAACCATTGACAACAAAAGTTAAGGCTCTTTTATCAATAAAACCTAGTATCTTTTCTCTTTACCCAAGAGTTGATGAGCCATTAGTTGCAAATGACTATTTCGAATCAATATTGATCGATACAAGCATGCTTGGTAGTCAAAGGGTATAGCCATAGACAAGGATTAAATTATTATGAGACCCTCAGACCAATTATCAGACCAATCATAATTCAAATAGTCTTGTGACAAGTACTCTCCCTAGGGTGGCAAATGGAACAACTTTTGGGAAGTTAGAAGAGCAGGTACATGCAGAGCAACTAGTGGGGTTCAAAGGCCCAACAAATCCAACAACAATCTGTTGCCTAAATAACTCTTTACAAGGACTCAAACAGTCTCCAAGCATGTTTCCATCTCCTAAATAGTTTTTGGTTCGAATTAGGTACGAAAATTAAGGAGCTAACACATATATCTTTATAAGGTATGGTTTGAACAACACCATTTTGGTTCTACGTAACTCCACATAATAGCTACTAGAAGATCAAGCTACATCATTTCCAAGTTGTCCATGCAGTTTTAGTTTGCAATAACGGACCCAGGAAACATACATTACTTCTTCGACATTGACGTCACTCTCTTCTTTAGACTAAATGCAACAGCGACTTGCTCACACTTCATTAGAAGGCGTAAAACCACTTTCTACACCAGTTTCCACTGGCTCCAGCTCTCTCAATTAACAAGGATTATCCTTTCTTCAAATTAGTCGGAACACAAATATGTCATTGCTGCATTCCAATATTTGACAATTACACATCTGGACATCTAGCATCCAATGAATCAAGCTTAATTCCAGCAAAGAAACCCATGGACATTCATTGGGTTCTCGTAAAAAGGGTGTCAAATACATCAAAGGCACACTGACTCGTGGAATGAATATTCATCTGACGCTTGAGGTCAAAGCTACGACCTATTCTGAGCTAGATTTGGGCAGATGCCGAGATGCATATTTTGGAGATAATTTCTTGAGCATCCAAGAAACTTTTCCAGATCAAATATTGAGGCCATATAGAGGTTTGGCGACTATAGCAGCTAAGATCACATAGATCTTACGAATATTTAGAGAGTTGCACAGTTTTGTGAGCAACCCATCTACATTATGGTGAACAATCTCTCAACCACGTATATTGTAACAAGTTGAATATTTCATGGCCAAACAAAACATATAGAACAGGACTATCACTTTATTCGAGAGAGACTTCCATGGCAATTTGCAAGTCTGATACATCCCAAGTGTAGATGAAATTGGGAATCTCCTTCCCAAGGGCTTATCTTGATTTCAGTTTGAAAAGCACGTTTCCAAACTCTACATCTGTTTTACTGAGCTGAGTTTGACAAGGATTTCTACAAGATACCTTCCCGCGTATGGATTCAGCCTCTTCTGCAATCAAGATCACTAGTACCTCGGGCTTATCTTGATTTCAGTTTGAAAAGCATGTTTCCAAAATCTACATCTGTTTTACTGAGATGAGTTTGACAAGGATTGCTAAAGGCTACGTTCCTGCGTATCGATTCAGCCTCTTCTGCAGTCAAGATCACAAGTCCCTCTCCAAGTCCATCTCAACATCCAAATATCTCAATGTCTTAATCATTATAGACTATATCAATTTATAACCCTATTTTTGTCAATCTCATACTTGGCGATCGTAAGATACAATCAAACTCTCAAGGAAATCAAGAATTTCTCATCATTTATATTATTAAGTTTATTCACTTCCCCATATAAGTGAATACGAATGTCCAAGGATAACCAAATAGGGAGCATTCCAATGTAGGCTAGAGTAGTTGAAACCTATAAAGGCATATCAATGATATACCTTCTGATAAAAAGACTTCCAAGTGGGAGTTGGACAATTCTTTTACTATTTCATGGTTGCTGAACAATATGGTCTCACACATATAGTATTTAATCTAGGTGTCTCTCCAAAAACAATTTTCCCCTGAGAAGAATTGTCTAAAGTATATGACTTATATTCCCATTTCCTACCATGCAAAATAGAGACAAAGCTCTCATACCTCATAATTGTTTTTAAAAAAACAAAGCGGAATTTTGGGTGCTTTATCATCTTTGCAAGTAGTGGATGAGGTAGTGTTGGAGAAACTGAGGAATAGTAGGTTACATACTTCCATCAAGCCTTGGGATCGAATTGTGGGGCAATTCATGCAGAAACCATAGCCAAGACCGATTGCATGTGCATCTTTTAAGGCTGACGTGGTTCACATGAGAGAAATAGAAGTTGTTAGCTCAGAGGAGGTGGGCACTATATGGGTGTTGCAGTACTAAAGCCAACTTTATAATTTTACTTCATTTCTTACAAAAGGAGTGCACTTTATAGTATAGGAGAAGTGGTGCAATTATATTGGTTTTGAAGAATTAAGACCCAATTTATATTTTTAATCTCTTAACAAGAGTGTGTTTTGTATAGAGTTTTACTATTCCTAATTTTTAAATATTATCTCAATCTATTTGTTAAATATAATAATCTTAAAAAGAGTATGTGTACCTAGAGACAGAGGAGGCCTCGGTATTTGCCGAATCTCAATAATCAACAAGTCATTTATGTTGCAATGGTGGAGGTTGAATAGAGACAAGCTCCCTCAATGGCAGAAGTTAGTTCGCATGAACTTTGGGGTAGATGACAACTCATGGCTAATGGGTTGGGACTCTCCGAGGAAACTTTCTGTTATTTTGAGATACATATTCATATGCTTTGATGAGTTCAGATTGCACGTTAGGTGGATAGTTGGAGGTGAGTAGCACACCTCCTTTTGGAGGGACCCATGGCTAGGGTCGGTAGCACAAAAATTCAGTCACCCCTTGCTGTACAATGTGGCAAGAGATCATGAAGCCTCAGTCAATGTCAATATAGGAGATAATTCACCCCAGCACATGGATTGGAGTATGGTATTCAGGAGGGAATTGAGGGATAACGAAGCTGTATCACTTAGCACCTTGGATGTATTGCTTGGAAGTTGGTTTAGCGATGTTGGAAAACCGGATAGCCTTATTTGGGCGCTTTCCACCGATGTGAAATTTTCAGTGGCATCCTCCTGTAGTGCTTTAATCCCCCACCTTCATGACCGACACCACAGCCAGCTAGCTTGGTCTCTTCTAGCCCCCTCGAAGGTACAATTCTACATTTGGAGTGTCTTACATGGCAGGATTCTTACCCGAGATGTCTTGGCAAGGAGAGGGCAGTCCATTCCCTCACTTGACTGCCTATTATGCAATAGTCACTTGGAAACCGCAGCCCATCTACTTCTTCATTGTGAGTATACCTGGAGAGTGTGGAGTTGGTTCATTAGCAAGTTTGGGTGTTCATGGGTGATTCCGGGGTCCTTAGAAGTCCTTATGGGCTTCTCCCCGAACTGCCTAAACTCAACTGTCAGGAAGATGTGGAAAGCCCTTGTAGCATATCTCCCATGGTTGATTTGGGAAGAAAAATACAAGAGAATTTTCAAGACAAATGCACCCAATGGGACACGGTGGCTTCTATAATTCAGAATCGGGTTATCCAGTGGTTGGCAAGGCAGGGCAAGATGAGTGACACAGAGATTGCAGCATACAGAGCAGCATGGCTTGAGGTTGCTTCTACTCCTATCTCCCCATCATCATCCCTGCTGGTATCGTGGGTTCCCCCGCCAAATGGGATGATCAAAGTCAATTTTGACGGGTCATCCCTTGGCAACCCAGGTCCAGCAGGATTTGGAGGGGTGTTTAAGGACTCGGACAGACAGACTTTGTTATCATTTGCTGGTCCTTTGGGAATTGAAGATTCAACAGCAGCCTTGATGGTGGAAGGAGACTCAAGTAATGTAATCAGATGGTGTAGACAAACCTCGGCTCCCCCATGGAGGTTTCTATATCACTTTAGAGAGAGATTTTCCCTTCTACATTTGTTCATGAGTGGCAATGTATCCCTAGGTCTGCCAATTCCTTGGCAGATAGCTTAGCTAGAGAAGGGGTCCAGCTCTCTTCACTTGATGTGAGAGTAGACCTTTACCTTGTAAAGTAAATCTCATTTCTGCAATAAAATTCAAAGCACTTTCCTAAAAAACAATAATAATAATCTTATCAAATATATAGTGGTTTTTCACCCGATCCAGAGGTAATTAATCCTTTTTATAAAAGGATTTTCTAGGAACAGCAAAAGTTCCAACATGCCAAGTGGCACTTACAACTTAAGTTAGACATAAATCCCGATTAGAGCTTAGAAGCTCCAAATTTACAGCCAACCATTCAATGCTATTAACTTAGCTTACACAACCTCATCAGCCAGCGATAAAGGACTTACAAAATTTTAAGCTATGGACCTTCGAACTTCCAACTGAAAAAGTACCTAAATTCCATAAAGAGATTCTTAGTAACTAAATATGTTGCTAATACCTAAATATTATAACCACTTAAAGAAATTTCTTTCAATGCTTGCATCAACTAAATCGTTAAAAAAATTGAAATGTACATTTCAACTTCATGTCTCTAAGTATAAATTTCTTACTGCTCTATAGTTGATTTGTCACTAAATTCAGTCATGAACCTACTACGAGCTAGCAACAAACACTAGTACAAACAATCACCAACTAATGATCACAACCAATATAGGAATATCCTTACCCACTACCTACCTTTAAATAAAAGCAGTATCAGAAATTTAAAATAAAAATAGTGCGGTGGCAAATGGCATCTCAAAACTCTTTACTGATTCCCTAAATTTTGGGAGCTTGAAGTTTTTACAGTCGTTTTCAATGTTTGAAACAAACTTGTAGTAACACCAAACTATCCCCTAAAACTTCCTACAGTCATATGCTTAATTGCAAACGTAATATTTAAGCATCAGTTAATAATTAAAATTGAAGAGAAATTCGCTGTAATTAAAATATTTAAGCAGAGAATATGGAAATACATGTAGGTGTTAAGTCCAATCTTTTGCCTTACATTTCCAAATAATTCTCAAATATTTTTAATCTTTTTCTTTACTTTAAATGCATGTTTTCATTGCTTTCTGTTTCTGTTGTTTTCACACTTTGGGTTTCTGCTTCTTATTTAGCAACTGTGCATCCAAGATTTGACAGTGATATTTCAGAAGTGAAAGCTAAGTTGACCTTTAAATGGAGAAATAGGCCCATTTACTTATCAATATGAACTAGAGGAGAACGATGTACTTAAAGAACGTAAAATGAGATCTAAATTAGATGTAATTCCTGCCTATCTGATGCCAAATAGCAACATAGTCATTCACTTTTTCTTGTTTTTCATCCAACACAGCGAAGTTGGGAGCAATACAGTGTTAGGGAATACAGAGTTACTGTAGATTACCTGTCCATTTCTACCGAAGGAGAAAAAGGAGAGAATCCTTGTTCTCACCTCTACAGTCTGCTCCTCTCAGTCTGACATTTTTTTCTCTCATTTCCTATGTTCTCTTAAAATAACAATTCTAGGGTACATTGAAATCTGCATCCATATCATATTCCAAAAAATATTCCAGAGGCATAAAAGCAAGAATCTTAATCTCGATATGAACTGAGCAAATTCATAGTCATGAATCTTGTGAATAATTTGATATTTTAGAAAAAGCTAACCATAATTAGACTGGTTTCTGTAACTCTGTTCTTATCTTCTTAGAGAGACTATCATCATTTTCATAATGTCAGTTATTTGTAGTGTGTACAGAAATAAGCTAATATATGTACTCCTGCATGTACAAACTCTTTTTTTTCTTTTGAAGTACTGTGCTTGAATTAAGGCCTGTGCCTCCTTGCCCCTAGGGAGATTTCAATCCAAGGCTTCCCACTACAAACCCCTCCACATGACCACTGAGTTATCCTTCAAGTCACATGCTCATATAAACTCATAAGGGTTCATTACAATAAGCAACTATAGTCATTATTTTACATTCACTAGTGCCACTTCATGAGGATTAAGGAGAAGAATCTATGTTAATCTTGGTTCTGAAAGACAACTAAATAGTGAAGACTATTGTGAGGATTATCACTATGATGACATTTGCACAAACATCAATTTTGGAACAAATGGCAACATCTAGTAATGCCATGTCAAAGAATGTAAGAGAGAACTTGCTTGCAAACACCCAAAATTAGTAGACAGAAAAATATCACCAACACAAAAAATTGCCTAGTGACATGCATTGAAACTTCATTGGCTCC
Organism: Aristolochia fimbriata; assembly: GCA_019845555.1. Taxonomy (NCBI): domain Eukaryota; kingdom Viridiplantae; phylum Streptophyta; class Magnoliopsida; order Piperales; family Aristolochiaceae; genus Aristolochia; species Aristolochia fimbriata. The sequence goes on along the minus strand of CM034084.1, from coordinate 15,067,338 downwards.
TAACTGCAGATGTTTGATGCCAACTATAAAGGGAAGAAGCATTTTCTGTAAATCATTCTTGAAAAATTTCAGCAGTTGTTCTTTACACAAGCACACTGTCACGAAGCTCTAAACTAACTATCAATGGATGACTTTTTTATTGTTATCAGCATGAAATCAGTAATTGATCGATACAACAAAGCAAAGGAGGAACATCAGCAGATGCTGAACTCAACCTCTGAAGTCAAGGTATTTCTTTGTTTGTTATTTGAAATTAAATGCTTCTAAATTAAGCACCTCACTAGAAATAGAGACATTAACCTCTAGGGGGACAAAATGTCCAAGACAAAATGTCATCTGACATTAACCTCTTTGGGGACAAAATGTCCAAGACAATTTAAATTTCTCACAAGAATTGACAACACCGTTAATGTCATCTGAAAGAACTGGCTAGGAAGATTTTGATGTAACCCATCCTCATGAGTAACAACAAAGAATAGTGCAGCATTGTCATACTCGTCATTGAAAAGGTTTCAGTTAGTTTGAGATCAATATGCTTTACATGGAGGGAATACGAGAGAAAGCTAATGCCCATTACTTATCAACTTTGGATCTTTGGGATGCCACCAAACAGTCTTTCTGTTCCATTAACCAATGCCTTTTTTTCTCAAAATGGCTTTTGTGCATTTGTTTGTCATGGCTTGTGCATCTTTTCTTCTTATATTTAAACAAGTTACTATAGGAATGGAACATGATGTACATGTCCACGATCTGACAGAACCAAAACAACCCAGAAAGATGTTGAACCTTTATGCCCCATTATATTTTAGCTTGAACATGAGTAATAAACATAGTATGAGCCCAAAGAAACACATCACAGTCATGACAAAGACGGGTCCTTGTTTTCCTAAAAACTTAAAGAGTGGGATCCTAACTCCAGGGAAGTGATCACCAGTGTTATTTGGTGGAATATACCATAGAAATTTATGGTAAAAGCTTTTTCAAAACTTCATATCTGCATTTTCAAAAAAGAAAAAACTTCACATCTGAATCATTGAAGATCAGCCAGCAATAAATTTCAAAGAATGTATCACACCCATGCAAGGACTCCCTAACCTGTAAACTCTCATTTTCAAAGCAGTAATCATCTGATTTTGTGGGTTCAAGGTCATCCTCAGCAAATTCAGCAAAAACCTAGGATATCAAAGATTGAATTCAAAGGGATAGCATTTTCTTTTCATGATTAGAAAAGGCTTATACAAGTTGTGAGACAGAACAAGTCAAGCAAGTGCAAAGAATAAATCATGAGGAGAATGAGCATAATACAAAATCTTGTAAGTGACATGGTTTAGACTGGCATTCTCTAGAGTACATAAGATGCTGAGAAACCCAACTTGATGACTTCTGTCAATGACTGAAAAAATTGCACAAGCCCACTTCTGTCATTTCTTCTATCACAAATCAACATTCTTCCATTTCTATCACCTAGTACTCCAGAACCTTATCCACACCGAATCATCCATGGACAGAACCTAACAGTTCAGCCAAGTCTAGAAATAATTATGATTCCAGTGGAGAATGACACTGGATGTCATACACTCAACAGCAGAACCAATGGGAATGGATGATAATGCAGAAAGTCATAGGACCTTTGAAGCAGCATGTAAGTTCAGCAAGTTGCTTCTCAGGGACTTATTACACTATGTGAGGAATTGTCCAATGTGAAGTAGGTACATATGTACAATGTATCAAGGCAGTGGTGTCTTCTTTCCTCAACAAACAGATCACTGTTCCAGATGGAACATGCTCACTAACAAGCAATGACTTGGACATGCTTACTTAGAAGCATTCCCCATTTCCCCATGGCTGTCCTTTGAAAACACTGGCAGACAGTTATCCACTTCTCCTCACATAAACCACCAGTTATGAAGATTTGGATTCCTCTTGATGAAGGGCAATTGAAACTCAACTTTGATGGCTCCACGCTGGGTAACCCAGGCCAAGCTAGAATGGGAGGGATAATTAGAGACAAAGACGAGGAGACTATATTAACCTACTCGAGACCTGCTGGCTGGTGCACATCTCATGAAGCTGAAGCTAGAGCCCTTTTCACTGGTATGAGGTTATATTCGAATTTGTCACACATCCCATTGGTTGTAGAAGGGGATTCAGCTCTTGTCATGGGCTGGGCCAGAAAGATCTCCCCTCCACCGTGGCACTTGAAGGCAATTTTTGATTAATTATTTGATATTGTCATCGGATGGAATGTCATATGGGTGCATACCCCCAGATCTGCTAACTCTATGGCTGACAGCCAAGCAAAAAATGGTGTGCATTGTCATCAGCTTGTAATTACAAATCAATCTGATGTACTCAACTAGGCTAATGCCTAAGTGTTCTTATTGATGTAATTTTTTCAACCAAATCAATAAAATCTCATCATTTCAAAAAAAAAAAAAAAAAAAAAGCCTGTTCCTGATGAAAGTGAAAATAGAAGCCTACAGGATCCACAAATCCAGCAAGCATATGTCATATCCTTTATACCACCTACATTTGCAGCAAAATACAGTGTGAGAAATTTCATGAGCATACTGTTGATGCAGGCTTCACTAAGTCGGAGCACTGTTGATATGGATAATTTTTATAATAACAAGAGACTTAATTAAGAGAAACACACTAAGAATACGACAAACAGAAGATATTCAGCTGTAGTCAGAGAAGTATCATTTACGGAATGATATATTTTGTCATTCCAGCCCACAATTAGTGTCTCCCATGTGATGTTTTAGTAGTCAAAGCAATGATTAGATATCCATCCTCAATAAAAGGTTTTGGCATTCCAAACAGACAAAAGGAAATACAAAAAGGTTTCAGCTTCCTAAACCTCACCGCCCTCCCCCCTGTAACACTCAAAAATTGAGCCCAAGCAGAGCATAAAAGTGAAAGTTTTCTTCCTGGAAGGAAATCAGAGGGTGAAGCAAATATTATACAAGGGAAAGTTCTATAACTATTCCACATCCATATCAAAGTAGATTTTATTAATATGTCCAGCATGGTTGATAATAGAAGAAATCCTAAAAGGAGGATTTAATCTTGAAATAGATGGTTCTCCTTTCCAGTGACAGAAACACTCTACTGTCACAAGAATGCTATCAACTAAATAACGTAGGAATAGACATAGATTTATGGAAAAAACTAGTTTGACCAAGAAATAAAAACAAGTTCAATTTGGTCATTCTGTAGTTTAACATACTCCATAGATACTGAAACAGGTTAATATATGTTAACTGATAAATTCTAAGTCCTATTACTGTTCTTTTACCTGAGTTGCTTGTGAGTCAATGAAATGGTGCCGAAATCACCTGGCATTCCTGTGCAGGCAACCAAGGTCCTTGTTAGGAACCTCTGTTTAAGCAACCAATGCTTAGCTTCAAGAAAGTTAGCAAGCCACACTTGCCCCTTCAATGCTTAGCTTCAAGAAAGTTAGCAAGCCACACTTGCCCCTTCAAACAGTTGTTTCCTTCTACTGATCATAATTACACTTAAGTTGGGTTCTCCGATAGCTGACATGATGATGGTCAGATATTTCTTTTGTGAAGTACATATAAAAAGACAATTGAGTTTACTCATAGATTTGTAACAGCCCAAAGACAATAACGATATATGATGTACCAGAGGCCAATGCAAACCTCAGACTCACTTATCCAGATTGACATAAGAGAAGATGATTTCTACACAAGCCAGAAGAATTCGAAAGAATTCAATATATCTAAAAATACTGACAACCCATATCCTTGGTCCCAAAAGCTCTGCTTGCTTCGTAGTGATCACACTGCCACACAGGTAATGACAAAGCATCAAGATGCAAGTACAGACAATAGAGCCCACAAGAACATCCTGAACCTATAAAGAATTCTGACCCAGCTCCAACACCTTGTAATCATTAGGTTCTTATCACAAATTTATTTGACATTCTCACTGCTGTAGGACATCAATGAGGTCCAAAAGCTGCAGCAACTGCAACAATGGCAATTGTAATTACTTCACTGGCAGTACTTCAGCTGAATGGTCATTTAATGCATATGTTAGTTGCATATGCTGATAATAGATATTGAAGACAAACATCTGGAATGGCCATGCCACCCATTAATCACCTCTCATTTGGTGAACAGACTTTACTGTTTCCAAAAGAAAACAGAAGTAAATAGGTGTTCAAACTTCTGTTTATGCTTGCCCATGGTGCAATATATAATCACAGATATGAGCAAATAATCCTTCTCAGCAATACCAGTTTCATCAGCACAACCGAGAAGGGTATGTCACAGTTTCTAGTTAAAAACAACAATCATCAATCTTCTCCAACTACTTCAGGTTTCACTTACAAGACAGTTCTTGGCTCTGTATGCAGGTTAAAATCACCATTTTGATGAGCAGACACCACTGTTCGTTGGGTAAGTCAGTTAAGCATACAATCTGGTCTTGTTTAGGTTTGTGAACTTTTTCCTACACTCCTCCAGTATGAGTTATCCATAATTGTCTTCATTAACTTATTGAGATTCAGCTGGACGAAGCCACTTTGATATACCAGCACAACTCTAATATCTGATTTGTTGGAAAGCTTGTGAACACCTGTAAGACTTCTTAGTTTGTTTTCTGTAATAAAGAAAGGAATGCATAAAGAAAGCATCTGAAGGTGAAGCCAGTGAAAGTCAGTACCTAAATATTTGGTCATTCAGCATTCCTAATAGGAATAAAATCAGAAGGATAGTGTTTTCTCTGTTGAGCCTCAGAAGGATAGAGTTGACTATGATGATTTGGACCAAAGATAGTCCAGAAATGGTGCAGAAAATGAAAAGGTAGATACTAGGCTCTAAACAAGTCAGGATCATGCAACTAAGGCTATAAGGAAATACAAAATTCAAATGGGAAGCACAGAGGACTCAGAGAACAGACAACAAAATAAGATGTTCAGAGCAGTCACATGGAAGGACAATTCAACATGGACCTTTTCTTCTGCTTAAATTCTTCAATGTTAAATGGCTAAAGACGTATTAGAAGAGGTTAAACAGATACCTCCAACTACTGGGCCCACTGTTTGATCAGGATGGACAGTACATAGTTGTGATCTAATAATCACAAAACAAAAATATGAATTCACAACCAATGACAGGACAAGTGCATGTGACATAGATCCACATGTTCAACACTCACCATAGGCCCAGTTCTCCATGGTAAAAATATGGACACGGTAGTCTGGGGCCACAACTTGATAACAGATTGTGCCTTGCCTCCTACAGCTAGTGAACTGGCATATAAACTTGTTAGTGATTTTCCTACTTTCCAGACTAAGCTTTTTAATTGATCTATTCAGGCATTGTCATCACCCCCTTTTGCCACTGCACCCATCTAGCAACAATGCTCACAACTTCTCATCATGTTAGACTCCCAAGGAAAAATCAGTATATCTAGATAATGAAACTCTGACATCACCAAAGAGCTATCTAATTGGACAAACCCCCGAAATAATGCCTACATCAATGCACAAGATTTCAGGCTTTTGTAAGTGTTCAAACTAATAGCAAATTATCTCTAGAAAGTGCTTTAAGAAAAAAAAAGAAAAATGGAGAAAGCACAAAGCATATGGAAATCAATGCGACAAAAATTATTATTGCCAGTAGAAAAATTATGTGATTCTTCAGATAAAATGCATGGAAGTGTGCAGATTCTACGTCAAACACTTTTGCATTTGTTATCGTGAATTTATTGCTTGCTTTACACTGAAATCATAGACACTTAAATGGATTACTGTTTTTACTGCATGCAGTTGTTGAAAAATAACAAAATAAATGGCTGTTGTTAATAAACGATTAATATATTAAAAATGGTTAATCTTCATATGTAAGTGGCATGCTTATCGGAGACCTTAACGAATTTCACATAATAAACTAAAATAGGATAATATGGACAGCTGAAAAGTAGGGCATTTTGTCATTTCCCTTGTTCCAGTGAATGGTTTTATAACACTTATGATACATCTTGTTAGATAGTGTCCCATGGATTTAACTGATATGATATTTATGATTTTTTATACAGTTTAGACATTTCTAGTAGATGGCTCTCATGTAAGGGAATTTATGGTTTGTTGTGATTTAACTTAAGAGGATAAAAAAGATAACAGGTTTAACAGAAACACTATGCTGATTCTCATGGCAATTTTATCCTCTCTCGTTTTGCTCAGAACTATCTTATCTCTGTCCTCAGTAGTTTCCAGTTGTACATAATATTAGGACAACATATCAATATTTGAAGGTCCAAATACAGTTTCTAGTGTCCACTCGAAGCCTGTGAACTCCCAGTGTTTTTCTCGTTCCTCTTGCTACAAAATAGAGAATTCAAAGATGTCTTTTTTCCTTTCTTGTTGCCATTATCTGAGGTTATATGGCTTCTAAAAATGCCATCAATCGGTTGGTTCAACCCGGTTGACAAAATCTTAGGGAACCCCTGTTCTCATAATAGTCAGAACCTGAATTTCTGACAAACCATAAAAACCGCCCAGTTGGTCTGGTCTGACCTCAAATTCAGACCAGTTAGATCGGTCTAGTCCATTGGTGTAGGTGAGAGGAGAACGGAGAAAGACAAAAAACGATTGGTGAGGGAGGGGGATTTGAACACGACCCCTAAAAGTCACGAGTACTCCTCTAAACCAACCTACCACATCAATCTTGTCTGCTAAAAGCGTAAAAAACATAAATGCAATAATAGTATAATGTAACTTCAACTACGGTTCAACCACTAGTTCAACCAGGTTCAATCAGTTGTAAAGGTTGAAATAGGGCAGGACAATGCCAGGTTTCTTAAAACCCCATCTTGCCCAGCCAAAAAAAATGTAAAACCCATCCACATAAAAACCCACCTTGCGGGTTTGAAAGCACACCCAATGCCTGCCCCTCGGGTTTCACAAGGCATAAAATCCTCGCAGAAGCCTGCCTCTCGGGTTTCACAAGGCACCCCATCCTCACGGAAACCTGCCCCCTCCCCAAGAGTTCCAAAACCGCCCCGTCCCAAACGTGCCATCTTCATGTTTTCATATATATTAAAATTTATAAAAATAAAACACAAAAAATAATGAAAATCAAACAAAAGTGACAATAAGAGCAAAAAAGAGTTTATCTGAAAAAAGTTTATTCTGCACAATTTCATCACCTCAGCAAAACAAGTTACACACAAAGGATCATAAATGAATGGAGAAGAACATAAGAAGAAGAATAAAATTTCACCTTATTGGTTAAATAGGTCTACTCTTCCTTTCCAACGCATGAAAGACCAATTACTCAATCTTCTGTGATGCTGAATTTTCTTGTCACTTACTTTTCATCTATGGTGTCTCATGGACTTGGTCCCTTGGGCTCCTTCCCATTTTAACTTTGAATAAACTACCAACCTCTTAAGGAGTTGGCATCTAAGACTTCTAATTTACTACTTTGGCTATCCTGATCACAAACAGAAACAAATTAAAAGTTCGCATAAGAAAGAAAATAAAAGGAAGTAGACAAAATAAAAGAAGGAGAAATGGAAGACGAACAACTTAACAGACGATTGAGATGGAGAGAATTGTAAAATGATTTTGGCATATCTGTGCAGTTTCCTGAATCCCCTTTTTATAACTCAATAGTTTCACTTTGAGCTTGGATTGGGTGAAGATCACAAGAGAAGAGAGATGAGAGTAGAGAGGTTAAGCATGGCAGAGAAGAGAGTCAAGAGTAGATAGGTTAGGGTTAGGCATTAAATAGAAAGGCAGAGGGACTTGGGGAGTATTGCTTGAAGTGACATGTTTTAGGGTTAAGAGTATTGTCCTTTTTACGCTTTAAATAATTTTCTATATATGTGTATAACGGGTTAAGATCGGGTTTTGAGGGGTAAACCCACCCCCAGACTACCCCGAATCCACGACGGGTTTTCAAATGAAGTTCATCCCCACACTGTGGATTGGAAGGGCAACCCTGTCCTCACTCAAAAGTTGGTTGGTTCGAGGCAGGTTCCCCGTTTAACCTGATCTGCTGCCACCCCATAATTGGGTTCAACCAAAACCGACCTTCTTACCAGTTTAATGACCTGTTCGATTTTCCAAACGTTGGCTTCTGCTACTGCATTAGCACAACTACAATCCTCTACGACCACTTTGAGGTTTTTAGTTGAAGTTCTTCACTCCCCATTTGAGGTTGAATCCGCAATGCAAAGGTTGCCATAATAGGTGAAGAACAAAACCATCATGATCACATATAATGCCACCATAACCATTGGGACCAGAATTCTCCAAAGAACTTCCGACAAAATTTAGCTTTAGGTGCCCAAGTAGAGGGAATTCAAAGAGCACATAGGAGCACAAAAATGAGAAAAGTGAGGAAATATCTTACCACTTTTCCCCCGTACTCGCACGCACTTGGTGGATCATCAGAAAGCCGGAGTTTGTCGATTAGAAGATGACATGCATCTTCTCGGCAAAGCCTCCAACATATCTCCCCTTGCCAACAAATGTTCTTCATTCCTTTGATTTTCAAAAAAAATGTTCTTTATTCTACTCAAGCTAAAGGAAGCAAGGATTGCAGCAAGGAAATTTACTAAAAATGTGCTCTAGCGTTTGGAGCTGAATGGAGCAGGATGGAAACATGGGAAAGACAGACTTCAGAAGCTCTTAAAACATTTAAGTGGGCAGCATTGGCCTGATACAATTGCTTGTCTAGTTACTCCATTTTTTGCTAGCTAATCTAAACAAAAGTGGGCAGATTTAGGTACTTTAGACCAGCTATCCTCCACTCAATGCAGATGTCCTAGAGCTCATCACGTCAGCTTGTGAGATGCCAAGGGGGCTGAGATACCGAGCTGGCCCATGCAATAACTAGGGTTGAATCTCCCACAGAAAATAGGGGATCAGACAAGAGTTCCTCAAACAACTTCACTCTGGTGAGTAGTGCTTCGGATTCGGCTTCATTGGAGGTACATTGTCCACGGACCCAGAGAAATATAAGATAGGGACGGATTTATCTCTAAAAACCTCGACAAATGCCAGCCAAGCACAGGTTCCCAAAGGAAGAACCATCAAAATTGAACTTGATCCAGCCTATGGATGGGGTTTCCGCTCTTCAACAATCAGAGGCTTGTGGCATTGTAATACAGGATTTTTCTCCAACATCTTCTAAAACAGTAGTAGCAAAGGGGCGCACCGAAGTGTACTGGACCACGTCAATATGTTGTGGGTGACCTTGATCCAGCCTATGGATGGGGATTTCCACTCTTCAACAATCAGAAGCTTAAGGGCATTGAAATACATGATTTTTCTCCAACATTTTCTAATATTAGTAGTAGGAGGACGCTGAAGTGTAGTGGACCACGTCAATATGTTGTGGGTGACCTTCTCAATCACATTACTGATTGTGCATGGACCGATTAATCTGAAAATATCAAGTCATGGATGCATGTTACTAAAATATCGAATCATGGATACAGTGATGAAAATACCCCTCCAGAAAACAAACTGAACCAAACCCTTTTCCTTAAAGTTAATGAATCAGACCAGGCCCAAAAAAAAAAAAAAAAAAAAAAAAAAAAAAAAAAAAAAAGGCTTACTTCCTCTTCCCTTTCCTTAAGATTAAACAGATAAATAAACAGACACAAAATAAAAATTTACTTCAGCCAAGGTCGAGGCCAGACAATGTATCAGCATTCTCTAGCCCCCCCAATAGTTGAGGATGATTCAGTAAATGCCACTCTTTGGACTTCCTCCAAGATGTACATCCACGTCCAAAATGGAGAATTGCCTCTAGGACTAGCCATTTGTTAATAAAAGTCCTTAGTTTTTTCATAGAAAAAAAAAGGAAAAAAAGAAGGAAATAAAAACTCGAGAGGAATGTGCAACAATAATTGAGAAAAGGTAAAGAATTTTTTTTTTTGAAACAATGTTGCCTTTGAGGCATTTTATTAACAATTGAATTCATTGTACATGGTGTTACAAATAGAACCCAGATTACAAGTAAAGCCCAGACTTATAAGGTTACATTTTCCGGATCATACATTTGATGCTACTTGGGGTCCCCATTCTAAAACATTTTTGGTAACTCCTTCTTTACCTAATTTATCAGCTAACGAGTTTGTTGCCCGTGGCACTTTTGACCAGGCAATGCGCCATTCCTTTGTTAATTCAGTGATCTCGTCATAGTGATGCTTCAGCATCCATGGTTTTTGTACTTTAGAGCTTGCCCATCCTATAGTTCACACCGAGTCACCCTCAATAATCAGTGGATGTTGCTGCATGTGCTTATATAGTTTGAGTCATGTCAATAATGCCTTGATTTCAGCTTGGTTTGAAGTGCATTGACCTATAGGCCCTGACAAATTCAATAGGATTTGGCCTGTACTGTCTCTGAAGGACCCCAACACCTGCTGGCCCTGGATTGCTTGTGGAAGATCCACCAAAATTCATTTTTATCCATCCTGCCGGGGGTGGTTTTCATTCTTCATTCCTTTTGACTTTTTGCTGACTCCATTTAATGAGACCTCCCCAGTATAATTGAATTACAGTGCTAGTACGGGTGGTGCTTTAGCTCGGTTCTTGTCCACAATATGGAGTTGTGTGTGACTTTCTGAATGATGCTTGCTAAGGTGTAGGTCTTTCTTTCAAACGTGCGTGAGTTCCTTTTCATCCATAGGTGCCATGGGATTGCGTCTATGACAGCACTCCAAAGTTCTTTTACATATTTGGCAAAAGGTGTAGATAGCCATTGTTCGTACAGAGACTTAAGATTTCTCGGCATACATATGGTATAGTCAAATCTTTTTTGCATTGCTCCTCAAATCTGCCTACTAAAGCTGCAATGTAGTAATATGTGGTCACACGCCTCGCTTTCCTCATTGCATAGGTTGCATAGGTCATCTATAATGATCTGACCTCTTTTAACCAGCTCATCACAGGTCAGTATTTACCGAGAAGATCCCTGTAGTGCAAGGCTGCCATATGATTTCATCCTTGGCTGTGGTTAACAGGAAAGTGTTTTCCAACATGTGGAGAAGTTCTGCTGCCTCATCCATCTCAGTTTCTCTTAGGTTCCTCCTAAGTTTCAGGTCCCAACATTCACTCGGGTTGTTTCTGAGCTCTGAGATGGTACTCTCTTTGTTTCTGGCCAGAGTGTATATTCGGGAAATTTATTTTCAACGGTGTGCTGCCCAACCATATGTCCTCCCAGAATCTAATCATATTGTCTTCTCTTGCATGGTAGCAGATGTGAGGAATTATTCTTTCTCTTGTACTTAATACCACCTTCCAGATTGATGATGGGGATTGGGCATGTTCATTTGGTAGCCATTTGTGCTGCCCTGTGCCATACTTTGCTTCCAAGATCAGCTTCCACAAAGTTGTAGGTTCAGTGGCATACCTCCATAACCATTTAACGAGGAAAATTGTGTTCATGTTTTTAATTTTCCTGAATCCTAATCCTCCTTTTTTTGTTTTGCATACTTGCTCCCATCTAATCAAAGGATATTTAAACTTTTCTTGAGCGCCGCACCAGAGAAATTTCCTTTGGATTATTTCTAACTCTTTTGCCACACTTGTTGGGCATGGGATTAATGAAAGCAAGTAGTTGGGTATGCCTGCTAGCACTGACTTGATAAGTGTTTGCCCTATCAGCTCTTGAGAGTAAGTTTCCTTCCACCCATCTAGTCTTTTATGACATCTTTCAATCACTATCTGCCATATTGCCTCGTTTGCTCTTCCTTCAAAAAAAGGCAGTCCGAGATATGTAGGAAGGTTTATAGTACAGCATCCTAGCAGCCGTGCTATTTCTTTCTGCCCTTCCATACTATAGTTTATCCCTATTAGTCCTGACTTCTCCCAGTTTATATTTTGTCCTGATATTTTCTGGAAAAGTTGGAGCAAGGCTTTTATATTGAGAACTTTTTCATCCAAGCCATCACATAGTATTACCGTGTCATCTGCAAATTGCAGAATAGGGACTCTGAGGCTATCATTTACACTGAAGCCTTCAAGCCAACCTCTCTCATGTGCCGTGTATGAAGACTACCAAGTACTTCCCTCGCAATATTGAAAAGTAAGGGTGAGAGTGGATCGCCTTGTCTGAGTCCTCTGCTGCTCTTGAAGTACCCTTTTATTGTATCATTTATGAGGAGGGAGGAGGCAGATGTTATATGCAACTAGAAATCCACATTCTCCACCTCTTCGGGAAGGCTTTTTCTAGTATTCTATCAAGAAAAGCCCAGTTCACCTTATCAAAAGCCTTCTCGAAGTCTAGTTTTATGACTGCTCCTTTCCTTTTGTTCTTTTTGTAAAGGTGTGTAAGGTCTAGGATTTGTCTTCCTTTCAAAAAGGCAGATTGGTTGTTGCTTATAACTTCATGTAGCACCTTTCTGAACCTTGTGGCAAGTACTTTGGAGATAAGCTTCTAGTGGATAGAGATGAGGCAGGTAGGCCTTAAATCAGCTGGTTTAGTGGCTTCCTCCTTTTTGGGGATAAGGGCAATGAGAGAGGAGCCCACGCTTCTTGCTGTGAGTCCTCTCCTATAAAACTCTTGGAACATTTTCAATATTTCTTCCTTAATAAATTCCCAGCTGGAAGCATAAAAGGCTTTTGTAAAACCATTGGGCCCAGGAGCTTTGTCCAACGGTAAGTCCTTTAAGGCTGCTTCAATAATGGAAAATTTTGAGAGGAATGTCCAGCAATAATGGAGGAAACGAAAGAAGCGAATCAACAAAATACTCTTTACCTATTCCATATGTTACCAGTTACCACTGCTACCCCCACGGCTCCTATTTGCAGTGGGGTGGGAAAGGGTTCGAGCTTCGCATAGGCCCAATCCGACCAGACCCGACCTAAAAAATGGACAGGATGGGGCTTTTATTCTCCGCAAGGGATGTGATAAGTTTTAGATCTTGAAACCCGATGAATTTCTTCCTGATCAGTTTTGGGTTCCAGAAACCCGATCCACGGGTTTTTATTTTACCATTATTACCCTTAAAATAAGGAACTCTTTGATGTTATTCCAAGTAAATTTCTTGACTTTTTACTTTATGCTACTTTTAAACATTTTATATTTATTCATTTATTACTAGATTTAAAATTGATATGTCTAGAATGTAAGAGTTGTGTACTTTGACGTGATAGGCTTTACTTTTTAAATTCCAGGCTACCAAGAAAAAGTACCAAATATTCAATGCAATTAATATGTTTAAAAGGAACCATAACAAAATAAATGTATGGGTTCAGGTTTTAAACATAAGCTCACGATTCGGGTATAAGTTTTATGGTCATATTTGGGATCAGGGTCGCTCTGGCAAAACCAGACACCAACCAACCTGTGCCCATCCCTAATTTGCACGCAATAAACAAAAAGGGCAAGCAGAAAGACCTGCTTCTCCTAGGTCTTAAGAAAGAACAGGAGGGGGAACCTAATCTATGTTTGTTGGTGATAAAAAAGAACAGGTTATATCCTCTTATTATCGGGGGGGGGGAGGGGGGGGAGGTGTAGAGCATAACAAGGAGAGATTTTAATTTTTTTTTTTTTTTAAACTATTAAGTGTGGGGTCAGGTTCGGGTTTGTAAATGAAGGATTCAGGTCGGGTTCGGGTCTAGGTTTTAAAACCCATTTGGGCTTTCTGCGGGTTCGGGTTTTGGGTTTTATAAGTGTGGTCAGGTTCGCGTTTTCAAAACCCAACCCGAGCCCACCCCTACTTCTTCTAAAGTAGAAAGAAAGAGTCCACAAAAAAATGTTTGATCCTGTTGCAAATGTCCATCATATGAAGAATACAAAACATTAAGCTCTAAGGGAGTATGGACCCTTCCTCTACGGTAGTATATGGCAGTAAATTGAACAAATCAACTCAAGGGCATACATCGTTTTGTTGGCCCATACACGAGAGGTTTTACAAACCTCAATGTCGAGGAAGTATCTCAAGTCACCAATCCAACCCACAGCGGTTAAATAGCATAGGATATAGATTTCATCTATTGGAAGATTGCATAATCAAAAATATTATTCTAAAATCTCCATCCCTGATTTCGACTCTATCTTTGCTTCATAGGCTAATCCAATTATCTGTTCAAATTCATTTTGAGTCTCGCTGTATCAAGACTAATAATCAAGGTAAAGTAGGTCGGTACAGAATTCTAGTTGACATGTGTAGGTAAATGGATGGGATTAGTTGGTGCCTCTTTTATTCATGATAAGTTTTAAATTCAACCTGCTTATATCCCCAAAATTCATTTTAGGCATGCATGTAACACCCTCCCCCCCTCCCCCCACCACAAAAAAAACCCACCCACCAAACTCCTGATCTGGGTTAACATCAATGACTTCCATTATTTTCTACCAGCAAATACATGTACTCTCCTAAGTTGAACATACTATATCTTTAGAATAACTACTCTAGCAATGTCTTGTCAAAAAGTCCCTTTATAATCAGCTAGTGAAAACTGTCTATGCCACTATTGACCCAACTAGGTCGTTGTACTAGTAAGCAATACAAAAAACTTAAAAGCCTCAAACATATTTAAATAAGCGGACAAAAAAAGAGTACAATATTCCAGAGGACCATAGAAAGCAATAGAAAACAACTCTAATTTCTGCTTTCCCTTACCAGTCCAAGCAGGTCAACTAAATTGGAGAGTTAAAGTTTAACTAGGAGGATAGTGGGACCATTTAATGGAAAAACAAAGATCCAGAATGCTTTCCTGTCAGTTTTCTGGAAAGCTATATTTGATATTGAAATAGATGAATTTCTACTTGTTGATAACAGGATTAACTGACATATGATTCTGAGATTCAACCAGAGACACTTATTGAGCAGTATCAAGTGTTTAATCACGTTTATTCCATCTTGAGTTTCTGATTTAACCTTATCATTGGAACTTATAATTTTTTCCTTCAATTCAAAGTACATCGGGCATTTAGCTAGTCAGGAATATTTTCATCTCGAATTTATTCTGCATCGATGTCCTTGAACAGCTACCCTCTTTTCTTTTGTTTTCTATTTGACTATAAGCAACATTCTTGATGCACCAGTGTATTTGATTATAAATATAAAAAAGAGCAAAAAGTTACAATTACTTATAGGGGATAAACACGTGCCTACAGCCTTTGGGAGCAAGTGAAAGAACCACAACATGAGAAAGATAGATACAGAGAGAGAGAGAGAGAGAGAGAGAGAGAGAGAGAGAGAGAGAGAGAGAGAGAGAGGAAAAGAGAGAGAGAGAGAGAGAGAGAGAGAGAGAGAGAGAGAGAGAGAGAGGATAGAGAGAGAGAGAGAGAGAGAGAGAGAGAGATAGAGAGAGGATAGAGAGAGAGAGAGATATATATTAGAGAGAGAGAGAGAGATATATTATTACATTATTATTATTATTATTATTATTATTATTATTATTATTATTATTATTATTATTATTATTTAAATTTTATTATTATTAATATTATTAGAGAGAGATTATTTTTTCCGTCATATTATTATTAAGAGAGAGATTATTATTAGAGAGAGAGATATTATTATTATTATTATTATTATTATTATTGTTTCTTCATTATTATTATATATTATTATTATTATTATTTTATATACATTTATTTACCAGATATTATTATTTATTATTATTATTATTATTATTAAAAAAAACGCTATATTTATTATTATTATATTAAAATTACATTAATATTATTGAAATTTTTATTATTATTATTACATATTATTTATTATTAAATTATTATTATTATTATTATTATTAAAATGCACCCGTTTTATTTATTATTATTACATTATTAACGCTTTATTATTATTATTATAAAAATGCAACGCTTTTATTATTATTATTATTATTATTATTAACGCTTTAATATGCATTAAATTAACCGCTTATTATTATTACATTAAATTCCATTATTATTATTATTTTAAAATGCATATTATTATTATTATTAAATATATTATTATTAAAAATGAGATTATTATTATATAATATTAGGGGAGAGATTTTTATTATTAGAATTAGAGAGAAGGAGAGGGAGAGAGAGAGAGAAGGATTAGAGAGAGAGAGAGAGAGAAGGGGACAGTGAGAGAGAGAGAGAGAGAAGGGACAGTGAGAGAGAGAGAGAGAAGGGACAGTGAGAGAGAGAGAGAGAGAAGGGACAGTGAGAGAGAGAGAGAGGGAGGCAGTGAGAGAGAGAGGGGGACAGAGAGAGAGAGAGAGGTATTGCATGCACAGTTGGCAGTTAACAGCTTCTGGTGAACTACAACAGCCAATTTTCACCATTGCGTACATGTAGACTTCCCATCCTAAATAAACCTTCAGTTTTATCCAAAATAATCCAAGCATGTCAATTTGACCCCGGTAAATCCGAATCAAATATTTTCCAGTTCGTTTCTAAGCCAACAAGTTTATTGGGTCAGGACCCATTAAGTCACTTGTGAAGGCTTCAAACATAAGAAATATGATGATATAATAAGACTTCAGGTAGGTTTTCGTTCAACCATTGGTTGAAACTGATTCAACCTGATCCTAAAAATCATTAACACCTCTAATCAGATGCCTGGTTTGATTTCTAAAAGCACTGCCACAAGATAGTATCTCAATGGTTCACATGACTCTCCGTGATATTAATTATGCTCAACTTCTTCTCTTCTTCTCTTTAATATTATATTAGCAATGACAATGTTTAAAGTTGAAGAAGTCAAATCTAGATTCACCATTAAACAACTGACTTCCAAGAATAGCAAAGCAAATAGTGTTGTTTATCAGAATGATCAATGAGAATTAAAGCCAACTACTATTTCCTAGTCAAAATTTCTCTTCCTATCTGTCAAAGATGTTTATCTGAACATTCTTATTATTTTTTTTTGAGAATAATGATCTGTGTTTGTATTTCTTTATCTGAACATTCTTATTATAGACTACTGAAATCTTTCTGTTCTCCAGTTTTGGCAAAGGGAAGCGGCCAGCTTGAGACAACAGTTACAGCATCTGCAAGAAAATCACCGGTACTGTTTTTCTATCCCAACCTTGACACAACAAAATGTCTTAATTGGAAAATTGGACCTCGTTGGGTACAGTTTTAAACAAATAACTCTCTGTAGTATGGAGTTAATAGGAATAAAGAACTTCAAAGGGAAAAAAATATAAATGGAATAGCAAATGGGTAACAACAAGCAAACATATTTGACTACCCAGATTAAGATCTGAAATTAAATGATTTTCTTTTAGGTTTGATCTGATTAATCAAACGTACAGAGGCTGACAAGAAAAGGAAGCACAAGTAAAATTGTGCCCCGATGGAGTTGTGAAAGATTACTGCATTAGAATCATACTGGACTAGTCTATTCAACCAGAACCAGAACCAGAACCATGGCCTCTGCACTTCTTTAGCATCCAAAACCAAATTTCTGTGAGGAACCAGTTCACCAGGCAAGGGTACCAATGCAACCCTTTAAATAGGTGAGATTCACCAGAGTTGCCCGGGTTATCTTCTAAAGGAGAAACATGAATTAGAAAATTTAGATAGAACTCTAAAAGGAGTAAAGAGGCATTGAAGTCACCTCCTCTCACTAGCCTAAATGGCTCTTGAATTTTACGATATGAAGCTTTTGTTTACAAAATAGTCAATGTTTTAATGCATGTTCATTGTAAATCTGCCACTGAAATTGTAATGCCAACCAGTGAGTGGACAGGGTTGAACCAGAACCAGCCAAGCTACATTCAAGATTAAAAATGCTGGAAAAAAAACTATATGATACAGAATAGCTGTTCTTCAACCATAAAGAGAAGAAACAGACCGTGTGAACATTCAACAGATTAAAGACATTTCATACCAGCAAGGTTCAGAATATCCAAGACTATCAGTCTCTTGCATGTTGCTCCATGGTTGGAGAACAGATATTGGAAAAGCCTAAATATTCGATACTGATGCTTGGATGTCAGCAGAATATTTTTCTGAAACAAAGGTGCATTTCACTAAGGCAAAGCCAAAAAAATATAATCAACAATCAGGTCTCTCACAACAAGCTGTTAGATAAAACAACCCTTCCTTACCCAGCTGATTACCATGGCCGTTGGGTAACCTCTTTATATGAATCCAAGTTCAAAGGCGACCTAGATAAAGGTAAAAGAGTCAAGCCTTTATAACCTCAAACATTCTCTAACACATGCCTTGAACTTTACACATAATGATCATTGTCGCATCGATTTTTTGAAATACCTCTAAATCAAGCTGAATAGCTACCTGGTACAATGATGACTGCAGGCAGCTGATGGGGGAAGAACTTTCTGGTTTGAATGTAAAGGATCTGCAAAATCTAGAGAATCAACTTGAAATGAGCTTGCGTGGTGTTCGAATGAAGAAGGTTATAGTCTTAGCCTCAACACTGCTTAAATGATATTTTCAGTTTTGATGTCTGTAACATGCATAAATAATAATCATGTTTTTTTCTTTTGCAGGACCAGCTTTTGACAGACGAAATCCAAGAATTAAACCGAAAGGTCTCTTAAACAATGATCACTTGAATTCTTTTTTAGTGCCAAATACAATTTAACAAAGATAGTAACATCATTATTTTGTCTCAGTAGCTAACTTCCCCGTGACTTTATTTAACAGGGGAACCTAATTCACCAGGAAAATATGGAACTGTATAAGAAGGTAAACATCATCCGTCAAGAAAACATGGAATTGTACAAGAAGGTATTGGTTAACCCTGAGACAATTATTTTGATATTCTAGAAAAGTACCAAAAACCGTTAAAGTTTTTCTAAATGATGAACTCTCAGATTCAAAAACAAAATTGACAGTGTAATCAACATATTCGCCTTCACAGGTTTATGGAACCAGGGATCCAAGTGGAGCCAATAGAAATTCATTTCTACCAAATGGATTCTCCAGTGCCGAAGACGCGCATGCACCTGTTCATCTCCAACTCAGCCAGCCTCAACAACAAAACCATGAGACACCAACCAGAGTTATGAAGCTAGGGTAAATTTTCTACCTTCAATGAACTAGAAAGCAAACAGAAAAACGTTCTATCATTGTAATTCTGATCCCCTCTGTTGTCATGAAAATTGCAGCAGACTACAACTGCAATAAGGAAGCATAGTCATGAACCATGGAAACTTGTCAGCTCTCATCAGTGCTTCACCCATGGTTCCAAGATTATGCCACTTGCTGTACTTGCACGAACATTCTTGAGCAAGGTCAACATGCCAAAAGTCCTTTAGGTCTGCTGTGATATGATCAGAAGAACAATGATCTATGTAAAGCAATGTAGCAATAAAGCACACAATGCTTGATGTTCTCTGGCTGTTTGGAATTTGAGATCGTAATCCTTGAAAAACAAACACTTGGTAATAGTATTGAAATTGTGCTGTGTTTTCTGAGGAGCATGTGAAAATTACTGTTCATAAAGAAGAAATTGTTCTCCTTCCAACAGTAGACCAATAAATGCAAAAGGATCACAAGAAAGCTAGCAGCCAAACCTGAATGACGAAGGAACTACAGTAGCAGGATACGAAGTGTACTAAACTTAGACAAGAGAGTATTTGACAAACTCAGTACATATAATGACACCATGTGGCAACCCAAAAGAGGGGAAAAAGAAAAAGACATTCAAATTAAAATTGAAAAAAAATACACCAAGTGACCTCAAGTCACATGATATCAGACAACCTGAATAGAAAGAGAGCACCGATAAGGAAAGACAAAGAAGTTTTGCCATCGCCTGAAGAAAGCAACAGTAGCAGCTATGGTTGTATGCATGTGTTGAACATCAGCTAGGTCCAGCTAAAAAGTCAATGACTCAGCTTGTTGTTTTGAGGAAAGTCATATGGCAGCTATTCTTTTTCTTTAGAAAGTCATATGGCTCATACAAGTGGTCAAACAAAGTTGTCTTCAAGTAGCTATGACAAGTTGAGTAGATATAACTCAATAGAGTTCATATTTTGAGGAAAATTGAATAGAGTAATAAGAGACTTCATCAAGAAAACATTAAAAACAAGAAAGAAAATCATAAAAAAATATTAAAAAATGGAAACAAAATCATATAATTTGTGAAAAAAAAAATCCTGGTCAAACTGATCGTTCAGACTGTGAAATATAAGGGCAAAAGTCGGGAGCCCCTAAGAACAAGAGTAAAAATTCAAGATACAAAACCATGTACATACAACATTATTATGGACCTATCAACCATCATGAACTTTTTCTTTTTGAAATGTCTATACATTAATCACTGAGAAAATGCTAAGAGAAACAAAAATCATGATAGGGTCTCTCTTACAATGGGTTTCACTGAAAGGCAATACATTGATGAAAATATTAGGTTTCTAAGTGCTGGGTTTGTTAGTACAGCTACAAAAGAAACAAAAATTAAAAATGACAAAGAAAGAGTAAGGAAACTAAATTTGTTAGTTGCAATGGATATACTTTAAAGGAATCACACAAAAATTTAGTAACAATTAAGAAGACAGAACTTTTCGTATGGTTTAATTCAGTATCAATCCCAATAATATTTAATTGAGATAGTATATTAAAGCACAACTTTCTGAACCTCTGAAAACAAAATTTAAAACAACAAGCTGATGTTCAAGCTCCCGACTACACCACCCAATTACTAGATTGGAATCTCCCACAGCCAGAGGTTTCTGAGTCTTTCAGATTAATTTAAGGAAGAATTTTTGCACAAACATCCAAATTTTCAATTAGTAAAGCCTATTTTTCTTCTGTTAACTAGCTAAGCCAAAAAGCACTATCAATAGGCAAAGAAAGTTTATTTAGGTAACTTCAAAAGCAGACAAAAACAGCATATGAGAGAGTTATCATCTCAAACTAGAGGCAAGAGCTTGTTAACACTACATTAATCATGGGTATAAACAAGTGCAAAAGAAAACAAGAAAGCTCCTATTAACTTTTTTTATGGAAAGCACTTTTGGTAATGCAAGCAATAGCAATACGAAGAATTACACGTCAGCAGTAAAGCTAAGAGAGGCCATCTATGATGAGAGATTTGAGGGAGATCCACTCTGTTAGAATTCAAAAACCTGCTACCACTTTTCAGTTACCTCCTCAGAGAAATGAAGACTCTCCCCCAATAGCACAGTAACCCCACAGCTTCAAGCTCCTCTACAGCCCTGTCTGGCCTGTACTCAACAGAAATAAGCCTTCCCCATTCTCCTCACTTTCCTCCCCTTTTATTTTCCTAAAATACTTATTCACAAACCACACGTGGCCAGATACCATTGGGGCCTCCCCCAATTCATTCTTCTGTCCTGCACCTCCCTTTTGTCTTCTAGTGTACACACATAAGATGGGTGGTTTGCTCACAACCTGTCCTTCGAGTGATCCCCTCTGATATGCATTTCTAACAGTGCCACTGATGCTAGCATTAGCCTTGTCCTCAAGGCTAAATGATGAATGATGGAAATTGTTGTGTGATTGTGTGGATATCTTCCCAGGTACTCTTCATGTGGTTTCCTCTTCCATTGAATCAAAACCTGAGTTACCGCTTGATTACCCTTTCAAATTTGGCAAGTGGCCAAGGCCACTTGTGGCTAAAACATGTTGCTTGAATCCATAGCTAGTTAGGTAGTGAGGGTTGCACATTGGTAACTCCTTTAGAATCTTTCAGCTGAGATGTGCGGAACACGAGATGAACTCGAGATCCTTCGGGAAGAAGCAGTTTGTAGGCAACACTTCGTACCCTATGTAGAACCTAGAAGGGCCATAAAAACGTGCTGCTAAGTTCTGGTTTACACGCCGGGAGATGGATTGCTGCCGATGCGGTCAAAGTTAGACATATACCCTATCTTTCCTGTGAGCATTTGCATAATTAGACATACGTGTCTAGGCTCTCTATAAATTGTACTGGAGCTGGCGAATAGCTTCATCTCTATCTATCAATTCCTGAGCTACTGCTTCTGCTAAGGTCTCCCCAACCACATAATAAGTGTTGGGGAGGTCAGCCATAGATAAGATGGAACTGGGTATTACCTAGTGAAACATGATATGTAGTGTTGTACCAGAATTCGGCCCAATGTAACCAATGCTCCCAAGAGTTTGGTTGCTCCGTAGCAAAACATCGTAGACAAGTCTCCAAACATCTATTTAGCACCTCCGTTTGTCCATTTGTCTCTGGACAATATGAAGAACTCATCCGCAGTCGGGTACCTTGCAAACGAAAGAACTCAGACCAGACGTTGTTAATGAAAATGGGATCTCGGTCACTTACAACGAACCTTCTTTGGGTCCACAGCCACCCATGCACTAGGGGTGGCAACGGCATAAGCCGAGAACCTGCCCTGACCCGACCCGCTTAGAGTGGGTTCGGGTTTGGAATATTTACCTGTGGGGCGGGTAAGGTTTTAGTTTTCCAACCTGTCGCAGGTTCAAGGCAGGGACAGGTTTCGCCCAAAAAGTCAGACCCGATCTGTTCAATATATAGGTAAAAAAAAAACAATAAAAGGGCATAACAGGAAAAATTCTCTAACCCTAATATTTTTCCCCGTAATCCTTTCCACTCTCCTACTACCGTCTCTTCCCTCTTCCCCTTCTCTAATCTTTTTTGGCCTCCTCTTTCTCCTTTTTTTTTTTTGAGGAAATTGCTTTGCTTTATTGATAAAGTGAGTCAAATTACATACAGAGGGGACACCCTCACCTCGAGAGAGGAAAGGTGTACCCCTTCTTTAGCTAAAGAGTCGGCAATCGAAATGCCTTCTCTTGGAATACAAGACCACTCACTAACACAATTAGAAGACAAATGTAGGATCTCTCTAAACTGGTACAAGAACCTCCAATGAGGGGCTGAAGTCTTCCCACACCATCCAATGATGTTACTGGAGTCCCCCTCTACAACCAAGTCTCCACTTAAGTAAGAGTGAAAACATCTAAGGGCACGTATCCTCTTTCTGCTATTCAAATCTCTCTAAATCGCTTAAGAATCTTGCTCGTTCCCTCTTTTCCCCGGATCTTCGCTTCAAGAAAGTTCTATCATGTCCGCGATATTATTCCCTCACACTGTCGGGCATCATACGATTCTTTGGAGAAATGGGTTCAATCAAGATTAAACACCCATGGAAAATCCTGAAAGGAGAATCGCAGAGGGAAATACCCATTTCGCCGACTGTACAATGTTGGATCTCCTAAGTTGTTACATGAACATGTTCCGACTTATTTACCAGTGACTCAGATGAGTTTTTTTTTTGCAACCAGTACTCCTCTATGACTGGTTCTGGGTACCAAAATCTCTCCATAATTGGATGGGATGAACTAGGAGTGGGATCTCAGAATTCTATTTCTGGTCAACACATTATCTATTTGTTGAAATTCCCTCCATGAGCATTGTTTGCTCGGCGATACTTCGTTTTATTTTTCTGGATGAAGTTTGAATATTTATTCAATTGTTGTTTGGTCAGCGTAGGGATTCTTAATTTTTCTTTTTTAATATGATTTATAGGAGCAAGTTGATATTTGAAAGTATATATAAATTTACGGGTTCATACTTCATTCCAATTTTTTGAATTTATTATGATTTTTTTTATTTTAAAATATTTGAATACATGATTCGGGCCGGGTTTTTGCAAGTTTGGGGTACGATGGGTTTATGTTGCCAACCCGCAGGGCAGGTTTTGCTGGAATGGGTTCCCTCGATTTTTTGCGGGGCAGGGACGGGTTTCCAAAAACCCGCCCCGCCCCACCCCGTTGTCATCCCTAATCTGCACCGGAGATGTACCCCAAATACTCGACAGATTGGCGAAACTGACACTTCTTCCGGTTAGCAACCAATTGTGCTGAGAAAAGGCTGACAACACCGTGTGGAGATGTTTGACGGTGCATTCATTAGTCCAAACGGCATTACCAAGAACCCATAGAGTCTCTAATGTGTTCTGAATACCGTTTTGGGCATATCCTCCTTGCAAATACGAATCTGATAATAACCGGAACTAAGATTAATTTTGAAAAAAAATTGCACCACATAATTCATCCAACAATTCATCAATAGCGGGAATTGAGTATTTGTCTACCCCCGTGACGGAATTTAGGGCACGGTAATTCACGAAAAACCGCTAATTGTCGTATTTCATTCGAACCAATATGACTGGGCCAAAATATGGAGTGCAACTAGGTTGAATGATGCCAGCTGCAAGCATTTCAGCCACTAACCTTTCCATCTCGTCCTTTTGCGAATGGACATAACGATAGGGTTGTACATTCACTGGACCTTCCTCCTCCTTGATGACAATGGCATGATCAATGGATCGGGTTGGTGGCAACCCTTAAGTCTCTTGGAACATGTCCCCGAATCCATCAAACAACTCATTTAATTGTTGTTGTTGTGTCACTCAATGAGATTTCCCTTGGTCATGGCTGTCCATCCATGCTCTTTAACCATAAAATCCGACCGAAATCAATCTCAACCGTCTTACAAATGGATATAAAAGAAACTGATGTGCGGGACAAGGAAGGATCCCCTTGTAATGTCACTTCTTTCCCCCTGATAGAAGAACATATACATCTTTTTCCACTCCGCAGCTAATGCATTAACCAAAGAGTTGGTTGAACAAACAAAGCCAATAACAACTAAAGTTGCTACCCAAATCAAAGATCTCCTAGAATACATGTTGAAAATGTCAATAAGGAAAGGATAAGCGCTTGCAACAGCCAACCACATAGTTAAGGTTGCCAAGGAGACCTACTTCTGCCATGAAAGACAAGCAATAGTGGTCAGTGGATTCAAAGTATGTATTTTAATGGTTGGGAGGGAGGCTTATGTCACAGAAGGCAAGAAGGAATTACATGTACTAACGCCTCTCTTGAAGAAAGTCTCTGCCTTTATTTAGGAACCAAAGGGGCTTCCACCTTCACCTCTACATAACCACTGCATCCCATTAATTCTGAGAGTGGGATCAGCAAACATACATCCTGCCAAAAGGCACATTGTCAAAAAGATGAGCTACACCAGTAGGGGTGGCAACGGGACAGGGCAAGGCGGGTTTTTGAAAACCCATCCCCGCCTCGTGAATAACCGAGGGAGCCCGTCCCCCCAAAAAACCTGCCCCACAGGTTAACAGATGGAAACCCGTCCCCAACCGGCAGACCAAGAAATACAACCTGAACCCGTGAAACCCGACACGACCCGCTTGAAATTTGGATTTTACAAAAAAATATAAAAAATAGACATGAACCTTAGAACCATCCGACATATAAAATTTCACAAAACACAAGAACATCCGGCCTGTAATTTCACAAACACAAAAACATTCGGCCTACGATTTCACGAAAAAAGAAAACTAAATGTAAATATTCTTACCTCGAACCTCTTTTTGAAGCTCGGTGAAAATCTAGAGCTCTACGTAGAAGAAAGAGAAAGAGATTACAAAAACATATTACAAAAGAAAGAGATTAGAGATCCTCAAGTTGCCGATATTTCTCCTTGTAACTTCTCAATTCCTCGGACATCCTTATCAGAGATTATAGAAAGAGGAGAAGACAAAGAGGTGGGAGAAGACAAAGAAAGAGGGAAGATAGAGACAAGAGGGAAGAGAATCGCCGCGCATCAAGAGAGTGGAGACAGATTTAGGGCAGAATTTTTAGTTGGAAACCTTTTAATCATACCCTTCTTTCCTTAAAATTTTACATAAATGCCAAGCGGGTCAAGTAGGGTTTTTTGGGCAAAACCCGTCCCAGCATTGAACCTGGGACGGGTTTCATAAATAAAGCCCGTACCTGACCCGGTTAAAATATTGAATCCATACCCACTTTAAGCGGGTCGGACCAGAGTGGGTTACCCGGTTAACCCGTTCCCACCCCTATACACCAGCACGCTAAAGAGATACTCGAGCTTGGAATTATAAAGCCTAAAATGAGCCATTTTCATCCCTAGTGTTATTGGTGAAGAAGAAGGAAAACATTTGGCCTCAGATCGATTATAAAGCTCTGAACAAGGCGACTATGAAAGATAAATCTCCAATTCCAGTGATGGAAGAATTGCTCAATGACCTCAGACCTCCGTGCATATTCTCTAAGTTGGATTTGAGATCGGCATACCATCAATTTTTGGATAGTAGACGAGGTTGTGTAGCAAGACAACTTTTTGTACGTATCCCGATTTTTGGTGATGCCATTTGGGCTCACTAGTCCAAGATCCACCTTCCAAAGTTATGAACGACGTCTTTAGGCCTTTTCTGTGCAAGTTTATATTGGTATTCTTTGACGACATTCTTGAGTAAATCGTTTGATGGAGGAGCATGAACAACATCTCTTACAGCAAGTACTTATGTGTCACCACTTATTGATTGCTCTAAATGTAATTTTGGCAATGATTCCAGTGCAATCCTTGGGGCATGTCATTGCTTGTGATGAGGTTTGGGCTGATCCGAAAAAATTAGAGGTTATAGAAAAATAGGCTACTCTAGTTTTGGTGTGATAGTTACACAGGTTCTTGGCTTGTCCATTGGCAAAGTTACTTAAAAATTGCACATTTGCTTGGTTAGAAAGGGAGAAGGAAGCTTTTGTGAAGTTAAAGACAGGCTCAAGTGCAATGCCAATGCTCATCTAACCAGATTTTGTGGAACAATTTTTTTGTGGAGTGTGACACCTTGGGAGGAGGGGCACAAGCGGTCTTATCACAACAAGGATGCCTCATTGTGTTTTTCTTAAAGATATTCAAGGGGCTTAATTGTGTTATTGAACGTATGAAAGGGAGATGCTAGCACTAGTTCTTGTGGTGCAACACTGGCAACATTAGTTGATGGGCCAACATTTCACAGTTCTTATTGATCATACCTCCTAATTTTAGTCAATCAATGGATCTATTTTTTTAGGAAAATGTTTTGATTTTATTGATTTGATGAGAAGAAAGTTTACATACGGTGGGGACATTCACCATAGGTGATGAGAGATGAACTCCATCTCTAGCAAACCTATCCGCCAATTCTAGGAATACAATACCACTCATGCACAATTGTAGAGAGCTAAGTGAAGAATTTCCAAATAAGGAAGAACAGAACTCTATCTACACCAATGATGCAATAGCATCCCCTACATCATCCCCATCTAGGGTTAATGTGGATGAAACGGTTGATCGATTTGAGAAGACTTATGAGAGGAAAAAGAAGAGAAATTAAAGCCTTTTAGTTCTGGTAATTTTATGTTATTTTATTTTAATGAGCTATTAGTGGGGTTTTTATTTTCTGGAAAAGCCACACATGTACCACTTCACACCACACCACACACTTGGAGTTAGTGGACATGTTGAACTCTACTATTTTTAAATTCTTGGAATTTTTCTTGTATTAGGAGTTATAGAACTCTTTATTTTTAGACAAGTGTTACTTTAAGCATGTAGAGGAGGATCACTAGCCTAAAAATACAATGTAATTTGCCCTTGTTTGGCATCACTCCTATTGAATGAAAGCTATTGTTTTCCTCTTACTTTAGAGTCGTTATCCTTTGTTTGCTTATCTTCTTTTATTACTTTTTGTCTGGTTCGTGTGAGGTATTAGATCCCCTTCTAAATACCCCATTCACTAGCAAGTAGGGTTTGGATTAACATCCTACCTTGCCACCACTTTGAGGAGGCTCACGCCACCCTCTTCTTGGTGTAGGCTTGATCCGGTCCCCTCCGAGTTCAGCCTTCTTTATTCTAAATCTTATCTTGTGTTAACCGGTGCATTAAACTGGCACCAGAGCAATCAAAGCCCTACCTTTGGAGCTACCCCACCAATCCTGTGTAAACTCTGATATGGCTTCATCCAACAATCCACCCGCTGACAAAGAAGATATCCGGGAGTATGTTGATCAAAAACTCCAGGAACAAAGCCAAGATCTCAATCAGAAAATTAGAGACCTTGTCGACCAGGTGAAGCAATTGGTGATGCTTATGGGAGCAGGCCCTGCACTACCTATTCCAGGGAGGAGTGACCACCCACCTCCACAAGAGGGCAGCGCCCCTAGAGGTGAACCTCGAGCTGAAGTGAGAGGCTACGATTCACAACCTATAGCTCCCCACATGGATCCACAAGAGGCTCCCTATAGGCAGCCGCATGTCAGGGCTCCTAGGGTCCTCCACATCACCAAGGTGGTTTCCGACCTCATAATGCTCGTGAAGACTATCCTCGACGCCGTCTTCCTCTTCCGGTGCAAACCAATCCATATGGTGATCATATTCCACTCTATGGAACTGATGAGTGGGATAACAATTTGGAAGATACTCTTCCCCTAATGAATCGACGCGTCGAACATGATGAACCACCAAATGCGCGAAGATGGGAGAACCGATTTAAGATGGAAATCCCAGAATTCTATGGACACCACAATGCAGATGAGTTCTTAGACTGGCTAACTAATATTGAATTAGTTTTTCAATCTACAGGTGTTCCCAATTATGCATGTGTGGGATTGGTTGTT
Source organism: Aristolochia fimbriata (assembly GCA_019845555.1). Taxonomy (NCBI): domain Eukaryota; kingdom Viridiplantae; phylum Streptophyta; class Magnoliopsida; order Piperales; family Aristolochiaceae; genus Aristolochia; species Aristolochia fimbriata. The sequence continues at coordinate 15,038,926 of CM034084.1, read as the reverse complement.
ACAAGGTTCCGCGGTGGTGCTTTGGCTTGGTGGAGAGCCACGATCGCTAGGAGGGCACAAGTGGATGTGCCCCCTATTGCCACATGGGAAGAGCTAAAGAGGGAGATGAAAACCACATTTTTACCTTATCAGTACAAACAACAACTTTATGCTAAACTTTGTACCTTTAGGCAAAGGAACCAAACTGTGCAACAATATACAAAAGCTTTTTATATTCTCTTGGATCGTAATGAGATTTTAGAAAGCCAGGATCAACTTGTGGCTCGATATATGGCTGGACTTCGCCAAGATTTGCAAGATAAACTACAAGGGTTTTATTTTCTAACTATTGAGCAGGTGATCCCGAAAGCCGAGGCTTTTGAGCAGCAGCGGGAATAGAGCCATGAGAAGACCACCACCACCAGGTACACCTCGGGCCCCTATTCCCGCTACTGGCCGACCAACCCCTGGAACTTCTCAGGTGCCTAATCAATCCTCTGGGCCTCCACAACCTGCAACAAGGTTTCCTTCACATGGTCAGTCTTCCTCCCCTGGAGTTAGGATTGGTATCACTAGTTTCAAATGTCACAAACCTGGTCATACAATGGCCAACTGCCCCACTACTAAGCCAGGACTACTCACGGTGGAGCGAGAGGATATGGAGGACGAATCCACTCCTCCAGAACTTTTTGATGACATTTATAGCGAAGAGGATCTATGCGGAGTTGAGGGTAATTGTCTTGTGGCTAGACCCTTGTTTCTGACACCTAGGGTTGATGATGAAGACTGGAGGCGAAAGACTATCATTATGACCACTTGCCTATTGGGTGGTTTTAAGGTAAAGCTCATTATTGATCTTGCTGCCAGTGAGAACATTATTGCTGAGAGGGTTGTCCAAAAACTTAACATGAAGACTGAACCACATTCTCACCCCTATAAACTAGCGTGGCTTTTCGATTCAAATAAAGTCACTGTTACTCGAAGGTGTCTTGTTGGATTCTCCATTGGATCCTTCAAAGATAAGTGTGGTGTGATGTGGTGCCTATGGACGCTTGTCACATATTATTGGGGAGCCCTTGGCAGTACGACCGTAGTGTCGCTTGGGATGGTCGTAGTAATGTTTACTCTCTTGTTCTCGCAAAGACAAGAAGTACAATTTCCTTTCGCAACCCCTGGAGTGGTGTCCTTAAACATTCAGCATGCCTTAGCCTCACGAGATGGAGTATGAACTCAACACGCAGAGGCGCAGGTTATGTTTGTGGTAGCTGACGGGCAACTCACCACCCCAACTGAGGATCAGATTATTTCCCCTGAAGGTCAAGCATTACTTGAGGAATTTGAAGATGTATTCTCCCCCAGGGTTACCTCCTAACGGCTCTGTTCAACACCAGATTGATCTAGTTCCTTCAGCCGCGATTCCGAACAGGCCACACTACAGAATGACTCCTGCACAACATGAGGAGTTTACGGCGACAAGTGGAAGAGCTACTCATTAAGGGGTATGTAAAGGAGAGCACCAATCTTATCCAAGCTTGACAGATTCTTGCCAAGCCCGGAGTGGATGAGAATGTATCCGGACTGCTTAGGACGGGTGCTGACTAAAGTGGTCTCCGATCACTGGCCAATTGTATTAGATACCAAGATGGCGACTTGGGGGAAGAAGCCATTTCGGTTCGAGAACCATTGGCTCCAGAAGGAAGAATTCCGAACCTTGTTGGACCAGTGGTGGATAAGCATGGATGATCACGGACAACCAGGAGGAAGGGCAGCAAGGAAGTTAAAGTTATTGAAGGCAAAGATTATTGGCTGGACCAAGCTGGAACGAGCCAAGGAATTAATCAGGAAGAGGTTATTGAGTCTCCACGTGCAAGGATTAGATCAGAGAGAGGAGGACAGCGGCCTTACGGTAGAAGAACAGTCGGATAGGCTAGTTTCGGCCTCGACACTACGTTCGATTGTCTACAGTGACAACGTTTACTGGAAGCAAAGAGCACGCTACAGATGGCTCCGAGAGGGTGACGCAAATTCTAAGTTCTTTCATTCTGTTGCCTCATCCAAGAGAAGATCTAACAGAATTAACTCCTTAATCATCAATGGGGAGTTAACGTCTGATAGAACTATTATCTCCAACGGAATTGTCAATTTTTTTGCGGACCTTTACAAAGACGACGACAAATGTAAGCCCTGCATCAAAGGTTTAACCTTCTTCAAGCTCGAACGGGATGAGAAAGAAGCGCTCGAGGCACCCTTCACTCTGGAGGAAATTGAAGCGGGAGGAAAAGGCCTACCGAGCAGCTTGGCACTCTCTCAAGGATGACAGGGTCAGCCTATTTGAAGACTTCCATCAACACGGCCTGCAGCATAAGAGCATTGGTGCTTCAATCATTGCACTGATACCTAAGAAGGATGGGGTAGAGGAAATCAGCGGATTTCGGCCAATCAGCTTAGTGTCGAGCCTGTACAAGATCATAGCACGGGTGCTGGCAGCCAGATTGAGGAGGGTGATTGATTCTGTAATCAGCCTCCAACAAAACGCGTTTGTCCCGAAACGCCAAATATTGGACTCCTCAATGATGATACACGAAGCCATACATAGCTTCAAGAAGGAAGGACAGCCCAGGTTCGTGCTAAAATTGGATTTGGAGAAAGCCTTCGACCGCATAAATTGGAACTATTTGGATTTGATCAAGGCAGCAATGAACTTTGGTGAACGATGGAGAAAATGGATGAGATCTTGTATCAGCTCAGCGCAATTCTGAGTGGCTATCAATGGGGGGCTTTTTGGGTATTTCCGCAGCTCCAAAGGTATCAGACAAGGCGACCCACTTTCGCCACTCCTATTCAATATAGTTGCCGAAGGGACAGCAGCCTTTTTTGAACAATTATGCACCATGGGATGGCTTAATAGCCCGCTTCCAAGCAATGAAGTCCCCATTGTCCAATTTGCGGATGACACGGTGGTATTCTGTGAAGGAAATTTAGAGCAAGTAAAGCGATTGAAGGCAGCAATCTCTCTATTGGAATTCACAGCCGGTCAGAAAGTGAATTGGGCCAAGACCAAGGTGTATGGCATCGGCATGGAGACCAGTCTACTGGAATCAGCAGCGACGATTCTGGAATGTGGGATTGGTTCTTTGCCCCCCTCTCATCTGGGACTGCCCCTATTTGATGGTCGTATCAATGCGAGACTATGGGATTCCACACTGGAGAGGCTACGCAACACTCTCAACCTGGAAGGGGATCCACCTCTCCAAAGCTGGCAGGTTAGTCATTCTAAAATCATGCCTAATGGGGATTCCCACATTCCTCGTCTCCTTGCACTGTCCGGCCTCGGTCGCAGCCGAGATGGAGTCCATTATGAAGAAATTCCTTTGGCGGGGAGCCCGAGAAGAATTCAAGATACATCTGATTCGGTGGGAGATCGTTTGTCAATCCAAGGCAGGAGGAGGGTTGGGCGTACGCTCTATACGTGCCTTCAACCGATCGCTGCTGCTCAAATGGTGCTGGAGGTTGAATTCAAACAGCAACATACCATGGATGAAATTGGTCAGGGCAAAATTAGGGGCAGCTGAGGATGACTGGATTCTAGGGGATCATCCAACCCGAAACTTGTCACCGATTTGGAGGAAGTTGTACAAATTAGCACACTTCTTTGGTCAGCACACCAAGTTGATGCCGGAAATGGACGGCGACGGAGTTTTGGGCGAGGACCCGACTAGGCAACTCTCCTCCTGTGCCCGCCAGCTTCCCAAACCCGCTCGCACTAACCAGGAATAAATATGTGAAGTTGGCGTATGTTGCAAGGGGGGCAATCGGGCCTCAAGTTGATTGGTCTCTCCTATTCAAAAGAGCTCTCGAGATCAAGAGGCTATTGAACTTCGTCAATGCGGATAAAGCGATCACCGGCTTCTATATATGTACAAGCTACGAGGATAAGGCGATATGGCTTCCCTCAGGTTGAAGGAGAATTCACGGTGAATTCTGCCTACAAGTTGGAGTGCAGGGATGAAAGAACACATCATGTCGGCCAAGACTTGGAAGTCCAAAGGTATGCCCAAAGCAAAAAAAAATTTCTTTGGACAGCCTTACACAACAAAAAATCCTATCAAGAGACAACCTAGTCCATGAGAGGAATGTCACCGCCTTCTCTCAACCGCCCATTGTGTAATGAGGAAGTCGAGTCTGAGAGCACATTTTGCTACACCGCACTTTCACCGGAAGGTATGGGCCGCATTCCTTCAACTATTTGAAGTTGACTTTTGTATGCCAGCAAGTTTACACCGCCGTTGGGTACAATGGAGAAATAAAGCAAAGAAAGAGAAAAGGTAAAATCATGGCGTAAGTCCAGGCCTCAATAATTCCATGGAGGATTTGGGAAGAAAGAAATGCAAGTGTTCCAAAGAAAACAAATGGGTGGGCATGTGGTAGCCACACTAGCAATTAACAAAACCGTGGAATGGCTGAGTTCTTTGAAGGAATTTATGGATAATGAAGGGAGAAATCTTAAGAAGAAGTTGGAACCCCGATTGCACCCACGTAACACTCATCGCCAAATAAGGCAGCCCACACAATGGACCCCCAACACCGGGCAGCATCAAGCTCAATACCGACGGCTCCTCACTTGGGAACCCCGCCCCGCCAGCTTTGAGGGGCTATTCAGGGGACCATAACGGTAACACCCTCATTATCGCTTTGTGGTCCGGCCGGGGATTAGGGACTCCACAGGCCGGGAAGTGGCAGCGGTGCTTGAAGGGCTGAGGTTGTACAAGGAAAGATTTATGAACCGTTAGAAGTAGAAGGCGATTCAAAGAATGTCATCGGTTGGTGTCGAAGAATGGAAAGACCCACCCCGAGACTCCTACACTTCTTTAGAGAAATTTGGAACTTAGGCGTTGATGTACTTAGGTGGAATCATGTGATTAGAACTGCTAATCAGGATGCTGATAGATTGGCAAAAGAGGGAATCTCACAAACCACTATGGCAGTGACGATTCCTTCTTAACATTAAGATGAGAAGTACATTGTACTCATGAAATGTAATGTTTTGCCTCGGCAATTTATGAAATACAATACAACTTCCTCAAAAAAAAAGGAGAGCACTAGCCTACGTGCAGTACCAGCCCCCTTTGTGCCAAAGAAGGATGGGTCTTGGAGAATGTGTATTGATAGTCGTGTCGTGAACAAGATAACGGTGAGGTATAGTTTCCCTATCCCTCGTCTAGATGATATGCTGAACAGTTTAGCAGGTTCGGTCGTATTCTCTAAAATTGATTTGAGGAGTGGCAACCACCAAATTTGGATTAGGGCTGGAGACGAATGGAAGACTGCTTTTAAGACCAGGGAGGGTCTTTATGAGTGGTTAGTTATGCCCTTTGGCCTCTCCAATGCACCTAGCACTTTCATGCGACTCATGAATGAGACACTTCGCCCCTTCATTGGGTCTTGTGTCGTGGCGTACTTTGATGATATCCTTGTGTAAAGTAAGGATGTTCCTAGCCACTTGAAACATTTGCGGAGCGTATTGATGAAGCTACGTGAAGAGAAGTTGTTTGGTAACACAACTAAATGTTCTTTCTTTGTCCAAAAAGTCATCTTCCTTGGATATGTTGTCTCTAGTGCATGATTAGCACCAGATGAAGATAAGATTAAGGCCATTCGAGATTGGCCGCCCCCTAGCACCATCTTTCAAGTCTGGAGTTTTCATGGTCTCGCCAATTTTTATAGAAGGTTTATTCGAAACTTCAGTGCTATTATGGCACCAATTACTGACCTATTGAAACAGAGTGAGTTTACTTGGACCACTGAAGCTGATCGTGCCTTCCAATTAATTAAGGGGTTGCTCACCAATGCCCCTTGCTTGGCCCTACCTGATTTTGGTAAACTATTTGAGGTAGAGTGTGATGCTTCCTAAACAGGAGTAGGGGCCGTCCTAAGCCAAGAGAAGAGACCCGTTTCTTTCTACAGTGAGAAGTTATCTGGAGCTCCTGCTAGGTATTCTACCTATGATGTTGAGTTGTATGCGGTTGTGAGAGCTCTACAATTCTGGCGACATTATTTGCTACATAAAGAGTTTGTGCTTTATTCTAACTATGAAGCTCTCAAATATATACATGGCCAACACAAGTTGAGTTCACGACATGCTAAGTGGATTTCTTCTTTACAAGAATTCATTTTTACACTGCATCACAAGTCTGGCACCAACAAAAAAGTCGTTGATGCCCTAAGTCGAAGATATGTCATGTTAACTGCCATGAAAGTGGAAGTTTTAGGATTTGATACTCTCAAGGAAGTGCAACGGATTCATCCTACTTTCAGCCCTATATTTATGGCGTTGGAAGTTGGTGAAGAGAAGCCTCCCTACTCTATACATGATGGTTTTCTATTTTAATGGTGTGTGCTTATGTCTACCTGCTAGATCCATGCGTATGTTGGTGATGACAGAAGCACATAACAGTGGACACTTTGGCATTGACAAGACTCTAGCTCTTATTCGAGATAGATTCTTCTGGCCGTCTATTAATAGAGATGTCTCCTATTTTGTGAAGCGGTGTAACATATGCCAACGGGGTAAAGGGGTTGCTTCTAATGCCGGCCTTTACACTCCTCTACCTATACCTACGACACCTTGGGTGGACATTTCAATGGATTTTGTGGTGGGCTTACTTAGATACTTGCATGGATGGGATTCTATATTTGTTGTAGTCGACCGATTTAGCAAGATGGCTCACTTTATTCCTTGTAAAGTATCTTTTGATGCAGCAAAGGTGGCAGATATCTTCTTCAAAGAAGTGGTGCGATACCATGGACTTCCTAGTTCTATTACGTCTGATAGAGATACAAAATTTATGAGTATATTTTGGAAGAACTTGTGGACGTGAATGGGTACCACTTTGAAGTTTAGTAGCCCTTATCACCCACAGACTGATGGACAAACAGAAGTGGTGAATCGATCCCTTGGGAATATGCTTCGCACTCAAGTAAAAAACTTTGGGCTTGGGGTTCTTACTTGCCAAAAATTGAGTTTGAATTCAATTGCTCTAAGAATCGAAGCACAAGATTTTCTCTTTTTGAAGTGGTGTTTGGAGCTAATCCTCGGGGTCCATTACAACTTGTTACTTTGCCGACAATTTCTTATTTGCCCGATACTGTTGAAAAATAGATTGACAGGTTGATGACTGTTCATGAACAGGTGGTTGCTAACTTAAATGAAGCTTATAACAAATACAAGGCCTATGCTGATCGCCACAGACGAGAGGCTTCTTTTGAAGTGGGTGACCTGGTAAGGGTTTATCTTTCCAAAACTCGTTACCCTCAAGGCGAGTACAACAAATTGAAGCCTAAGAATATTGGACCATGTGCTATATTGGAAAAGTTTGGGACCAACGCTTATAAAGTTCAACTACCGGATGGATGGAACATTCATGACACCAATGTGTCTTATTTGCAACCTTACTTTGAAGAGTTTGAAGATGCGAACTCGAGGTCGAGTCCTTATGAAGAAGAGGGGACTGATGCAATAGCATCCCCTACATCATCCCCATCTAGGATTAATGTGGATGAAACGGTTGATCGATTTGAGAAGACTTATGAGAGGAAAAAGAAGAGAAATTAAAGCCTTTTAGTGCTGGTAATTTTATGTTATTTTATTTTAATGAGCTATTAGTGGGGTTTTTATTTTCTAGAAAAGCCACACATGTACCACTTCACACCACACCACACACTTGGAGTTAGTGGACATGTTGAACTCTGCTATTTTTAAATTCTTGGAATTTTTCTTGTATTAGGAGTTATAGAACTCTTTATTTTTAGACAAGTGTTACTTTAAGCATGTAAAGAGGAGGATCAGCAGCCTATAAATACAATGTAATTTGCCCTTGTTTGGCATCACTCCTATTGAATGAAAGCTATTATTTTCCTCTTACTTTAGAGTCGTTATCCTTTGTTTGCTTGTCTTCTTTTATTACTTTTTGGCTGGTTTGTGTGAGGTATTAGATCCCCTTCTAAATACCCCATTCACTAGCAAGTAGGTTTTGGATTAACATCCTACCTTGCCACCACTTTGAAGAGGCTCACGCCACCCTCTTCTTGGTGTAGGCTTGATCCGGTCCCCTCCGAGTTCAGCCTTCTTTGTTCTAAATCTTATCTTGTGTTAACCGGTGCATTAACCAACCAATCACATTACGTGAATCCCCTTCAACCACTAGAGCCCTAGTGAAATGAGAGCAGAAGCATCGAAGAACTTGTAGAACATCGTGAACCTCAGCTGAAGTGGAATCATCAGTCCCCAATGGTCCAGCAAATGACAGAAGTATCTCACCCTCGACATTCCTAAAGATTCCCCCATAGCTTGTTGGTCCTGGATTGCCACAAGATAGCCCATCAAAATTAAACTTGATCGCCCCAAATGGTGGAGGGATCCAAGACATTGAAATGATAAGGGGACATGTAGGAGTAGAGGCAACAACCATCCATGTTGATCGAGATGACATAATATCACTTTCATTCAACTTGCCCTGCACTACTAGCCATTGTATGACATGGTTCTGAGCTAAAGAAACAACCCCATCTCACTGTGTAGCCTTATCTTGGAAGATCCTCTTGTTCGCAATCAGGGAATTCCATAGCAATTTGCCCCTAAGTGATAAGTGAGCAAGCAAAGAGCTGATAAGAACGTCGAAGGAGACCAGGACCTCCCCATAGTCAACCAAACGGACTCATGAACAATGTCCATATCCTCTTTATACTCACGCAAGAGCAATAGATTAGGGGTGGCAACGGATCCGGAATTTATCTGGATCCGATCCATTCCGTATCCATTATTCTGATCCGGATTTTCAGATCCGTCAGATCTTTTCTAGATATCCGGATCCGAAATAAGAGCCTTTGGAACCAGAATCGGAATAAAGATATCCAGATCTGGATACTCTTTAATAACTTCTCTAAAAAAACCCTCCTTGTCCCCTGACCTAAAGATTACGATAAAACCATTTCACTTTCCTTAAAAAAGCTTCCTCGTCCCCCGACCTTAAAACCCAAAACCACTAATCGGCAACAGAATCTTCACTTTTTCTTTTTTTTTGAGGAAATTGTTGTTGTATTACTTTGGAAAGATGATTACATTGATAAGTATTTCATAACAATTACATATTCAATTCCTCACACTTAAGCTCAATTGCTACACTCCTTCTTTAGCTAGTTCATCGGCGCTTGAGTTGGCCGATCTCGGGACCCTGTTCCAGCTGAGTACCATTGTACTATTCTCCCAGATTTCCCGGAATTGCAAGATGAATCTTCACTTTTTCTTAAAATCCCTTCTTCTCCCCCAACCCTAAAACCCCAAATCAACAACTCCCCTTTGCCTCTTCCTCTTCCGACTTTCTTCTCTTTCTTCTTCTACCCTCCCAACTTCTGATTTCAAGGATTGTGGCTTGCCGGATCGTCGTCGACATCACCGTTCACCCTACTTCGGATCTCTCTTTACTATTCTATTGCGGCTTCGGAAGCTTTGCAATTAGCATCTCTCTTTTTAGCAGCTCGAATCTTTGAAACCTGTAAGTTCAATCCCCATAGGTTGATTTGTTTTCTTATCTTTTATTCACCATACTTGACCAGACAAACAAAAGTCCAAAACTTTTGAGATCATTCGTTCTTTTTAACTGCCTTCTTTTTTATTTTATTTCTTTTTATGTTACCTGTAATCGTACCATTTAGTTTTTATTTTTATAATCTTTTTTTTATTTTCTACGTTCACAGATCCGGCAATCCGAAACTGAAATAAGTCTAATCCGAATATCCGAATCTGAAGTTGTGTCGGATTTGGATCCGAATCATACCTGATGGATCCATAACCGGATTCACTGGATCCGAACCATTCCGAATCCGTTTACAGGCCTACAATAGATGATTTGTCGTCTCCAAACGACTACTGCACAATGCGCAATCTTGGGACAGAAGTGATTGCCCCTTCCTTACGAAGACATCTCTAGTGAGAATTCTTCTATGCACAGCACTGCAAATAAAGACCTTGGGAATGGTGATAGGGACCAAGCAAAGCGGCTAGGATGATGGGCATGAGACTAATGGATTAAAGCACTATAGTTGGAGGTTAATGAAAAATCTCCATCTGTGGACATAGACAAAAAAAGTGTATCTGGCCTCTATCATTTTCTGAAAAACTGCCATGTAGCACATCCAAAGAGCTCAAAGTTATAGCCTCCTCGTCTCGCAATTCTCTTCTAAATATTGTACTCCAATCCATGCAATAGGGTTGATTGTCGCAAGAACATTTCTCACTAAAGCCTCAAGGAACCGTGCCACACAATATAAGGAAGAATGACTTACACGTAATGAACCGTGCACTAACTAAACTAGATTTGATCACTGTAATGATAAATTGATCCAGTTCTATATAAACTTCTCCCTTTTTTTAAGCTCCTCTGTGCAAACACATTATGGTAATTTTCAACATCTAAATCTATGTGTCGATACAATATGAATTCAACATCCATTGGCTCCTAAAAGCTGAAGCAAAAAAAGTGCAACCAATCAGTTTATTGCTAGAAGATTTCAAGTCAAAACATGGCAGTGAACACTTGAAGCCAAAATACAAATGGCTGCAGATGAGGTCAGCAGTGGTCCACTAAAGAAACTTTTATAGAAAAATCTAGGAGACTCCAAAGTCTACATACCCCAAAAAATATAAATACAAAACTAATTGATATTTCTCAAAGAAAGAAAGGAACACATGCTGTTCAAAAAATTTTACACCCATTAGGACTTTAAATGTAACACCGAGCAGTAAAAAAATTTTCATGACAACATGAAGGCTGTGAAATTACATTTGAGATAAGCTGAAGGAATGTCTCTATAAATAATTAGATTGAGGAACTCCCATACTTTCCAAAAACTCGGTACAGCATATGAAAGATCCATTCACAGACAAAGATGTCAATTCCAAAACCTCGGCATGGCATATCAATGATCCATGCACAGACAATGATGACAATTGCCAATCCATGTGTTAGTAACAATTTTTTGTCTTGTTTCCTCTCTCATTTCCTATGATTACCCTGAACAATGAGACTCCAACTTCACATTTAATAGAGAGTCTATCACTCAATCACAATACGTATTTTTATGAGAAGTTATAAACTCTACAGCACTGAAAACATTTTTTGGTGGGTTTCTACAGAAGTTCACATCAAACTAAGGTGCAGGACTATCCATCCATAATACATGTAGCTAAGTGATTTTTAGGACAATAAGAGAAAGAAAACCATTTAGACATTCTCAAGAACGAGAAGAACTAACAAGTGGACTACTTGTTACTGATAACCACACCAACCCTGTGAACTATGAGCCATTAACCAATGGGTAATATTCTTAATATGTTCGATGAATGAAAATACTGAACATTTTTGCATGTAAACATCCTTCATCGTAATAGGTTGATATGAAGAATCAACTTGGGGAACTTGGGTAGTAGCTCAGTGGTCCCATAAGGATTTATACTGTGGGAGGTCTTAGGTTCGAATCCTCACAGCTCCTATTCGCCATTTCAAAAAAATATATGAAGAATCAACTTTGCTGTTGGATGGCCAGAATTTAGAAATATGAGAAAGCCAAAACAACTTAAAAAGAATAAGACCAGAATTTACCCAATTTCAGACAAGTGTGATGCATGTTTCAACCAATGGCTTGTCCATCCTGCTCAAGAAAAAAATTGATATAAGTGTATACATCATGAAGAGTTCAATTTTTAAAATATTATAAATTATTATTTTGTTTTCAAAAAGCTTTTATTAATCATTCAATGATCAGGTTGAATGGTTTATTGGCTTTTTGGGCAAATAGACTGAACCATCTTTGTTGAAAATCATAATTTAACATTATAGATACTCATATCTAAGTTATGGACATCCAAGTACACCTCTATGCCACATCTTCCACAATTGCACGAAGCTATAAAATATGCACTCAATTTTAAGTCATTGGCTCATACATGAGAAAACCAAAAAAAGGATGTTGCCAGTCTCACTAATAGAACATGGAAATCTGTTTATCCCATCTGAAGCCTGATCTTGTGTCCTTCCACTTTCATATGAACATCACATCAAATCAATGTCTACCATCATTCCAAAAGAAAAAAATGTTACAATCCGTGTTCCATTGTTTCTTACTGTATTAGCTAACCTGACACTTTATTACAGAAGAAGAATCAGAAGTTAGGAAAAGCCATAGATAACACATTATTTTTTGAGGAGGTAAATGGCAGACAGATTATGACATAATAACCTCATGGCAACGGAATCAACCTTAATTGTTTGCTTTTAAGTTGTTTCAGATCAAAAGCTCAGAAAAGCAGACCTAGACAAAGGTAAGGCTTGAACACGAGAACTCACATTAATGACACAACAGTACCTCAAGTTATTTGTTGATAAAAACGAAAGACACTGTTAGCAGAAGTAAAGCACTTCAACATTTCTATTTCGATGGTTGCAGTCATGCTTGTATTCAGGAAAGAAGTATGGAATACAGTGAAGTGCACTTGTATAATGAGAACTACAGAAATTTCAAAGAATATCAGAGTAACTAACAACTAATCCATTTGAGTTCCACAAATAGTTTAGAAAATATGACAAGTAGTGTACTTCATTATTTTCTAGACAAATTCCTTCCCAAGTGATTTTAGGTGGTTGGATTGTTTAGAGTTCTACTTCTTAATAGCTTCGTAAGTAGTAATTATTGAGGACTAGCAAAAAAAAATACTTTCTCAAAAATTCTAGTTTTTCTAACTTCACTAGCATACCCAATTGTTTCTAGAAGTAATGATCTGGGGACAAGGACAAGATAAAAGAAGCAGTAACATCTTCAATGTCCAAACCACCAAGAGATGAAGCTATACCCGATTGTTACCACCAATAATGATCTGAGGACAAGGACAAGATAAAAGAAGCACTAACATCTTCAGTGTCCATACCACCAAGAGATGAAGCTGTGTACCAGATCAAGAGGAGGGAAAAACAAGAGAAACTAGGTACTAATTGACCAGGTGAAGGTGAAGGTGAAGTGGGGGGTCAATATTTCTATGTTCTCTGGGTGTTAATGGTCATCAAAAGCCAGCATATATATGGTGCAACCAACATCAAGAAAGAAAATGCTAAGATAATATTATAATTCTAATTTTTATAAGCATGCACTTCTTTTACGGCAAGTGTTCCAAATCATGATTATGGCTATTATAAAAACCACTTCTTCTTTACAAGCTTAATCACTGTTTGGACATGAATGATCCACATAAGAGGTTAGAAAGTCCACCAAGTCCTTTTGAAATTGAAATGCTAGGTAAAATAGAATCTAGATGGATCCCACTCTAATAAACGAAGAATCAAGATTTGTTTTAACACCAACCATGTCCTGAACATGATCACTATAAGAATGTTATCAGTCTGAAGAAAGATACAAATGAGTATGGAATACATATAACTATCACTGTGTTGCCATCTTGCAACCCATTCATGTCAGCCTCAAGTCCAAGTTTTTCATGGAACTAACTTTCAAGGAAGTTTAAGTATTCTAAAAACATCAAGAAAAATGCAAATTTTCCAGAATCCATCTCGAAGTCTGCAGGTATTTCATGAGGGCCTTCTAATAAAGATTAATTGCCACAGAATGCGCAGAATGAAAAGTAAACATCCTGTGGCAATCACCACCCTTTATGGCTGCCATCGACAGGCAACTACCCCTCACCTATTTCATGGGCTGCTTTCGAAATACACAATGAAACCCTCACTTCCAAAAAATCAAACTATACTAAAATTTAGGAATTTGAATTCTCCGTATGCAGAAACAAAACAAGAGAAAAGCTGACATTCTAAAGTCTATGATTTTATGTGATTTTTAACATCACAAATCTCTGTCCTATCCATTAATATTAAACTCAATTCATCTGAAGTAGAATCAGCTTTATAAACCAGTTCAAAGGAGTGATATCTGTGTGTTTTCGTAATGTCATTAACGAGTAAAAAAGCATAGAATATATATAAGGGAAAAACGTCACTGAGGAAGCGACGACAAGAAAATACCAAAAAAAAAGAAAGAAGAATGACTATTCACATCGTCAGATGTCACAAGAAACAAAAGATGTGAAATTTGACTGGAAACAATGAACAGCAAGATGAAAATACTGCGACTGACAACTTTCACCTCCTGAAAACATGCTATAGAAAAGAAAACCAGACAAAATTTTCCGTGTCGAAGCAGAAGATGAATGAAAGTCCACCACTTTTACCTGGAAAGTAGAAGGCATAAAGCCGTATGATCCTCCTACTGTATCCGTCTGGCCCTAAGGTTCCTTGAAATGCTTCAGAATACCTAATGAAGGAAGAAAATACGATTACGAAACCAGTCGGTCGATCGCTACTGATATAAACGATCACCAAAGAAAAATATTCACATAAATATATATTTTCGTACACCAAATAAATAGAAGAAAAAAGAGGGAAAAGAAAAAAAGAATATATATATTATATATATAATACTAATACACTAAAATAACATCAAAGTTCAAAACAAAAAAATCAGATTTAAAAAATACAGTCATCGAAAATTAATGTTGAGCAAATTGAAAGTATGGACCAAATTAAGTAAGCTGTCACTAAGACGACTAAAAGAACACGTCAAAAAAATTAATACCAAAAATGATGAGACGAAGTATAGAAACTAATAATTTCCTGCGTTCAAGCGCTAAGAGTTCTCACACCGTACAAACTCGGAAAGAAACAACAAAGTCGACAATCCGAAAGCGGAAAAACCGTCAAGGTAAATTAAGGCAAGAGTAAGCACCAGAGATGTTGCCGAGGAAATGACCGATAAGACTGTAAATGAGAAATCCTCTTCGTGTTGTTGGATGCGAAAACTACTAATATAAACGCAGAAAACAAACGAAGAGACGCTGATACGGGGGAGGCAAAGGAGAGAAACTATGAAATCGGAAGCGAAGAAGAAGAGCAGATCTGATTTCGATTACCGTAATCCGGAAGAGAGGAGAGCATTTGCGTACGGATCAGCCCGGGGAACGCAGCTGGGCAGCAGCAGATGAGGGCATGGAAAAAATATAGCAGGCGAAGAAGGAGAGTGAAGGGATTGGCGAGGAGAATTTATTCTCATAAAATATTAGTAAGAGGAGGACAGATGCCCCCACTTGATCTTCCACGTCATTCGGCTTTTTAGGTTTTCGGAATTCGTTGCGGAACAAGGGCAAGGAAAGGACTCCCCGTCTCCTTTTACGCTTTTTCTGGGGGCCAGCTCTCGTATTGTACTCGTTTATTCGTTTTTTAACCTGTCCAAGCGGCTCAGATCAGATGGCTGGCTCAAGGCCGGGTCAAGGCCGACTCCGAGTCTCCGACAGCTCTCTCCGTCTTCCGATGCCCAAACTCGGATGTGTTCTCTTTAAACTCCGGTGATTAACCTGGTGACACGCGGCCCGTCATGAATTTGGGGAAACTTTGTTTTCTTCTATTTGTGTCGTAGCGAGGTGTTCTTATTAATAAGCCTTACTACGTATCATTCATATTAAATTCCGACTACAACTTATATATCGAGCGAATCCGGTTCAATCTTAGCCTCGGCCCCCCAAAATAACGGCAAATTTGCCGGACGGACCCAATCAACCTATCTCCATCTCACCTCATCGCCCATATATTTATTTATAGATAAATTTATTACAATATTTTCATTTGTTTTGAAGGAGCTATGTGATTTTAGAAATACTTGTGTACGGAGCTTGACTGGTTCAGGCTGTGGCCTGTGGAGCCGGGCAGGGTCTGGCAAACCGGAATTAAACCACGTAACGAAGCACGGGTGACGGGGCGACGGAGTGGTCCTCTATCACCCCGAAAGCGGCAGCGGGCAGGAAGTAAGTAAAACTCGGAGTCTCGGCTACGATTGCGACGGCGCAAAGCCGGCAAAAGCCGAGGGATCGAGCGAGCCGGAGCAGGAGCCGGAACCGGGGAGCTGGGCGGGAGCCTCGTCGCTCGGCTGTCGTACTGAAGGAAACCGACGAACAAAAAATCTAGGTGCGACCGCCACCTGTCCACCTCCGCCTAAAATGCTCGTGTGTTAAATATACCAGGGGCACATGCGCCTTTTGTTCGATTGCACCATTTTTTCTTTTCTTTTATGCGCGAAGGGGAATGCTACACGTAGTTCATGTCTCCACCTCACAACATGGTCGGACAACTGTCTCCCTAATTCACCTACTTATACTCGGGATTCAATAGAAAGTAGTGAAATGCTTTCATAACATTTGGGGGATGGGAATATAATTCAACATGGTGAAAAAATAAGGTAATTAAGAAACTAATTAATTAGAACAGATAATAATTAATTATACTTTCTTTATCTCCTTTTATTATTGTATGCACCAAAATGTGCACGGCCCAAATTCAACACGTCCAAGAGTCCAACGATCCAACAAACAAGGTTCGTGGACAGGCCTCGACGATTATCAGATTTGCCCGACGCAGCCCATCGTCGGACTCATCCGTCTCGCCGCATCATCGACACAGTGAGTCATCTTACAGCCATCAACGACTTCGGTGAGTCATCGCCACGCGTCGATGAGTCGAAGATACTGATCACCTACCTCAAACGTGGAGATAAAACCCGGAAAAGGGCCACGATCCTCATTCAAGGGATCTCAACAGGGGAGTTCCCGGTCTCCCTCATTCCCTCTCCTCATCTCAACTTCTGGCCGGCCGAAAAGGGATCGTGATCCCCTTTCCCAAGCAAAATCCCTCAACCACCACACAGACAGGCTACAAAAGGCCAGAGGCTCCCTGTTGCAGAGGTTGGAAAAACTTTCATCTCTACGGTTGGAGAAATTAACCTCAAAAGACCTCTCGACGAGTGAAAAAAATTTTCTCTCCTTCTCCCAAACCGAAGGACACAAATTCCTTCCCGGAGGAGAAGCTCTCACGCACAGAGGTTGGAAAAAATCAAATTCGAGAGCTCTTGCTGAGAAAATACTTCACACACAAAAGTTCTTTCTCTCGAACGGAGGTCTGAAAATCCCTTCACCGAGAAGAAACTCCACGCACAGAAGCTCTCTCAAACCAGAGAAGTTCAGCAACTTCAAAGCGGTCGTCGTCCAACAGTTCAACCGGAGCGACTCTACACGCTCGGTGGGCAACGCCACAAGTCGAAACACACGAACACAAATACTTCCGTCCGAATCCACCAAAGCCACACCGGATCGTGCACACTTTCGTTCCCGAAACTCAAACTTTGACGTTCGCCGCCGTAGTTTTAAACTTCGACAATTCACACGAAGATCGAATCGAGAAAAGCCTAGAAGAGTGAACTTCGCATTCCTTGATACAAAACACACCCAGTAACACAAATTTATAAAGTAATCGACATATTCTCTCGTTCGCCTCTTCAAGCGTCGACGGATTTTTCTATTGAAACAATTATGTTCTTATTTTTAATTAGATTGAAATTCAAAAATACCCAAATGCTCTAGAGGTATATATATATATATATATATATATATATATATATATATATATATATATATATATATATATATATATATTGTTTCTTGCAATATGGATATATAACACCAAATTAATGTGGACATTTAATTTATTGTTTGTAGATAAGTACTAATTATATAATCTTAAGGAAAATTACTTGTGGGCTGGTGAGGTACTTGGTATGATATAAATTAACTTGCTACGTACACTCTTTCAATCCTCTCTCTTATCTTTCTTCTTCTCTCTTAATTTCCCCCGGTCTACAAGTTAATTTATAGTCAAATTAACTACAAATTAACTCAACCGGGTCGTCAATCGGTTTTCTTTCCAGCCGGACCGGTCCGGGTCTTATAACAAAGATCTAAAGATCTTTCAAACATTTCTTAATATTATTTTGGGTACGTAATGTCATAATTATGTAAGCCAATTGTTTAATAATAATCAATTAGTATATATATTATTACATCTACTTCAGAAATTTAAAATGAATAAAAATGTACTTACTGGGGCAGTGGGGTACGTTTTTATTAAAAAATAAACGCATCGTCAGCTTGTCCGAGCTAGGTCTCCTTTAAATCAAAATTTCAAAACCACCTCTCCTACCTCTGCAAACTCATACCAACCTTATTCAGGTCATTAATGAATACATCGGATCTGAATCTCGGTCCAGCAAACACAGCAATATTATTACACTTCATCCTCAAAATTCGAGTTCCCCAAACGCTAGCTGCATGCATACTCCAATGCTCCATCCGCCTAACTGATGTTGAGTTCCAACCTTCTGGCTCTTCCGCAGTTGGCTCCTTCATACATTCCTTTTCGTTTTTTTATCTCGATCGACATGCATGAATCCAATACTCTTAAGACACGACCTCGTCTGCTGGGGGAATGTGGAACAGATCGATCCACTGAATGTGGCAGATGGAAACGTGGAGCCCGGAGAGGTCGACATATCGCAGGCGCGTTAAGGAATTAAAAGCTCCAAGGTGGGTGCAATGGCGGTTTTGCCGACATCTAGTTTGGAATTCGGAACAGTGGAAGCGTCCGACAGTGGGCGTACTAGGTGGCATCTGGGTGCGGTCATATTTACTGACTTCAGTTCTGCTATGTAGCTGCCGCTTCCCAGACAAACGAAAATACTATAAAGTATGGAAAATATCTGGGTGCTGCATCCAATCGTTCTCAAGGCGTTGGTTGTTTCCCGAGACGAAGAATATAAAAAAGGGCGAAGGATATCATGCACAGTAGTTGTTGCCTTTTGTTTTTTGTTTTTTGTTTTTTTTTTTTTTTTAGAGGAAGATGATAAGGAACACGGACACTAGATACGTGGTTGACTCGCGTTTCAGAATTCGGGGCCTCTCTCGTCTCGGCGGGCACCGGTGTAAGACTTTATTCTAGAATCAATCACCACGCCCAGAAAAGAGGAACGAATCCTCGGGTTTGATAAATCTCACATCCACGGCCGACGATACGAACTCGGTACGAAATAATGTAAAAAAATTGGATATTTTCGGCTTTTCTGCTCCCGCGGAATCTCTGTACGAAATAATATAAAGAAATGGGAGATTTTTTTTTCGGGCGCCAGCGTGGCAGAAGATATTTTCCCTCGGGAAGAAGGAAGGGGGGGCAGAGTGATCTAAAGACGAAAAATGATTCAATGTCCTTTACCGCTTTACGGGGTGGGTCGATCGCTTTAATTTCTAGAATTATTCTTGATTTCTTCTGCTCGAGAATCACGTCTCTGATCTTTTTTTTCTCTCTCTCTCTCTCTCTCTCTCTCGTAGCCAAGATAGACAGACAGGAGTCGCTGTCACGGAGTCGCAGAGGGGCTCGCGTTGCTCTCGAGTAAAGCTTCGTTATTGGTCTCGTCTTTACCTGCAAAACGGTAGCTTTCCAAGTCCTAAAGAGAAAGAAGCCTCCACGTAGCCATCTCCACGGTTTGATTACGGCACTGCATGCATGAATCGTCAGGTAAAAATGATATGGATACATACTTTGGGAGACGATCGAGTTTGTTGCATGATTCGATCGGCAGATTGTTCCCTTATGTTGTTGCATCATCCTCACTTCAAACTTCTTGTTCTACAGTGGTTCTAGCTAGTTCTACCCTACAGGCCACAAAGACAACGAGTTAGGTTTACCTGTTTTTTTCCCTCTTTTCCTGTGACATGAAAGCTAAGTTAGTTATACACGAGATGCATTGCACTTGCCTGCATTCATGACTAGATATATATAAACCCAAGTGTTCAAACTTTATAATTGTTTGCCCTTTTGAACATGACTAAGACCCCCTTTGGCATAGCTCTGTGGAGGCTAAAAGTTATTATAATAAAAAAATATTGTTTAGGTAATTAACCTCCTTTCAGTCAGATAAATCTCTGGAGTTTTCACATCTTAATTTCAAAGAGCTCCAAATTGAAGCTTTTAAAAAAAAGACTCTTTCAAAGAGAAATCTGAAAAAACCCTTTAACAAAGAGCGATGCCAAACACTACCTAAAGCTGGCTTGATCAAATTCAGACTTTTACATTGTTATATATATATATGTGTACAACTCTTTCATTGCACTGAGTTATTGAAATCAGGATTCTTTCATCCGGGGAATAGTGGAGTACCAAAATTCCATGCCGACATGAGTAAATTATTTACTCGGTTGATTAGGAGCTGAAAAGTGAGAATTGTTCTCTTTCTCTAAAGTGTTGGTTTTGTTCCTATATATGCTATTACCTCTTTTAATGATCACTTAAGTAGAGGATTTGACATTCAAAAGGGTCTTGCCCATAATGGAAAGAAAAAGCTTATAGTGGTATGTTGCTGTGAATGATTTCGAATTTGATGTCGGCATGCCAATCCTGGCTCCGGGCAGTAATTTAAATAGTTAGAAGATTGTGTTTATAATAAGGTGTCTTGAGCAGTGTTTTGAATATAAATAAGTATAAATAATGTCTCCAATATTTTGAAAAGCAAGTTGCAAACTGCTTTTCTGTAAAACCAACCAGAGGAGAGAGAGAGAGAGAGAGAGAGAGAGAGAGAGAGAGAGAGAGAGAGAGAGAGAGAGAGAGAGAGAGAGAGAGAGATAGAGATAGAGATATATATATTTATATATATATATAATATAGAGATATATATATATAGATATATATATAGAGATAGATATATATATATATATATATATATATATATATATAGATATATAGATATATATATAGAGAGAGAGAGAGAGAGAGAGAGAGAGAGAGATAGAGAGAGAGAGAGAGAGAGAGAGAGAGAGAGAGAGAGAGAGAGAGAGAGAGAGAGAGAGAGAGAGAGAGAGAGAGAGAGAGAGAGAGAGAGAGACCTTTTATAGAATTCCAAAACATAAATTTGATGTACATAATATAAACTATATACAACATGGGAAATTAGTATAAATATCAAAACTTGTAGTGGTTTCAAAGGGCTCAAGAGATTTATATGCTACTTCTTGGATTAAATTTAAATTTCCTTTGCATAAGACTTAAGTTGTTCAAATTAAGTATATATAGTAGAAAACATAAGAGTAGTTGTAACCAAAGCTAGTTAGTTTTAATACTCATTTCATAATTCTTTAGTAAACTCTATTATAAGTCTACATGCCATGCATGTTATTAGAAAAGGAAAAGGTTTAGAGCTTACATGAATGTTCATTAAAGGAAATAAAAATTTCAGCTCAACCCAGGAACTAAGGGGATGATTATGTGCGTTTTCTATATCATAGATATAACAGGAATGCAATTGGACTCATGTCTTAACTTGGTCTACTGAAATCTAGGCCTCGTCACCTTAGTGAAGGTTAACTGCCGAGTTCAGAAACAGACCTAGATCACACTCTAGACCAGACTCTAGGTTCACCCAAATAGTCACATATATAACACCCTATAACATGTTGCAAGTCACTAGTCCAGACAATATTAGAGGCCGGTTTGCAATTTCTTATATCATGAGGAGCCGTTCTTCCTTCCCATCAAGGCATCAAATTAAGGTTTTATGGAAAGGGTGGCTGTTTGTCTGCAACATCCCTTCTCCCCCACTCAGACGGTGGATCTTTAGAGAGTCATATATATGTTGGCCAATGTCACCACTCAGGGTTCGGATCACCTTAGTGCCCCGTGCACCTGTACCTGGAGCTCTGATGTTGTCAACCATATATACTCCGACATGTCACGAGGCTAAAATGCAACTTTGGGGGTTAAAATACTGAAGTTAGAGTTAAAATACTAAATTGGGTATAAAATAGCATAACTATGTAAAAATCACGTGTATGTCACAATTTGATTGGCATCACTAGATAAAAACTTTAATGCCAACAGCAAGCGATTCGAACCCCCAGGAATTTTTACAAGGTCATCATGTGTCAACCTCCTTGGTTGGGATGGGTCCATGTCAATAGTGGCCATTAGCCAACTTGTAGCAAACAATTTTACGTTGATCGTCAATTTTTTTTCCTTTGGCTCCCAACGAGATCACCTGTGACCATAAATCTTCGAGAAGCCTCAATTGTTAACTTTGATTAGGTTTTGATTTCGATAATTAGATGTCATGAGGTCATCCTCACCTATTCCAAACCGAACGCGGGCAGCTTAGGATACCTAGCATTTAACAACTACTACTCGATATTCTCCAAAGGGTGGGTCTTGTCAGCCATTTCATGAACAACCTCATCGATCTCATATGCTGGCCATTGAAGAGATTCTTCAGTATGTAATCGGCATATTTGATGATAGGGTCCTTCGTGCCAGATGTATTCCATTTTGTGGGGTACAATTATTACAAATAATGGTTATGTGAGAGAGGACAAGCATCCAGTTATCTTTTCAGTTTTAGGCCCATGATCTCTTCTTGGTGCCCCAAAGGCTGAGTGCATTGCAATAGTCTATTGTGATACTTACGAAATCTGGTTGCTTCAAATACACCCAAAGATCCATCTCAAGGACAATCATGCTCTAATTTTCATAGATGAAGCAAGCACACGCACAAATTTCACACCATATTAGAGACTTAGTGAAATAGGGCATCGTGCTTCAATTCACAAAACTGAAAAGCAAGTTGTGTATATCTTCACCAATGAAAGTAGACATACTTTTGAACTTCACAAAGATATTGTCTTGCCCGTGTACTTAGCACAACGTGCACTGGCTAGAGTCTTCAGTCCAGGTCAAAGACATAGAAGCCTAAAACAGTGGAATCATGGTTCTTCGTGGAGTTAGAATAAATAGTGTGCTCTCATTTTAGGGAAGTTAGTGGATACCTGTAACCCAACCCAAGTAGTATTCTTTTTAATTAGATGCAGGAGTACTCCCATTCAATTGAAACATACTGTTTCGGCGAAAAACCTCCGGTCCATGGAAAGATGCGACCGATTGATTAATTCGACTAAAAGATAGAAAATTACAATTTGAGTTCTTGAATTTGGGAAATTGTCGATGCGATCTCCCAGCTTTCCTCTGATTCGACCTCCGATGTGGTTGGCAGTGAAGTCACTGTCTTCTGCGGTTCGACGATGAACTTTGAGTCTCCGAGCGAGTGGGCACGAACGACGACGGGTATAGTCGGCCGGACATAAGTATTTGTGTTCCGTGTATTCGGCATATTGATGTCACTGGTGAACGTGTAGAGCTTCTTCGATGGACTGTGTGTGTTCTGACGAACTTGAGAATTGGTGATCGGGCTCGAGAGAGTTTCTGAGTCGAGTAACTTGGAGTGAAAAATCTCTGAATTTCTGTGTGTCCAACTCTTTGGGCGTCCAGTCTCTGGCTATTTGTAGCCAATGTTGGGTTTGTTTGCTCGAGCTAGATCCTACAAAAGAGGATCTCACTTGATTTTTTCTTGTCTCCGTTGGAGTGAGAGAGGAATGGGGGACCTCCATGTTTTTCCTCCCTTAATCCGTAAGAGGGGAAAACTTTCATGTTTCCCTCCCGTGACTGAGGGATTGACCAGACTTGGCCAATCTAAAATTTTCTCATATGGCGTGGCTTGCCTTTTTAGCCAGCTGCCGAGTGGCTTGAGGAGCCAAGGTGACTTTGATTTCGGTTGACTGTCGATTGATTTGAGAAATCGATTTGGCTGGACCTCAGACCCGCGGTGGGCTGTCATAATGAAATTGATGGGTGGACTATTGGAAAGTCCACAATGTACACGAAATAGGATTTTGGATGGTTTATTATGTGGGTCGTTGCATGGACTTGTCGAATTTGGGCCGCGTTGGATTTTGACGTCTACAGATTGCCCCCTTCGAGGTTTACTCGTTAGGAGAACGAGTAAATTTTGAACATGATTTTAAACACACACACAACACACACTTTTCTTCTCCTTTTTTTTTTGGACCCTCTTACTCTTTTAGGGTCGTTTGATTTTTTCTGTGTACGCATTTTCTGTCCTCTTACTCTTTTAGGACAGTGTATATTTTCTGTGCACTAAAATTTTTTGTTTCTTTCTTTCATTCTTTTTCTCCTTCTTTATTTCAGCTCTCTTGCTTTTTTTAGGGCTTGTGTATTTTTTCTTTTCATCTTTTTTTGGCGTATAGGAGTACATATATGACGGTACATATACATATACGGGAATTGTACCTTTGACCGAGATGCCATTGTCGTCGAGCTGAGAACTTTGTAGTGGAAAAGTAGACGCCGACTCTGTCCGAGTTTCGTAGCACGTCGACGCGTCTGAAGCGAGTTGAAGTCGAATGAAAGGTGGGTACCACCTAGGCACATTTGACCTTTTTGACTCGGATTTGGGAGAGACGCCCATGACTTAGGTATTGTGGGCCCACACAACATTTTATCTGTTCTAATGCATCACGTGGCTAAAGAATTTGAAGGAAAGATATGATTAAGGGGGGGCATGGTGGGCCCCGCCCTAACTGAATTGGTTCTTCCCCACGTAGCTTTACTTAGATCTCCCATGCCAAATCCCGATTTACATTATTCATGGGAGATTTAAGTAGAT
Source organism: Aristolochia fimbriata (assembly GCA_019845555.1). NCBI lineage: Eukaryota > Viridiplantae > Streptophyta > Magnoliopsida > Piperales > Aristolochiaceae > Aristolochia > Aristolochia fimbriata. The sequence continues at coordinate 15,014,452 of CM034084.1, read as the reverse complement.
TATGTTTGAGAAGGGGAGGGAGGCTGACTGTCTACTAAATTTTAGGAGGCGTTTGGGTTTAAAACCCTAGTCACTTCCTCTTCTTCTCTTTTCTTTCCACAAAGATTGACAACTTCTCTGGTTGGGCTGACAGTGGTGCACCTCCGGCTTCCTTCCCCAGCGATGACAAATTTCTTCTCCGACGATGGTCTAGCGAGTCGCGACCTTCTTCTCCGGCGACGTTGTGATTTTCATCGCTTCGCGTGCATGGCTTCCATCGCGACCTTCGTCGTGCGATGTTCGGGAATCGGTGTCGCGGCCTTCGTCTTGCGACGTTCAGGACTCTGAGTCGCGGCCTCATCGTACGACGTTCGGGACTCTGCATTGCGACCTTCATCTGCGACCTTCGTCGTGCGACGCCGCCGCGCCCGTTGCAACATTCGACATAATTTCGCGACAGGTGAGTTTTTTTTTTTTGTTGTTGTTCCTCATCTACGGCATACGCGCCGAGGAGCAGGCAGTCCTGCGTACATCGTCTTTGGCCGTGCGATTATGTTTTCTTAGGTTGCGTCTGCGACTCTGGCAAAATTTTCGTCCCTTACACGAGGTTGTCCTCTACGATTGCATCCGCGACCTCAACGCGAGTTCGGTCTTCTTCTCCAGCGACGACTCCAATCTTCTCCTCCGGCGACGACTTCTGTCGTGACATCTTGCATGACCTTCGTCGTTTTGCGTTGCGACTTTCTACCAGTCTCCATTGTTGTGACCTCACTGCGGTCTCCTTCGTCGCGAGCTCCGATCTTCAAAATCTGGTCGCGACTTGGGTTGCGACCTTGAGTCACTTTGCACACGACCTCCGTCGCTCTCTGTTAGTGAATTCGAACCCTCACAATTTTGTTTACGACGTCAATTACAGTCCCGTTGGTGATTCCATTCGCGATTTCCAGTCCTCATTCTCTGCTCGGCGTAATTCAGTTTGTGACTTCGGTGCAACTTTGTCCAGCAATCCCGACGATGTTGGTCACGGTTTAAGGTACGTATTCCCTTATCTTTCTTTCTCTCTCTCTCTCTCTCTCTCTCTCTCTCTCTCTCTCTCTCTTTATGAACGACGCCGCGACATCGGTTGCCACTTCAGTGTGGCTTCTTCTCCGGCGGCGGTGCGACGATCCTCGTCGCTTTCTGTTGTGCGGCCTTCGGTGCTCTTTGTTGCACGGTGTCGTACGATGACCTTTGGCTGAACTCGTCATGACTCGTTGCGGCCCCTGGCAGTCTTCGTCGCGAACTCGAGTCAGAATCGTCGCAAGCTCGTCGCGGCTTTTGGTAGTCTTTGTCGGGAACTCATCGCGAACTCATCGTGAACTCGTCGCGAACTTGTCGCTACTTTGGTTGCGGTCGTCGGCTCTTCGAGTTGAGCGACTTCTGTCGCGCTTCATCGCGAACTTCGTTCGCGAGTCCGGTTACTTCGTTCTTCTTCTTGTGTGCGACAACCACACGAGTTTGTCTGCGGCTTCGGCATGAACCCATTGTTCATCTTCTCCAACTTTCGGCTTCGTCTAGCTGCGTTGTTCGCAACACATTGCGGCGTTCGGCACGGTTCATTCGCGACTTTGTACTTCAGTTGCGCGACCTTCAGTTGCGCAACCATCAGTTGTGCGACCTCTTCTTCGACTTTGGTGACGTTGGTTGCGGCGTCGGTCGTGATTTTGCTTGTTGCGTCTTTGTGCACGGCCTTAGGCGCGGTTTCACGTCTGTTTGTTCAGCCCATCTCGGCATTACTCGATAGAATTGCTTGATTGAGTCCAGCTTATCAAACAAACTTTTTTTTTGTTTCAACATTTTTTATTTTACTTTTCTCCATTTTTTTCGATTTTGATGATTTTGTTTTTTGAGTTGGAGGTATGTACTTGCATGTTCTCGCGCCTTGGGCTCGATTGCCGATTGGCCGAAGTGAAGAATTCGCCCTTGACCGCGATTCCATTTCAGTCATCGAAGTGTGTTTGACTTAACTGTCAGACTTGCAACGAACAAGGTGTTCTTCCAAGCGATCCGGCACGATCGCTGGGTCATCTTTCTTGTTTTGGCTCGGTCGCCAGGCTGAATTGACCGTGATTCCTTGCCTGCAAATCCGGCATGGTCGCCGGTTTGTAATAGCTCGACTTTCCAATTGGGCTCGACTCCATCACCGAGTGAAAGTGAGCTTGGCTTTTGGTTCGACTTCGGTGGTAACCTTTCTTGGGTTGTCAAGTTTTGCCTTTGGTGAGCTTGGCTTGGTCGCTATGCTGTGACATCCTTGATGTTTCACGGATAGCTCTGGCTCGGTCGTCGAATTTTTGAGTTTGTCTTGGTCATCAACTTTGTTTCGTGAAATTCGACAGTGCGACTGACTGCACTATGACTTCGACCTATCCGTGTCCTCTGCGCGTTTTTCTTTTGCAGTTGTTTGCCGTAGAGCCAATAGTACGACGTCACTCCCAGTTTTTGATAGAGTTTGGAATTTGGCCAAACTCATGCAAGATTGATTGTCAAGTCTTCATCTCTCCGACTTGGTCACCAGAATGACGTGTCTGGCTGATTTTGGGTTTCCAGCCTTGTGTTGACATCCTTCTTGCGATCTGTCGATGTGGCTTTGAAGCCGCAATTTTGATGCGCCAATGCAGAGGTTGACTCGATTAAGTCACCGGGCCTTAGACTAATGTTTTTCGTTGTCTGTCTCTTTTGTTCGACTCTATTCTATTTTCGCCGCTTTGCCTTAATTTTTTTTTCGTGACTTTGTTCTGTTTTTCATCGCTTTTGTTTTGTTTTGTTTTTTTTCATGACTTTGTTATGTTTTTTTGTTGCTTTTTTGCTTTTTTTTTTCTGGGACTTTGTTATGTTTTTCGTCGCTTTTGGTTTGTTTTTTTTTCCCTGTGACTTTGTTTTGTTTTTCGTCTCTTTAGCTTTGCTTTATTTATTTATTTATTTATTTACGTTCCTGACTTTATTTCTGATCCACGTGCTATTTTGCCTACAGATGGGAAGTTTAGTTTTCTCCTTCCTCGGATTGGAGGCGTCTGCCGTTGTCGCTCCACTCCAAGATGGCTCAGAGGGCGACCCTTTTCGCAGTGGCTCGAAGAGCTTTCTCCGGATCGGGGATCTAGACGCACTGTGTGTCGCAATTTTGTGCACCAGCGCAGAGTCGATTCTAGGCGGCCAAGCCAACGTGCTTTCGATTTCACAGAACTCATCAGAGTTGTGGAGCCGACCGGTAGAGGTTGATGACCAGCTCTGTCAGCTTCCTTTGCCCGACGGTCGACCAGCATCGCCGTCCGATGTCGTCGGAGGCGAAATTATGCTGAGTCCTCTGCATTCTTTTGTTGCCTTCAGCGTTCCGAAATTGTACTTGAATCACCCGATTCACGATCAGGAGTACCTTATCCAGACGCATTCGATTTCGTGCTTTCGTCCTCTTCCCCCTTTCTACTTCGACTGGGTGAGTCTTTACTCGGCCGTGGCCGCGATAGGATGATGCAGATTGGGGTTTTCCACGCGGTTCGAGCGTCGTTATTCCATTACTATTGTCCCGAAACCGTTTGCCATTATTTTTTCGAGCTCTAGACTTTTGAGACGAACACGCTGTTCACACGCCACAGGGAGTTCTCCATATCGCTCTGAGATCTCCACAACATTTGCAGCCTTCCCATCTCGGGTGCTCTGTATGACGAGGTGTGCCCGACGACCCGTGACTTCACCGAGGCGAGCGACACACATTTTCCTGAGGTTTTACAATACCTCTTTCTCGCCTATTATCGCCTTCGAAGCCGACGCGGGGTTGGAGCACCACAGGTGTTCTTCAGCGAATGGCTCATGTTTTGGTATCGAGCCAAGGACGGAGTTCAGCCTACGGCTGAGCCATGGCAGAATCGCAACAAGTGCTTAGGTAGGGGTGGCAACAAGGTGGGGCGGGGCGGGTTTTTGGAAACCTGTCCCCGCCCCGTGAAAATCCGGGGAAACCCGTCCCCGTGAAAACCCGCCGCTGGTTTGCTTTGTAAACCCATCCCCGCCCTGCGGGTTTGCTTTGTAAACCCGTCCCCGCCCCGCGGGTTTGCTTTGTAAACCCGTCCCCACCTTGTGGGGCAAAAAACCCGCCCCAAACCCGTGAAAACCCGCCCGCCCGCCCCCCGCTCAGCCCAGCCAATACCGACCCGCCCGCCCATTATGATATATTTAATATTAAAAATTTTAAAATATAAAAAAAATCAAAAGTAAATATTATAAATCTATAAACATATAAATACTTAACTTAAACATTTTATCAAATATAAAATATATTAATATATTTTTTATTATATATTTACTTTTTAATATTTTATTTTTTAATAAATATTAAGCGGGTCAGGTCGGGTTTCTGGGGCAAAACCTGTCCCCGCCTCGAACCCATGACGGGTTTGGCTCCAAAATACCAAACCCGCCGCTCTGGGAAAATATACAAACCCGAACCCGCTTTAAGTGGGTCGGGTCGGTGCGGGTTCCCCGCTAACGGGAACCTGTTGCCATCCCTATGCTTAGGCATTGTACCACGCATTCGGATTGCAGCGGAGAGTCGCATTTTTTAGGAGCTCGACGTCCTGGCGGCATTGGTAGATGATGTCCACTTAGTAGCTTTGCTGGTGCTATGGATCTGCCAGTGGGTGATCCTTGCTCCTGGCGGCTGTGTGCGGCTGGATGTGTTCCAGGTCGCGATCTTCATGGCGACCGATGTTCGGGTCGCTCTGGCTGGTCCTACATTGGTCAACATCTACCGGGTTCTGAGTTCGCTTTCCACCGGCCGTCTGCCTTGGTTGTACATTCATGCCTGGCTAGCACATTACTTTGGCTCGCACGGCATGGACTCGTGCGGGGGCTGCGTTCCTTTGATAGCCATGTACAGGAACCCCGATTTGACGTGCTCCTTTTCCGTACTAGAGGCTTGCGCCTTGTTTTTACGGGAGAGGCCGAAGACTTGGTACCACACCGAATTTCTTCGGCCTGGCTGACACAGGTGACCAAACCATCTCTCTGGAAGAGTACGAGTACTTCCTTAGTATTCATTCCTGTCACTTGACCTACCGGAGCTACCATTTCTTGGGTGTGGAGCCTTATAGCCCTCATCGCTTCGCCCGACAGTTCGGGTTTTGTCAGGACCTCCCTGGCATATTAGAGATGAATCATCACGAGGCATTTACTTTGGCCGAGCTGTTGGAGTTGTGGAAGAACAGTGTGGCTCTTCCTTGGGCAGCGTCACGGTGCCTGCATGGTATGTCGCAGGGGTTGATCTCGGCGTGACTTCGACATTCTATGAGTCATGGACTCAGAAAGTTATCCCCCTTTTCGAGGTACACAAATTTATTTTATTTGATTTTCCTTGATTTTTTCTTTTTCAAGGATTGAACGACTTGCTTTCTACAACGCGTGTGGCGGCGCTTGGCTCCGGACTTGACCCCGACAGTGGGTAGTGTTCATCCCCTTAGCGGCGACGAGGCCAACAGTGAAGAGCACTCTCGGCATAAGCGTAGGCAGCCGGCGGCCAAGGAAAATGGCAAGGGTAAGTCGAGCACCGCGAGTTCGTCGCGGCCTTCTATGGGTGACGAAGTCACCACTACCGTTTTATCTTTAGAGGCTTCCAAGGCTTCGCCGTCGAAGACAAAAAGGCACCTCCTAAGAAAGGTGCGCCGAAGGCTTCTGCGGCCGCTTCCACGAAGCGAAAACCAGCTCCTGGGAAGAAGTCGGCAGCTGATCCCTGAGGGTGACTCTGCTTCGCAGCATGTTCGAAGCGGCCACAAGGTGGTCCGCTGTCGGAACCGAGTTGTACTGCAATAGTCCCTTTTTCTGGGGCGGCTCAGATTGACTCTGTCGGTGGAGCGCCGCCATCATTGCCTCCCCTTCCTTCGCAGCCGAGTACTTGTCGACCGAGTATTACTCAGGGCGCAGCGGATGCTTCTCACAGTGAGTCCTTGCCTCCACGGTCGAGCAAGGTGTTAGAGGAGCCGATCGACCTTTCGGGTTTGGATCTTCCGAGGCGGCTAGATCTTGCTCTCGAGGATAGACTGTCCTTGGACGACTTTGCACAGCTGGAGTTTGTTGAAGGCTTAGTGTCAGATGTTCAGGCCACCGGGTCTGCTCCCGCCGAGACGACGTTAGTTGTAGAGATCCTCAATGACTTGTCGGTTGAGGATCCTGTTCAGCCTACTCGAGTTAAGGAGGACTGCCCTGCCAAATTGGTGGTTTGTGATCTTCCTCCTCGTCCTCCTGTTCGACTTTCATCAGAGGTCGACTTTCAGCAAGTCCACTCGGACGTTCGCGGCAAGAGGACGTTTCTGGAGAGACCGACTGTTATTCCTGTGTCTCCTTTGCCAGTGCCTCTTGTTCCTCACTTAGCTTCTGTCTCGGATGGTCTGAGCTTACATCGACGTTCAGAGGAGCCTTTCCAGACTCCTATCGGTGCTCGAGCGGCTCCTGGAAATTTGGTGCAGCCGGTTCAGGTACGCTTCCCTATTTTTCCTTTATCACTTCTCTCTTTTCTGTTTTACTAACAGTAGTGGCTTCGCAGAGGTCTGTTCCTCAGCCATCTGAGAAGCTTTGGGCGTGACAGAGGCGCCATGCTTGGGAGATGTGGACGGAGTTTGTCTCCGACTTCTTGGCGGCTGCCGATCCTGGCGCACCTGCAATGGTTGGAGATGCTTGGGTTGCCATCGGCCAACTGCAACAAGTTGGCGTCGACACGACCGACTTGAACCGATTAAGCGAAGGCATCATCTCCAAATCTGGTCGCCTTTGCGAGTTGAGTCGTTCAATGTAGAGGGAAGAGAAGGCTGCTGCTGAGGCTGACTTGGCTCGATCACTTAGCATAGTGAAGCGTCGTCGAGACCGTCAGAGAGCTGATATTGACAAGGACAAGGTTGATCATAGTGAGGCCCTATCAGAGGAGAAGTCCTTGCGGGAAGGGCTTGCTTACCTCTCTTCCAAGATTAAGAGGTTGGAAGTCCGAGCAGCGAACACTGAGGAACGCCTCGGTGTAGACTTGGAGGAGATCACCGACTTGGAGCGGAGGCTGGCGAGGATTCGTGTAGAGCCAGTCTTTCGCGAGGAGGATGAACGGGAGTGGTCGGCAGCCCGTGCCGAGTTGACCATGCCTCGGAACCAGGTTGCGGATTTCAAGATGCCGCCTGTTTGATTCAGATTGTCTTTTTTTCCCTTTACTTTTTGGAGCTACTTGTAGAAAGGCTCCGATTTTATTTGGACTTGATGTGTCCCTTTTACTTTTTTTATTGTTCAAACTTGACTTGATCCGTTCGATTTATTGAGTTGCTTTTGCCCCCTATGTTGGTTTTTTTTTTTTGCTTGTCCACCTTTGATCGAGTGGACACGTTGTACCGCCGGCTGAATTTTGTTTAGGCATAGAATCGTTTAAGAAACTTGTCATTGATAATTGGCAACTCAGTACCATTTGCCTTTGCGATTTTGTAGGCACTGCTTGTGTATGCTTCTTGCACAACGTAGGGACCTTCCCACTTGGCTGCGAACTTGCCCCTAGTTTTGCTTCTGAAAAGAATGGGGCGACGTACAGTTAAAACCAAGTCACCTTTTTGAAATGCCCCTAGCTTAACCCTTTTGTTGAAAGCTTGGGTCATTCACTCGAGTCTTTGCTGAGCTTCGAGTCTCTGTTCGTCGAGCGACTCTAGTTCTACGAGTCGGAGTTGGACACATTCTTCCTCCGTAAGGTCTTCCCTTACGGCAACGCAGAGAGAAGGAAGCTAGATTTCGAGCGGCAACTCTGCTTTGGCGCCGTACACCTGTGAGTAGGGAGTCGATTGCGTCAGTGTTCTGAATGTAGTTCTATACGCCCAGAGAGCTTCACCGAGCTTCTCGTTCCAATTGTGTTTGTGGCAGCCAATTATTTTTTTCAGGATTTTGTAGAGTGTTTTATTGAATGCTTCTGCAAGTCCGTTAGCCGCTGGGTTGTAGGCTGAGGACATCTTTTGCTTTATACGAAACTTTTCACTGAACCGATCCATGACTCGATTTCGAAAAGGAGTTTCGTTGTCCGTTACAATGTACCGCAGGACGCCATACCAGTAAATTATTTGTGTCCGGATGAAGTCGACTACAGTGACGGCCTTGACTTCTCGAAATGCTGCAGCTTTTGCCCATTTGGAGAAGTAATCCATTGCAGAAAGAATGTATTGCCGATTGGAGTTTGATTTGGGAGTGATTGGACCTATTATGTCCATTCCCTAGGATTCAAATGGCCAAGATGCGATCGTCGAATGGAATGGTTCGGTTCCTGATGGATATAGTCAGCGTGGAGTTGACAGTCTTTGCAAGCTCGTGCTAGCTCAATGGCGTCTCGGAGCATGGACGGTTAGTAACATCCAAGCCTTTTGACTTGCATATGCAGCTTTCGACCAGATTTGTGTGCGCCACATATTCCCACATGGGTTTCCTTCAGCACTTGTCGTGCTTCTTCTTTGGACAGACATTGGAGGAGTAATCCTTCATATGATCTCCTGTACAGTACGTCGTTGACAAAGACGTACCTTGGAGCCGTCCGACGGATGTGGACTCGTTCCCTCAAATCTACTAGGAGCGTGCCATGTCGGAGGAAATTTGAGATTGGCTCATGCCAATTTGTTGCTTCACTCTCGTGGATAGAGATGGGGAGGGATTCTTCCTCTTGTTCCATATTTTCTTCTGCTTTCTCTTCGATTGGAAGAGGGACTAGAGGGACTACCCATCTTTTGCAGATGGGTTCTTGACTTTGCCGATTGTCAAGTTGTGCCAGGCTAGCTGAAATCCCAGCTAGAGCGTCGGCAAGTCCATTCTTTGTGCGTGGTATGTAGTGAAGTGAAGTTTGTGAGATTTTGGCCAAGAGGTGGCTGATAAGTGTCTTAAAGGCACTATCTTTAGGCATGAAATTTGACTGAAAAATCTAATTATGAGTTGATTCTTAGTATAAAAGTAACAAATATGACTCAATTTAATGTTCTGTGCCTCAGGTACCCAGTGGAAGAAGAAAAACTAGATTTGGAGCAAAAATAGAGGAAAAATGAGCAAAAGAAGTTAAAAAGAAGGATGGCGCGTCTGCGCCGGGAAAATAGGCAAAAATTCAAAATAAAGGAGAAAAATGCTCAACGACTTAACGGACATGAAAGCCAACAGTTGGGGAATATGAAGTGGCGCGACCGCGCCAAGGAACTGGCACTACCTCACACAGAGACAGCATGGACGCTCCAAAGAGCTGCTAAATACAGAAAGTGGAGTTGTCGTTGTGGGGACCAATGAAAAAGTCTGAGTGGCGCTACCGCGCCACTACGACAGCAAAATCTGGCACTACCGTGCCATGAAGTCTCCTAACACAGTGTGGATTCTGTTGCCATTTTCGCACATCATCGGTGTGACTGCGCCATTATCAGGCACATCATCGGTGCGACTGCGCCATTATCAGGCACATCATTGCGCGACCGTGCCAATGACTCAGTATCGTAAAGTCGCAAAAATCTCGGGATCCTTACATCCAATCAAGCCCAAATTTGGGAAAAGAAGTCCTAAGTGCCTAAGGAAGGTATCCACGAATACTATAAGGAAATTTGATCGAGTCCCAGGTGTTTTGAATGACCAAGAAGTGAAGTTCAATACAAATAAGGAAACTGTTGCAAGAAGAGAAGATAAATCCGAGTATGAAGAGAGCATTTCTGGAGTTCCTGATTTCCAATTGAGCCCAAATTTGGACTGAAGATTCCTGAGGATATTGAGGATCATATAACAAAAATTCAGGTCAATCTAAGCCGTAGTTTTAGAGTTTTATGATTTCAAAGTGGTGGACCCAGTGCAGAAATTGGCAGCAGAAGCAATCCATCTTCTCAACATCATATCTCAAGTTGCCTAACTCAGATTAAACTCAAATTTTGTACAAAAGGAAAGGACCATGGAAGGAATGTTCGCGTGTAATTTCAACCAATTCTGAGGTCGGGAAGGCATACTTTATACCCCTGGACAGAGACTAATTTACAAGGCCTGGGCAGCAGTACAACTATAAATAAGGGTCCGAGGAAGAGTGGAGAGCATCCAGTTTTTAGTTCAATTTCTTGCTTTCTTCTTTATTTTAGAGAGAGGAGAAGGTCCAGAGGAAGTCTTGCACGACCTCTGGGTGCATTTAGGAAGAAAGGTGGAGATTTCAGCAAAGGGTGACGAGGAGCAGTCCTCCAAAGGGAGTTTTTGTGCTGAGTTATTTTTATTCTTTATGACTGTTATTAAAACCTTGATTTGTGTTTATATTTCCAGAATTGAGTAGTCATCTGTAGTTCGGAGTCCAGGACTCCCTAGACATGTAATGAGATTGATACATTATGTTTTATTTGGTTTTCAATTTGGTGTATGAATGAGCATTCTTAAGCTGTTAATTTCTTGATTCATACTTGCAGTCCTGCGACGTACTGGTTATAAGGTGAAGCTATAATTAAGGTAAGATATGTTGATAGGATGTACATGACCTTTTTGAGTTCATACACTAGGCAGATCAACTGATCTTAGGGTTAATCCTCGACCTTAAATTAATACCCTGTTTGATTGGATTGATTTACCTATGACACAAGACCTGATTCCCGACCATAGGTAGGGTCAATGTGCTTCATGTTTATGCTATCAAGTAGAGTCGATCATGCCGGCTGGTTTACTCTAGGAGATAGAAGTTGATGCCGATGCGGAATGTAACCATGGTTTTATAAGCTCGTCAGAAATTGATTTCCAAAACTAAACTTCTATTCAATCTCAGAATTGCCTAGGGAGGGAATTGGATTCCCTACGTCTTTTCTCCATATTGAAATCCCTCAAAAGCTCTCTCTCAACTTGGTTCAAGTAGTTGTTTAGTTTAAAGTTCTTTTTTTGTTAAGTGTTCAATTCAGGATACTCAAACTTTAAATTGTTATTCAGAAAGTGATTAGCTACTGGCTTGGTCCTTGTGGGACGATATTTGGATTTAACCTAAGTCTATATTACATTGATTTGTCCTCTTGCTAGTGATTAGCTGGGATCGAATCATGTTTTTGGCGCCGTTGCCGGGGACCAAAGTTTCTAGGAGTAATTGCTTTATGTTTAAAAATTTAGAGCTTTGAGTTTTTGTTTTTTTTTTATTTGCAGGAGGTTCATGACCATATCTCGAGGGGAACCATCCCAAGAGATAGATCCTGAACCAGAAAGGACTTTGAGGCAAAAGCTGAAGGAAAATCAGAACCAGAACTCCCACAAGGATCAAGAAGACATGGAGAATGTAACAAACACCAATTCCAAGGACAGCCATGGAGGATTATGTCACACCAAGCCCAAATACACACAGGACAACTATTATCACTCCCACTATTCAAGCTACTAATTTTGATGTTAAACCTCAGATTATTGCTATTCTTCAAAATCATTATCAGTTTAGTGGGTTAGCTAATGAAGATCCAAATGAACACCTTGAAAGATTTTTGGACTTGTGTGCTACTTTTAAGTATAATGGTGTGTCAGATGATGCAATCAGATTGAGGCTTTTTAAGTTCACCTTGGCTGGACGAGCTAAGACATGGCTGAACACTCTACCAGCCGGTTCCATTGTCTCTTGGGAAGATTTGCAGAAAAAATTTCTCGGTAAGTATTTTCCACCAGTAAAGACCATTAAACTAAGAAATGAAATTTCTCAATTTGTGCAGGAACCAGAAGAATATCTTTCAGAAGCATGGGAGAGATTCAATGGTTTACTAAAAAAAAGCCCAAATCACAAAATAGAACTCTAGAGCCAGATTGAGATTTTTTACAATGGACTGAACATCAACACAAGAAGCATGATAGATGCTGCATCTAGTGGATCGATCAATAAAAAGACTCCTGAAGAGGTTCATAAGTTAATAGAGGAGATGACAACCAATATGTATCAATATTCGATGGAACGATCAAGCAAGAAGGCTGCTGGAATTTACAAATTGGAATCCTCAACCACCATGCAAGCACAAATAGAAGCACTTCAGCAACAAATGGCAAGTTTTCAGCAACAATCAAACCCTGTAGTAGCTTCGATCTGTAGAATATGTGGAGGAGGACATGCTGATTATGAATGCCAAGGTAATGTATATGCTCTGAATTCCGTACCTGAACAAGCTAATTTTGTTAGAAATTCTCGTTGGATGGACCCATACAGCAATACATACAACCCTGGCTGGAGAAATCATCAAAATTTCTCATGGAATAACACAAATCAAACAAAGTAGCACCCTCCTAGATTCAAACCATTACAAGTCAATGCGCAAAAAAAAGAGGAGCCAATAATCACCAGGGTAGAATTGCAGTCAATGAAGACAATGCATACAGATTTTCAGTCAATGAAGGAATCGCTCACACTTCTAACCTCTCAACTGAATCAAATTAATAGAGATTTATATGCAAGACCGAAAGGAGATCTGCCTAACAACTCGGAAGTAAATCCAAAAGAGCAAGTCAAGGCCATAACACTTAGAACTGGAAAGACTCTCGAGGAGCCCCAACCAAAAGAACAACCAGTCATAGAAGAAGAGCAAAGGCAAGAACGGGATAATGTAAATTCACCAGCTTCTCCAAGAAAGAAAAAAGGTAAGGATGCACTTCCAATTACTGATATTGATGTAAGAGATCTACCTTACCCAAGTAGAGCTAAAAAGGACATTCTAGAAAGTAGCTTTGCTAGGTTTCTAGAAATTTTTAAGAAATTGCAGATTCATATTCCAGTAATTAAAGCATTGAAGTAAATACCCCAAAATGGCAAGTTTCTTAAAGAGGTCCTATCCGGAAGAAGGAAGATGGAGGAGCAAGGTACGGTCTTACTTAATGAAAATTACAGTGCGATCTTTAGGAATGAGCTGCCAGCAAAATTAAAAGATCCAGGGAGTTTTACAATACCTTGTGAAATTGGTTTATATAAATTTGATAGTGCATTATGCGATTTGGGGGCAAGTGTTAACTTAATGCCATTGTCCCTTTGCAGGTATTTAAAACTTGAAGAACCTCAAGAGACCCGAATTACTCTTCAATTTGCAGATAAATCAACCAAGATACCAGAAGGAATAATAGAGGATGTGTTGGTGAAAATACAAGATTTTATATTTCCTTGCGATTTTGTGATTTTAGACATGGAAGTGGACAAGAACCTGCCTATAATTCTTGGCAGACCATTCTTGGCTACCGCTGGTGCTATAATTGATGTCAAGCAAGGAAATTTAACCTTAAGGCTTAACAATGAGAAACTGAGTTTTAATATAAAAGAAGCCAGAAACAACCAGCCACCCCATATGAGGATTTCTATTTTAGTATTGATATGATTGATTCTTGTATAGTAGAAATTGAAGAAGAAGAAGAAGAGAGGACTGAAGAAGCAATAGAATGAGGCCTCACCCATTCAGAGGAGAAGAAAGATGAAGATCTCATTATGACAAGAGAAGTTGAAGAATTGGAGGCTGAAAACGAGTTGGAGGAAGAAATAAAGGAACAAGGGGCTCAAGGAGCTTCCAAACCTGAACTCAAACCTCTCCCAAATAATTTAAAATATATTTTCCTTGAAAAAAATGATAAACCAGTGATTATTTCTTCATGTTTGACAGATTTGGAGGAGAAGATGCTCATTGAAGTGCTGTCCAAACACAAGAAGGCAATAGGCTGGTCAATATCAAACATCGAGGGAATCAGTCCCACAACTTGAATACACCGAATCCTGATGGAAGACAATCATAGCCCTAACATTCAACCACAAAGAAGGCTGAATCCTACATTATAATAGGTAGTGAAAAAGGAGGTGATCAAACTCTTGGACGCAGGTATAATCTATCTTATTTTTGATAGTGTATGTGTAAGTCCAGTTCAAGTTGTTCCCAAAAAGGGGGGGTACCACTGTCATTCATAATGAAAACAATGAACTGATCCCCACCAGGACGGTCACGGGTTGGAGAGTAGGTATAGACTATAGAAAGTTGAATATGACCACTAGGAAAGATCATTTTCCTTTACCATTCATAGATCAAATGCTTGAAAGGTTGGCTTGAAATAAGTTCTATTGTTTCCTAGATGGTTATTCAAGATATTTTCAGATCCCTATAGGACCCTAGGACCAGAAAAAAACCACCTTCACCTTCCCATATGGTACCTTCGCATATAGGAGAATGCCCTTTGGCTTGTGCAATGCACCAGCCACTTTTCAAAGATGCATGATGGCTTTATTTCATGATATGATAGGAAAGATGATGGAGATCTTCATGGATGATTATACAATATATGTACTAACATTTGAAACTTGTTTGTAGCACTTAGAGCTTGTGCGCAAAAGATGTGAAGAGAAGAAGCTAGTCCTAAATAGGGAAAAATGCCACTTCATGGTAAGAGAAGGAATTGTGCTTTGTTATAAAATCTTAGAAAAGGGGATAGAGGCAGACAAAGTAAAAATAGAAGTCATAAAAAAGCTACCTCCACCCACTTCAGTCAAAGCCATTAGGATTTTTCTAGGCCATGCAGGTTTTTATAGAAGGTTTATTAAAGATTTTTCAAAAATTGCTAAACCTTTGTCAACCCTGCTTTCAAAAGATGCAAAATTTAATTTCAATGATGAATGCATGCATGCCTTTAATCTCTTGAAACAAAAAATAATCTCTGCCCCCATCATTGTGTCACCTGATTGGAACCTACCTTTTGAACTCATGTGTGCTGCAAGTGATTTTGCTTTAGAGGCAACCCTTGGTCAAAGAAAAGAAAAAATTTTCCACACAATTTCTTATGCTAGTCACACACTCACTGGGCCTCAATTGAATTATACCACTACTGAGAAAGAACTTATGGTCGTGGTCTTTGCATTTGAAAAATTCAGATCATATCTCATTGGTTCAAAAGTCATTGTTTGGACTGACCATGCAACTCTTAGATATTTGTTTGCAAAAAAGGATTCCAAACCAAGACTGATCAGATGGATCCTTTTTCTCCAAGAATTTGATATCGAAATCAAGGACAGGAAGGGAGCTGAGAATGTTGTAGCAGACCACCTCTCAAGGCTGGAGACAGAAAATCATGAAGGCAAAGTTTTGGAGCTCTTTCTAGATGAACAAACTGTCAAGTAAATACCTCAAAAGTACCATGGTTTGCTGATATAGCTAATTTTGTTTGCAGCAAATGGGTACCAAAGTACTTTACATACCAGCAAAAGAAGAAACTGATGGCTAATTCAAAGCACTACTATTGGGAGGATCCATTCCTCTACAAAATATGTCCGGATCTAGTCATTAAAAGGTGTGTGAAAGAGGAAGAAGCCCCACTTATTCTCAGCCATTGTCATGACAAGGATGTTGGTAGGCACCACAGCGCAAACCGAATAGCAGTAAAGGTATTGCAATCTGGATTCTTCTGGCCAACACTTTTTTGAGATGCAAAAAGGTATGTCCAATCATGTGATAGGTGTCAAAGGACAGGTAACATCTCTAGAAGAAATAAAATGCCTTTAAATAATATTCTTGAATGTGAAATTTTTTATGTTTGGGGCATTGATTTCATGAGACCCTTTCCAGCTTCTTTTGGGTATGAATACATTTTGGTGGCAGTAGATTATGTGACAAGATGGGTAGAAGTGATAGCAACTAGAACTAATAATGCCAAGGTTGTCATTGAATTTTTGAAAAAGAATATTTTCTCTCAATTTGGCACACCTAGAGCTATCATTAGCGACGGGGGAAAATATTTTTGCAACACTCCTTTTAAAAATTTGTTGAAAAAATATGGAGTCACCCACAAAGTAGCTACCTCATACCCCCAAACAAGGGCCAAGTAAAAGTGTCCAACAGAAAGCTCAAAAGAATTTTAGAAAAAATTGTTAACACCTCAAGAAGAGATTGAAAAAGCAAGCTAGATGATGCATTGTGGGCCTATAGGGCAGCTTTCAAAACCCCAATAGGCATGACTCCCTATAGGTTGGTTTATGGAAAAGCATGTCATCTTCCATTGGAACTAGAATATAAGGCATATTAGGCAACCAAATTATTAAATTTGATATCAAGCTTGCTGGAGAAAATAGATTGCTGCAACTCAATGAACTAGATGAGTTTAGGTAATGGTCCTATGAGAATGCCAAGAAGTATAAAAAGAAAAACCAAAAAATGGAATGATGAACACATTTTACCCAAGGAATTCAAACCTGGTCAACTTGTCCTCTTGGTTAACAGCAGACTTAGGTTGTTTCCTGGTAAGCTTAGATCAAAATGGACTGGTCCTTTTTCAGTGGAAAAAGTATTAAAATCAGGGGCAGTGGAAATGAAAAATCCAAAAGATCAATCCACCTTTATAGTGAATGGACAGAGGCTAAAAGGATACATCTCTCCTGATTTCCATCAGGAAAGAATCTTCACAATCTTATCTGACTAGAAAGAGCCACAAAGTCCAGCTGGGACTATAAACCAGAACTAATTGCTTGTTTTAGAATAGGACTGCAATGTAATTACATGGAAGTTTGCATGAATTTTTTTTGTGAACTATTAGGACTTGCATGAATAGTTGATTGATTTTGCGTGATTAGGATAGAATTAGGCTAGAAAGAGTTATTTTCTTAACCATAAGCAGAAAACAAAAAAAAATTAAAAAACCAAAAAACTGGAACTGGCGCGACCACGCCAGTTCACAAAATCACAGAACCTAATTTCTGGACCAGTCTCTCTTCCATGAGAATATGCTTTGGTATGCTTGTACCAGATGTCTGAGAGTGATATTTTTGTCTGTAAAATTTTATTAATATGTACTCAATCTCCATTCATATTAATGAAATGATATTTTGCACTCTCAATTTATCTCAAAGCATGATGATAAAAAATTTCTCCAATGAAAATGTGTGATAACCAAATCAACATCTGCATCTAACTGATAAAATCTTGTTCAAAGTGGAAATTTGTAAAAACACATTTAGGATGCTAAAATTTTATGGAATTACTCGGCGTGTCCGTGCCATATTTTGGCGCTATCGCGCCATATTCTAGCGCTACCGCGCCACTGTATCATTGTGGAACAACCAGTCTAGAGCTCAGAAAAGAAAAATTCCACTGCAGGTATGCATCTTAGACTCATTATTATGCATGAGAACAAACTCATTTCATTTCCAATTCAAGTTGTTATCTCCATGCACAAATATTGGGCACTAATCCATGAAGGCAGAATTCAATTCAAAGAGCAAACAAGGAGAAGTTCCATCCTACTTCAGCACGCCAAGTTCATCAAGGTAGTATCACTTCTACTTATTTTTGTTTATGCTTTGAGGACAAAGGCTGTTTTTAAGTTTGGGGTGGGATATTCTTTCTTCATGTTTTAAAAATATTTGCATTCAAAACTTTTACACCAGAAATAGATCCAAGAGGGATTTTGAAAAACACCAGAGGAAAACCCTGAGTAAATAGAAAGCATGATTCACTCTTTGGAGAAATAACTTAGTTCTAATTGCTTAGTCCTAACTGGATGAGAATTTTCTTTAAAACAATTTTTGGAAAACAAAGTATAAGTGAGCAAGTTGATGTAAACCACTAGAACCAACCTGAGGAAAGCTTGAGGCGAAACAGAGAAAGGTTTTCAAAAATCCTGAAGTGATTTAGGCACCTATTTTTAATCATTTGAGCCTTTTTCAAGCCACGAACTTGAATGCACAAGATGCATCACTTTTTGTCAAACACCTTGAGCCAACAAGATCCCTATTTTGTTTCAAATCCCACATTACATGAACCAACCTTTGTGATAAACCAACTTGTTTCTTACTGACCTATATCTCTCCAAATTATTGAAGTGTTCTGTTTGAATGAGCATGGACAAAAATCTGAAGTAATACGGAGGGATGAATGAAGGGTATAGAGTTTTTCTTTGAAAAAGGGAAGAAGGAGGAAGATGGAGAAAATAAATAAATTTTGGCTAAGTCAGGAGAAAGGCCACCTTGTGTGTGCACCGGGTCTCGGGCCTAAGCAAGTTTAGGGACTCTGAGTCAACCGGCAAGGTAAGCTGGACTATAGACAAAGCCAAAGAAAAAGAAAAAAAAGGTTGTGGTTTAGTTAGGAGAAAGGCCACCTCCTGTGTGCACCGGGTCTCGGGCCTCAGCAAGCTTAGGGACTCTGAGTCAACCGACGAGGTAAGCTAGACTCTGGACAAAACCAAAGAAAAGAATACATGTGAAGGAAAGGAAAAAAAATAAAAAAAAATGGGATCAACTCAAAAGAATAAGTTTAGGTGAAAAAAACTTGGAGAAGTGTCGTAGGGTCAGAATTAATTCATGCTCAGAAAAATGGAACATGGATATGAGGAGGAGAATAAAACCCAAAAGAAATGCCAACAATCTTCATCATACCCATTACCTATGCCCCATTACAAACTAGAAAAGACCTATTGATCAGGATTATGGAACCCTTCAGGTTAGTGGAGAGTGGACTGAGGGTTTACCTATGGAGTTAACTGAGACTTCTCACTTGTATGGGGATAACGATCTTTAAAAAAATTAAGGAAAAATTTGAATTCTGTTTTGACTAAGCAAGAAGAACCATCACTGGGAAAGGAGTGAATCGTCTATTTTGAAACTTGTAAGGGGAAGACCACTGATCTTTTCTTAATCTCTATAGATTTATCTAGTTTTCTCTCAGATTTTGCTCAAGGACGAGCAAAGATTTAAGTTTGGGGTTGTGATAAGTGTCTGAAAGACACTACTTTAGGTTGACTGAAAAATCTAATTTTGAGTCGATTATGAGTATAAAAGTAAAAAATATGACTCAATTTCTTGTTATGTGCCTCAGGTACACAGTGGAAGAAGAAAAACTGGATTTGGAGCAAAAATAGAGGAAAAATGAGCAAAAGAAGCCAAAAAGAAGGATGGCGTATCCGCGCCATAATCGGCGCCACCACGCAGGGAAAATAATCAAAAATTTAAAATAAAGGAGAAAAATGGCCAACGACTTAACAGACATGAAAACCAATAGTTGGGGAATGTGAAGTGGCGCGACCGCGCCTTTGGAGGGCTCTTCCGCGCCAAGGAACTGGCACTACCTCACATAGAGACAACATGTGATAAGTTTCTAAAAGACACTATTTTTAGGCCTTAATTGGAATTGGAAATTACATTTTAGAGTCAATAATCATCATAATATCATTAGATATGTCTCAGATTCATATTTTCTCTCTCAGGAGTCCAACGCAACAAGAATCATTTAAATTGGAGCTAAAATGAGGAAGATATGAAGATTTTGTGCAAAAAGGTACAAGGTTCCAGGAACCGGCGCGACCGCACCAGTTTGAAGACAAATTCTGGCGCTACCACGCCACCAGACTGGCGCGACCACGCCAAGATGGCGCCACAAGGCCTATGAATTTTTCAAACATGACCAGGACTCTTTCCATTCGAGTACTTAGAAGAATTTTAGCCGAGTGGCGCCATCGTGCCAATTTAAGGCACAGTTATGGCGCGACCGCGCCAATGACTCAGCAATGCAAAATTGCACAAATCTCGAGATTCTAACAAGTAATCATGATAAAACGTGGGAGTTAGAGTCCTAAGTGTATAAGGAAGGTGTCCACGAAGTCTATAGAGGAAATTGAGGGAAATCCAAAGAGGTATGAATCCTCAAAGAGGTGGAGTGCTATTTTTGATTAGGAGACTGCCATAAAAGGAAAGTACAAGTCCGAGATTTTAGAGGTCATATCTGGAGATTCTGACTTCCAATTGGATCCAAATTTGGATCATAGCTTCCTGAGAGGATTGAGTATCATGAAATGGAAAATCAGGCCAATCCAAGTCGGTTTTGTGGTGGACGCAGTGCAGAAATTGGCAACAGAAGCAATCCAACTTCTTCACATCATATCTCGAGTTTCCCAACTCAGATTGGACTCAAATTTCTTGAACAAGTCAAAGACCATCTAAGGAAGGTTCGTATGTAATTTCATCCAATTCGGAGGTCAGAAAGACATAATTCATACCCCTGGACAGAGACCAATTTACAAGGCTAGGGCAGCAGGACAAGTATAAATTGGGGTCCGAGTTGAGAGTTTATCATCCAGTTTTCATCCAGTTCCGAGTTGAGAGTTTATCATCCAGTTTTCATCCAGTTCCGAGTTCTAGCTCTTAGAATAGTTTGTAGTTTAGGTTTTTATTGTTTTTAGTTAGTTTGGAGAGGAGAGAAAGTCCAGAGGAAGTCTTACACGACCTCTTGGTACTTTGGAGAGAAGGAAGAGATTTCAGTCAAGGAGGAGTTGAAGCTAAGGGCAGTTCCTAAAAGGGGTTTTTTTTTACTTGTTTTCTTCTTATTTTCATGGCTGTAATTTAATCCTCTTTGTGTATTTATTCTATTATTATGGAGTAATCTCTCTTTGTTGGGGAAGTCATGAACTCCTAGTGGTGATTTGTTTAAGTTCTAAAATTTTAGCAATAAAGTACTTTGCTTTTGTTTTAGAAACTGAGTTCATTGCTTATTTCTGATCTGAATTCAATTTTGGAATTTAATGAGGTTCGAATAGAGAAGTTAAATTTCAGTAGAGATTTGGGTTAGTTATTTGATTCCTGTAATCTAAAACAACTCGCTTTTAAACTAGATTGTTCCGGTTATGAAGGAGACTAGTGGAAAGGCCATGTGACTTGTTAAACTCTTGTTCTGAATAAGAGAGAGTTAATCTTCAAGCTTTTATATTTATGCACTTAGGATTTGAATGTTCCAGTTTATGAAGGAGTTCAAGGAATAGGTGAAAGTTATTTCCTGTCTATGGGCAACCAGGTTTTCAAAAGCTAAAGTCAATGTAAGGGTATTTGAGCTATAAAATCAGTACTTTGCATGTAAGCAACTAGGAGGGATTGACACTTTTTCCTAACGTCTCATCTCTATAAGTTTTTCCTGAAGTTTAATTCTGTTTTCCTTTTCAGTTTTCATCAAAAATCCAAATTTTTTTCACCTCAATCAATAGGAAAATTTTGCTTAGATTAGGCTCTCATCAAGGTCTCTGTGGGATCGATATCTAGACTCTCAAAGTCTATATTACTTGCTGACCTAGCTCACTTGCTAGACACCCAACAAGTTTTTGGCGCCATTACCGGGGACCATTGAATTGAGAGTAAGTTTAAGTGAATTTTGATTTATTGTTTGAGATTTAATTATTTTTATTTTATCTTTTCAGGTTAATTCGGATCAGTGCATGAAACCAGAATTAGTGGTGAGCCACTTGCTAAAATTGATCCGGAACCAGAAAGAGTACTCAGGTAACTATGATTTGTGGCTTGTAAGCTTTAATAGAATGGTCTAACTTCAAGCACACAGATGAGAGGTGGGAAGACGTGCAAAATGAGGTAAATCCCTATCCTAACTCAATTTGGGAAATCCCCCAACCATATGCATCTTCAAATTATGATCCATGGAGGTGGAATTCTGATCTATCATGTTTTGTTGTTGATAATGAACCTAATGATTCCTATAGAAGAGAGCATGATGATTATTTCTCTAGGCAATATGAAAATCAGTATTTTGAGAATGATTTGCAAGTCAATTGGCCACATGGGCAATCGTTCATGTTCAGGTATGAGCACCCTCCTGTGAATCATGATCATTGTTGTCATAATTTATCTCCCCCTCAATATCAAGAAGACTTGTCTAGGTTGGCCACTCTAGTGGATAACAATTGTGCCCAAATAGATACAATGCTAGATCCACCTATGGAACAACCTAGTGTAGAAGGCAATAATGTTTCTGACCCATGGTTGCATATTTTTCATCCATCCATTAGAGCTGAGTCAGATGATCAAGTAAATCAGCTAATGCATGAATTGATCAAAAGAAAGAATGCTAAAAAAATCTCTCTTGAGCTATTTGATGATGATGAACCTGAATGGATGTATACATCTAGCTCTTCTTGTTTTAACTTATGTGTTACTGTAGAACACATAGAGGAAGATACAACGGAGAGAGATGAGAGTTGTTTTCAGAAACTTCAAGAGGGAGAGGATGAAAAGATCATGGGGGAAAAGGAAGAAGATGAAAAAGAGAAAGAAGGGGATGGGGTTGAAAAAGAAGAGAGACCCCTTGAAAAGCATGAAGAGGTTACGATCAAGGACACAAAGGTTAATGAACATTCTTTCCTCATTAGATATAGATTTTTTCATTATCCAGCCCTATAAACCATCCATAAAAGATGAACGGGAGGAAGAAGAAACCATAGGTCATATCATAGAACCTCCCCATGAAAAGCCATTAGAGAATTGGGTAGAGAAAGAAGAGAAGATAGGGCTCTCCTTTGATTTAGACTTTTTCATCATCCCACCTTATACACCTAGCCCAAAAATACAACTGAAAATTTTATTGGGGCTGGACAAGACGATGAATGAGTGGTGGATATGGGTAAAGATATACTTCTTAGAAGCCACAAAGTCAAAAGAAAGTATTTTCAACTCAACATCAAAATTTGGTTGCTTTAGCATAAAGCATCGAAAAGGAAAAAAGGTCATGATGAGTGGATTGGAAAAGAATTTTCCATTTGATCCAGGGGGAATGAAGCTACTGGTCTGGCTGAGGACCATAAACTTAGCGCTTCATGGGAGGCAGCCCATGGTAGGTAAGTTAGTTTAGTGTTTCAATTAAATTGTTCTCTTGCTTTGAATAATCACTTTGCGTGGATATTAGATCTTAGGTTTAAATTTATTTTACTCATGTTATGTTAGTCTTTTAAATTTGTTTGGTTTTAATAAATACCAGAAAAAAAAAAGAAAAAAAGAAATTGTTTAAGGCACCTGTCCTTGAAAAATCTAGAATTTGAAAGCTAAGTAGAGTTGCATGAAGCCATTTTTTCAGCTATACTTGATGTATTTCTAGATGTGTTTTTCAAAGTCTAAATGCAGATATCAGAAGAAGGACATTGGAACTATCTTTTTCAACCATTCACAACAACTTCCTTCAAAAGAAAAGCCATCAGAACACTCAGGAAAACTCTGTGCAGAAAAGCAGTGCAGCAGCAACTCTATTCGAGATGCCAAGTTTGGAGCTGAATTCTAAAAAATCTGGAAGTGGAACCCACCAAGGAAAGGTAAGTAGTTCAAGAGGGCACTTAGTAGATAAAATAGGGCTTGATTTGAGGAATTTTCATTGAGTAGAAAGGAAGTTATGACTGCTGCAACTTGGGTAGTTAAAACTGTTTTCTGAAAAAAGTTTGGGTTGGAAACTGTACCGTCTTTATGTCTTTGAGCTGATTTCTAAAATTTTCTATAATGATTCTTGAAAAACTATTTTAATGCGATTAAAGTTCAAACTTATTACTTTCCAAGAAACCCTTTTTCAGCTCTAGATGATAAGTGGTTAGGGAGATACAGTGCTTGCAAAATACCTCCAACTCACTTTCCGCCCAGAATATCAAATTTGTTGCCAAGTTTTTGAATCTGTCTATCTTTCAATTTCCTTGATGAAAATACATGAAACTTGTTTTATTGTGCACCTCTGAACCTTAACAACATGTTCCAAGTGGAATTTTTAAATTTTGCATTCAGAATTTCAATGTATGAAGGAAAAGAGTGGCACTTCCGCGCCACATTCTGGCGGTCCCGCTCCAAATTCTGGCACTCCCGTGCTACATGTTTGATCTATTTCTGAGGATATGTAACTCAGAATCATTCCATTCCAATTCTGATATATTCTTCTTTATGAGTTATATTCTTTGGTAAAATTTCATAAATTTTTGAATTCGTTTGCAATAATTTTGTGCTTTGAATGGTTCTAACCACTTTTGATCAAGCATGAAGGCAGCTCAAGTTCAAATTCCTCATGGTGCCTCAACAAATCTGGAAGTTCAAGCAACCAATATTCTCAGGGAAGTTTCTTACCCTCTATCACATTTTATTGAATTGATCAGAATGCAAAATTTTAAGTTTGGGGTGGGAAACTCAGATTTTAAAGTCTAGTTGGTTTTCATTGTTTAGTTAGATTTGATTTGTTAGTCTTTGTTTTTGTTTGGAGTCAATACCAGAAGAATGTTTCTAAATCTGAAAAAGTTTTTGGAAAATTTTGTGGGAACTCTGATTTGTGGATTGAAAAGACAGGTCTCATTCATTCTCTTGAGAAATATATTTGTTTGAATGTTTGGTTTTGGCATGAGAAAAGCTATTTTGGAAAGTTGTTTGATTGGTTGAATGCATTGAGCATATTTATTTTGTACAAGAGAACCAACCTGAAGGAAGATCAAGGCGAAACGAAGATAGGTTTTTCAAAATTATGAAATGATCTAGGCACTTGTTTTGAACTGTTTGAGCCATTTTGAGCCACCCACTTTAATGCACAAGATGCATCACGTTTTGTCAAACATTTTGAGCCGACAAGATCCTTGCTTTGTTTCAATTTCCACATTACATGAACCAACCTTTGTGATAAATAAACTTGTTTCTTATTGACCTATATTTCTCCAAATTATTGAAGTGTTCTATTTGAATGAGCATGGACAAAAATCTGAAGTTATGGAGAAATAAGGAGGGATGAGTGAAGGTTATAGAAATTCTTTGAAAAGGAGAGGAAAGAAGGAGCAAGATGAATGAAAAAGGTGCTGGAATATCTAAGAGGAAAAGAGAAAAAAAAAAGTGAGAAAAAAAAAATTGCAGAGTTAGGAGAAAGACCACCTTGTGTGTCCACCGGGTCTCGGGCCTCAGCAAGCTTAGGGACTCTGAGTCAACAGACAAGGTAAGCTAGACTCCAAACAAAGAAAAAAAAAAAAAAAAAAAAAAAGAGTTTTTCCTTGTGAGATGAGGTAGAGATTGGGATTAAGGAGAAGGTGCAAAAATTTTTATTTTGTTTGATTGCTTTGAGGACAAAGCAAATTTTAAAGTTTGGGGTGGTGTGCTACAATCAGAGATGGTTCATACTCAGGAAGATTGGACATGGATATGAGGAGGAGGACTGACCTTTAAAATTTTTATCCTTAATTTTTTCCTAACCCATTACCCACGCCCAATTACAACCTATAGAAGACCTTTTGATCATAGTTTTGAAATTCCTTCATGTTAGTGGAGATTAGACTGATGTTTGGCTTATGTTGTTCAATTTAAACTGCTCACATGCATGGGAAAGTGGTATGTATGGTGGAAGATAGCTTGATCATGCCTTGACTAAACAGGATAACCAAGAATAGGAGAGGTTTGAATGAGTAAATCTTTGATTGATGCTTTCAAAGGGTAACCCCAAAGATTTTTCTTAAAACTTTGATAATTGGTCATAACTCTGGTTCATTTTTTCTAGTGTTGCTCAAGGACGAGCAAAAGTTTAAGTTTGGGGTTGTGATAAGTGTCTAAAAGACACTATTTTTAGGCCTTAATTGGAATAAAAAATTATATTTTGGAGTCAATAATCATCATAATATCATTAAATATATCTCAGATTCATATTTTCTCTCTCAGGAGTCCAACACAACAAGAATCATTGAAATTGGAGCTAAAATGAGGAAGATATGAATATTTTAGTGCAAAAAGGTACAAGGTTGCAGGAACCAGCGCGATCGCACCAGTTTGAAGACAAATTCTGGCGCTACCGCGCCACCAGAATGGTGCGACTGCGCCAAGATGGCGCCACAAGGCCTATGAAGTTTCCAAACATGACCTGGATTCTTTCCATTCGAGTACTTAGAAGAAATTTAGCCGAGTGGCACGACCGCGCCAATTTAAGGCACAGTTATGGCGCGATCGCGACAATGACTCAGCAATGCAAAATCGCACAATCTCAGGATTCTGAAAAGTAATCATGATAAAACGTGGGAGTTAGTCCTAAGTGTATAAGGAAGGTGTCCACGAAGTCTATAGAGGAAATTGAGGGAAATCCTAAGAGATTGGAATCCTCAAAGAGGTGGAGTGCTATTCTTGATTAGGAGACTGCCATAAAAGGAAAGTACAAGTCCGAGATTGAAGAGGTCATATCTGGAGATTCCGATTTCCAATTGGATCCAAATTTGGACCACAACTTCCTGAGAGGATTGAGAATCATGAAACGGAAAATTAGGCCAATCCAAGTCGGGTTTGTGGAGTTTTATATTTTCAAAGTGGTGGACCCAGTGCAGAAATTGGCAGTAGAAGCAATCCAGCTTCTTCACATCATATATCGAGTTTCCCAACTCAGATTGGACAAAAATTTCATGAGCAAGGCAAGAACCATCTAAGGAAGGTTCGTATGTAATTTTTTCCAATTCGGAGGTCGGGAAGACATAATTCATACCCCTGGACAAAGACCAATTTACAAGGCCTGGGCAGTAGGACAAGTATAAATAGGGGTCCGAGTTTAGAGTTTATCATCCAGTGTTCATCCAATTCCGAGTTCCAGCTCTTAGAATAGTTTGTAGTTTAGGTATTTATTGTTTTTAGTTAGTTTGGAGAGGAGAGAAAGTCCAGAGGAAGTCTTACACGACCTCTTGGTACTTTGGAGAGAAGGAAGAGATTTCAGTCAAGGAGGAGTTGAAGCTAAGGGCAGTTCCTAAAAGGGGGGTTTTTTGTACTTGTTTTCTTCTTATTTTCATGTCTGTAATTTAATCCTCTTTGTGTGTTTATTCTAGTATTATGGAGTAATCACTTTTTGTTGGGGAAGTCATGAACTCCTAGTGGTGATTTGTTTAAGTTCTAAAATTTTAGCAATAAAGTACTTTGCTTTTGTTTTAGAAACTGAGTTCATTGCTTATTTCTGATCTGAATTCAATTTTGGAATTTAATGAGGTTCGAATAGAGAAGTTAAATTTCAGTAGAGATTTGGGTTAGTTATTTGATTCCTGTAATCTAAAACAACTCGCTTTTAAACTAGATAGTTCCGGTTATGAAGGAGACTAGTGGAAACGCGATGTGACTTGTTAAACTCTTGTTTTGAATAAGAGAAAGTTAATCTTCAAGCTTTTATATTTATGCACTTAGGATTTGAATGTTCTTGTTTATTAAGGAGTTCAAGGAATATGTGAAAGTTATTTCCTGTATATAGGTAACCAGGTTTTCAAAAGCTAAAGTCAAGGTAAGGGTATTTGAGCTATAAAATCAGAACTTTGCATGTTAGCCACTAGGAGGGATTGACACTTTTTCCTAACATCTCATCTCTTTAAGTTTTTCTTGAAGTTTAATTCTGTTTTCCTTTTCAGTTTTCAACAAAAATCCAAATTTTCTTCACTTCAATCATTAGGAAAATTTTGCTTAGATTAGGCTCTCATCAAGGTCTCTGAGGGATCAATATCTGGACTCTCTAAGTCTATATTACTTACTGATCTAGTGCACTTGCTAGACACCCAACAGCATGGACGCGCCATAGAGTTGCTATATAAAGAAAGAGGAGTTGTCGTTCTGGGGACCAATGAAAAAGTCTACTCAGTGGCGCTACCGCGCCACTACGACTGCAAAATCTGGCGCTACCCCGCCATGAAGTCTCCTAACACAACACAAATTCTGTTGCCGTTTTCGGACTTAGAAAAGATTCTGCTCGAGTGGCACGACCGCGCCATTATGAGGAACATCATTGGCGTGACCACGCCATTATCAGGCACATCATCGACGCGACCGCGCCATTATTAGGCACATCATCAGCGCGACCGCGCCAATGACTCAGTATCGTAAAGTCGCAAAAATCTCGGGATCCTTACAACCAATCAAGCCCAAACTTGGGAAAAGAAGTCCTAAGTGCCTAAGGAAGGTATCCACTAAGACTAAGAAAATTTGATCGAGTCCTAGGTATTTTGAATGACCAAGAAGTGAAGTTCAATATAAATAAGGAAACTGCTGCAATAAGAGAAGATAAATCTGAGTTTGAAGAGCGCATATCTGGAGTTCCTGACTCCCAATCGAACCCTAATTTGGACTGAAGATTCCTGAGAAGATTGAGGATCATATCACCAAAATTCAGGTCTGCCCAAGTCGTGTTTAGAGTTTTATACTTTCAAAGTGGTGGACCCAGTGCAGAAATTGGCAGCAGAAGCAATCCAACTTCTCAACATCATCTCTCAAGTTGCCTAACTTAGATTAAACACAAATTTCCTACACAAGGAAAGGACCAAGGAAGGAAGGTTTGTGTGTAATTTCATCCAATTCTGAAGTCAAAAAGGCATACTTTATACCCCTGGACAGAGACCAAATTACAAGGCCTGGGCAGCAGAACAACTTTAAATAGGGGTCCGAGGAAGTGTAGAGCATCCAGTTTTTAGTTCAAGTTCTTGCTTTGTTCTTTAGTTTAGAGAGAGGAGAAGGTCAAGAGGAAGTCTTGCACGACCTCTGGGTGCATTGAGGAAGAAAGGTGGAGACCAGGAGCAGTCCTCCAAAGGGAGTTTCTGTGATGAGTTATTTTTATTCTTTATGACTGTTATTAAAACCTTGATATGTGTTTATATTTCCAGTATGGAGTAGTCGTCTGTAGTTGGGAGTCCAGGACTCCCTATACATGTAATTAATGAGATTGATACATTATGTTTTATTTGGTTTGCAATTTGGTGTATGAATGAGCATTCTTAAGCTATTAATTTTTTTATTCATACTTGCTGTCCTGCGATGTACTGGTTATAAGGTGAAGCTAGACTTAAGGTAAGATATGTTGATAGGATGTACATGACCTTTTCGAGTTCATACACCAGGCAGATCAACTGATCTTAGGGTTAATCCTCGACCTTAAATTAATACCCTATTTAATTGGATTGATTTACCTATGACACAAGACCTGATTCCCGACCATAGGTAGGGTCAATGAGCTTCATGTTTATGCTATCAAGTAGAGTCGATCATGCTGGCTGGTTTACTCTAGGAGATAGAAGGTGATGCCGATGCGGAATGTAACTATGGTTTTATAAGCTCGTCAGAAATTGATTTCCAAAACTAAACTTCTATTCAATCTCAGAATTGCCTAGGGAGGGAATTGGATTCCCTACGTCTTTTCTCCTTATTGAAATCCCTCAAAAGCTCTCTCTCAACTTGGTTCAAGTAGTTGTTTAGTTTAAATTTCTGTGTTTGTTAAGTGTTCAATTCAGGATACTCAAACTTTAAATTGTTATTCAGAAAGTGATTAGCTACTGGCTTGGTCCTTGTGGGACGATATTCGGACTTAACCTAAGTCCATATTACATTGATTAGTCCTCTTGCTAGTGATTAGCTGGGATCGCATCAGTTGCCAACGTGCTCCAAGAATGGTACAAGCTCGGCTTTCTTTACCTCAAATTCTCCTGTGATCTGTTTGATCATGAGTGTTGAGTCGTCATATACTTCAAGCTGAGGTATCTCCATTTCGACCGCTATGTTGAGGCCAAGGAGGAGTGCTTGATATTCTGCTACGTTGTTTGAGCAGGTTTGCGTAAGCACGAACGAGTACGGTAGCAGATCGCCTTTTGGCGAGACGAAGGGAACTCCTGTACTAGCTCCAGTTATCCTAGAGGCCCCGTCGAAGTAAATTTTCCAAGGAGGAAGAATTTTGACAAGGAAAATTTCTTCGACGGGAAATTCCTCTGTCAGCTCCCATTCTACGGGCACTGGATGACTGGCAAGAAAATTTGCTAGGGCTTGACCTTTGATGGCCCTTTGCGGTACAAAATTTATTTCGAACTCGTAGAGGAGAAGTGCCCATTTTGCCAATCGTCTTGAGAGGATCGACCGCGACATGATATACTTGAGTGGGTCGGCGCGAGAGACTAAATTCGTTGAGTGCGCCAGGAGATAGTGCCTTAGTTTCTGCACTGCGAAGATGAGTGCTAGGCATGTCTTCTCGATAGGCATATAATTGAGTTCAGCGCCTACCAATGTCCGGCTCAGGTAGTACAATGACCGTTCCTTGTTGTTCTCATCATTTTGAGCTAGCATAGCTCCCACCGAATTTTCTTGGGCTGCGATGTAGAGCAACAATGACTTGCCGACGATTGGAGCGATCAGAACTGGAGGTTATGTGAGATACGTCTTTATGCTATTAAAAGCATTGCGACAGGCGTCGTCCAATTCGAAAGGCACATTCTTCTTCAGTAACTGGCTGAAGGGTTGACGTCGACCGACCAAGTTTAAGATGAAGCGCCGACTATAGGCCAAGTGACCTTGGAAGCTTTTGAGCTCCGTGATGTTTCTTGGCTCTGGCATCTTTTGAATCACATCGATCTTGGTTTGATCTATCTCGATCCCTCGGTGATGTACGACAAACCCAAGGAATTTGCCGGAGGTGACACCAAAGGCGCATTTCAGCGGATTCATCTTAAGTTGGAACCGCCAGAGTCGCTCGAACACAGTTATGAGGTCGAGGAGATGGTCAACTCATGTTGGGTGTCTAGCAAGTGCACTAGGTCAGCAAGTAATAAAGACTCGAGAGTCCAGATATCGATCCCACAGAGACCTTGATGAGAATTCAGTTTAAGAAAAGATTTTTCTATTGATTGAGGGAAAAGAAATTTTTGGTTTTGGTTTTGATAACTGAAAAGAAAACAGAATTAAACTACTGAAAAAACTAGTAGAGATGAGATGTTGGGGAAGAGTGTCAATCCCTCCTAGTTGTTAACATGTAAAATTCTAATTTTATAGCTCAAGCACCTTTACTTTGACTTAGCTTTTGAAAACCTGGTTACCCATATACAGGAAATAACTTTCACTTTTTCCTTGAACTCCTTCTTAACCGGAACATTCAAATCCTAAGTGTATAAATATAAAAGCTTGAAGATTTACTCTCTCTTATTCAGAACAAGAGTTATAGAAGTCACATCACTTTTCAACTAGTCTCCTTCGAAACCGGAACAATCTAGTTTAAAAGCGAGTTGTTTTAGAAAACAAGGAATCATATAACTAACCCAAATCTTTATTGAAATTTAACTTCTCTATTCGAACCTCGTTAAACTTCAAATATCAATTCGGATTAGACACAAGCAGTAAGCACAATTTCTAAACAAAAGTAAGATACTTTATTGCTGTAGAATTCAGAACTTAAACATGTAACAACTAGGAGTTCATGACTTCCCCAACAAAGAGAGACTACTCCATGATAATAGAATAAACTCACAGTAATAAGGATTCAATTACAACCATAGACATAAAATAAACTAAGTACAGAAACCCCCTTGAAGGATTGCCTTTGGCTTCTCTTGCACCTTGACTGAAATCTCCACCTTCTCTCTCTAAAGTGCCAAGAGGTCGTGTAAGACTCCCTCTGGACTTTTCTCTTTTCTCTAACCTAACTAAAAAATAAGAAAAACAAACTAAGAACTGAAATTGGAACTCAAAAACTCCATCCTTGTGCTTTGCCTCGGACCTCCTTTTATAGCTGAAGCTCTGCCCAGAACTTGTAATTTTGCCTCTGTCCAGGGGTATGAATTGTGACTTCCCGACCTCAGAATTGGCTGAAATTACATCCAAACCTTCCTTACATAGTCCTTGACTTGTGTACGAAATTTTAAGTCATTCTGAGTTGGGAAACTTGAGATATCTCCTTGCGAAGTTGAACTGGTTCTGCTGCCAATTCCAGCACTGGGTCCACCACTTTGAAAATATAAAACTCCACAACCCCGACTTGGATTGGCCTGATTTTCCGTGTCATGATTCTCAATCCTCTCAGGAAGCTGTGGTACAAATTTGGATCCAATTAGAAGTCGGAATCTCCAGATATGGTCTCTTCAATCTCGGACTTGTACTTTCCTTTTATGGAAGCAGTTTCCTTCTTTGTCTTGGACTTCTCTTCTTGACCATTCAATGCACCTAGACTCTGAAAATATATCATAAAATCTTCGTGGATACCTTCCTTAGCCAATTAGGACTTCTTCTTCCAAGTCAGGGCTTGATTGTTAGTTAGATTCCTGAGATTTCCGCAAGTCACGAAGCTGAGTCAGCGGCGCGGTCGTGCCGAATTGTTCTTTGTTTTGGCGCGGTCGCGCCTCTGGAGAAATTTTTTTGTCTAAGTCAGGAGCACGGCCTCGGGTCCTATATGAGGAAGGATTCTTCATGGCGCGGTCGCTCCACTTTATGCTGTAGAACTAGCGTGGTTGCACCACTCCTTAGACTCTTTGCCGACTTCCCGAAATAGAACTTGGCATCTTTGTAAGGAACCAGTGCAGCGTGCCACTGCCACTGGTAGCGCCATCTTCATGGCGCGGTAGAGCCCTCAAGGGGCGCAGTCGCGCCATTTCACATTCACGAACTGTCCTCCTTTCAGCCTCACTAGCCGTTGGGAATTTTCTGGATTTCTTTGAATTTTCGAACAATTTCCCGGCGCGGTCATGCCTTTCCCTTTTTTTCTTTATTTTGCTCCTTTTTCCTTCATTATTCCTCATAATTTATATTTTCTTCTTTTACAGGGTACCTGAGACCCAAAACATGTATTTGAGTTATATTTGTCACTTTCATGCTAATAATTAACTCACAATAGGAGTTTATGCTCATTAAATCATGCATAAATAAGTGTCTTTTGGACACTTATCACAACCCCAAACTTAAACCTTTGCTCGTCCTCGAGCAAAACTCTGAAATAAATACCAGATAGATCAGTAAAGACTTAAGAAAAGTTCAGTGATCCTCCCTACTAAAGTTTCAAAATAGATGATTCACTCCTTTCCTAATGATGGTTCTTCTTGCTTAGTCGAAACAGATTTCGAATTTTCTTCACATTTTTCAAAGATGAACATGCCCATACAAGTGAGAAGTCTCAATTCAACTCCATAAGCTAACCATCAGTCCACTCTCCACTAACATGAAGGACTTCTCAATTCTGATCAATAGGTCTTTATGGGTTGTAATGAAGCAGGGGTAATGGGTATGATAAAAAATTTTGGTTTTCTTTTGGGTTTTATTCTCCTCCTCATATTCATTTTCAATTTTCCTGAGCATGAATTGGATTTGTGACTTTTCCTCCAAGCTCTTCCACCCCAAACTTATTCTTTTGCACTGATCTCTCATTTTTTTTTCTTTTCCTCTTTTTTTTTTCTTCTTCCCATGTATCTTTTTCTTTGGGTTTTGTTCAGAGTCTAGCTTACCTCGTCGGTTGACTCAGAGTCCCTAAGCTTGCTGAGGCCCGAGACCCGGTGCACACACGAGGTGGCCTTTTCCTTAACTAACCCACAACCTTTTCTTTCTTTTTCCTTGGCTTTGTTTGGAGTCCAGCTTACCTTGCCGGTTGACTCAGAGACCCTAAGCTTGCTGAGGCCTGAGTCCCGGTGCACACACAAGGTGGCCTTTCTCCTACTCAGCCCAGAATGTTTTCTTTCTTTTCCTCTCTTGCTCCTTTTCCCCCTTTACAATGAAATATTTCTATACCCTTCATCCATCCCTCCTTATAACTTCAAAATCTTTATCCAAGCTCATTCAAACATAACACTTCAATAATTTGGAGAATCAAGGGTCAGTAAGAAACAAGTTTAATTATCACTAAGGCTGGTTCATGTAGCATGGGACATTGAAATAAAACAGGGATCTTTTCGGCTCAAGAGGTTTGACAAAAGGTGATGCAACTTGTGCATTGAAAATGAGTGGCTTTGAAAAAGGCTCAAACGATTTTTACACAGGTGCCTAAATCACCTCAAAATTTTGAAAACCTTTCTTTGTTTCGCCTCAAGTTTTCCTCAGGTTGGTTCTAGTGATTGAAATCGATTTGCTCACTTGTACTTTGTTTTCAA
The DNA here is from genome assembly GCA_019845555.1 of Aristolochia fimbriata. Classification (NCBI taxonomy): domain Eukaryota; kingdom Viridiplantae; phylum Streptophyta; class Magnoliopsida; order Piperales; family Aristolochiaceae; genus Aristolochia; species Aristolochia fimbriata. The sequence continues at coordinate 14,980,885 of CM034084.1, read as the reverse complement.
AAATTGTTTTTAAAGAAAATTCTCATCCATTCAAGACTGAGCATCTGAACTAAAATATTTCTCCAGAAAATGAATCATGCTATTCATATGATCAGGGGTTTTCACTGGTATTTTTCAAAGTCTTTATTGGATTTTTTGTGAAAAAAAAATAGTGCTTTCAGATCCATGCATGAAAAGTATCCCACCCCAAACTTAAAATTTTTCAAATCCCCTTAAAATTGCATGAAGAGTATCCCACCCCAAACTTAAAAACATGCTTTGTCCTCAAAGCAGCAGTAAACATAGGAGTGATAGAGATACTTCCCTGACTGTCTGGATGGAGTGAGGTTGGATGGATCTCCCTTAGTGGCTTTTGCATTCTGCACACATGGGTTAGTGATAAAAATTTGCATGATTTTCAGCAATTGAAAATGAAAATTGACTAGAAGTGTCTCTCAGGCATAAAATGTGTCTTAAGAAGAATATCTGTAGTGGGGGTTCTATTTGCTCACCTCTGTAGTGGCCAAATCTTGTCAACCCAGTGGCGCAGCCACGCCAGAATTTGGCGCGGTAGCGCCGAGTAATTCCTTGAAATTATCAGATTTTGAATGCAATTTTCAATATTTCCAGTTTGGACAATTAAATATGAGAGAGAGGCATGCTTTTGAGTGATTTTCATATATTTTCATTGGAAGAATGAAGAAGTTCATGCTTTGAGACAAATCATTGAGAGTAAAAACATAATTTCATTAATATGAATGGAGATTGAGTACATATTAATGAAATCTCATTTAGCACACTCTCAGACATAATCACACACAAAAAAAAACAAGCTCACACACAAGATAAAAAGAACAAGTCAAAAGATCTTAGCAAAAGCTAAAAAACATCTATTCGTCTTCTTCTTCATCTTCTTCTTCTTCCTCTTCACCTTCTTCTTCTTCAGAGGTATCTCCAGTGGGCAGCTGATCCTCTGGTATTCCCTCATGCTAGGCCCACAATGTCCACATCTTCTTGTTGTACGTGGCCAGTTTTCCCATCTTCTTTTCCAGCCCACTCATCCTCTCATGGAGAGCAGCCATGTCCATCTCCTTGGATGTGCTAGAACTTGCTGCTGATCTGGTTGGTGGGTGTTTTCTCATGATTTGCTTTACTGAGCTAGCAGAAATACCTTGGGGAACTTTTTCCATTGGCTTTGTGGAGCTCAGTGCAATCCCATTGGCCAAACAAATAGTGGTGATGAGGGAAGGAAAAGGGAGTCTTCCTCTTTTGTGATGGGCCATATCCATGATTTGGCTATGAATTATGTCTCCCACATTGATGGGAATGCCTTCAAGTAAAGCATGGAGGAAATAGGCTCTTTCTGGTGTGATTTCAGTAAAGTGGGAGGTAGGGGTCAATTTTGTAAACAGAAACATCGACCATACCTTAGCATCTACATCCATGTCCTGTCTCTGAAAATGCAACAATTTTCCTCTTCTGGTCTCCCACTTTGCTCCCCCTGGGCATAACCTCTTTGCAATCTCTGTTGCACTGACCGTTTCTCTTAAAGTATTCAGTGGTTGGGTGGGGGTATCAAGAATGTGCAAGTAATTGTTGATATCATGGGGATATAACTGGATCCATTTTCCTCTGATGAAGAATTGCCAAGTTCTTTGGTCTGGAAAATTGGCATAGAATTCTTGGACCAGTGTGATGTTAGCTTGTGTAAGAGCTACTACCCATTGGGTCCACCCCCTTGCTTCTATCATGGCTCCATATCGTTCCTTTATGAGCTCATCCATAATAAAACCTTTTTCCATGTGGACATTGCATTTGGATAGTATGTCATTAAACCTCTTGTGTCCATCTTCTGTGACAAACCTCTCTTTATCCCACGTTTTTGCCACTTTTGCTTTTGACCTTTGGTAGCATTTTTGGGTTGCCATAGTTGTGCAAAAAAATGACTTCTGGCCTTTTTGAGGGACTTGGTTCTTTCTGGTCTGGTTTCGGTTTGCGCTGCAAAGTGGGGCGTTGGAAAGCTCTAAGTGTGTACTTTGACGCTCTGAAATTTCTTTTCCACAATAGTTCCCAGGTAATTCTATGGTCGCCCCTAAAGGAGGCAAGAAAAACACTTTTTTTTTGCCCAGAGATTTGCAGAAACCGAAAATAAACCCCCAACTTTGAGAACTTCGTTCTCCCTTGTTCCTCAATGGAAATACCCCAAACCTGGACCAAATTAAACTAGGAAGTACCCTCTGTGTGGTCGTACCTTTTTTTTTTGGGAGCTTGATTCCAGATTTTTCCAAAATTGACCCGAAAAATGCCTACGCCGAACTGTTTTTCTGCTTGAACACTGTTTTGCGCCGAATTCCGAGGTGTTTCCGGCGGGTTTTACGGCGAGATTTCTTCCATCTGGGCGGTGATTTGGGGAGGTTGAAGTTGAGGCTCTGGGTTTCTATCGATTTTTAGGCTTGAAAGACCCTAGGAATGGAGGTTTGAGTCTTTTAAAACCTGCCCCGCATGAGTCGAACAGGCGCGTCGACCCCAATGGCCGCGCCGATTCAGAACTTACTGTTCTGGGTTTTGCGATCTGGCGCGATCGCGCCGATATTTGGCGCGGTCACGCCAGTTCCAGTTTCGAGTTTTCTGATTTTTTTTGTAGTTTTCTGTTTTTTGAAAGTTGTAATTTTTTTATCTAACACTCTTCCTATCCTAGGTTGAATAAAAATAATGAAAACAAATTAAAATCTCCTACAAATTCAAACAAATCCTAACACTTTTGAAAAACACTTATTCAAGCCTACTTCACACAAAGCCTTTAAAATTTTTCAAGAAAATTCAACTAAATTCTACTGATATTGCTACACTACTGATACAAGTATCCTGATCCACCAGGATCGAATGGAAACTGGAACCATCCATGCATAAGGCAATTTTTGGCTTTAGAATTTATTACATGGTGATTATGCCTTTCAACCAAAGAGCTTGTCGCTCTTTCTCTTTTGTGGTTGGCTTTTAACTTGTTTTGCTCCTTTATTTTTAGCCAGCTTTTCTTCACACTGCCCAGACCTAATAAAATTTTAATTTCAACTTTTGTGGGTGGTTTATAGGGCTGGATAATGAAGAAATCAATATCTAATGAGATAAAAGAATGTTCATTATCCTTGGTGTCCTCTATCCTAGCCTCTTCATGCTCTTCAAGGGGTTTCTCATCTTTCTCTACCCCATCCCCTTCTTTTTCTTTTTCATCTTCTTCTTTTTTCTCCATGATATTTTCATCCTCTCCCTCTTTAAGTTTCTGAAACTCACAACAACTCTCAGCTCTCTCCCTTGTATCTTCCTCTATGTGTTCTGTAGTAACACATAAATTAAGACAAGAAGTGCTAGCTGTATTCAGCCATTCAGGTTCATCATCATCAGATAGCTCATGAAAACATGTTTCAGCATTCATACTGTTGATCAATTCATGCTTTGGCTGATTTTCTAGATTAAAATAAGAAGAGCTAGTTGTATACATCCATTAAGAATTGCTAGGTAACGTACCTTGGTTCCTACCTGATATGCCATTGGCCAGCTGTCCCACTTGTATTTCCAGATTTTGGATTGATTCCTCCTGAGTTTGAAGCCTGGCTTCAGTCTGAGCTTCACTTTTCTCCTGATTTGCTAGAATCTTTGAAAGGAGGTCCTCAAGGCTGGCTTTTTGTTCTGGTTCTTGTGCTACTTCTTGGAAACCAGGTGGTGATCTTGTTTGAGCAATGGGCTGTTGAGTGCTGGGTTGCTGGTTGTTGTTGTTTGACCATGGAAAATTTGGGTGACTCCTCCAACCAGGATTGTAAGTATTGTTGTATGCATCATTAGACCTGCAAAAAGTTGAAACATAATTAGTCTGGTCTAAAGAATTTACAGATTGTACATTACCTGCTTGGCATTCATGGTTGAGATGTCCTCCTCCACATATTTCACAAATCTGAGCAACCAAAGAGGGTGTGTGCAATTTTGACAATAGTTTGGTTAGTGACTCGACTTGTGCCTGCAATGCTAATACATGATCAACATTATGTATACCAGCAACACCCTTTTTCACTTCTCTCCAACCTAGACAACTCTTCTTGATGTTGAGGGGAAGAATTATGATAACAATGATCATTATACACAAGAGGGGGCTCACATCTGAACATGGACGATTGCCCATGTGGCCAATTGTCCTTCCAATTATTTTCTAAATACTGATTTTCATATTGCCTAGAGAAATAATCAGCATGCTCTCTTCTATAGAAATCATTAGGTTCATTGTCAACAAAAGAACATGATACGTCAGATTCACCTCTCCATGGATCATAATTTGAAGATGCATATGGTTGGGGAAATTCCGAATATGAGTTAGGATATGGACTTATCTCATTCTGCACGTCTTCCCACCTCTCATCTCAGTGCTCTTTCTAGTTCCAGATTGGGTTCATCTAGTGGCTCACCACTAATTCTGACTTTCATGCATGAATCTGGTTCAACCTAAAAAGATAAAATAAAAATTTTAATCTCAATCAACAAAATAAAATTCACTTAAACTTACTCTCAATTCAATGGTCCCCGACAACGACGCCAAAAACATGTTGGGTGTCTAGCAAGTGCACTAGGTCAGCAAGTAATATAGACTCGAGAGTCCAGATATCGATCCCACAGAGACCTTGATGAGAATTCAGTTTAAGTAAAGATTTTTCTATTGATTGAGGGAAAAGAAATTTTTGGTTTTGGTTTTGAAAATTGAAAAGAAAACAGAATTAAACTACTGGAAAAACTAGTAGAAATGAGATGTTGGGGAAGAGTGTCAATCCCTCCTAGCTGTTAACATGTAAAATTCTTATTTTATAGCTCAAGCACCTTTACTTTGACTTAGCTTTTGAAAACCTGGTTACCCATATACAGGAAATAACTTTCACTTATTCCTTGAACTCCTTCTCAACCGGAACATTCAAATCCTAAGTGCATAAATATAAAAGCTTGAAGATTTACTCTCTCTTATTCAGAACAAGAGTTATAGAAGTCACATCACTTTTCAACTAGTCTCCTTCGAAATCGGAACAATCTAGTTTAAAAGCGAGTTGTTTTAGAAAATAAGGAATCATATAACTAACCCAAATCTTTACTGAAATTTAAGTTCTCTATTCGAACCTCGTTAAACTTCAAATATCAATTCGGATTAGACACAAGCAATAAGCACAATTTCTAAACAAAAGTAAGATACTTTATTGCTGTAGAATTCAGAACTTAAACATGTAACAACTAGGAGTTCATGACTTCCCCAACAAAGAGAGACTACTCCATGATAATAGAATAAACACACAGTAATAAGGATTCAATTACAGCCATAGACATAAAATAAACTAAGTACAGAAACCCCCTTGAAGGATTGCCTTTGGCTTCTCTTGCACCTTGACTGAAATCTCCACCTTCTCTCTCTAAAGTGCCAAGAGGTCATGTAATACTCCCTCTGGACTTTTCTCTTCTCTCTAACCTAACTAAAAAATAAGAAAAACAAACTAAGAACTGAAATTGGAACTCTAAAACTCCATCCTTGTGCTTTGCCTCGGACCTCCTTATATAGCTGAAGCTCTGCCCAGAACTTGTAATTTTAGCCTCTGTCCAGGGGTATGAATTATGACTTTACGACCTCAGAATTGGCTGAAATTTCACCCGAACCTTCCTTACATAGTCCTTGACTTGTGTACGAAATTTTAAGTCATTCGGAGTTGGGAAACTTGAGATATCTCCTTGAGAAGTTGAACTGGTTCTGCTGCCAATTCCTGCGCTGGGTCCACCACTTTGAAAATATAAAACTCCACAACCCCGACTTGGATTGGTCTGATTTTCCCTGTCATGATTCTAAATCCTCTCAGGAAGCTGTGGTCCAAATTTGGATCCAATTGGAAGTCGGAATCTCCGGATATGGCCTCTTCAATCTCGGACTTGTACTTTCCTTTTATGGCAGCAGTTTCCTTCTTTGTCTTGGACTTCTCTTCTTGACCATTCAATGCACCTAGACTCTGGAAATATATCATAAAATCTTCGTGGATACCTTCCTTAGCCAATTAGGACTTCTTCTTCCAAGTCAGGGCTTGATTGTTAGTTAGAATCCTGAGATTTCCGCAAGTCACGAAGCTGAGTCAGCGGCGCGGTCGCGCCGAATTGTTCTTTGTTTTGGCGCGGTCGTGCCACTTTATGCTCTAGAACTGGCGCGGTCGCACCACTCCTTAGATTCTTTGCCGACTTCCCAAAATAGAACTTGGCATCTTTGTAAGGAACCAGTGCAGCGCGGCAGTGCCACTGGTAGCGCCATCTTCATGGCGCGGTAACGCCCTCAAGGGGCGCGGTCGCGCCATTTCACATTCACGAACTGTCCTCCTTTCAGCCTCACTAGCCGTTGGGAATTTTCTGGATTTCTTTGTATTTTCAAACATTTTCCCTGCGCGGCAGCGCCTGAATCGGCGCGGTCGCGCCATTCCCTTTTTTACGTGATTTTTGCTCCTTTTTCCTTCATTTTTTCTCATAATTTAGATTTTCTTCTTTTACAGGGTATCTGAGACACAAAACATGTATTTGAGTTATATTTGTCACTTTCATGCTAATAATTAACTCACAATAGGAGTTTATGCTCATTAAATCATGCATAAATAAGTGTCTTTGGACACTTATCAACTCGCTCTTTTGTTTTGTCCACCAGATCGTCGACATAGCACTCAACACGCTTGTGAAGGAAGTCGTCGAAGATGTGCTGCATCGCTCTCTGGTAGGTTGCGCCGGTGTTTTTGAGACCGAAAGGCATGACTTTGTAGCAAAATATGCCTTTGGGTGTTCGAAACACCCTTAACTCCTCGTCTTTTGGGTCTATGCAGATTTGATTGTATACTGACGACCCGTCCATGAAGGAGAGCGCCTCATGACCGGTTGTTGCGCCTACCATTAGTTCGGTGATTGGCAACGGGAAGTCATCTTTTGGGCAAGCTTTGTTCAGGTTGCGAAAATCGACATATACCCGAATTTGGCCGCTTGTCCAAGAAGGATATTTGACTTCCTGGATGAAGTTAGCTGCAATGAGCTTGTCCACTTCTTTCTTGATTTCTGGTACGAGTTCAGGTCGGAAGCGCCTTTGTGTTTGCTTGACCGGCCGGAATGAGGGGTAAACTACAAGCTTATGTACTGCCACTTTGGGGTCGAGGCCTGGAATCTCGGTGTAGTTCCAGGCGAACACATCACGGTACTCCTGGAGCTGCGAAATGTATTCAGCTTCCTCTTCCTTGGCTAGTGAGGCACTGAGGAAGGTTGGCGTTGGATCTTCTTCTGAGCCCAAGTTGATCTTCTTCAACTCATCCACCGTAGACTGTCCTCCTTCTTCAAACGCAGCCGGAGCATCCTTTAGGATGAACTCGTCGTCACCTTGTTCGTTGTCACCGGTGATTGAGATGTTGTTTACGACCACGACTTCGCAGGTGAGTGCTCGAGCTTGAGCAAGGGCGGCTTTGGTGTATATGACCACTGGCGAGCTTTGGTCAATGGTCACTTGATGGACATTGCAGACCTTCTGGTGATTCTGATGGGCTTTCATTTTTTATAGTCAGGGCGATGCTGTCTTGGTGGAAGGCAGCTTCTCTCACTCCTTATCTTTTCTTGCGCCGGAGTAAGAACTGGGACGGCTACGAGTGGCATATCATGCAGTTGCTGCTTTGTAAAATTGCCCCTTGCTTTAGCCAATAACCGATAGGCGTTTGGATCGAAGCCTTCGGTCGTCCGGGTAGCAGGTAGGCGTTCCGAGCTGGGGCATTTCTTGACAATCCTATGCTCTTCAAGCTTGGGCAATGACAGAGTAGCTCCCTCTTTCAAATTTGTTGGTTCCGTCGTACGACAAACAACGAGAGGGGTTTCCCCTTTCTTTCGTTGTGACTGAGGCACATACCTTAACACCGGTGTGTTGTTCTTTGGCGGCTGTGCCGGTGCTTTTGGTGTAGTCACTTGGCGACTGTGAGCCGACGGCTTAGGCTGCGTGCTTTTCAGCAGCTCCTTTGGAGTTTGTTTGGGACGTTGTGCAGCTTTGATGTCTTGGGCTTGGCTTAGCCAAGACAACGCTTTGACTGTCGGACGCGATACGAAGTAAAACTTGGCGTCCACGAACGAAGCTTCGGTGAATGGACTCTCGTCGGCATAGACCATTTTCTGCTCGCCATCTTTCCAGTACTTAAAGCACTGGTGTAGCGTTGGTGGGACGACGTCATTCGTATGGAGCCACGGTCGACCCAGGAGCAAGTTGTATGTTGTCCTGGAGTCAATGACTTGAAGGGGTGAATCAGCTACCATCTCTCTGATTTGGAGTTCGAGCTGGATCATCCCGAGTGTTCGTTGGCCTTCCAGGTTGAATCCCTAGATGAGTAGTGAGCTCGCAGATAGGTCGCCGGCAGAAATGCCGACTTCCTTCATCGTCCGTATCGACAGGATGTTGACAGCAGAACCACAATCGATGAGGATGCGGTTGACCAAGTGATCCTTGATGTAGCCTGACACGTACAACGAACAATTATGAATCTTTGCCCTCAGTTGAGCATCTTCTTCTCGGAAAGTAATGCATGGTGGGCAGAAGATTGTGAGGGACTTCTCCGACTGTGACATTTGTCCAGACAAGGAGGCTTCCTCAGCTTTCCTGAACGACGGAATCAGATCGACCTTTGGCAGGTCATTCTTCCTCATTAGTATTTGCTCCAGCTCAGCTTAGAGCTCTACTAGTTTATCGAGGACCTTAATCAGAGCTTGCTGAGATCGAATGGGCAGGTCCAAGTCGTCCTCGAGCTTGTTCAAGGGAGAGATTTGCCTTAACGACGTCTCCAGTTCGTCGCACTCGACCACTGGCGCTTTGCCCTTATCTTCTTTGGATGTCGGCCCGGTAGGGGGTGCCGACAAACAGGTGGCCACCATTGCTAGTGGTGGCGTGAGAAATTTTTTGGGGAAGAACTCCGCCAATGTGACGGGTCTTCTTTTCCTCTTATTTACTCCTTGGACATTTGTCCTTGGAGTTTTATTGCGACGCTTCACGACCCTTTTCCTGGATTGCTTCACCTTGTTGGTGATTGTTTTCGACGGTTCGGCCTCTTGGATCGGCTTCTTCTGTCAGGTGACCAGAATCCACCCCTCCGCGTCTGCTTTAGCAGCTTCTCGGGGTACCGGTGCCAAAGCCTTTTTCACCGAAGATTTTTTTTGGAGGCTAGACTTGGGACTGGACTCCCTTCTTATACCTCAAGGCTTGTTGGATCTGGGTATGGAGTCAGATGCGGCCTTAACAGAAATGGAGTTTACTGATGCGATATTCTCCATTTCGTCGATGATGATGAGACCTTGCATTGCGAGCTCCAGAATTTTATCCTTTAGGACAAAACACTTCTCGGTTGAATGACCAAGTAAGCGATGATACTTACAGAAGTTCGGCTCCTTTGATTTTGTGAAGTCACCGGGCCTTTTCACTTTTGGTAAACGAAGCAAGTCTGCTCCGAGCAACTGCTCGAGCATGACCAATACATCGGCGTCTGCGAAGGGATAAGTTTTTGACTGTTTCTCCTTCAACGTTTGCCTCTGGAAGTTGGGCCCGGCGAGTGGCCGCGAGGCGTAATTCAACTTCTGTTTGCTCCCCACCTTGATCGGTGTGAAGCTTTCGGTTGCGTAGGAGCCTTTTGCCTTTTCTTTTGGCTCCTTGGTGACAACTTTCCCCTTTTTGTGGGGATCGGGAATTGGAGCGGCGAGGTCGCCTACTTGCTCCATGACGACTTCCATGTAGTGAGCTTCGGTTGTGAGCTCTTGGAAGTCGGCCGTTTTTTTCCCTTTAAGTAGAGAAGACCCCACGACATGCTGCGGACGCACATGTCGATCTCTGCTTCAAGAGATATGTTGGAGCTTTCTTTGCAGTTGAGGCTGAGATTCCTTCACCGATTAATGTAGTCGATGACTTTTTCGCCTTTCTTCTGCCCAAGATTGGCCATCTCGGCTAACGTTACGATGCGTCGGGTGCTGTAGAACCGGCTGAGGAACTCGCTTTCAAGCTGCTCCCAGCTATCTATCGATTCCTTTTGTAGCTCGATGTACCAATCGAAGGCATTTCCCTTCAGTGAACGGCCGAACTGCTTGACTAGCAGGCCACCGTCGGTACCGACATTATTGCAGGTTTCAATAAAATGGGCGACGTGCTGTTTCGGATACCCGTCACCATTGAATTGTTGGAATTTGGGTGGATGGTACCCGAATGGCATCGGGAGATTTTGGATCCCCTGGGTGTAAGGTCTCTGGTAGGAGATCGATTTGCTTTCGCCAGAGCTGTTTCTGATGGCGCGGTTGATCATATCATTCACCGCGTCCAGTGTGAGGGAGGTCAGCTCCTCCTCGCCCCGTGACGTTTGAATAGTTGTTGGGACCACCGGCTGATCTTTTTGGCTCCTCTCGGCAGGGTTCAACCGAAGCGCTGGTTGTTGCCTTGTTCCGGTCGACTTCTTGAGATATGTCGCCAACGTTGGTCGTGAGGGCTTCCAATCGCTCCATCATCTGTTCGATCTGGATGTCATGAGCCATGATTTGAGCATCCTTTGAACGGATCCTCTCATCTTGTTCTTTTAATGCAGCTTGCATTTCCACAAGCTGCTCTTCGACCGTTTTGGCCGAAATTTCCATGGCGGCAACTTTGATGGTGGGAGTGGAAGGAGATGCTCCTGTTGCGAACTTGAGTGGCGACATTTTTACCGGTGACCCTGTTGGTGAGGAAGGTTCCGGTGTAATTTGGCGCGACAAGGTTGCAGTTGGTGATCGAGTTGGAGAGTCGACCACCGGTGTGTTTTGGCGACTAGGAGCCTTGTTGGGCTACCAAGTCGATGGAGTGGATGTCGGTGTACTCTGCGAGAGTTAATTGGTGACCAGACCAGAGGTTTGGCTGTTGGCGTCGGTCGACGAGGTGATTGAGCTGCGAAGCTGAGCGCAACCAAGAGTTCTTTGAAGACAGTCACCGTGGGCGACTGGCCTGTTGTTGTCGTTCTGGATGAAGCCAGAACTGGTGTTTGGTCCCTTCTCACGGAGGAGGAAGGAGTTGTGTGTTGCTCGTAACGTTGGATTAGAGCAGGCACGAAGGGGACCCTTTGCGACGATGGCGACTGGGTCAGACTGGCCATCGGGCAACATGGCGGTGGTATAGTGACGACAGTCAGGTAGGTCGGCTTAGTTGCTGCCGAAATTAGCCTGACTGGAGCTACACCGACTGGTTTGGCAGGGGCCGCAGTAGATTGAGGCTGGAACACCGCGCTCGGGCGGCGTGCATCCTTCATGAAGGGAGCATGTCCTGCGGACAAGCTCTTGGCCAACTCCCTTGTCATGGGGCGTGTGGCTGGTGGCAGAGAGGTTGGAGCACGAAGGTTGGCCGCGGAGCCGGCCGTCGCTTCGAGAACCCCCATTGATGAGGTCGAGCTTGCGCCCGCGACAGGGCGCGGTAGGCAGAACTTGAACCGACAATTGATTTGCCGGTGTTTTTGTTGTTGTTGACGTTGTTGTCGTTGTTGTTGTGGCTGACCATTGGATTGGACTTTGAGTTTTTTTTTTTTATCGAAGGAAGAGATAAGAGGTAGGAGATATCCCACCGGGCGTGCCAAATATGTTTCGGCAAAAAACCTCCGATCCACGGAAAGGCGTGGTCGATTGATTAATTCGACTGAAAGACAGAAAATTACAATTTGAGTTCTTGAATTTGGGAAATTGTGGGGATGCGATCTCCTAGCTTTCCTCTGATTCGACCTCCGATGTGGTTGGCGGTGAAGTCACCGTCTTCTGCGGTTCGACGATGAACTTTGAGTCTCCGAGCGAGTGTACATGAACGACGACAGGTATAGTCGGCCGGACGAAAGTATTTGTGTTCCGTGTATTCGGCGTATTGACGTCACTGGTGAACGTGTAGAGCTTCTTCGGTGGACTGTGTGTGTTCCGACGAACTTGAGAATTGGTGATCTTCGGGCTCGATAGAGTTTTTGAGTCAAGTGACTTGGAGTGAAAAATCTCTGAACCTCTGTGTGTTCAACTCTTTGGGCGTTCAGTTTTTGGCTATTTGTAGCCAGTGTTGGGTTTGTTTACTGGAGCTAGATTCTACAAAAGAGGATCTCACTAGATTTTTTCTTGTCTTCGTTGGAGTTAGCGAGGAATGGGGGAGCTCCCTGTTTTTCCTCCCTTGATCCGTAAGAGGAGGGGGAAACTTTTCTTTCCCCTCCTGTGATGAGGGATCGACCAAACTTGGTCGATCTAAAATTTTCTCTTTCGGCGTGGTTTGCCTTTTCAGCCGGCTGCCGAGCGGTTTGAGGAGCCGGCATGGCTTTGATTTCGGCTGACTGTCGATTGATTTGAGAAATCGATTTGGCTGGACCTCAGACCCGCGGTAGGCTGTCTTGTTGAAATTGATGGGTGGACTGTTGGAAAGTCCACAATGTACACGAAATAGGATTTTTGATGGTTTATTGGGTGGGTCATTACATGGACTTGTCGAATTTGGGCCGCGTCGGATTTTGACGTCTACACATACAGAAGTAAAAAATTCCAAAGAACAAGACAGGCTTTTTTTTAAAAAAAAAAAAAATCTTTATTATTTTCTCTATTTCTTCCTTTTGTTTTAATTAATACTTCAAAATTCTACCCTTAAAATTCCACCAACTGAAATTTCAAAGCCAAATTCCTGCACTCTACAAAGAAGATCAACGAATAAAAGATAGGGGAAAGGGGATGTAAGTTTAAGCCCTTTTTCTCTCTCTTGTGCATACAAGGATGGCGCTTCGTTTTCAAGGGCCATGGCCCCTAAGGGAGAGAGTAGTGAGATCAGGCAAGGGCAATGGCCTGAGGTGTTAAGGCTGTTGACCTCTTCAATAATGGAGAAAGATTTGTTGCGACCTAAAATTGAGAAAGTAGAAAAAACGGATCGATCCATGCGCCTCATTAGGTTCGATGCTAATAACTTGCTGAACTGTACAGTGCCAAGTCAATTAACGAGTCCCAGGTGAAATAACCATTCACTATATTTTGAGGTTTTTTTCATACACCTGCTAAGTCCTTCGAGCAAAATTGTTCTTGAAGCACAATAATACACCGCAGTTGAATCAGACATGCTCAGAATACAACTCCACAATAAAAGAATAAAAACTAACAAGAAGCCACAATAAACTCAAAAAAGCCAAAAAAATGTACAGATTTTTTCACTGTGACATCTGATCACCTGCATGAGAACTGGGTAGGAGAGCTCTCATCTCTGCCAATGCACTAGACAGGAACCTCAAACCCAATAGTAACAGGCATAGCATTTTGAAGCAGGGCGGATTCAACACATATCAGCTGCTACTTCCGTCTCTGGGTGCATTAACTTATATTTCTCTCTCGCATCATTAATTCAATTTTGTGAACATCATCTGGAGTGTCCACACCATGGGCATCATGATCAACCTTGATAACCTGTAAGAACATCAATTTGTCCATGTCTTAGACAAAATTATTGCAAATACACTTATAGGAGAGGCACATTTCAAGTTGGTGAGATTAGTAGAAAGAATGTAGATCACGGAAGAAGGTGGAAGTTCATCTGAGGAAGTCTATTTTTTTATAGAAAGTTTCTTTTGTGCAAGCTGTGTTAATGAAAAGTTAGTGTGATGTTGCGATCACCTCTTATTTCAAACCTAAAGCTGAGATGGATGATAACATCATCTTATTTTCCCTTAACTTTTTCTAGAAAATAATTAAATTCCAACCTCCGAGTGAAATTTCAATGCTTTTTCACTTTTTCTCTGATTTACTCTGTGGGTAATGTATAGAGCCTACCCAACATTTTTATGCTTTAGAAATTTATTCTACAACACCTATCAGACCACATCAGTCAGGCATATGACAAAAAAATCGCAGATTTGTCACCTGAAATGACTTGAAGTTTTAGGTGCACTTGTGTTCAATTATAAGCATTAGCCATAAGGCTTTCAGCTGTGAGAATGAAACAGAATAAAAAGCTAAAAGAGCAATGTCTGATACCCATCACACCATACACTAGCAGAAAACCAAATAATCAGAACTGTGAATGAACTGAATACCTTCATCTTGTAACCATTCTCAAGAACCTTAAGTTGTTCCAGATCTTCTTCGAGTTGCAAGGGTGTTGGTGGAAGCTGTGGGTATATTCTCAAAAAGTTTGAATCATAGCTCTGTTTTGAAGAACAAAAGCATCAGTGCGAAGCACCCAGTGTAAATGACAATCCGTAAATTCAAGTTTCAACTTCAAGAAACATGGAAAGTATATAATAAAAATGGAGAGCAGTAAGATCATCCCATGCACTTAGTAGTAAGTAATGATAACCATCAGTGATGAGATCATCACAAGGGAGTATAAAATGTATAAGCAGGATACAGACAGAACTAGTTCCAACACAAGGGTTCTTTTATACCTGAATACCCAAATGAAGAAAATAAGGGAACTCAGGATTGATCTTGCCAGACCTGTAGAATCAAAATATATACGCCAAAAACTCAGTTACTGAGAAAACATATGTTATCAGTTAAAGAAACTGGTTTTGAACTAAACAATGAAAATCACTTGTTGTATGGGATTAGCCCCCTGGAGAAATAGAGAGCGTAGCCACGATTGTCCACTATGCACTTCACTCTGTTTGGATCAAACCCATCTTCCGGTTTCAAGGCTGTAACTGCAGTGCTGAATACAGCATCCGGGGCTCCCTGATTGAATCAAAAGATTAAGCGGGAGAACAAAATAAATTGCAATTTTAGTTTTCATTACATTTTTTTTACTGGACAAAAATGCATAGAAGCCCAGCCGTATTAAGTTACTTTAAGTGGCTGTACACCGATTAAACTCATATTCTGAAACTACCTGGAGGGCTTTGACAACACCATCAATTATTTCAGGTTCAATAACTGGTTCATCGCCTTGAATATTGACAACAATGTCAAACTTCTTCCCAAGCTTTTGAAGTGCTTCATTGCAGCGCTCAGTACCTGCAATAGGGTAAATGAATAACTAAAAGTATAATAAGAAACAGGAAGAAAACTTTAAACACACATAGAGGACATGATTCTACCATTTCGGCATGATTCTGAGGTCATTATCACATCGGCTCCAAAACCCCGACAGCACTCCGCAATGTTTTCATCATCGGTAGCCACCACTGTGACAAAGAATTGAATGTCAAATCATTAAACACCAAAAGGCCAAACTATAGTTTGAAAATCTAAACAACGTACTGCAAAAAAGTCAGCAAAGTTCATACCAACATGGTCTAAAGTTGAGGCTAATTTTGCTCTTTCCCATGTCCGCTGAAAATAAATGTTTAAAAGAAGATATTTATGATATGGCCACTTTAGTTGATCTGAATTCATCATAATTACAATCACATGTCAGCAGTAAAATGCTTGCATATAAACTTAGATGCAGTGCCTTCCACATCCAAAACATGACAAGAAAACGAAATGTCTTTTCACCAACATATATATGTGACCATGAGAAACTGAAAAAAAGGGAGAACTTCTGCATGTAAAATTATAAGACAAGATAATTCAAGGAATCAGATAAAGAATAAAGAACCTATGAAAGCTGCTGCAACTCAGATATAGTTGTTTCTTTGACCTAGTAAGTTACAGCATTTAGTTTTTTCCCTTTTGTTGAGGAAGGGAACTTTTGTAATGTTTAGTATCTGTCATTTACTATAGAATAAGAAGAGAACTTGTTTGAGAATCAGGTGTTCAAAGCTTAACAAGTATAACTATAACAAGATCAATACTGATGCTTGCACATGGTAAACAAAAAGCACTAAGTACTTCTGCATAAGCTATGGCAAAATTTTGGTTTGCCACTTGTTGTTGCCAAAAGCCAAGAGAGTTTTGGATAGGTAGCTTGAAAAGCAAAACTAGTTTTCTCACAGGGTCTTGACTTACGATATGACTTCTTTACTGTAAGTTAATAATGGCATTGCTACCAAGGATGACACAAGAATTGCAACGCACTACAGCCAGATTAGTACTGATTCAGAAGTAGGATTTGTTTTATTATTACAACCATAGCTTGGATAAATTGATTGCTGGACTCAGGTTTCATTCCATTAAACTGAGTGTTCTAGTCATAACTATATATCTGTAAGTCTATGTTAACCTGACGACAGAAAAAACCATCCCTTTTTATGCCTGATACATGTATCCTACTCAAAGAATCAAGGTTCTTCAACTTGGATTCAGGATCGATCTTGGACTCTGAGAATTCCAAGGCAATGCGGAGACAGGTTCCGTAACTGGAGTCAGGGCCATTTGGAGGGAAATCATTCAAAATACATTAGGGCGATTCGAAGGGACAACTCGTTGGATTCAACATCTCATCCAAAGGTGAGTTAAGTAGCCTTAGTCACAAGTCGACTTGCCTATTCGATAAACAATCCAGAGAACACTTTGAAGGGGTAATACAATTAAAATTTGAGAGAACATGGAGTGACGTTAGGGACATCCTCATGCTTCGATTATCCAGTTGAAGGAAAATTTAAACGGCTACAAACTACCGGATCCCTTTTGAAAACTGTGAAGAAAAACGTTTAAGAAGGCAACTATTATTGACTATGACCTCACCAAAATAAAGCAGCAATAACGTAGTCATCGGCCGAGAGAAATTCTAAAAGAACCAATTGAGCGAAGGGTGGAGCGCGGCCCAGGGGCTCAACGCCATTGACACTCTGATAGACTCAGCTCACGCAAAATCTTAGATAGGAATAAAGAAGAGTATAAAATTCGCAGCAACTCTTTCAAGTCTTCTAGAGGAATAAAAGAGAAACAAAACGTAATTTTGAATTAAAAAAAATGAGATCGAGGTAAAGACAATGTACCTGGATCATTGGTTTTCCTAAGATTGGGATTAGCGGTTTTCCGGGAAACCGCGAAGAAGCAAAACGAGCTGGAATAATGCCCACAACTCTGCTCCTCAAATTTCCTGATTTGCGAATAGAAATTATTGCATAAGTTCCCGCTGCCACGACTGCGGCTCCGGCCAGTAACCCATGTACGATCCATGACTTGCCACTTGAAGAAGAGGAAGAAGGGGAACAGATGGTCATGTTCCTCTCGATCTCCTCTGGCTCGTTCTATGGAAAACAGGAGAAATGCAACAGATCCGGAGCAAATTTCCTCCGATCTTTGCAGTACGACAAAAGATTCGAACACCGACGAAAAATCAACGAAAGAAGGTCGAGTAATACGCGAAAAATGGCTTCTCAATCTCACTCAGAGTGCACCGAAGGGGAGAGAATGATCTGTGTGGAAAGAAAAGGCCATAAGAACATGGAAGGGAGTAACGACTAGAGTCCAGAGGACAGAGTAGGCAGAGTGACTCGGCCGAGTTGGTGCCTCCTCGGCCGGGTCGACCGCTTCCTCATCTGACTTGTGCCAGGTGGCAGGCCCATTATCGTTTTTATTTTTCAGATATGGGCCGTAATCGGGTATCCTATTTGATTCAAACAAGAGGCCCATTAATTAGTCTTTTACTCCTTCGGACCTCGGAGCATCAGAAAAATCAAAACGATAAGAGAAGACGTCGCGGGCAAGATGTGGCAGTGAGGCATTGGAAGCGGAAGTGCAGAGCGTCTTCTGCATACACAATTTCACGGTGTCTGTGCCATTTTTGTGAAGGTTTCTTAAGCGGTGGTTTTGACAACATTCGTAATGTTTGCAAGCTTCGAGGTGCTTTATCTTCAGCGTATCTTCTACGTTAAAACCCCGTAAAACCCTTGCGCACTCCCGCGTCAGGCAACCAATCTTCTATTGTCCTGTTTGTGTTACTTTCGTCTCTGCTTCTTCCGTAACCGTGGAGGCTTTTCTGGAGGATGATATTTTGCTCCCGTGGGTTCGCATTTGTCTAGAACCCAATTGAAGACGAAAGAGATGGATTCTTTGGTCCTGTCGAAGCAAACGCCTGGATACTGCTCCTCGTTCGCCTGCGGCCGGAATGAGGCTAAGGTTAGGGTTTTGTACGACCTCAATTTTGCTATTTCTCGCTCTTCTATCTGTGGAGTTATTTGTTTTAGTTCCTGCTACGATGTTTCGAATTGCGACGTTAAAGCGAGAAGATTGGCGGACCATAGGAAGCACCGTAATCGGACCGTGACGGCAGTAATGAGAACGGATTCTGTTCACTCGAATGGTAGATTGTTGAAGTTCTCTGCCAGTCAAAAGGGGAAAGGAAAAAGGAGCACCTTTGAGGACTATTCTCATGGGTTTGATGATTCAGAGGGCAACGATCAATTACGAAGATATGTGAGAAATGGAGAGTTGGAAGAGGGTCTGAACTTCTTAGAGAGTATGCTGGGTCATGGACAGATTCCCGACATCATCTCTTGCACCAGCCTAATTCGTGGGTTTTGCCGGGCTGGGAAGATTGCCAAAGCTACACGCATTTTAGAAATTATCGAAGAGTCTGGGGCTGTTCCTGATGTTATAACCTATAACGTTCTCATTAGTGGGTACTGCAAGTCTGGTCGGATAGGTAATGCTCTGCGGCTACTAGAACGAATGAGTGTAGCACCAGATGTGGTAACTTACAACACAATATTGCGTAGTTTGTGTGATAGAGGAAAGCTGAACCAAGCCATGGAAGTGCTTGATCGTATGCTGCAGAGAGAATGCTATCCTGATGTTATCACTTACACTATTTTGATTGAAGCCACTTGCAAGGACAGTGGAGTTGATCAGGCAATGAAACTTTTGGATGAGATGAGGAGAAGAGGATGTAACCCTGATGTAGTGACATACAATGTTCTAATTAATGGGATTTGTAAGGAAGGTAGACTAAATGAAGCAATAGATTTCTTGAACAGTATGCCTTCCTATGGTTGTCAGCCTAATGTGATCACCCACAATATAATTTTGCGAAGTATGTGTAGCACTGGGAGATGGATGGATGCAGAGAAGCTGTTAGCTGATATGGTGCAGAAAGGATGCGCACCCAGTGTTGTAACATTCAACATTTTAATTAACTTTTTATGCAGAAAGGGTTTATTGGGTCGAGCAATTGAGGTATTGGAGAAAATGCCAAGACATGGTTGCACCCCCAACTCTCTAAGTTACAACCCCCTGCTTCATGGACTCTGCAAAGAGAAGAAAATGGAGAGGGCAATTGAGTATTTGGACATAATGGTTTCTAGGGGGTGTTATCCTGATATTGTAACATATAACACTTTGCTCACAGCTTTATGTAAGAATGGAAAAGTTGATGTTGCGGTAGAGATACTTAAACAACTGGGAGATAAAGGTTGTTCACCAGTATTAATTACGTACAATACTGTTATAGATGGCCTGTCAAAGATTGGAAATACAGATCAAGCTGTAGAGCTTCTGGAAGAGATGCTGCATAAAGGCCTCCAACCTGATATTATAACGTATTCTTCTCTGGTTGCTGGACTGAGTAGGGAAGGCAAGATTAATGAAGCAATCAAGTTCTTTCATGAATTGGAAGGTTTGGGTATCAGGCCAAATGCCATCACATACAATTCTGTAATATTGGGCCTTTGTAAAGTTCGGCAAACAGATCGAGCTATTGATTTCCTTGCTTATATGGTATCAAAGGGGTGTAAGCCAACTGAAGCAACATACACAATTCTCATTGAGGGAGTGGCATATGAGGGGTTGGCAAGGGAAGCTCTAGAGTTGCTGAACGAATTATGCTCCAGAGGGGTTGTGAAGAAGAGTTCGGCAGAGCAGTTTGTGGTTAACGTTTAGGCTTGCTGAAATACTCGGTTTCTGGTTAACGTTTAGGTTTGGGCAACTGGGAACAACTCATGCTAGCCGATTGGCAATTTTGGTTGTTTCTGGTCTTTCTTAGGTTACAGATTCAATGGAGACCTGTTATCTTACTTTTAGATCTTCTTTTGTGAGTGGTGTACCTAAACAGAACTCTTGTATCATGTATCAACTACTCTTTTGTTGAAACGAAATGTTTATGAGCTTTGGACTCCGTTTTGTTTGGATGCTGAACTTTATTCAGTAGCTGATACTTGTAGTTAGCCGAGACATCCTGAAAATGTCATGGACAATGAAATAGTTTCCCCTAGTAAAATAGCTGTACATGTTTTTGTCCTTGTAAATGAATTCACAGCAGAAGATGAATATCTGTAGATCAATAAACTCTTTTTCATTTCAGTAGCTGCTTTAACCTGATTTTGTTGGATTTTCATTTCTCAACATGAACAAGTTATCTGATTTTGTTGGAGCTACAGCATGTCAGCATGCCCTTGACTGGGCCCATGCTACTTCCTTTTCGAGCATGGACTCAGTTGGATTCGGCCCAAGTGAAAGGGTTAAGTCCATTTATTGACAGGGCATGTCTACCCCTAACTTGATTTGGAAATGAAAAATCCTAGTAAACTTTGGTGGAGGTAAGCAATGTTGTGAAAATCAAACCGGTCATCGAACCAGTACGGAACTGGGTTTGGTCGAACGGGGATAAATCTAGTTTAATGACCCTGAGTCCTCACTAGAACAGGCCCACGCCACGAGAGGTTCCCTTAAATGTGATGTGTACCACAGGGCATGCACACTTCTTATCCGTTTTCAATTACATTGAGTCTGATTCCCACCACTGGCGTCTACCAATGTTTTTATAGGATTCTTATACGCTCGAAGTATTGGCATCTCGGCGGTGCCACTGTTTGCTTCTGCTTTGTCTCCTTCCCTCTTCGGCTCTTCCTCATGAGAGATGACAAAGAGCCGTCTCCGATTCCTGACAAGGGAAAATATTCTTACACACGTTTGTAAATTTTCCCTTTATCACATAAGTTTCCGTTTTGTTGCACAGTCCAAACTCTAAACAGACCGAACTACCGTCACTCATCTGGAGGAGATCAGATAGATTCTCTCTGTCCTGCATTTTCATTTATTCAGCGCAAATTAAACCCAGCAGGAAATGGCACACCTATATATATCTCCTATCACTCAAAAATCTCCCAATATTAATTTCTTCTTCTTTTTTATCTTCCCACACGGGTCTCTCCACCACACACCCAGTTTCGAATCAAGCAGGACGCCTCCGAGGAGGAGAGGAGAGCCCTCCCCTCTCTTCTCCTTTGAAGCGGATTGTGAATTGATAAGGTGATGGAGAAATCTGCTGCCTCTGTGAATGAAGGCCGCGAAACTGAGCTTCTCTCTTGTTGGGGTCGACTCAAGCATGTGCTGCGGATGAGAAGCAGGTCGTTCCTGGCGGACGTTTTCAAGAACAAAAAGACTCGGAAGGGTGGTTTCAGGTACGACCCACTGAGCTACTCTCAGAATTTTGACGAGGGGGATGGGGATGAAGAGTGGGGGAATTCGTTTTCGTCCAGATACGCCGCTTTGACGTCGAAACCACCGGTTCAGAGGCCGGAGATTAGATGAGATTAAACATTCCTCGTCCAAATTCCTTCTCGCGCGGAAGACTACTCATGCATGATCGTACTACTCTAGCTAGTATTCGATCTCATGTATACGTACGCGCATAAATTATTTTACAGAATCACCATTCTAATAGATAGCTAGATATCCTCCATGTCTTTCCGCTGGAGACGGATCGATCGTGTTTGAGAGAGAGAGATCTAGAGAGAGAGGAATTACGAAATGAGAATTTTTCTGTATCAAAAGCTTATCTCTCTCTGAGTTTAAGCATTTTATTGCAATACTGGTGGTTCAATAGTATTACTGTCTCTCCTTAATCACTTAATCGTCAATATTGCCAGCTTCTCATGTAGTGGACTTCCCAGATCCTAATTTTTTACTTCCATTAATTTCAGAATGGCATAATTAAGAAGAGAAAGAGTAGTAATATCTATCTCTGTTAATGTATGTGAAATCACCACAAGCAGCCAGTACTGAAACACTACTTTTCTCCCCCTCTCAAGTTACTTGTTAATTTCTAGTTCACTTTCCAGTGACAGCGCTTGCGTCGTCCAGTAGTGCTGAAAGAAGAACGTCCTCTGATATTTTTAACAAGTACGTGCATCAGCTGTGACTGACGCAAGAGCGCAGCCAAATTAACACTTCCGCGCGTACGTCCAAGTACTCATGAATCATTTATCAATATGTTCTACAAGACAGTCATGAGATATTATATATTTTCACTCTTTATGCCAGGTAATTAATAATCTATATGGGCTAAACGTGAAGGTGAGAGATTATGATTCTAATTAATCAGTCATTGAAATATTGCAAAAACCCACATTACATTTGTTCTCCCTGTTCTATATACTGCAAGCACATGCTTTTGAACCCATGAAAATTCATCTGCTGTTGTTGCCAAATTAAGCTCGGTAGCTTCAGCACTAGAATGAGAAACGGTTAATTTGTTGCTTCTTGGAACTCCATGAAATAAGTTTGTTGCTTGCAAAATCCCCAAAGATTGATTACAGTTCCCAGGCAATGGTTTATAAAAAATAAAAAAGGAATTTAATTAGAAGCAACAGTTCAAGAGCTAATTAAAAGAAGGAATACTTACTTAGGGGGTGTCAATGACCTACCTACCTGTAAACCTAGCTAGATCATGCATGCCGGATGAAGTAATTAACATGCATGCTGCAAGCTTATAGCTCTAGCTCTTATGAATTATCAAGCTCTTCAAATTGAATGTTCAACCCAACAAAGCAAGGCATATATCATTTCGTCGTGATTACTAATTAATTATCCCAGTAGCGGTTGGGTTGAGCATTTCAATTTGAAAAACTGGATACTTCAACTCGTCCATCTCATGTAAAAGAGTACGTTTTGATTGCTTTGGGATAAATCCTAGCACCCATCTATTGAGCTCATCCATTGAAGTCCTTGAGTGGACTACTCCATCGCGTTAATTATCTGCGATAAACAAATAAGTGATGAGTTTCCATCTGTACTTGATTTAGATGATTTACACTGAACTGACTCTAAATCTCAAGGAAACTGACATTTGATATATATATATATAATTCAAAAGAGAGAGAGAGAGAGAGAGAAATTAACCACGTAAGACTAAAGGGAAAAACTTGAACATTTCAAACATTTAGGATTCAATCAGAAAAAGACTTACAAAATGATCAAGAATCCTACGTCTTAGAAAAGGACCAGAAATGCTACATACATACTTGGAGGTTTTTGCAGTTCCTTCAGCATGAAGAAGAGGCCACAATATATACGATCCTCTCATGGCTGTAGTCCCAGGCTATTTATAGCTTGTGTTTGGGAATTTCCAACTGTAATTAACCTACAAGTCATTGAATGTGCTGACCAAATTGGTTATATCAAACCAGAAATTTGGCTGTCACAGCCGGGCAACAGCGCTTGCTTTGTTAGCAACCATTTTAGGATGCAACCAATAAAATAAGTGTGAAAACATTTCATAGTCTTCTGACCAAATTGGCTCTAATTAGTGGGGGTGGAACTGAACCGAACCGGTCTTCTCGGCTCGGTTTAAGTTCGATTCGGATACGAACTTGAACCAAATCCAATTACTTTTTCAGAGTTTGAAAGTGTGAACGAGACGAACCGGCTCGGATTTAAATGTAACCTTATGGTTTACACACAATCCGGTCCACAACTCTCTTCAGACCCTGATACTTATAACCCGACTCGGACCCATTAATTTCTTCAGACCTCGATTAGGTTTTCGATATATTTATGGGTGCAAGAAGGTAAAGTGGGCCAAAGAGAGACTCTGGATTTATTAGTGGGCCGAAATTGGGTGAGATTTTATAACCTGGTTGGGTTTTAAATTGGAAGATCCATATCATTGACATCCCTGCTTTTTGCCGGTATTTATATATATATATTTTATCATGGTTTAGTACTAATTTATTAACAGGCTTTATTTTTATCCCAAACCGTGTTAACGAGTGTATCTCGTAGCCATGGGCACCTCCAGGAAGCTCGTTGTCCAAATTCAGAACTTCGCAACAGCTCCCACTGCCAGAGGCTGCAATGCTTCCTCAGTTCGGAGATTTCGTTCTAAAGCAGCACTCGATGCTCTACAGAAGGCTTCGAAAGAGAAGCCACCTTCTCTCGTTCTCTACAACTATCCTTCCTTTTCTGGAGCTTTTGCTGCTATCTTCGCTTCTCTCTACCACTCTCGTCTCAATCTCCCATGCCTTGTGTTGCCTTTCTCTTCCGTGGAGCCTCTAAGGTTGTAAAGATCATGGTAAAAATTTGTACTTTGTGTTTCTGTTTTATTTTAAAGGTATATTCTTTTTTTGTTAATTCTACGCGTCATTTTTATCTAGGGTCGAGGATGTGGCATTGGAGGGTATTCAAAGGTGCTATCTTCTCGACTTCATCGGTCCGAAAAGATTTTTACTTCAGCTTTCGCAGCTGGTTTCTCAGTGAGTTGTCTTATCCGAAATGTCTCTCAGTTGTGTCTATGTTTTTCCTCTCTTGCTGTTCTTTACGGTGTTTCTCTCAATACCACTACTTATCTTTACCAAGAAATTGTGCCCTTTTTCTGTTGGATTTTTAAGATGATTACCTAATGCTTCGTCAACTTTTAGCTTCTTTAATCTTTTCACATGAGTTTTTCTTCACATCAATATACTGTTCTTTTAAGGGTAACGGTCTTCGATCATCGTAAATCTACATTAGCAAAGATTCCTGCCTTGGAGCCGTGCCCGCCTAACCTTGTCCTGCGCATTGACACTGAGAAAACCACTGCCCGATCTGCTTTCAATTACTTCTCGAGTGAAATTATGAAAGCAAGACCTACAGAGGTAAGATAGAATAATGCGATCGATGTTCTTCATTTCTCTTTTCTTTTTTTCTTTTTTTTCTTTATTTTAAATAAGACAATTATCTATTTCCAAAAAATAGTACAATTATATTGAGGGAAAAGCCAGGCAAATGCAACTTGAAGAGAAGGGATCTCTTATGTCTAGATGTTCAAGAGAAATTCCTTTTTGGCAAGACATTGACAGGGGCCATCAGCTGAACTTTATATAATGTCTCAACCAAATCTCACTTATTCTAGACAACCAAGAAACCTTGTTGTAATAATTCATAAAACACCAAAGCGGCTGAGAAACATTGTTATATCTTTTAGTTTTCTACTGTTACTTTTGCAATGAATGCTAATTAAAAGCTGCTTCATTTGGACGAAGAAGGAGGTCATGGAACTGGTTCATCTGGATGAGGCACAAAGTTTGATGACTGTCCTGAAGTATGTTGAAGATGGAGACTTGCGGAGATACGCTCTACCTGATATACAAGCATTCAATATTGGACTCAGACAAGAGTGGTCAAAACTCAATTGCCTGACTAATCCATCTTTGTTTGAACAGGTTTGCACATTTAAACTAGACATACAAAAACAATTTCAGAACCAGTGGAACTTGTGTAGGATGCCCTTGCACAATATTCTTATGCTTTCTCATGCTTCATTTTTTGGAGATCTCTTGGTGGCCTTAAAAATGTAGAATGGAACTTGAAAGCAAAATATTGATCCATGCCCAAAATGTCCCTGTCCAGTGATGATAGAGAATTTAGTTGATTTTCTCTACAAATTGTTGTATTTTTAAGGTCTAAAGAGGACCCTATTATCTCCTGTAAATGCTGATGATATTATTGTTACAGTTGCTAAAGTTAAATGCTGCTGATTTAATTTCCAAAGGAAACTTGTGTATGCGCTCTCGCAAAGATGCTGCAATAAACTCTTTGGGAAAAGTTTTCCGGATTCGGCTAGGCAAAGGACTCTACGGGGAGTGTCTGGTAGAGTCTCTTCTCTTTAACAGAAGTCCTCAAAAATTAATTATGGGTTAATGAAATTTGATTGATCTGTGGATTGGTTTCTTAGTTTTTAAGTCAAAATTGTTTGGAGTAAATCTCTCCTCACTTGCCCCCGTGCCATTCCATTTAGAATATCATCCTTTATTACTGGAAATTTGTCTTTATTCTTTACACTATATTCTTCTATTTGTTCCTTCACTTTAATCCTTAAACAATTTATCTCCATGTTAAGATCTTTATTTCTATCTCAAACATGCACTAAATCCTCGGTTGCCTATAGGGAACTAGAGCCGATGGAAATTCTGATATGAGCAATGAAATTAGTGAGGAACTTGGCCTGAGGAGTGCTGAGATGGGACTGAGGTGTGGTTTTCTTTGTTTTTCCTTATTGCTAACAAAGGATGTCATCATTATTTTATATTTGTACTGCAGATCTCTCTTTATTCTATTAGCAAGGAGAAATTATTGAAAGAAAGTATTCTTTCTATTTTTAGAAAAATGAAAGTATTGTATGTTTGCCAGTGATTTTGGTTGTTACATGTCTTTATTTCAGCTGCTTCTAAGTATGTTATGTGCTCCATCTTATAGAAACTTGATGCTGACAGACCTATAGGTGCCGTGGTATATATGCAACGGGGGAATCTTAAAATGTGCTTGAGGAGTTTGGACAGTGCAGCTGACACTTCAGAGATTGCCAAGGTAAGAAATACAGAGAACCATTCAACAGAAAGATATCTACTGCAATTGTTGTGAGTGATTAACTTTGGAGCACTATGTTGTTGCTTTTGTCACTGCAGGCATATGGGGGGGGAGGTTCACCAACTTCATGTTCTTTTATCATAAGAATGGATGAGTACAATGAATGGGTTTCTGTGAATTGGTCATAGTATTTGGAAGGTATCTGATCAATGCTTTTAAACCACAGCAGATGACTAGCTCTGTCAAACACTGACTACAAAATTTGTAGACCACATTGGATGACTAGCTGTATCAAACACTGAATCAAAGCTACTGCTTTTGTTCTTGAATTGCAGGTGGTTGCTTCCATGCCACATTTACCTAGTGACAGAGACAAAACAGGCCTGCCACATGATGTGCCCTTGATTGTGAGAAGTATGGTGAAGCATTGCTCTTCAAAACTAGTGAGACTTCCATGCCACATTTATCTAGGGACAGAGACGAAACAGGCCTGCCACATGATGTGCCCTTGCTTGTGAGAAGTATGGTGAAGCATTGCTCTTCAAAACTAGTGAGGCTTCCATGCCACATTTATCTAGGGACAGAGACGAAACAGGCCTGCCACATGATGTGCCCTTGCTTGTGAGAAGTATGGTGAAGCATTGCTCTTCAAAACTAGTGAGGTTCCAGGAAGCAAAGGTGAAGCCCGAATCTTATCCAGAAGAAGCATCAAATATTTGCCAGGAATAACTGCTGTTAAGCATGATGTGGTCAATAGATTCTTTAGAGGAGTTGCAAAAATTGCAGGTCTGTTGAGCCTAACGAATCCTTTCCCCAGGTTGTTTGTGTCGCAGAGTTGTCTGAAATATCATGGGGGATTGAGTAAGAAGATGAAAGGTATTGCCTCCAGATGAGCATTTCCCGAGCACTATGACTAAGTAAACACCTCTCTGTGAGCATTTGCAAGAGAGAAGAGCTCATCGAACTTGTGGTCCAGTAGATGATGTCCAAGATCAAGGCTTCATGCCTAGTTGAACTCCTAAACAGGCTTCTCATTAGCGACCAAAGAGTGTAGATTCATGCAGTTCAGGCCATCCATCAGAAGTCAAGAATCAGTCAGAAATGTGATAGAAAAGCCAACAACAAGTTGGAACTGCAGCGCAGGATGAAACCTGGAGGAGCTTAAATATATGCATGCAAATGGGTGAGCAAGTCTCATGGCTTTGAAAGTCAGGCAGCGTCTAGCTGTTGCCATTCACATTGAAGCCCTTAAAAAGCGAAGTATTTCAAATCTAGGTGGAACATAGTGTGCTGATGCCAGGATGGCATAACACTAGCTAACTGTCCATAAAGTGACCTAACTTCATGTTGCTACAGCAGGGTTGTTGTGGATAATATGGTTTAGGAAGAAAGAAGATGTGGGTCTTTCTCATATCATACCCTTAAACGGAGTGGAAGAAAGGATTATTATACTACTTAAATGCGAAAAAGATTGTGTGGTAATTTTTTGTTGGGCCATTTGTTTGGGGCCGGTGGCGTTCATGCGTTAATTTTCCACAAGTTTTATTTGTACACCATCGTGACACTATAAATGTTGTAGTCCTTGACGCATCTTTGATATACTTCAATTTTGTCAGCCTGATGTTCTACATTCATATTAAAGTTTGAACATGCCCATACTATGTGGGATCAGATCTGCTGCGGTCATGACCTCTGTCCGAGCCAATTGTGTGGCCTCCCCTCCCTGTGTTTGGCTGGCAGTCTCCTTGCTGGGGTCAAGACCACAGCAATCTGACCCACCCATATTATGTATGGGGATTCTTTATATAGAAATCAATATAGGTTTATTGGTGACTTTTGTGAAGTATCTTATGTGAAGACTGTGAGTATGACATTCAAGGTAAATTATTTAATTTTAATATTTCTCTCTCGTAAATGTGTTTAGTGTTGGACAAAATGTGATCTTACCCTGGTCAATAAGCAGAGACAAGCAAATGATTGGTGGGTTGCATTCTTCAAAGCAGGTAAGGCAATTTGGATCAGCTTCGCACTTGGGTGTGCCGTGTTCTAAGGAGAGAACGGAGCAAGTTGCTGCATCTATCCAAGACTTTTGATCCATTCAAACATTTTTCAGATGAAAGCACATTTTCAGAGAAGACATCCAACCCCCCAACAACATTAATGGAGTTAATACAGCCAAAATAATGGAAGAGAGAAGAGATACGTTGAGCAGGGACTAGAGACGTTACTGTTCTTGACAATAACGTCACGTCACGGAATTTAATTGCTTTAATCGCTGTCTGACTCCATACAAACATAATCATATGCCCACTGAAACTCTAGTGAAATACACTATCATTTCTTTAATAAATTGATCACTAATATAAGCTTTAATCATGTCACCAACATTTGAATGTAAAAGCGAAGATGAAAGGTTAGCATCTTGTATCCATTCAATTGTTTTTGGAGAGTCCCGCAATTTCAAGGGTTCTCTTTGTCGGAGCCTTCATAGGGGTGTGAATGATATAATTGAGCAGTAAAAGAAGCTATTCTACTCATATTAATAGTTTAAATTCCCTCCTAATATCGATTTTTGTATACACTAACCCCCTTATATCGGTTGTCCTCCTTTATTCAAATATCAGTCTATATATATTTCAGATGAAAAAAAAAAAAATATATATCAGTTATGTTAATTCGAGTTGGGTTTTGGAAACTGATATCCATCTAATGAACTCTTGTCCCCAACAAAACCGGAAAATAAACCGGAAAATATCTAAGTGTGTCCGCTTCCTCATAGACAACATAACTTCATATATATATAAAAAAAAAAAAAAAAAAAAAGGACAACTGAACAAGTCTCAAAGGATGAAAACAGAAAATAAAAATCAATGTCGATTAATTTATCTTATTGTATGCACCAAAATGTGAACGGGCCAAATGTGACGAGCCCAAACGCCCATCAATCCAGCAATTGATCGTCGTGGGTAGGCTCTGTCGATTTTCAAAGTCACTTTCCACAGCCCATCGCCAGATCCATTTGCGTCGCTACATCATCGATACAGTCGTCGCCCCAATCACCAGTAAACCGCCGCGTTAGCACCAGTTAGCAATTATGCCATGATGCCACTTAATTCAGCAGTTAAACGACCAAGCCTGGTCGCCAATGGAAAAGGCCGAGAAAAGATGCTCGCGATCCTCATTCGAGGGATCCACCAGAGGAGCTCCCCGGTCTTCCTCCCATCCCAACAACAACAGCAGAAAGGGAATCGTGATCCCCATTCCAAGGAAAGAACTTGAACAACTGGACAGAATCGGCTACAAATAGCCATAAACGTTTTGTCGAAGGGGTTCGGAAATCATTCGTCGAGAAATACTCTCACGCATAGAGACTCTTTCGAGCCGAAGAAGTGAAGCAACTCGCAGTTCGTAGAGATTCAACAGTTCAACCGGAGCAGCTCTACACGTTCGCCGACAATGTCAACAAATCGATACAGCGAAACACAAATACTTTCGTCCAACCGACCAAAGCCGTCATCGTTCGTGCACACTTGTTCCATAACTCAAATTTCGGCGTCAACTCGGCAGAAGCCGAAACTTCATCAATTCACACGGAGATCGAATCAGAGGAAGACTAGGAGATTGTACTCGCATTCCTTGATATTCAAATACAAATTGTAACACAAATATTCTGTCGTAAATCGAATTACTCTTTCGGTCGCGCCTCTTCGCGTACCGGCGGATTTTCGGTGAAACAGATTTGGCACGCCCGGTGGGACATTTCCTACCTCTCATCTTCTTCTCCGTTCAACAAAAAAAAACATCTCAGCCATGGCCAGCAACGCCAACAACGCCAACAATAACAACAACAACAACAACAAAGGCAAAAACATTGCTAGTTCGAGTTCTACATATTTGCGCCCTGGCGCAAGTGTAAGCTCGACCATAGGAACTCGCAGACCAGCACCCGTCTCTTCGGCCAACCTCCGCGCTCCTACCTCACCACCACCGGCCACTCAACCAATGACCAGGGCCTTGGCCAGGAGTTTGTCCACCGGGCAGGCTCCCTTCATGTGCGATGCAGGTCGCCCAAGCACCGTCTTCTTGCCACTGGCTATTGCAGCCTCCACTAAGCCAGTCGCGGCCTCCGCCAAACCAATTCCAGCAATGGCCAAGCGAACATACTTGGTCGTCGCATCCTCTCCTCCCCCTCGAAGCCCGACGGTCAACCCGGCTCAGTCGCAACCATCGCGGAGGAGCTCTATCGTCCCTGCCATGGTGCAGCAATACGAACAACGTGGGGGCATGCCGTACTCCTTCGCGGCAAGAACATATTCGTCGCCGGCTTCCTCCGTACACAGAGCGACGGCCGAGGACAAATCTCCGATCGTGACCATCTCTCACGATCTCCTAGCTGCACTCACTGCAGCAGCCGGCTCACCACCTATCCGCTCGCCTCGCCGACAGACACCGGTAACCTCCCCTGCGGCACTATCACCCATTCCATCGTGCTGAATCTCACCACTAGCTACCACCGCAAGCCAGTCACCCGCCAAAACCATTTGTCGCGCTCAACCAATAGCGGTCGGCTCTCCCGACCGGTCACCCACCGCAACCTCTCCACACCCGAAAACACCGACGACTGTTTCCCCCATGCAGTCGCCAGCAAAGATGTCACCACTTTGATCTGCGTCGGGAACAACTTCGCCGACGCCGACCATCAGAATGGCCGCAATGACAACATCGGCCAAGATAATAGAAGAGCAGCTTGCCGAAATGCAAGCTGCACTTAAAGAACAGAGCGAACAACTGCGCATCAAAGACGTGCAACTCATAGCTCGTAACCTCCAGATTGCGAGGATCTTAGAGCGGCTCAAAATGGGCGCGACCACGAACAATACTGGCGACGTTTCTCAAGATGTCGACCGAAACCGGGCGACTACCAGTGGTTCGGCCGAACCACCGCGAGAAGATATTGCCTCTGACGATGAGCAGCCGCCCATCGCACCTATAGCCATTCACAGAGGTCGAGCCAAAGCAGAGCTGGAAGCCCTCACATTGGACGCAGTCACCGAACTCATCAACCGTGTTGTGCAGAACAGTTTAGGTGACAGTAAGTCTGTCGCATACCGAAGGCCCTACACGCTGAGGATCCAGAACATCCCGATGCCGCTCGGCTACCATCCTCCAAAATTCCAACAGTTCAATTGCGACAAGCACCCCAAACAGCATGTCGCCCATTTCATTGAAACATGCAACAACGCCGGCACAGACGGCGACTTGCTGGTCAAACAGTTCGGCCGTTCATTGAATGGAAATGCGTTCGACTGGAACATCGAGTCGCCGCAAGAGTCAATCAACAGTTGGGAGCAACTGGAGCGAGAATTCCTCAGCCGATTCTACAGCACTCGGCGCACCGTCACTCTAGTCGAAATCGCCAATCTAAAACAGAAGAAGGGCGAGAAAGTCGTCGACTATATCAGCCGGTGGAGGAACATGAACCTCAATTGCAAAGAGAGCTCAAATTTATCCTTCGAAGCCGAAATAGAAATGTGCGCCCGAGGGATGCAGTGGGAGCTCCTGCACTATATTAAAAGTCGGAGGCCGACAGACTTCCCAGAACTCGCAACCGAAGCCTGCAATATGGAAAACCTCATGGAGGAGCGAGGAGAGGAGGTTTCGTCATCGGTTGATCCTCGCAAGAAAGCGAAAGCCGTCGTGACCGTGCCCAAAGATGCGAAGGAGAAAACAAAAGCATCTTTCGCGATGAATGCTCTCGAACCAATCAAGGTCGGGAGCAAGGTCAAACAAGTTACGTTCCACGGCAACCAGCCGGGGGCACGTACCGGAGGCCTTCACTGGAGGAAAGGCAGGACAAGGCATATCCATTGGCCGACACAGATATTCCTGTCATGCTCGTCCAACTCCTCGACAACCATCTGCTCAAGTTGCCAGAAGTCGAAAGACCAGGTGACTTGTCCAGGAGCAAAGACCCGAACTTTTGCAAGTACCATCGCTTGGTCGGACATTCGACCGAGAAGTGTTTCGTCCTGAAAGACAGGATTATGGAGCTCGCGGCTCAAGGCTGCATTGAAATTGAAGGAGCCGAAAACACGACGTCCTCTCATGTCATCTCCATTCAAGCCGAGCCAAATCAGCGAACTCGGCCGAACAAACAGCAGGTCGCGAGGAAGGAGTACCGTCTCCAACCGACCGAACAACAACAAGCGACCAGCGACTAAGGTCGCAACAAAACTGGCACCCACGAAGCAGGTGTAGCCGACGCAGAGGGGTGGATTCTGGTCACCCGGTGAAAGAAACCTATTCGAGAAATCGAACCGATGCCGGTAAACACCAAAACAAAGGCGAAGCGGCCAAACAAAAAAGCCGCGAAGCGCCAAAAGAAAGCTCCTAGAACCAACGTTCAAGCAGCAAACAAAAAGAAGAGAAGACCCGTCACACTAGCGGAGTTCTTCCCAAAGGAGTTCTTCGCGCCGCCAGCAATGGTGGCGACTTGCTCGACAGCCCCGCTCGAGTAAATTGCGCTAAAAGACTAAGGCAAACGGCCAGTCGTCGAATGCGACGACCTCGAGACGTCACTCAAACAGATCTCGTCGCTTAATGAGATTGACGACGACCTCGACTTGGCCATTCGGTCCAGACAGGCCTTAATTCGAGTCCTCGACAAACCAGAGGAGCTCCAGACCGAAGTCGAGATGCTGCTCATGAGGAAGCACGACTTGCCGAAAGTCGGGCTAACGCCACCCTACCGAAAGGAGGAAGAAGATGCGCACTCCTCTCCGCAGCTGGCAAAGTCGGAGGAAGTGCTCGTCGTTTCATGTCCGTCGTGCATAACTTTTCGAGAAGAGCACGCGCAGGTGGGGACGAAGAACCACAACCGGCCGTTGTTCGTCTCTGGCTACATCAGAGACCACAGAGTCAATCGCATTCTCATCGATTGTGGATCCGCAGTCAACATTCTGCCGATTCGCAGAATGAAGAATGACGGTCTCTCCGCCGGAGACCTTTCTCCGAGCTCCCTCCTCATCCAAGGCTTCAATCAGGAAGGCTAGAGGACACTCGGTATGACCTACCTCAAATTTCATATCGGCGACATGGTGGGCGAAACTCCATTCCAAGTCATCGACTCAAGAACATCTTATAATCTGCTCTTGGGTCGACCGTGGCTTAAAGCGAACAGGGTTGTGCCATCGACCCTTCACCAGTGCTTCAAGTACTAGAAGGACGGCGAGCAAAAGACGGTGTACGCCGACGAAAGCCCGTTCACCGAGGCAAAAACATCATTCGCAGATGCCAAATTCTATCTGACGACCAAACCGACAGTCAAATTATCCCCTTGACCGAACCAGGTGTCAAATGCCAAGAATGCCCTGCCTCCAAAACAGACTCTAACGCAAGTCGTGTCTCCTAAACAGCCGGCGCCCAACAAAAAGCCGGAGCCCAACAACCAGCCGGCACACAGCCACAAACTGGCCACAATAACTCCGGCGTCGACGCAGCGTAATGTACCTATCTTACGGTACATTCTGCAGTCGCAAAGGAAGAAGGGAGAAGCTCCCTTGGTCGTCTGCCACAAAATCCAGCCGACCCCTTTTGCAAAAGCTTGAAGACCGGAGCACCGTGAAACAATTCCCGAGCCATGAACAGCTGCCGTCTACCAGCTCGGACGAAGGCTTCGACCCGAACACATACCGACTGATGGCCAGAGCCCGGGGCAACTTCACAAAAGATCAGCTCCACGAGAAGCCACCCGTCGCTCTGTCGGTCCTTACTCCAGAACAAGAAAAGCTAAGAAAGGAGGGTCGCCGAATTACGCAAGGTCGCCTAGGCCTCGGCTACCAGAAGGAGAAGCCAATTCGCATCTATGGAGCTCAGAAGCCGATCAAAATCACCAGAAAGACATTGGCCGACGTCCACCAAGTTTCAGTCAGTCAAACTTCGGCGAAAAAGAAAAATGCTCCGAACTCGGTGATTATTTACACCTTGAGAGCAGCCATCGAACGAGCTCGCGCATATGACTCAGTCACGGTAAACCAAGAAGATGACTAGTTTATTTTGAAAGAGGCCAACGTTCGAGGAAGGCGGCCAGTCGACTGTTGACGAGTTAAAGAAAGTCAACTTGGGCACAAAGGATCTGAGGCCAACATTTCTTAGCGCTTCACTATCAGCCGAAGACAAGGTCGAGTATATGTCGTTACTTCGTGAATACCGCGACATATTCACCTGGAATTACACAAAAATTCCAGGCCTCGACCCACGAGTCGCAGTGCACAAGCTAGCGGTCCATCCCTCTGTTCGGGTAGTCAAACAGTCGCAACGACGATTCCGGCCAGAACTTGTTCCAGAAATTGAAAAGGAAGTCGATAAATTGATCGCTGCCAATTTCATAAGAGAGGTGAAGTATCCTTCTTGGATCGCGAATATCGTACTGGTCAAGAAGAAGAGCGGCCAAATCCGGGTCTGCGTCGACTTTCGCGACCTGAACAAAGCTTGCCCAAAGGACGACTTCCCTCTGCCAATAATAGAACTTATGGTCAATGCGACAACAGGTTATGAAGCTCTATCTTTCATGGACGGATCATCTGGTTATAACCAAATTTGGATGGACCAGAAGGATGACGAGCTCACTGCTTTTTGCACTCCCAAAGGCATTTTCTGTTACAAGGTGATGTCGTTCGGACTCAAGAACGCCGGTGCGACGTACCAGAGGGCAATGCAGAACATCTTCGATGACTTTCTGCATAAGCGCGTCGAGTGCTATGTCGACGACCTGGTAGTGAAGTCGAAACAACGGCAGATCACCTTCTCGACCTCAGGGCAGTATTTGAGCGACTTCGACGATTTCAGCTCAAAATGAACTTGCTGAAATGCGCATTCGGTGTCACTTCGGGCAAATTCCTGGGATTCATTATGCACCACCGAGGAATTGAGATCGACCAATAAAAAATCGATGCAATTCAAAAGATGTCGGAGCCCATAAACATCTCCGAACTCAAGAGCTTTCAAGGCCACATAGCGCATATTCGACGCTTCATCTCAAATTTAGCCAAAAGATGCCAGCCGTTTAGTCGCCTCATGAAGAAAGACACATCGTTTGCATGGGACGAGTCTTGCCGGAATGCCTTTAACATCATAAAGGCGTACCTCACCAAGCCGCCAGTGCTCGTCGCTCTGATCGTCGACAGACCGCTGCTGCTCTACATCGCAGCACAAGAGAAATCCATAGGAGCTCTCTTGGCTTAATGTGACGAGGACAACAAAGAACGTTCTCTCTATTTTCTGAGCTGAACGCTGGTGGGAGCTGAAATCAATTACACTCTGATCGAGAAGATATGTCTGGCACTCGTCTTTATGATTCAAAAGCTCCGGCACTACCTCTTGGCGCATTCAACGAATCTGATCTTGCGCGCCGACCCGCTCAAATACATCATGCCGCGACCGATACTTTCTGGTCGATTGGCTAAGTGGGTGTTGCTCCTCTTTGAGTTCGAGATTAACTTCGTGTTGTAGCGTGGATCAAAGGCCAAGCTCTGGCGAACTTCTTGGCCGACCATCCAGTGCCAGCCGAATAGGAATTGATAGAAGAGTTCCCAGATGAAGAAATCTTCTTGGTCGAGGTGCTTCCCCCATATTCGTTCGTTCTCACCGAAAATTGCTCGAACAACGAAGGGAGTATCAAGCCATCCTTCTCGAACTCAGCATGGAGGTCGAGATGAAGCTGCCGCAGTTAAATATCTACGGCGACTCGTCACTGGTTATCTAACAACTCACGGGGGAGGTCGAAGTAAAGAAACTCGAGCTTGTGCCGTTCTGGAGACATGCCTGTGACCTTCTGGCCCAAATTCCGAAAGCGTCGCTCCACTATGTCCCTCGATCCGAAAATGAGCCAACCGATGCATTGGCTGGAATTGCGCCCAGTCTAGTGCAATTCAACGAACAGCCGAATCAAGTCCCCATTTGCAAAAGGTGGGTAGTCCCTCCACCAATTGAAGAAGAAGTAGAAGAAGAGCACACAGACGAGATGGAAGAGTCGTTCCTGATCTCGGCTAGCGAAAACCAAGTGGGAGATTGGCGAGAGCCTATCTCGAACTTTCTTCAATACGGTACACTCCCGACTGACCTGCGAGAGCAAGTTCATATTCGTCGAACAGTGCCAAGCTACGTTTTCGTCAGCGACGTACTTCACCGGAGGTCGTACGAAGGTCTGCTTCTCCGATGCCTATCCAAAGAAGAGGGACTGCAAGTCCTAAAAGAAACACAGGGTGGAATATGCGGCGCACACCAGTCTGGTCCAAAGCTCCACGTACAAGTCAAACGGTTGGGCTACTACTGGCCGTTAATGCTCAAAGACGCCACCGAAATGGCCCGAACTTGCAGACCGTGCCAACTCAATGCCGATTACATACATCAGCCACTGGATTCGCTTCACCCGACGGTTGCGTCATGGCCGTTCGAAGCGTGGGGGATGGACATCATTGGTCCAATTACTCCTAAATCTAACTCCGACCGGCAATACATTCTGGCTGCCACTGACTACTTCTCAAAATGGACTGAAGCTGCTGCCTACCAAAAAGTCAAAGCTACCACCGTCGCCGACTTCATTCGGACCCAAATTATCTATCGATATGGGGTCCCTCGATACATAGTGACGAACAATGGTACGCCATTCAGAAACAAAGTCTCATGGACAGCTTCTGCGAGAAAATTCGCATACAACAGCGGACATCATCAGTTTACAACCCAGCAGCCAATGGACTCGCAGAAGCATTCAACAAAATGCTCTGCAAGATCCTAAAGAAAACAATCGGCGCCAACAAAAAGAGTTGGGACGAAAAGCTCGGCAAAGCCTTATGGACGTACAAAACGTCGTTTCGACGCCGACCCAGTCGACTCCATATTCGCTTGTCTATGGCACAGAAGCAGTGCTTCCACTCGAGGTACAACTTCCCTCTCTTCGCATTGCCATAAGAGAAGGACTCACGACGGAGGAGAGCGCTCAGTTGTGACTCGCAGAACTAGAGTCACTCGACGAGCAGCGACTCGAGGCACAACAATGACTCAAGTGCTATCAATCTCGAATGACCTAGGCCTTCAACAAAAAAGTGTGGCTTAGGTCATTCCAGAAAGGCGACTTGGTGCTAGCAGTCAGACGGCCAATGCTCTTACGAGCAAAACTGGGGGCAAATTCGCGCCGAAATGGGAAGGACCGTATGTGGTACAGGAAGCCTACACCAATGGCGCCTACAAGCTAGTAATGTCAAACGGTTCAGAGCTGCCAATAACAAACGAATAATGCAAGCCTCGCAAAGAAAAAGAGAGAGGCTACAAGTCAACAAAAAATATATATACAAAGAAAGCTACATCAAAGCTGCGGGAGTTCAAAGTCGGCCACCCGTCGTTACCGCCGAACGACTTCAGCACGAACCTCAGATAGTTCCCACGTCTTAGCTTCGCTGAGAGTTGGGCGCGAACGAACAGAAGCAAGCTGATCCTAGAGAGTAGAGGCCTCCTCTTCGCTGGCGTCAATTCCCCTCCGGATGGTCGCAAGCTTGACATTTATGGAGTCGAGTTGAGCCGATACAAGTGCCAGACGGTCGAGAAGAGCCTTCCGCTCAGCCTCAGCAGCCTCGCGCTCTGCTTGATACCTATCCAAGTCGACCTTTAAGTCGTCGCATCGATAGCTCACACGTTGCAGAGAGTGGTCGAGTTCGGCTTTTGCAGTGTTCAGCCAAACTGAGCTTCCCTGCCAAGGAGCTGCGCAACTGATGAAAGTGATCCACCTCCGAGGTAAAATCCTCAACCCACTGCTCCAGAACTAAAGTGTCAACGCTGACTCCTCTCAGGTGGTCGAGAATGACACGGGTGTCTACTACAAGCTCTGGCGAACATGGGTCGTCGGCCAGCAATAAATCCGACTCGACGAATTTCTCCCACAACCCCAAAGCAGCTTGCTACAGTAAGAGCCTCGATCTCGCCGAGGGTCGAAAGGTCGACGCCTAGAAAGAAAAAAAATGGGAGATAAAAAAAGAGAAAGGACAAGAAAAACAAGGGAAAGAGAGGATATACACTTATCGACGAAGGCCGCGAAGTCGAAGAATCCTCGCTAATGGGTCGACAGGCTGAACCCGAAGCTCCTTCCTTGGCAGCAAGAGATGCCTCTCCACTACTAAGTGGAAACGTCACAAAGACCTCCCTCCTCAGAGTCGCAGCGACAAGTGGGGACGGACCAGAGAGAGGGTGCTGAAAGTCACCCGCGACTGTAACTCCGGCGTCGACTGAAAGGCCCTCCACCACGGCCGGTCCATCCGGAGGCTGAAGGGGCACCACACCCTCACCAAAAGTCGTCGTCGGGCTAACTCACCGGTAACAACAGCAGGTGGTGCTTCTTCTTCAACCCACTCCAACTATCGAGTAATCTCTAACTTGGCGAGGTTGAATAAATCCTCCTGCTGAAAGACGGGCTGGTCCGTAAACGGAGCTACGATGACTGAGAGCATATCAGAAGGTAGGTCGCCCAATTCTTGGATCGCTGGCGCTCCAACCTGGTTCGCTGGCGCAGGTGACACCGCTGGCTCTGCAGTAGTCTCTCCGGTCGGTAGAACAACAAACCGATCGAGAGGCACCGACTCCTTAGCCTTTTTCCCCGACAGAAGAGTCTCCGAAGGTTGAACGACAGCAAAAGGAGCTAAATTGGTCATCGTCTTACCTAGACCGGTTCGGAGTCGCTTCTTGAATGGAGGTGGAACGAAAATAAAAGGTTCCGGCTGCGGAACCGTCGACTTCCTTTTCGGAGCAGTCCTCTTCGGCAAAGTTGGTAACTGAGCCAACCCCTTCCCCTTGCCTACAGGAGCACCAGCTACTGGTAGAGAAAGCACTATTGGCCGAGGATCCCCCTGTGCCGAAGAAGGCTCCCGGATCACGATGCCCTTCTCCGGCGCGACTTGCGACGGAGCCAACGACTTGTCCTTCGCGACCTTCAGCCGAGGGGCCCGTTTCTTCCCACCTTTGCTCTGTTTCGCCTTGGGAGAAGCAGGAGGCTTCGAACTTGGCCTCGAACTCTTTCGGTTGTGACCCTCCACGTCGCCATCTCCTCGCGCAGGTGGCAAGGCTGTTTCCGGCGTAGATACACCGTTAAACTGCCTCCACTCATGCTAAAAAGAGAGAAGGAAATCAGAAGGTGCAAAAAACTAAAAAAAAAAAAAAAAAAAAAAGGGAGAGAAGAAATGAAAGTTCCTACCTCGAAGATGGGAACCATTGTCTCAAGCCAAGACTCCCGAAAGAGGGACGTGACACCCGGGTCAGAGTCGGGACTCACGAAGGTAGGCACCTCCACGCTGCCAAGGGGACAGGCAGTCCCTGCTCGCCATAACTCCACGAACGCGTTAACTGAAGCCGCAGTTCGTTGGTCCGAGAACAGTACACCCGACAAATCTTGGCAGAACCCGAACTGACGAGCAAATCGGTGAGGACTGTAAGGCTCAACCACGAGAAGCTCACGTTGCCGCTAAACCAAAGATGCCGCTCGCAGGCAACGAAAATACTCCACCTCGATGCGAGAGGCAAAGTGACCAGCCTTGTCAAGAATCGGACCAGGAGGAAGAGCCACTTAAGGGTACTAACATTGTACTCCGCCGCGTCAAAACAAAGAATGAGCCTCCTTCTGGGTACAGACGCGAACGAACTCCGGATTACGGTAGAGCATCATGAGGGTTCTGTCGCCGCCACTAGAGTCAGCCTCGTGAACGCCGAATCACTGGGCAAGCCATGCATAGATGAATGGCCAAGAAATCCTCCCCGGTGAGAAAGCGTTCAGCCCTAGATAAAGGTTCGCTAAGGCGACACCGGCCAAACTGCAGAGAGAACCACCGGCCATGAAACATACCATTTTAAAAACACTTAGCCTCAGCATGTTGCCCGGCAAAGGCAAGACAAAATGGCAGAGCCACAGCGATAAGGAGACAGCCAGATATACCTCATCTACGAGGCCGTTAGGTACCCCAAGCTCGAAGAGGGGCTGATTCTGCACGGCAAACCGGTCGCGACTCTGAGAACTTGTCAGCTTCTTGCGATCAGCCCAAGGGTCTTTTGAAGGTTGCGCACCCCCTTCGGTTCAGAACCGGAAGGATGCCCACTCTGACATAAGAACCCCGAAAGGTCCATCCAAGTTCGAAGCCCTCGACGACAGAAAAGTCGGTAATATGCAAGGATGAGCTATCGGATATTCTCTAGTAGCGGCGCAGAGCGACTTTGAGTAAAATCTTCAACCGTCATAGTCGTTTCATCATAAATGCTCCCTGAGATGGGCAGTCCGCCTAGTCGATGCATATCCCACAAGGAAATCGACAGCTCCCCCTCACGAGTGAAGATGGTGTTGGTTGAAGAAAACCAGACCTCTAGGAAAGAGTGGACAACGTTGTTGCAGCATTGATACGAAAACATAGAGGCTCGGACTGCATAAGTGAGGTCTGTTGCGGCCAATTGCTCGGAACAAGTGTGGAGAATGACATCCGCCCACTCGAAGTAGAAAAGCACAGGGTAGGGGCCGGAGCATACCACTGCTTGACTATCCCAAGAGTCAAACCGGTCGTTGTCGATGGAGAGGCTCGGTGCTGTGAAACAAACTAGCTGGTCATGCATCGGACTCAGCAAGATGTTGCCAACAATTTGATGGGGAGATGATAAAGCTTCATCGACTCTCGGAAGATAAAAAATCCGATCATCCTCGTCGACAACAGGGCGACTCCACAGGTCGTGAACAGCCTTGACCATGGGCGTAGTTACCTCACAGCCACCGCAGGCCGATGGTCCCCCGAGAACCAACAGCAGTGGCTTCTGTTCTTCCTTAGAATCACGGATTCGCAGGCAGTTCCGAAGGACACCCTTCACGATGGTCCTCATGGTCGAGATCGTTGGACCAAGGAAGGAGAAAGAAGTCGGCGTAGTAGACATCTGCGTCAGAGCAAGTAAAGTCAGCTACGCAATTCATTTCTCTCTCAATTCAGATAAAAAAAAATGCATCTCCTGCGACCAGAGATGGAGAAGTCGAGGTCGCAACAAAAAAAAGAGAAAGGAGAAAAAAAAAATGAACGGATAAACAAAAAAAAAGAGAGCGGGTAATCACCGATGAGGTACACCGATTGCCTTCAACGGTTCGGCTAGCAAACCAAATTGGTTACGAAACAAAGCTTTCCACGAGACGACAAGCAAACCTTCGCGTCCGGCGACCGAGCCGAACGAAATTAAGGAAATTTCACTGCACTCGGCGACCGAGCCGAGCGCTGCACCAAAGCACTGTGCCAGACGACTGAGCCGAGCACAGTTCAAAAAAAAAACTTCGCAACCAGCAACAAAATCGGACGCGATCAAAACAAAAGACAATATGCCCGACGACCGAGCCGAGCACAATTCAAAAAATTCACGACCAGCAACAAAGCCGAAAACGATCAAAACAGAAGGCACTGTGCCCGGCGACCGAGCCGAGCACAGTTCAAAATATTTGCGACCAGCAACAAAGCCGGACGCGATCAAAACAGAAGGCATTGTGCCCGACGACCGAGCCGAGCACAGTTCAAAAACTTTGCGACCAGCAACAAAGCCGGACGCGATCAAAACAGAAGGCACTTTGCTCACCGACCGAGCCGACCACAGTTCAAAAAATTCGCTACCAGCAACAAAGTCGGACGCGATCAA
Organism: Aristolochia fimbriata; assembly: GCA_019845555.1. Classification (NCBI taxonomy): domain Eukaryota; kingdom Viridiplantae; phylum Streptophyta; class Magnoliopsida; order Piperales; family Aristolochiaceae; genus Aristolochia; species Aristolochia fimbriata. The sequence continues at coordinate 14,938,759 of CM034084.1, read as the reverse complement.
AATAGAAGGCATTGTGCCCGGCGACCGAGCCGAGCACAGTTCAAAAACTTCACAACCAGCAACAAAGCCGGACGCAATCAAAACAGAAGGCACTGTGCCCGGCGATCGAGCCGAGCACAGTTCAAAAACTTCGCAACCAGCAACAGAGCCAGACGCGACCAAAACAAAGGCATTGTGCCCGACGACCGAGCCGAGCACAATTCAAAAGCACAGCGCCCATCGACCAAGCCGGACGCAACCAAAACAAAGGCACTATGCCCAGCGACCGAGCCGAGCACAGTTCCAAAGCATTGTGCCCGGGGACCGAGCCGAGCACAGTTCAAGAAATTCGCGACCGGCAACAAAGCCGGACGCGATCAAAACAGAAGGCACTGTGCCCGGCGACCGAGCTGAGCACAGTTCAAAAACTTCACAACCAGCAACAGAGCCGGACACGACCAAAACAAAGACACACTGCCCGACGACCGGGCCGAGCACAATTCAAAAGCACTGCGCCCGGCGACCAAGCCAGACGCAACCAAAACAAAGACACTATGCTCGGCGACCGAGCCGAGCACAGTTCAAAAGCTTCGCTCTCGGCGACCAAGCCAGATGCGACCAAATCATCAAATTCAACACCCGGCGACCAAGTCGGGTGTTGTACTGCAAACTCCTACACCCGGCGACCGATCCAGACGTAGCCAATCGGAGCCAAGTATGTAACTCCTCTCCAAACAAAAGAAAATCAAAAGAGCGACAAAAAGTAGCAGTCGTACAAAATTGCGAGTGACAAAAAGAAGCAGTCGTACAAAATTGCGAGCGACAACAAGAAACTGTCGCAGAAAAAATTACGAGTGACAAAAAGAAGCAATCGCAGAAAAGATTGCGAGCCACAAAAAGAAGCAGTCGCAAAACAAAAAATTTTTGCCGGCGATCCAGCCGATCTCGCACAACCAAAACAGAGGCCTCGCACCCGACGACCAAGCCGGATGCGGCCACACAGAAACTCGCACCAGACGACCAAGATGCGACCAAGATGCGCCCACGGCGCCCGGCGACCAAGCTAGACGTGTCAGCATAGAAGTTCAGCCTCCCCGCAACCCAGCTGGGATCAGTCAAATCAAAATCTCGGCGCCCGGCGACCGAGTCGGGCTCACTCGACACAAAATTTCAGCTCTCGACGACCAAGCCGGACGCAAAACAAAAGTCTCGCGCCCGGCGACCGAGCTGAACGCGACCGAAAACAAAAACTGCACTCTCGACGACCGTGCGAGAAGCAACTGAAGAAAATTCGCAGCTCTCGGCGACCTAGCCGAGCACGGCATACAGAAGTTCAACCTCCCAGTGACCCAACCGGGCTCAACCAAAACAAAACCTCTGCGCCCGGCGATCGAGCCGGACGCGAAACAAAAAGCCCGTGCCCGGCGACCAAACCGGACGCGACAAAAACAGAATGGCAACTCCCGGCGAGCAAGCCGGATGCGACCCAGATCGAATATCTGCACATGGCGACAGAGCCAGGAGTGACACCAAATCACTGTACTCAGCTTTTGGCCCAAACGACGCACAAAAAGTTGTCAGTCAGTCACACTGACAAATTTACAGACACCTGGAGTGCGAAGAAGACACAATTCGAGAGAGACAGGAAAAAGAAAAGAAAATAAAGAGAAAATTCGAGGGAAAACAAAAAAAAAATCGTGAAAAAAAAGAGAGACCGAGGGAGAAGTTGAAAATGAGAGGAGAGCAAAAGAAGAAGAAAGAGGGAGGAAGAGAAAGAAGAAAAGAAAAGAGAGTGGGACCCCGACAGACTCGAATTCAGCCAGAGACTGCCGAGAGAAAAAAAATTTTACAATACCTTTAAGTTCTGATTCGCGGAGAGTTCTGACGCAAGCCGGGGCTCGAAGAAGATTGCAAAGCCAGAATCACAGACTATCAAATTGCAGGCAGCAGGTCGCAGTCTCCCAAATTCGCAGAGCCAAATTGCAAACTGTCTCCCAAATTCGCAGTCTCCCAATTCAAAGTCTCCCAAATTCACAATCAGCCAAATTCGCAGAAAAAGCCAAATTCGTCGTCAGCCAAATTCGCAGATAAAGTCAAATTCGTAGTCAGCCAAATTCGCAGACTGTCTCCCAAAATTCGCTGACAGTCTCCCAAATCGTAGTCGCATAAAGCACCAATTCGCAGACACCCAAATTCACAGAGTATGCCCAGAGGAAGAAGACGCAGCTTTTAAACCTGATTATCCTAATTTTGTGGGGAGTGGATTAGTGTTTTCCCCACTTAAAAAGGAGCCTACTGCGCAGGAAGGTGGGACCCACTTTCCCTCACCTCAACTCTCCTAAGATCTGCGTTGAAGCCAAACCGTCGACGAGGGACATGAAGCCAGTTTCGACGAAATAAGCCGGGAGAAACATCCCAATTCACCGGGAGCCTCAGCTCGGCCAGGGTGGACCCCACTACTACCATCCCTATGCGCATCCTCTTCCCTGCGCGATAATCAGAAAGCATAGAAGAAAGACTGTCTCTCAGAAGGCTTGGATAAACCAAATTATGACCTTCCCGGCCTCGTTCAGATTGTGCAGCCCACCACGAAAGAAGAGGTACAAACTAAATTGAAACCTGTCGCACTTCACCCAACCTACGCCAATCCTTCAACTCAACGGAAAGAGGTATCATCAAATTTGAATTAGCCAAAATTCGTCGGAACGGAGCTATACTCCTCCCCAGCGCGACGACCAGGTCGCTGAAGCTACACTTCTCTTCACTACGACTGGTTCTATTCCTCTACACCATCCGCCTCCTTCTCTCAATTATATTTTTGGGTCGTCTAGTTGCAAAATTCAATCAAACCAAAGCAGAGGAGCCACGGTCTATCTCAGTTCGTGACATCTTTCCCCCGGCGCGATATCCAAAGTCGTCGAAACTTACAGAAGTCATCAGAATTCGTCGCGACTGTCTTCTCTGAGGTACCGAAGCAACATTCGACTACAACATTCAAACAAATTGTGACCGCAGTTCAGTCGACTCCAATTCGACGTCGTTACTCAAACCTGAACAACATCTCTGCTCAGGTACTCAGTGTCTCTCTATATACCGTACATATACTACTTATGTATGCATATGCAAAAAAATAAAAAAAATAAAAATGAAGAGAGAATCGAAAAAGTAAACAGCTCTAAAAAAACAAGAGAGCTAAAAAAAACAAAAAGAAAGAAAAGAATATATATACATACAAGATACAAGTGTACAGAAATATACATTGTCCTAAAAGAATAAGAGGACAGAAAAGGATACGTAAACAAAAAGATAAACGACACTAAAAGAGTAAGAGGGTCCAAATAAAAAGTGTTGTGTGCGTGCGTGTGTGTGCGTTTCACATTCAAAAATTGTTCGTTCCCTCCGAACGATCAATTCTCGAAGGAGGCAATCTGTATACACCAAAATGTGAACGGCTCAAATGCGACGAGCCCAAACGCCCATCAATCCAGCAATCGATCGTAGTGGGTAGGCTCTGTCAATTTTCAAATTCACTTGCCCCACCCCATCGCCAGATCCAATTGTGTGAGACCAATTGTGAACCAATAATGTCAGAGCCAGTGAGCCACTGCCGGCTTCTCATATTCAAAGATTCCTGAAGATCCCAGTTTTTCTTTCTTCTTCTTCTTCTTCTTTTTTACATTGGAGTTTGGACAGATGAAATGTACAAAAGAAAAAAGTCGATTTTTACTCCGAGCTTTGCGTCGACGGACCTCCCTTCTTCTCAATGCTTTCATCCGTTTTAGAAAGACGAACGAAGATGACCCCGCCGTCGCCGTGGGCCTCAGTCTCTCGATTTCCAATTCGTTTTCAGACGACGCCATTTTTGTTTCTGGCCTTTCTTGGGTAAGACAAAGTGACCCGTCGTTATCGTCTTATTGCCGCTTGCAACACTCTGCACAGACCGGAATCCTCGTCGCCTTCCGCCTTCCTTCTTCACGCGCGACTGCCCACTTCGCCATTTCCCACAATTCAACACCCACAAATCCCCAAATCATAAGCCTCATCCACTCGATTTCTTTCTGCCACTGTTAAATTTTTTTGTATTTTAGTCTTCTTTTTCCTTTTTGTTCTCTTTCAGACAAGGACTGATCCCGCCCAGTTCTCGCCTCAGAATTTAGGCCCCGTGCCTTGTAAATTCCGACCTGTAAATTGGGCATTCGCGAGGCTGTAAATTGGTACTAGAAGACACACACAGTCTCAGAAGGCGGCAGCAGGTTTACACCCTGTATCAATATATAACAAACCGAGAAAGAATCGAAGCTCGCGAAATTCCTGGCGGGGAGGAAGAAGAAAAGAAGAAAAGAAGAAGTGGGGATTGATCTGATGAGCGAAATGGGAACCGAGGGTGTGGCATTGGAGATGGAAGCAAGGGTTTTCAAGGAGGAGCAGAAACAGGGGAAGGAGGTGCTCTCCTCGGAGGTAGACGAGGACGAAGAGGAGGTGTCTCCGGTGGAACAGGTCCGGTTGGTGGTGCCGACGACGGACGACCCGACCCTCCCGGTCTGGACTTTCCGGATGTGGGTTATCGGGACGCTCTCCTGCGCCCTCCTCTCCTTCCTCAACCAGTTCTTCAGCTACAGAACGGAGCCCCTGGTGATCTCCCAGATCACGGCGCAGGTGGCGGCGCTGCCCGTCGGCCACTTCCTCGCGAAGATCCTCCCCACCACCCAGTACAAGATCGGTTCTTTCAAGTTTTCCCTCAACCCGGGTCCCTTCAACATCAAGGAGCACGTCCTCATCTCCATCTTCGCCCAGGCGGGGTGCGCTTTTGGGATCGGGAACGCTTACGCCGTCGGGATCGTCGACATTATCAAGGCCCTGTATCACCGGAAAATCTCATTCCTCGCTAGCTGGATTCTCATCGTCACTACCCAGGTAGGCACTCACAAAATTACGCTGTTCTCCGCCTCTCGCTTCTCTTTCCCGATTCCCCATGGACTTATCTTCTTCGATTTCTGTGAACGTCGTTACACATACATATTGGATGTACAGGTCCCCTCCATTTTATCGTCTTCTCTGTAGAATCTGTACTGTAATCTCTGCAGAGAGGGAGAGAGAGAGAGAGAGAGAGAGAGAGAAGATGATGAGCATGGATTGATCATCGATCGATTCCAGTGTGCACTCTGCACAAAACAAAGCAAAAAATAGAAAAAAAAAAAATCGTGACCCACAATTTAAAACAGAGCTTCATCGTGATCTAAGAAGAAGTATCTAACACGAAAAATGCTTGATTATATTATTAGCAATTTTCGGCTCCTCTGGAAGAAAACAAAAGAAGAAAGGTGTCATACATATATCTTTCATGTTTGTTGGCTTTGTTTACGTCGGTAATTAAGAGATTAATAATGTTGGGGGGGTCCTGTTTTGTTGCAGGTATTGGGGTACGGGTGGGCGGGGATATTGAGAAAATTCGTGGTGGATCCCGCACACATGTGGTGGCCCAGCTCTCTGGTCCAAGTCTCCCTCTTCCAGTAATCCTCTCGCCTTTCACTCTCCTATAATTTATTTCTTTTTAATTTTTTTACTTAGAAAAGGGAAAATATCTTATATTAAATAATCTTATTAAATTATTAAGATTTAAAACTTAATTGATCGTAGAATATTACTTATAGACATTGTAACAACACTTGTATAATATTTATAAATATGAGGTGTGTTTTGAGATATTTAATAGTTTTAGTTTAATTAGTTTCTCTTGTTAAGGAGGAGGCGGTTTTATAGATTCCATTAATTAATTTCATCAAGAAGGTAACAAAAGAAATAGGTTTTTCTGAAAATATTTTTATTTTTTAATTATAATTAATAATTCTAGAAGAAAGGTTGATTAATTAGTTAATTATTTCATATTTTAAAATAAAAAATTTATCATTAATTTTAAATTTTCAACTAATGATTAAATAATTTATTGACTTAAGTATTATAAGATTAGCTGTCCATTGAAGAGGGGGGGGGTTTGTAGTGGTTGGTATATATTGGGTTCATGTCTCAAAATAATTCAAACCTTTGAAAAAATTGTGTAGAATATAATCAACTATATATATATATATATCTTGGTAGACCTTACTAAATGTTGGTCACTCGATTTTTCATGCATGGACTATTTGACTTGACAAGAGTTGCTAGCCTTTTCACACCTGCATAACAAAACCCTTGATCATGAAGATGTATTTTACAGAGAGAGAGAGAGAGAGAGAGAGAAAAACTAGGGTTTTCAATTGAGGATGCATTTTACAGTACTTTATAGTTTATAATATATATATAGTTAATAATACTAGCTAGGGTTTATTTAACTAATTAAAGTTGTAAATGATCGATCATCAGGGCGATGCATCAGAGAGAGAAAGGGCGACGAATGACAAGGGGGAAGTTCTTCGCTCTAGCCATGACCCTAAGCTTCCTGTGGTACATAGTCCCGGGCTTCCTCTTCAAGACGGCGATGTGCATCTCCCTCCTCTGCTACGCCTACCCCAACTCCGTCACCGCCCAGCAGATCGGCTCCGGCTTCTCCGGCCTCGGCATCCTCTCCTTCACCCTCGACTGGTCCACCGTCGCCGCCTTCCTCGGCAGTCCCCTCGTCACCCCTTTCTTCGCCATCCTCAACCTCATCTCCGGCTTCATCATCATCGTCTACATCCTCTTCCCCCTCTCTTACTGGGGATTCAATCTCTACAACGCCAAGAACTATCCCCTCATCACTTCGGCCTTGTTTACGGGGAGTGGCCAGAGTTATAACATAACGGCCATCGTGAATGATAAATTCGAGCTCGACATGGCCGGGTACAAGGCCCAGGGTCCTGTCTATTTGAGCATGTTTTTCGCTCTCACGTATGGCTTGAATTTCGCCAATGTCGCTTCCACGCTCACCCACTGTGGCTTCTTTTACGGAAGGTACTATATATATATATGTGCGTGCATGCATGCATGGGTTTTCATTTTTCTTTCATTCTCTTTAATTAATTTGTGCTTAATTAATATATATATATATATATATATATATATATATATATATATATATATATATATTGCAGGGAGATATATGGTCGAATTCGAGCTTCATACAAAAAAAAGATGATGTTCATACGAGGTTGATGAAGAGGTACGAGGACATACCCGGATGGTGGTTTGTCCTCCTGCTTGCCATCACCGTCCTCGTCTCTCTCATCCTCTGCACGGTTTTGAAGGACCAGGTTCAGCTTCCATGGTGGGGACTTCTCTTTGCTTGTGGACTCGCCTTTACCTTCACCCTTCCAATTGCAGTCATCACTGCCACAACCAACCAGGTTAATTAATTTCTAGCTATATATATATATATATGAATATATGAACCCATGCATGCAGTTCTTCTTACATATGTTCCAGCTTTCTTTTATGGGTATATTTGTTATCTAAGGTTTTTGTTTGATTTTTGTATTTCTTGTTGTCTCTCTCTCTCTCTCTATATATATAATATATATAGACTCCGGGACTGAACGTTATAACCGAGTATCTGATGGGACTGGCTTACGCTGGTCGTCCAGTCGCCAATGTCTGCTTCAAAACTTATGGTTATATTAGCATGGCCCAAGCCATTTCCTTCCTCAATGATTTCAAGCTCGGCCATTACATGAAAATACCTCCTCGATCAATGTTCATTGTTCAGGTATATATATATATATATATACTTCAATTTCTGAACAGTACACTGGGACTAATCTCTATAACAATATATGTTATATTTTTTAATTTGGCTTTTTAATTTGGCTGCAGGCCATAGGGACGGTCTTAGCGGCCACCATCAACCTTGGAGTGGGATGGTGGCTACTGACCACCGTGAAGCACATTTGTGAGCCGGATCTACTCCCGCCGGACAGCCCTTGGCAGTGCCCCAGCGACAACGTCTTCTTCTCCGCCTCCGTCATCTGGGGTCTCGTCGGCCCTGCCCGAATTTTCGGCCGTTCGGCCTATTACGGCGCCCTCAACTGGTTCTTCCTCGGTGGTCTCCTCGGCCCTGCCCTCGTATGGCTCCTCCACAAGGCCTTCCCCAAGCAAAAATGGATTCCCTTGATCAATCTCCCCGTCCTCCTCGGCGCAACTGCCGCCATGCCGCCCGCATCGGCGATCAACTACACGTCGTGGGCGGTGATCGGAACCATCTTCAATTTCTTCATTTTCAGGTACAGGAAGAGGTGGTGGCAGAGGTACAACTATGTCCTGTCCGCGGCCATGGATGCTGGGGTGGCATTCATGGCAGTGTTTATTCACTTGGTGTTTACAATGCAGGGAAAAGAGATAGATTGGTGGGGCAATAGAGGGGATGATCACTGCCCCCTCGCGGCTAATTGCCCAACAGCCAAAGGGATACATGTTGATGGCTGCCCCACCTTCTAATTAAATTCCATATTTTCTCCTAATTAATTAATTAATTAATAATGCAAGGCAATGTAATTAAACTTCTTTGGGAACGATAGCTAGTGTTTAAACTGATCATATATATTATAAGTTCTTAATTACAAGAAAAAAAAAATTTACTCTCCCGTATTCGACCCCTTGTTTGTGAGCGATGCTTTTTGTCAACGCTTATGGATTTTAGAAACGGTTTTTAGCAACACTTTGGAATTTAGTAACGCTTTTTAGTGTTGCTATTGGTAACAGTTTACACAAAAAAATAAATCTTTTTGCAGCACTTGCATTGAATTAGCAGAAAATTTACTATGGTTCTAATAAGACTAAATAAATATGATAAGAAGAAAGTACCCAAAAAAAAAAAAAAAAAAAAAAAAAAAAAAAGTTCCATCCTTGCCTAGGTAAAATTTCTAGGTGTAAATAAATATGTTGCCTGTCACTTATCAGAAGAATGTTGGGCAGCCGTCGACGACGACGCCCTTGGCCGTCGGACAACTGGCAAGGGGGCAGCGATCGCCGACGCTACCCCACCAATCAACCTCTATTCCGGGCATGGTGAAAACCAGGTGAATTGCTACGCCCATGAAAGCAACCCCTGCATCGAGTGCCGCGGAGAGAACGTAGTTGTATCTCTGCCACCACTTCTTCCTGTACCTGAAAACGAAGAAGTTGAAGACGGTGCCCACGAGGATCCAAGAGGTGTAGTTGATGGAAGACGCTGGGGGCATCATCGCAGTCGCACCCAGAAGAACAGGGAGGTTTATCAGGGGTATCCATTTTTGCTTAGGAAAGATCTTGTGCAGGACCCAGACCAAGACGGGTCCCACGAGACCTCCGAGGAAGAACCAGTTCTGGGAAGAGTAGTTTCCGAGAGGACCAAAAATTCTCCTCGGTCCGACGAGGCCCCAGATGACGGAGGCCGAGTAGAAGACCCTGTCGTTGGCGCAGGTCCACGGGCTTCCCGATGGGAGTAGATCTGGTTGACAGATGTTCTCGATTGAATTCAGCAACCACCATGCCACTGCAATGTTGACTGTTGATGCTACCAGAGTCCCAATCAGCTGTTCGTGCACATAATAATTAAGCACGAGAGTGAAATTAATAATACTGTGATAATTAAAACAGAGGAGGTTAAGAGGTCAAGAGAAGGATGCCTAATTAGTACTCACCTGGACAATGAACATGGATCTGGGAGGTATTTTCATGTAGTGACCCAGCTTGAAATCGTTGAGGAAAGAGATAGCTTGGGCCATGCTAATATAACCGTAGGTTTTGAAGCAGACATTAGCAATGGGGTGTCCCGGGTATGCAAGCCCTATCAGGTACTCGGTGATAACGTTCAGCCCCGGGGTCTGCAAGTGACAAAATTAATTAACACCGTAGAAGAGAGAATATATATATACAAGCAACATTAATTCAAGAGAATGATCTTCATGTAATTATACCTGGTTCGTTGTAGCTGTTATTATGGCAATTGGGAGGGTAAAGAAAAGGGCAAGAACACAGGAAAAGAGAAGTCCCCACCATGGGAGCTGAACTTGGTCTCTCATGACCGTGCAGAGGACGAGAGAAACTCCCACTGTTACCAACAGAAGAAGGTAAAACCACCAACCGGGAATGTCCTTGTACTTCCTCATCAGTCTGGTGTGGATATCTGCCTTTCCTTGATAGGAAGCCCGTAAACGATTGTAAATGTCCCTGTAATTAAGTATCAATTGTTAAACTTTCAATGCAGAATAGAGCAGATTAATCTAGGAAACCCGGGAATGAAACTGATATATGTGAAAGTGCAGAAAATAATTAAAGACGTGTGTACTACCTGCCATAGAACAGGGCACAATGGGTGAGAGTGGAAGCAATATTAGCGAAACCCAACCCGTACGTGACTGCGAAAAACATGCTGAGATTCATCTTCCCCTGTTTCTCGTACGCATCCAGGTCGAGCTGGAATCTGTCGTTAACAATGGCGTTCGTGTCGTACTCTTGCCCGGTCGATGTATAGAGGGAAGAGGAGATGATGGGGAAGGTCTTGGCATCGTAGGCGTTGTAGACCCAGTACAAGACGGGGAAGATGGCGTAGACGAACAGAGCGTAGCCGACGAAGACATTGACGATGGCGAAGAAAGGCGTAACGAGGGGACTCCCGAGGAAGCCACTGACGGTCGACCAATCGAAGGTGAAAGAGCCGATGCCGAGGCCGTACATGCCCGAACCCACCTGCTGAAGGGTCACGGAGTTGGGAAACGCGAAGCAGAGCAGTGAGAGACTCATGATGCCGGGGAAGAGGAAGCCCGGGACGATGTACCAGATGAAGCTCAACGCCATTGCCATCACGAAGAATTTTCCCCGAGTCATTCCCTTGTGCTTCTCCCTCTTGTGCATGGCCCTGAATATGAATCGAATCGATCAATTAATTAAACATCCCGAAAAGCTCCAGTCTTGAATTAATCAGGAGGAGAGAAACAGAGCATACTGGAACAGGGAAACTTGAACGAGCGTACTAGGCCACCACATGTAGGACGGTTCCACCACGAACTTTCTCATGATTCCCGCCCATCCGTATCCCAAAACCTTCATTAATCAAAGATTTGTCAGTCTCGAATGCCTGTACGCAAAACCCAGAATCGGTTCGTGCTTGGATCAAAGAAAAACAGGGGAAGGTTACGTACCTGGGTGGTAAGAACGAGGATCCAACTCGCGAGGAAGGAAATCTTGCGATGGTAGAGAGCCTTAATGATATCGACGATTCCAACGGCGTAGGCGTTCACGCTGCCGAAGGCGTACCCAGCTTGAGCGAAGATGGATATGAGGACGTGCTCCTTGATATTGAAGGGACCCGAATTGAGGGAAAACTTGAAAGAACCGATCTTGTACTGGGTGGTGGGGAGAACCCTGGCCATGAAGTGGCCGAGGGGGAGAGCGGCCACCTGGGCGGTCACCTGCGAGACCGCGAGCGGCTCGGATCTGTAGCTGAAGAACTGGTTGAGGAAGGAGAGGATGACGCATGAGAGGAGTCCGAGGAACCACATCCGGAACGTCCAGACGGGGAGATCGGCGTCGTCGGTGGTGGGGACGACAAGCCGGACTTCCTCAATCGGGGACACGTCCTCGTCGTCCTCTTCCACGATTTCGTTCGTGATGATCGCCTTCTGGGGCGTCGTCGACCCCTCTTCTTCTATCTCCAGCGCCGAGGTCGACATTGCTCTCTGCCTCCGGACTCGAACCAGGCGCAGCAGAGCAGAAGAGTTTGAGGGGAGAGAAAACAGGACAGAGGGTTGAGAAAACAGAGGAGTGTGAATATTAATTAACTTTACACGGTCGAGTAGTCGACCCTGAACCGAGAGAGTTTCAGGCTTTCAGCTGTCCCAGCTGTGATACAGAAACTAGTTTGGAGAGAAAAGCGGAGAGAAGCAGAGATGACAGCTTTCTTCCCTCGACCCTTCCATGATTCGTCTCCGATTAATCAGGGATTAGAAGCCGATGAACAAGGAAAATCTTGATTCGGATACTGATCCAGTGATCCCGTCTCCTTCTCGTTCCAAATTAACCATTCTCTCTTGATCAGGAGTTACGTACAGCTCCCAACTAATTAACTTGAGCTGAGACAAAATCGGAGAAATCTCTTACCCCACCTCCTCATCTCGTTATCCAGAGAGATTTTCCCGGTCAATTACTCTGTAGCTTATCTCCTTGGCTTGTACGAGCAGGCAATGAACTATCAAAGACAAAGTAGCAATTTTTTTTTTTTTTTTTTTTTCCTAAATGTTGCTTGTGATATTTAATTGTGTTGTTGTGTAGAAGTCATTGTTAGTGCCTAAAGAACACTGTGACTAGACCCCGTCTCTGGCAATATCTACATGTTTATTAAGCTTCCAAATCATTTACAGATGGGTGCACCTTGATGCAACTAATCCACGTACAATCGTGACTACTCAATTGGTTTATACATGTCCAGTCTCCCAACCAGAAACTACCTCCATTTTTCATTTAATATAGAGAGCTCAATGTGGGGTTCTTTACTTCTTTACTTCATACTAGAATGGGAGACGATAGACGTTTTTCAGATTTGCAGCTTTAAAACCACCGTCCGGCCAGACCTTAACCTCTAAGAACATCAAAGAATTTGGCGGATAGTATAGTCTACCTCTGTGCAGACTGATTTTTCCCTTTTCGTAACACAAACTGCCTTGATTAGAAGAAGTAAGCTCTCTTTTGAGAATTCATATCCATTTCGAGATTTTAATACTCATCTCCCCGAGTAGAATCGGTTGCCTTTCAACTTTAATCGTCTTTATTAAATAACTTCCTTAACGGGCTACAACAGCTGTATCTGGAGATTCTCCATCGTCTTCTGTCGTTACGCTCGGCGTCAAATTAACAAAACTGCAATGGCTGTACCTCGATATTCATTCTGGGACGTATTGAAATTTGAACCTCTCCAATCAGTGATAGAACTCGAAAACAGAGAAAAAGCCTCCTCCTCCTCAATCTAGTTTCTAGTTTCTCCTCCTGATTTATTCAAAAGAAAGCCGAATGGACGTCGAGGAAGAAAACCCTCAAAGATATCAAGCAATAGATTAAGGGACTTGGGGATCAGTGAGCAGGAACTAAAGATTAAGGATGTTTGAGTTGAGCCCGTGCTTCTTATGGAGAGGGTATACCGGAATTGTTTGAATTTTGGAATTTCAGAATTGGTTTCCATTAAATCAGAGTCTTGTATACCGGAATTGCTATAATCAAGTAAGGAAACCAGGGAACTTTATGTATCTTCTTCAGGATTTTAGGCCGTTGGAGAGATTATTTTCTTGGATGGGAATATGGGATGATCGGTCAGAAACTTGCAACTCTTCTCTGTTTCCTCTATAGACTTTTATTCCGACATTTCTTCACAACTTGTTGTCCTTCTCTGTCACTTCCGGGTGTACTCGAGGTCAAAGGTCTCTCCCTCCGACTCTCTCAACTAGCTTTTATTAAGACAGAATCGGTTTCAGTCGCTCAAGATTCATTCAAGAAACCACCCAGAGAAATTCTCTCGTTACAGGTAAGAGTGAAAAATTCTTGTTTTTGGGATCTCGATTCCCGGTTTTCCCTCGTCTCACTTTTTCAGGAATCCCAGACAAGGAGAATCCATTTCTTCCCCCTGTAATTCGAATCCTTCCGACCCAGGCGCAAGCAATGGCGAACTCCTTTGAGTTGGAGATAGAAGAATCGCGGACGACCCAGAAGGTGTTTACGGACGAGTTCTTGAACGAAGATGAGGTGTCGCCGATCGAGGAAGTCCGGCTTGTCGTTCCGACCACGGACGACACCAGTCTCCCCGTTTGGACGTTCCGAATGTGGTTCCTTGGAATTCTCTCCTGCATTGTCCTCTCATTCCTGAATCAGTTCTTCAGCTACAGGAGGGAGCCATTGTCGATCTCGCAGGTGACCGCCCAGGTGGCCGCTCTCCCCCTCGGCCAATTCATGGCCAGGGTTCTCCCCACCACCCAGTACAAGATCGGTTCTTTCAAGTTTTCCCTCAATCCGGGTCCCTTCAATATCAAGGAGCACGTCCTCATATCCATCTTCGCTCAAGCTGGGTACGCCTTCGGCAGCGTGAACGCCTACGCCGTTGGAATCGTTGATATCATTAAGGCTCTCTACCATCGCAAGATTTCCTTCCTCGCGAGTTGGATCCTCGTCCTTACGACCCAGGTACGCACGCACCCCTGCTTTTCTTTGATCGAAGCACGAATCGATCCTGGGTTTTACGTACAGGCCATCGATCGTGGCTGACAGATGTTTGATTAATGAAGGTCTTGGGATACGGATGGGCAGGAATCATGAAGAAGTTCGTCGTGGAACCACCCCACATGTGGTGGCCCAATACCCTCGTTCAAGTTTCCCTGTTCCAGTAAGCTCTCTTCTTCTCCGAATCCTTGATTAGAATCAAGGGGTTTTTTTTTTTTTTTTTTTTTTTTTTTTTAAATTCGATTCTTTCAGGGCTATGCATATAAAGGAAAAACGCCAAGGAATGACTCGGGGGAAATTCTTTGTGATAGCAATGGTGTTGAGCTTCATCTGGTACATCGTCCCTGGATTCCTCTTCCCCGGCATCATGAGTCTCTCCTTGCTCTGCTTCGCGTTTCCAAAATCTGTGACCCTTCAGCAGGTGGGTTCTGGCATGTATGGCCTTGGGATAGGCTCCTTCACCTTCGATTGGTCCACCATTAGTGGTTTCCTCGGCAGCCCCCTCGTTTCACCTTTCTTTGCCATCGTCAATGTCTTCGTTGGCTACGCTCTGTTCGTGTGCATCGTCTTCCCCATTCTGTACTGGGTCTACAACACCTACGACGCCAAGATGTTCCCCTTCATCTCTTCTGCTCTCTTTACATCCACCGGGAAAGAATACGACACAAACGCCATTGTTAACGACAAATTTGAGCTCGATCTGGATGCTTACGCGAAACAGGGGAGGATCAATCTCAGCATGTTTTTCGCTGTCACGTACGGGTTGGGTTTCGCAAATGTAGCTTCCACTCTCACCCACTGTGCCCTGTTCTATGGCAGGTATATATACATATATATATATATATATCTTTGATTTGTGTGGTTTTCATTCGCCATTGTAACTATCTCCATCTGGGTTACATCGATTGATTCGATATTGAAAGTGTAATTTGATAACTTACAGGGACATCATCAATCGTTTACGTGCTTCATATAATGGAAAGTTAGATATCCATACCAAACTGATGAGGAGGTATCCGCGCATACCCGGTTGGTGGTTTTACCTTCTTTTGGGGATCACAATGGGAGTTTCTCTCATCCTGTGCACAGTCATGAAAGACCAAGTTCAGCTCCCATGGTGGGGACTTCTCTTCTCCTGTCTGCTTGCCATTTTCTTTACCCTTCCAATTGCCATAATAACAGCTACCACTAACCAGGTAAAATCAAGATCATTCTTCTAAGAGTCTAAGACCCTTCATTGATTGCTCTTCTTCAATCTCTGCCAATTTTGACACTTGCAGACGCCAGGACTGAACGTTATCACCGAGTACCTGATAGGTTTGGCATACCCAGGACATCCCATTGCCAATGTCTGCTTCAAAACCTATGGTTACATTAGTATGGCTCAAGCCATCTCTTTCCTCAACGATTTCAAGCTTGGTCACTACATGAAAATACCTCCCAGATCCATGTTCATTGTCCAGGTGAGTACTCTCTTTCCCTCTCGTTCGTTGCTTGTGCAATACAATGAACAAATGCTTATCCCAAAATCAGGAATAATTCTGCTCATATATAACGAAATTGATCTACTCTCGTTTGTGATCAGCTTATTGGGACTCTGATAGCATCAACAGTCAACATTGCAGTAGCATGGTGGTTGCTGAATTCGATCCAGAACATCTGTCAACCAGATCTACTCCCGTCGAACAGTCCATGGACGTGCCCCAACGACAGAGTCTTCTACTCGGCCTCCGTTATCTGGGGCCTCGTCGGACCGAAGAGGATTTTTGGGCCACTCGGAAACTACTCTTCCCAGAACTGGTTCTTCCTCGGAGGTCTCGTGGGACCCGTCTTGGTGTGGAGCCTGCACAAGATCTTCCCTAGACAGAAATGGATCCCCCTGATAAACCTCCCTGTTCTTCTGGGTGCGACTGCCATGATGCCCCCAGCGTCTTCCATCAACTACACCTCTTGGATCTTCGTGGGCACCGTCTTCAACTTCTTCGTTTTCAGGTACAGGAAGAAGTGGTGGCAGAGATACAACTACGTTCTCTCTGCGGCGCTCGATGCAGGGGTTGCGTTCATGGGCGTAGCAATTCACCTGGCTTTCACCATGCCGGGAATTGAGCTGGACTGGTGGGGAAGCATCGTTGATCGATGCCCGATTGCGAACTGTCCGACTGCCAAAGGCGGCGTCCAGGTCGAGGGCTGCCCCACATTCAGCTGATATTTATGTAACTACTGTTTGGGTACATGCGAGGGGGATACGTTTGTGATTTTTATGGTTGGGGTTTGTTTCTCAAGCTTGACTAGGTACAATTATGATGTAGTTAGAGACATACCACACAAAATTATTTTTAATCAAAAATGAAGATGGTGAGAGTAGCTTCTGTCAGTTTGGGTAACTGGTCAATTTGTGTTCATGGTGGATCCTATTGGGTTGGATTTGAAGGAAATCTAATCTAATCCAACTCCAAAAACCCTACATAATAGTGACAAAATGGGGAAATGTTCGTAAGGATACGAGGTACGAGTTTCACCTGGTTAACAAAGTTCTGGAAGTGTTACAAATTCTGTAACCCTAAAATGGGCATATCATGTTGACCCAGGAAGCAGATAAGTACTGATGATAGGACAATCACTGCGCAACAAGTACTAAATGTATCACCATTAGAAGATATTGCTCTACAAAGGTGATCTTCAAATAGAAATGCAAAGAAGAATAAGAAGCCTTCACAGTAGAAAAGTCACTTGGGCTCTTTGGCTCAATTTCTGCTCCACTGCAATTTAGTCAGCAATCGATTTTCTCCAACTTGGTTTGCTTTCTGGTCTTTACAAGGTATCAATATGCACAGCCGACAGCTATTTGGTTCTCTTCTGGTTATTCTGTGAAACTACAAAAAATGTTTAATCTTTACCACCAAACTAGACTGAAAGAGGTCTACCATGCGTTTAGGCTAAACTGGCAATTAGGGGTTGTGCTTCAGCTAAAACCAAATTCTACAACCCTGTAACCGAAGACCCAGATGAGTAAGACTTTGAGCCACTAGAATTATCAATGTTTCATAGAAGAGCCCCATGGTCTCCGCAAGAACAGCCCCCATTCATAAACCTGTGGAGGCGCTTGCTATCTCGGACTATAATTTCTCTCTGAGTTAGTTTTGAGAAGAATTTAATAGCAGAATGAGAATCCTTGCACATGGAAATGCTCTTTGTAACTCTGATTGAAGCCCCCTTCGGTGTATTTAGCAGCCCAAATGCAACAGCTAGCTTCTCGCTGTGATGAACTAGAGAATATGAGTTCTGCTCAACGTCTTCTTCATCAACAAGCTGTGAAATGTTTTCTGGAATGTAACCCAACCCTTTTGCTTTCTCAAGCAAATTTTCCAGTAATTCATATATAGCCTCACTCTGAAAGTGTAACCGATCACCCGGCTGAAATGAGAATACCTTATCCTTGACACTAATGGTGCTCCAGTCTTTCAGTTTTCCAATTTTCTCTTGTTTCATGAGTTTCCTTATCCTAGAAACATCTTTAAATCTTCCAGCTGAAAGATACATGTTTAACAATGATATGTAAATCTCGGCATCTTTAGGCTTGAGTTCAAGTAATCTATCAGCAGCATAAAAACCCAACTCCATGTTCCCATGCCTTCTACATCCAGCAATAAAAACAGACCATATGAGTTCGTTGGGTTGAAAATCCATTTCCTTAATAAATTCAAATGCTTGTTCTAGCTTCCCCAATCTCACGAACATATCTATAATACATGCATAGTGGTCCATTACAGGCTTAATTTTGTACTCATTCTTCATCATCTCAAAGTAGTGGAGT
Source organism: Aristolochia fimbriata (assembly GCA_019845555.1). Taxonomy (NCBI): domain Eukaryota; kingdom Viridiplantae; phylum Streptophyta; class Magnoliopsida; order Piperales; family Aristolochiaceae; genus Aristolochia; species Aristolochia fimbriata. The sequence goes on along the minus strand of CM034084.1, from coordinate 14,920,815 downwards.
GCCTCATCCACCATTCCCGCACGGCTACATGCTGAAAGAACCCCCACAAAAGTAACCTTATTTGGCTTCACTCCTGCTAGCCTCATGTCATCAAATAGCCCTAGTGCTTCTTTAGATCGCCCATGCTGGGCATAACCAGTGATCATGGAAGTCCAGGATATTAGAGTTCTTGTTGACATCTCAACAAAAGCCTTGGTACCTTTCTCTATACTCCCACACTTGTTATACATATTAACAAGTGAGCTTCCAACAACAACATCAGACAAGAAACCTGTCTTAATAGTCTGGGCATGAATTTGTTCTCCTTGATCTAAGGCAGTCAAATGACTGCAAACAGTTAAGGCACTCGAAAAACTGAATAAATCAGGTTTTAAGTTGGACCTGTTTAGCTTCTGGTAGATTTTAAGTGCCTCAAAACCACTCCTCTGAGCTGACAAATCATTCTTTGCTAGATCCACCATCTGGGCATGACCTGCGATCATTGCATTCCATGTGATTAAATTGACTGTTTCCATCTCATCAAATAGTCTCCTTGCCTCATCAAGCATGCCACATTTTAGATACAGATACATCATAGAATTTCTGATGGGCAAGTTCGAGTGATAGCCAAATTTGATGCAGAATGACTGAACCTGCTTCCCAAAACTTAAATCTAGTAAGATGCAACATGAACTCAGAATGCTGGTCAGAGTAAAGTCATTTGGTTCAACATTCTCTGAAAGCATATCAACAAATAATTGAAGACTTTTCTCTGCTTCACCATTATCGCCACATCCAGAAATGATAATTGTCCATGAGATAACATTCTTCTCCGGAATCCTTTGGAAAACTTTGATTGCAGATTCCAAGTGTCTGCATTTGGCATATGCACTACAAAGTGAATTTTCCATGCTCATGTCATTTTCAATCTGATATTTTATAATATACCCATGAAGTTGTTTTGCCAGTCCAATAGAAGCAAGAGCAGAACATGCACTTAAAATAGATCCTAGTGTGTAATTTGTCGGGTAGGCACCTGCTTCTAACATTTCACAGAAGACTTTGACCGCCAACTCAGGCAGTGAATTATGTACATAACCTGTCATGAGAGAAGTCCATGTAACCACATTTCTTAGAGGCAAAATGTTGAATAGCTTGTGGGCATCGTCCATGGCCCCACATTTGGCGTAGACGTTTATGAGGGAGGTCGACAGAAAAAGATCTCGATGCCACCCAGTTTTTGTAACATGGCAGTGAAGTACTCGAGTTTGGCAAAGTGATCTTTTGTCGATACAATCTTCCAACAGAGGAACATAATAAGCTGATTCAACATCAGGCGCTTCTGTCAATAAGGTCAATGCTTCTTGGAAATCCACAGACCGGGGATCTAAGCTTCTACGAGCTACCCTCTGATAAGAAATGTGTGAATTCTGATGTCCACGTAGCAGAGAAGGATCAGTCAGGCACTAACCACAAGAAAAAAAAAAAAAAGTAAACCATGTACCATTGCGTTCAGAGATGGCATGAATTGCAGCAGTAGAGCTCGATCACTTGTTTTCTTAAAGATTTTAGAGCTCTAAACTAAGATGCAGTGAGAATTAAAAATTCTAATAGCGGACAACAGTCAGGAGGCATTCAACATCTGAAATATATGTTGGTTGACTCTGCAGAAATTGTTGGTAGTGTAAATTCTTTAAGTTACCCAGAATTCAAAATAGAGAGAATTTGAACTAAACAGAAGAAAAATGTATACTATAGAGGGAAAAATGAAATCTTCCCAAATCAAAAAGAGGAAGCCTCAAATAAAAGCATCTACGTCCCGTGGATTGCTACTGACATTCTCAAGCATAACGTAAGAAATTTTCTGGATTTGAACTAAATTTCCATACCTTATCTTCCGCAGAAGAAACTGTGGGTACTTTTCTGAAATCCTGCTCAAGCTTGAGTGTGCTATTAACAGCAACGGAAGGCAGAGAAGCCATGGAGTGATAAAGAATTACATCATCTCCATGTTCTTCTTTATACCTACTCCCAGGTTACTGCATTTGTTTTTGTTAGTTTCAATTATGTATTTACATTATCATCGCAGATGTTTGTTTCCCAAACGTAAAAGGGCGAAACCAGGAGCACCACATGTAGAAGATGGAGAAATTACTAAGTGGAAGCTCAGTGTATAGAAACATCTTTTAGTTTTAGATAAGCGGCAAAGAGCCGGTCGCAGAATTTACTTGATAAGGAACATGATCTTCCTTCCCTCGTTTTCCAACCAACCCGTAGTACTCTTACCCGATGTTTCCTTATCTTTGCTGTTCCCATTTCGGACCGAGGTCCACATGCTGCCCTGGTCCCGTCCAATCATTGAACGAAGGAAAGGTGACCTCCTTCCAGGTCCACGAATGGCTGGTCCTTATAAAATACTCGTCTACGAGACTTTGGATAGGCCTAGCCTGAACCATCTTAACGGCCGGTTATTAACTGACCTTTAGCCCTTATACTGGCAAGGAATAGGATAAATTATTTCAGAAAACATCTAATCAGGTGAAATATATAAAATAATATGTTAATTTATAAAATCAAGAAATATATAATAAAAAACCAAAGGAACTGACAGTCTAATGCAGAACAACATTATTAAAAGAAGTTTCACCCTCCATTAGTCATGACGGGATGAGTATGATGAAATTTATCAAAGCAGGAGTAATCAAATTATAGGTTTTACACTAGATATATTTTTGGGAGACTAGTACTTAAAAAATGTTTCAATATGGGTTTTGAAGTTTGTAAAGGCCTTATCATGAAACTTGAAAACTTAGGCAAGGTTCTTTATAATTCCAATTTCCAGATGCGTAAAAAATATTTTCAGTGCGTATATTATAAAACGTATTCAGTATCTGACACAAGAAGCCAAAAATAAAAAATATATAAATAACATTTTAATTAAAAACACACACAACTCGTTGTCCAGTTTTTCCATTGGACCCACTACTCAATATTTGAGAATATGTGTCATAAGTCTAAACGTTTGCAGTCGTTTCATATAATTTAATATTTTAACATCTTTTTGGTTTTTTTCATATTTTTAATAAATTTGAAACATTTAAAACTCCATAGTGAGTGAAAATTTTAGCTTGAATCCTCAAAAGAGTTATCCTCAGCTGGAGTCCTTAACCGAGTCTTTCTCACTGTTCTCTGGATCGAAACAAATGGCTGAAAAAGCTCAAGTTTATTCTGCGGCTTTAAGGTGAAGTCACATACAACTAGTTTCTATATACATCTCAATGGAATAACTGAGAATTACAAGCTCAGCCCACAATTAGGATGCAAGCGCCAAGAGTTCTTCCTCACCTGTTGCATCCAGAATAACAAGGTCAACACATATTATTCACCTTAGCAAATTAGAAAACAAGTCTCGGGAAGAACAATCATGAGAAAAAGTCTGTTGGCCTACGGATACCATACAAAAGCAAGAGACGGGGCTGATCCAGTCAGACTAAATACTCCAAACAAACGAAACCTCTGAATGATCCAGAAAACCTGGGTCCATCCTAGAAACCACTAATTATGGGTTCTACTATATCAGATATCAATAGCAGTTAAGTTGCAAATGGGTCAACAGCAAGACTAATATACATTACTAGCAAAAAAATCAATAAAAAACAATAATTTTTTTTTAAAAAAGGGTCAACAGCAACACTGATATACATTACTAGCAAAAAATCAATAAAAAACAACAATTTTCAAAAAAATAAAAAGGGTCAACAGCAACACTGATGATATACATTACTAGCAAAAAATCAATAAAAAACAACAATTTTCAAAAAAATAAAAATGGTCAACAGCAACACTGATATACATGGAAACAACAAAGTGCAAAGCATCGTGACAAACACAAAACTGGAACTACTAGAAGCCCCAAATGATATATCCTAACCTGGTTGGAAGGAAATTAAAAGCCTTTACTTTTCTCTGTAGCTAACAACCATCTGACATGTGAGCCATGAAAAAATTTTCTGGTTCAGTCAGAAAGTTTATTGGTATCCACATGATATTCAGAAAGGAGGGAAAAATTAAACAAATGAATAAATCCAAAATGGCTCCATGTGTTCACTAAGTGAATCGAACCAAACATAGGCAGAAAAAAATTTCTGGTTCAGTCAGAAAGTTTATTGGTATCCACATGATATTCAGAAAGGAGGGAAAAATTAAACAAATGAATAAATCCAAAATGGCTCCATGTGTTCACTAAGTGAATCGAACCAAACATAGGCAGAAAAAAATTTCTGGTTCAGTCAGAAAGTTTATTGGTATCCACATGATATTCAGAAAGGAGGGAAAAATTAAACAAATGAATAAATCCAAAATGGCTCCATGTGTTCACTAAGTGAATCGAACCAAACATAGGCAGATATACTGGTTCGCTAGTTCTTGCCAGAATTTACACATGCTAAGTGCCCAAGTACCTTGTCGACAATAGTCCTTTTCACTCCTTGTATTTCATTGTTGCCTTGTCGAAGCCAATAGTTGGGAATTGTTTTGCAAAGTCCTCAACCTCATGGCGAAGCTTCCTTATCTCAGATTGGATAGAATCACTTGACTGGATCGTGGCCAAGAAGTCCTTTAACTTAGTACCTGATTTACAGCTCCAAAAATAGATGACAGCCATCAATATAAATACGTCAAGAGGCTGAGATGCAAATGAAAGCAGTCAATTCTGTAAAAACTAGAAAAACATGGAAAACTAGAACAGAGCAACCTTTAGCCTCTCCCTTTATCTTCAAAGCCAACTTAACTGCAGCATCAAAATACTCAGCGACTTTAACAAAATCCTCCTCAAGGAATCCCCTAGATGTCAGGGCTGGGGTGCCTGAAACAGACAAAGAAAGAGTTGATAAAAAAAGGACCCGAATATTATTACTAAGGAAACATCTAATAAGTTTCATACCCATCCGAATGCCACCAGGTACCATAGCAGACACATCACCAGGAACAGTGTTCTTGTTGGCTGCAATATGCACCATTTCCAACACCTTCTCAACTCTAGACCCATCAATACCCTGGAAGATTTATAAAGATGATCTCATTCATTTTTCAGCTGAGAAAAGGAATAACTCCTAAAAAAAAATGAGTGCTAAAAAATAATCCTATACCTTGCTCTTCAGATTCACCAACACAAGATGATTTTCTGTACCACCAGACACAAGCTCATATCCACTCTCTGCCAAGGTCTAAAACAATTCAAATATGACGTGAAAATAGTATCCCAATAGAAAGAGAGATTCACAAAGTAACTTAAGACGCAGGAGATGCATGCACCATATGAGAAATGATTGTGTTTCCTTATTGAAAGGAGTAAGCTACATTACCTGAGCAAACTTTGAACAATTACTGAGAACTTGCTCTTGATATGATTTGTACTCAGGAGTGGTTGCCTACAGTCATGCAGTTATCACTAATGTTGAAATTCATCCATAGATAATAATAAAAATAAAACAAACAGCAAATGTACATGATGAAACTCATAACACAAAGATTGAACATATGAACTTGCCCATTTCAGATGCTTGATGAAAGTGGCTCTAGAACAGCAAGTGATAGACAGATAAAATAAATAAATAAATAAAACAAGCTCAAGGTCCTGCAAACAAATTCTTAAGCTAAAAGGAGAGCTAAAATTCTCCACTATCATCCTATTGACAGTGTGGTTTAACCAATCAATGACATACTAGGCAGTTTCTCCTATAGGCCATTCATTAAGCAACTAGGTCTCCATCTTGGACATTGGCAAGAGAGGAACAAGACTGAAAAAAGGTACAAAAAGATAACAGATTAAAATTGATTGCAAGGAAGAGGATAGTGAAACACTTGGCTAACCAGAAATTGCACGATGCACCAATGCCTGCCACTAAATTTGAGAAAACAATAGCAACAGGAAGAACAATGAATAGCATAAGAGAATACTCATACCACCATTGCCAATATGCTTCATAGCTACACATAAAAGGTTAATTAAGCTGCGAGTAAAAACATCATTTTTTAGCACATCATGATTATGATAGAATGAATGATTAACTAGCTTGTTCTACCTGCTTGAGCTCAACTGCTAAGCCTGTAATTGTGTGATTGTGAGGGCCCCCTTGAAGCCCAGGAAAGACAGCCTGGTTGATTTTGTCTTCATAGTCATACATAACCTGCAAACAGAATTACGTGGATTTACTTTTCAGTAAAGATTATATATATACATGGGACTGGCTAAAACAGTACGAGCATTCGTCCAGTTCATTAATCTCGATGAACTCACCTCTTGACCTTGTTTGTTCACCTCTTTCAAACCCTTCCTGAAAAAGATCATGGCTCCACGTGGCCCTCGAAGTGATTTGTGTGTGGTTGTGGTCACAACATCAGCATAGTCAAAAGGAGATGGAATAACTCCTGCTGCAACCAGACCACTTATGTGGGCCATATCAGCTAGCATGACGGCTTTTTGCTTATTGCATACCTGTCAAGTACTTGTATTTCTGTCAGATTTGAGAATCATAAATGTAATAATGGTAAGTAGAGCATTGAGATGAACCATATTGCAACATTACCTTACGAATACGTTCATAGTCATACAAACGCGCATAAGCACTTGCACCAGCAACAATTAACTTTGGGCGGAAAAGTGTAGCACTTCTCTCCAACTGTAATTACAGCAATAAAAGTTGAGCATGAAATTTGTCATATTGGAAAAAATAAAATAAAATAACATAGAAAAACTTGATAAATCAAAGAAATCCCTCAACTGTGACTATTAATTTCTATAACCATAATTGTTAAAGTTTATGGGACAACTTATCTCAATTTGATCAAAAGATTGGACCAGAAAAATGCAGAAAAGAAAATCTACACCTACCTGATCGTAATCAATGTACCCAGTGCTTTCATTCAATCTGTAAGGCATTGTCTCAAAAAATATTGAGACTGCAGAAATCTTTTTGGTATCAGTCTGCATACAAGACAGGTATGATGAATTACTTGAGAAATAAGATCCTTAAAAAAACAAGTCACAGATACCTCGGATTGATGCAAAATATTTTAACAGAAGTCAAAAGAACAAATAAAATTCCGCATAAGAATCTGAAACATGATGAAGAAAGTATATTTAAAGAGTACTGTTCAGCCACGTGGACCAACTTAAAGACAAACATTTTTTTTTTTTAGGAAAGCGCTTGTATTATTGAAATGAAATGAGAAGTACAGAGAATGGCATTACAGAAACTTAAAGACAAACATTTAACTATATAGAAATAGGATGTTTGAGATGCTATTTACTGTCATACACCTAAAACAGGGTATACCGAGGCAGAGCGCTACTAGTGTTCTGCATGATTTTAGGAAGTGCTCCAGGAATGATGATGACATGTTTTTTCTATCATCAAATTAAACCACATGCAAGGCTAGGAAAAGCAAGCAAAGCTTCATATAAACTATTTTACAATTATTCCAGTTCATTAAAAGACATGTACCATGGAAACAACTAGAAAGACCCACATAACACAATCCAGTAGGCCATCCTAGAACAATTGTCATAAATTTACAATTCTCACTACTCACAGACCTCTCGAAGAAAAAGTTTTGTGGGAAGACCTGATATCCATGGGAAAGATGCCCTCCATGAGGAAGATCGAGGGCCATGATTCTTTCATGTGGCTTCAACAATGCTGTATAAACCTGGAAGTTAGCAGGAGAGCCCGACAGTGACTGCACATTAACTGCAAAGGTATCAACATAAGATTAAGTGATCAGTAGACAGAAGCAGGGATGATAATAAACAACCACTCATTCTAAACATTAGTCATCCAGTCACAGTAAATCAAGAAAGAAAATCTAAGTAGAAAGAAAATCTAAGGGAACTGATGCATTACACATCTCATGCTGCCAATTGTCTCTTCCCAAATAAGAAATTATTTAACATTAGAAAGAAAATCTAAGGGAACTGATGCATTACACATCTCATACTGCCAATTGTCTCTTCCCAAATAAGAAATTATTTAACATGACAAAGATCTCGCAGTGATGCATCTTTAATGACTCAAAAATATCCGTATGCACAAGTCATTGAACTCTTTTGAGCACTCATCTATTGTAGTTTCCCACTTTTAAGACTCTGCCACAAGATGTTACATGTTTTGGACTACTCTAAATCCTCCAGCATGACAAGGAAATGTTTCCAATAGACTGGACATACAGAAGCACATAATACTCAAAATGTAATATGCCATATCTTACAAACTGGAGCCATAAGCAGGATTTAAACTTCTTCAATAATCTAACTATATAGAGAAATTTAGAAACTCACCTTCCATATTAGTTATCCTAGATTATGCTTTCATCAGATAATACAAATTAAATTATACAAACAAGAAAAGAAAAAACTACTCGTGCAAGTCCAGGATCATCAAACACAAAAATACCAAAGATTGTACCAAGATTGTTTTCTTGCACTCATGTACAGATGCAATCAGTTACCTCCCCATTTCTGAGGATCCAAGCGACAAGCACAAACAAACCAGAGATTGTACCAAGATTGTTTTCTCGCACTCATGTACAGATGCAATCAGTTACCCCCCCATTTCTGAGGATGCAAGTGACAAACACAAAAATACCAATCACTGTAACAAGTTTGTTTTCTCGCACCCATGTACAGATGCAATCAGTTACCTCCCCATTTCTTAGGATCCAAGCGAAAAGCTTCCAAAGCACGCTTTTGGCACAAGGTTTCTGCCATGTCAATATACCTGGATTGGCAGAGCAATTTATGCAACGCAGAAGTATGAGAAAGATGAACTCACTAAAAGATAAGAAGAATATGCTCTTACTCGTTTCCTCCATAATATCTAGCTCCTGGATAACCCTCACTGTATTTATTGGTCATGATAGAACCCACCGCTTGCATCACGGAGACTGAAGTAAAATTTTCAGAAGGAATGAGCTCAAGTCCCTGTAAGGATAAAAGCTCCTCATGAGAAGATACACGATTTCACATTTCGAACTCAAATGAATAGCTTAATCTTCCTTTTCGGAGGCAAGGCTAAAGTCTAATCATATGCTTGCAGAATAGCTCGGTAGTTAGTACTCGCCAGAGTAACGGAGAAGTGTCAATATAGCTCGGTGAAGCGTGAAGATAGATCCAATACCGGTTAAATGGAAGAGTCCACTACTACATAAATCTACAAGAGGCGGATCGAGACGAGGACGCTTCTCGACGGTTAAGTAAGCTGCATAACTAGAGTAAGAAATAAAACTAGAAATGAAATAAAATTACCTTCCATTGCCTGGCCTTCTCGAGCTCGATAATGTCAGCAATCTCCGGATCCACTTCTTCGAGAGGAGCATTCAGCTGCTTCGGCCACTGGAACCAGAATATTCAAACAGAAACAGCACAAAATCAATCTTCCAGATTCAAATTACTACAAAACTACATAATCTGAAAACAAAATGACGAAAACCGAAACGGAACAAAAACAACAACAACACAACAGAAGCAAAAGACAATCGGAGAAAGGAAAGGAAGATAGATTTGATTACCGAAACGCCAGATTTCTCCTTCTCGTACACAGCTTGGTTCGGTAGAGACGACTGAAAGACAAAATGCGAGCAAACGAATCAGAACAGAGGAGATTTGAGCTTCATTCACACAAGCAGTCGAAAACGAGATTCAAACACTTATAATCAGATAGAGAAGAGGAAAGGACCATGTAATAGAGCGAGTTGCCATTGAAGAGAGACCGAACGGGCTTGTGAGCCGAGGAAGACAGCCTCCGAAGTGCCATTGCCATTGCCATCTCACACTCCTCTGCTCTCTCTCGTGTTTTTTCTTCGTAATGGCTCGTCTTGAGTGGGTAGGGTGAGAGAAATAACAAAAAATTAAAAATTAAAAAAAGAATATAAAATTATAAATAAAAAAATAAAAAGAAATAACCAATGGAAAAAAGGTACGTGAGGTGACGTAGGCAGGTCGTTTGTGGCAAGCACCTACCGATCATGAAATTACGGCAGAAGCTACCATCGGATTGTCTAATTCAGGCGTTACAAAATTACGAAAACTCAGATTTTTTCTTTTTTTCATTAATTTGTTTTTCTCTTTTTTTCGAAATTTTTTTATGGACGAAGGGGAAGTTCTAAGGAAACGACGTGTCCGATGCGTATCATCGTCCAACGGAGTGGCCACTCACGCCTTATCGGAACCGCAACCACAAGCTACGGGCACATGACCCTGAACCAAAATCTTCTAGTGTCATATCTATTTATCTTTTTTTTCATCTCTAATCTAATATAATACCAACATTTCATCTAATATGTGTATTAACTATTAACCCCTTGTCCTCGTTGCTCAGTTTTATGAGTTGGTCATGCATCTTACCACCAAAAAGAATGGAACTAAATTGCGCATTAAAATGATTCTTATTAGAGAGATTATATTATCTATGATTCTATATATTAGTTTTATAAATTACTTACATGTAGACACTAAAATATGGTTGGCCCAAATACGGTGAGCCCTAAATGCCTACCAGTCCATCAATCAATCGTCATGGATTTGCTACACCGGTTTTCAAAGTCATCACTCACACCCCATCACTAGGTCCATTCGTTTTGCCGCGTCATCAATATTGTCGTCATCCTAGTCAGCAACAATTTGCCACGTCAACGCCACTTAGCTGCCAGTCATGCTGCATGCCACTTCAACGTTCAATCGACCAAGTCTGGTCGCCAACTGAAGAAACCAAAAAACTACCGATGATCGACCCCCAACAATTGGATAGAACCGGCTACAAATAGCCAGAAATGCTCAGTCAAAGGGGTTCAAAATTCTTTTGTCGAGAAGTACTCTCACGCACAAAAGTTCTCTCGAGCCGAAGGAGTTCAACCAACTCGCAGTTCGTCGAAACTCACTAGTTCAACCCAAGCAGCTCTACACGTTCATCGGTAACGTCAACAAATTGATACACGCGGAACACAAATACTTCTGTCCGACTGACGAAACCACCATCGTTCGTGCTCACTCACTCTGAAACTCGAATTTCATCGTCAACTCGCCAGAAGTCGAAACTTCATCAATTCATACAGAGATCGAATAAGAGGAAGAATAGGAGTCTGTACTCGCATTCTTTGACTTTCAAACACAAATTGTAACACAAAATTTTTGTCGTAAATCGATTTACTCTTTCGGTCATGCCTCTTCGCGGACCGGCGGATTTTTGGTGAAACAGATTTGGCACGCTCGGTGGGACATCTCCTACCTCTCATCTCCTTCTTCGTTAAAAAAAAAAAAAAATCTCTCAGCCATGGCTAGCAACGCCTACAACGACATTAAAGGCAACCAAATTGCCAATTCGAGCTTTGCTTGTCCGCATCCTGCCGTGGGTGCAAGCTCGACCGCAACAATAGGAGCTCGTGGACCAGCAGCCACTTCTCCGGCCAACATCCGCGTTCCATCTCCTCCACCGGTCAGTCGCCCAGTGACAAGGACGTTGGTCAGAAGCTTGTCCACCGGACATGCTCCTTTCATGAGGGACGCACGCCGTCCGAGTGCCGTCTACCAACAACAGGCTATCGCAGCCTCCACCAAACCGTTCGTTGCACCGGTCAGGATGATCCCGGCAGTAAATAGGACGACCCACCTGGCCGTCGACACCACACCACCGGCGCATAGTCTGGTGGTCAGTCCAATTCAATCGTCACCCTCACGCAAGGACTCGATCGTATCAACCATGGTCCTGCGATAGGAGCAACACGGAGACGCAACCTCTTCCTCCGCAATAGGAAGGAACCCAACATCGACTTCAACCTTGCCAAGAACAACGGCAAGAGGCAAGTCGCCGATCGTGGCGGTTTCTCACGATCTCCTGGCAGCATTGATCGCCGCAGCCAACAGGTCACCAGTGTCTTCCCCACGCCGACAGATGCCGACGACCTCTCCTATGCCCCGATCACCAACCTCCTCGGGTCGATTCACACTGGTGGCTACTCCATCAAGTCAATCACCCATCCAAACATCGCCTCTCAGGCACCCAACAGTGATTGGCTATTTAGCCCGGTCGCCCGCAGCGGCCTTGCCGCCTCGAAGAACTCCGACGGCCAGCTCGCCAGCATGGTCGCTAATTAAGTCATCTCTACTTCGTTTCGAGACGACAACTTCTCCTGCGCCTCCAACTGACAGAGTAGCCACAATGGCCACCTCGGCCAAAACAATTGAGGAGCAGCTTGCAGCAATCCAGGTTGCATTAAAAGAACAAAGCGAGCAGTTGCGCATCAAAGACGCGCAGCTCGCAGCCCGCGACGTTCAAATCGCCAGGATACTAGAGAACTTGGAGATGGGCACGCCCAACACCAACTCCGATGGCGTCTCTCAAGAAGTCGACTGGAATCAGGCAACCACAAGCGCCACGACCGAACCTCATCAAGAGGAACCTGCTTCTGACGAGCAGCGGCCAACGCTCCTGTGACCATTCGGAAGTCACGAAATGAAGAGGAGTCGAACTCCCGTACCCTCGACGCAGTGACTTAACTCATCAACTGCGTCGTGCAAAACAGCTTCAATGATAGCAAGTCGGTGGCCTATCGGAGGCCATACATGCAAAGGATACAAAACATCCCCATGTTATTTGGCTATCATCCGTCGAAGTTCCAACAATTCAATGGCGATGGCCACAACAAAGCAGCACGTCGCTCATTTCATCAAAACCTGCAACAATGCCAGCACAGACGGCGACTTGTTGCTCAAGCAATTTGGTCGATCTTTGAAAGGCAACGCCTTCGATTGGTACATCGAATTGCCATAGGAATCAATCGATAGCTGGGAACAGCTCGAGCAGGAGTTCCTCAGCCGGTTCTACAGTACCCGGCGCACTGTGACGTTAGTCGAGATGACCAACCTCAAACAAAAGAAAGGCGAAAAAGTGATCAACTATATCAATCGGTGGAGGAATCTCAGCCTCAACTATAAGGAGAGTTCAAATTTATCGCTCGACGCTGAAATCGAGATGTGTTCTCGAGGGATGTGGTGGGAGCTTCTATTCTATATCAAGAGCAAGAAGCCAAAAGATTTCCAGGAGCTTGCAATAGAAACTCACAACATGGAAACTCTCATCGAAGAAAAGGGGGAAGACGCCATATCAATAGCTGACCCACGCAAAAAAGGGAAGGCTACCACCCAAGACACGAAGGAGAAGACAAAGAACTCCTTCGCCACAAATGCTTTCAAACCGATCAAGGACGGAAGCAATGTAAAGAGGGAGGGAGGAGTAGAAAACGAGAGGAGAGAAAAAGAAGAAGAAATAGGGAGGAAGGAAAGAAGAAAAAGAAAAGAGAGTGGGTACCATGCAGACTTGAACTCAATCAGAGATTGCCGGGAGAAAGAAAAAAATGTATATATACAATACCTCTGAATTATAATCCGCGGAGAGCTTCTGATTTACGTTGGAACTCGAAGAGGATTGTAAAATGGAGCCGACAAAAATACACAAGCACACAAACTCAATGTGAGTCTATTCGTAGAAGGGCTGAATAAGATGATGCACCTGCAGTTACACAAACAAAAGCGGACGGTGTGGCCTCACACTCACAGCGCGATCAAGGAGAAGAAGACACAGTGCTTGAAGAAGTCAACCAAGTCCTCTTAAATTCGAGGGAAGTGGATGGGCATTCCCTCGTTTTAAAGGGGAGTCTACCGCTCAAATTGGAATTCTACATGGGAATCCCAATCGTGGGCAAAGAGGGAGGCGCCAAACCAACAATTGTGGGTCCCACCTTGCTCCTTTTCAGTGTTGCCATCACCAATTCACTGAGGTCGAAGTCGCAGAATCAACCGTAATGAGCAACCCAGTTCGTCGAAGCACTCTGTCTCGACGGGAGGTAGGCCAGTCCAGGGCGTGGCCCATCCTATCTCACCCTGTTGCGTGCCTCCTCTCTTGCGCGTCGACCATACTAGTGGAAGCCATGCTACCTGTCTCTCTCTTAATTTGAAGTTCGCTGAAAGCAATGCGTTTCGTTGAAGAGTCGGCCGAACCGGGCCGGAGCCATTGCACTTCACTTCGGTTAGCGCTCTCTTTCTCCGGCGCGATGACCAGAAGCGACGAAGCCACTTTACCGAAGATCTTGCAACTCGCTATGAAAGAGGAGACACAAACTTAGTTAAAGCTCATCGAGCTTCACCCAGTTTGCGCCAATTCTTCGACACAACACGAAGGGGTGTCGCCAAAACCGAATTGGTCGAAATTTCTCGAAGTTGCCGGGATGATCTAACAATTTGCCGATTTGTTGAAAAGGTACAACTCTCCAAAGAAGTTCTACCGTCTCGCCGAGAAATCGGCCAAACTAGAGTGAGGCCTACTGCGCTCCACTTTGGTGCGTGCTTTTTCCTCAGCACGACGACCAGGTCGCCGAATTTGTGCTTCTCTCCGGCCGACGACCAAACCAAAACAGGTTCCATTCTTCCTATTGCTCTACTCCATCTACTGAAAGTGGTCGCAATTACTTCACCGAAGTAACTCATCATGATAGAGGAGTCGACCAGATTGAGTCGGGGCTCATCGAGCTTCACCCAGTCTGCACTAACTCTTCTATGCATTACAGAGGGATGTCGCTCAAGCCAAAGGATCTGCCAATTGACCGGTTGTCTCCAAGGTGCAATTCGTTAAAGGAATTCTCCCATCTCGCAGAGAGGTCGACCGAACTAGAGTGAGGCCTACTGCGCTCCACTCTAGTGCGTGTCTTTCCCCCCGGCGCGATGATCATATCACAAAGTTTACACTCTTCTCTGGCGTGCGGCCAATTCTGTCGAAGCCATTCTACCAAAGCAGCCCTCGGCCGAATCACCCCAAATAGACTGCAACCTCTGCTCAGCCGACTTCTATTCATCAACCTCACCTCAGCGAATTTCAACCAACAAGTACGTTGCTACTCGAACCTGAACAATTACATTTGGTCAGGTACTCACTTCTTTTATATACCGTACACATACTATATATATACGCGTATATAAAAAATTGAAAAAATCAAACAGCCCTAAAATAGCAAGAGGGCCAAAAAAAAAACAAAAAGAAAGAAAATGAAGAAAAAATATATACAAGATACAAGTGTACAAAAAGAAATATACGCTGTCCTAAAAGAGTAAGAGGACAGAAAAGATAAGTACACGAAAAGATAAATGACCCTAGAAGAGTAAGAGGGTCCAAAAGAAAAAATGATGTTGCGTGTGTGTGTTGTGTGTGTGTTTTCACATTCGAGACTTGCTCGTTCTCTCTGAACGAGTAATTCTTGAAGGGGGCAATTTGTAGACACCAAAATGCGGTTGGCCCAAATACGGTGAGCCCAAAACTCCCACCAATCCATCAATCAATCATCATGGATTTGCTTCACCGGTTTTCAAAGTCGTCACTCATAGCCCATCACTGGGTCCATTCGTTTTGCCGCATCATCGGTCCCATTGTCATCCCAGTTAGCAACAATTTGTCGTGTTAGCGCCACTTAGCTGCCAGTCACGCTACATGACACTTCAACATTCAACTGACCAAGTCTGGTCGCCAACTAAAGAAACTAGAAAACTACCGATGATCCTCATTCGATGGGATCAATAGAGGAAAAGGAGGAGCGCCCAAGTCCTCCTCCCATCTCAACAGAAGCAGCAGAAAGGGGATCACGATCCCCATTCCAAGGATCGACCCCCAACAACTAGACAGAACCAGCTACAAATAGCCAAAAATGATTTGTCAAAGGGGTTCAAAATTCTTTTGTCGAGAAGTACTCTCACGCACAGAAGCTCTCTCGAGCCGAAGGAGTTTAAGCAATTCGCAGTTCATCGAAACTCACCGGTTCAACAGGAGCAGCTCTACACGTTCACCGGCAATGTCAACAAGTAGATACATGTGGAACACAAATACTTCCGTCCGACCGACAAAACCACCATCGTTCGTGCACACTCACTCTGAAACTCGAATTTCGACGTCAACTCGCCATAAGCCGAAACTTCGTCAATTCACGCGGATATCAAATCAGAGGAAGAATAGGAGTCTGTACTTGCATTCTCTAACTTTCAAACACATATTATAACACAAATTCGCAGACCGGCGGATTTTCGGTGAAACAGTATATAAACAAACTAAAATACTCTTCCTTGTAATCTTTCATGTTTTTACTGTAAATACCACAAAGAGCGAACCCACCTGAATTCACTATTTTTTGCATCTCATGGTGGTTGCATTATCATAATAACGAATAATCCTCCATGAATTATGTGAAAAAGAGAAGCATTTCTTTGTCGGCTGAAATAACACCCTAGCCTTGTATTTTATTTTTTCTTTTTATTTTTTTTCTCATCTATAAAAGCTGTTAGGACCCAACAAAATCAAGTGGATGACTCTTACGCTTTATTCCTAGCTCATAACTAAGCATAAAGCAACAGATTCCAAAACTAACTCCTACAAGTGAACACTCTTCCATGTTGATTCTTAGCCAAACGGGAGTAAAATAATATATATTACCAATCAAAACAAGGACAAATCAAGTTAAGAGAAACTAAATAATGGTTAATTGGTTCCACTAGCTAGGGTTAGATCAGGTTGCCAATACTCAGACCTCCAGTCAACCTATTGCCATCAATCTATTAGCACTGATCAGGTAGCACAAGGCAGGTCTCTCCCATCTGTACACTTAACTAGGTTTTTCAAACGTTAGTTTATGACTATTATTCTTTTAAATAGAATCACCCTCGAGTAGTGGGATGAGAGCACTCATAGTTGCCCTATTTTGCTATCAGATTTTCTTTTTCCTTGGCTCATCCCTGTCCTGCCCTTTGAGGAGAAAAACGTGTGCCTTCAAAGGAGGGGGTTAGGTTGGTTGGAAAGAGGATCTTATTTGAGCCATACGTTCAAAATCTTTGTCCACATAAACTATGAGCAAATAGGAAATTGTCCTGTCACCTGAATCTCTGTGACCTTCTCTGCAACCGAAGTGAGAGCTTCATAAAATTAGGGTATTGTAAGTAATAATCAACTTTTTGTTACAAAGAATATCAAAACCTCTAGTTAATCTGAACCTGAAAAAATAATAAATGAGATCACAATAAAGAAAAAGGAACATACACAATTGTTCCTCATCACAACAAAGAATGAAACGAATACATAAATAAGAGAATTCTTTTAAAGATCTGCACTAAAAAAGGAGCTTGAATCGGTTTAAGGCTCTCAAATCATAAAAGGCCTTTTCTCTGCCTGCTTCTGTTTGTACATCCAATAGAATCTACAGGGACGTGAGCTTGTGAATCTTCCGAAAGCCCTTGTTGGTGTCTACAGAAGAACCACCTACAGAAATCTTCCATTTCGTGGGAGGCTAGATATCTCTGCTTAAAACTTCATGCATCTGAAAGAAGAAAATAGCATCAATTCTAAATAAACCCAGTCTTGTGGAAACATGAGATAAAAACAAGTATCATTTAGACCTTTATTAAACAACTCAATATGATACCTTTTCAAAGAGGTAGATAGCCGCCATCTCCTTGAAATCGCCCACCGAGAACATTTCTTCTTCGGAAAGACTTCCTATTCAGAGAGAAGCTCCTCTTCATTGTTCTTTTTCTTCTCCATGAAGCAATTCTTGCATAGATAGATGGGAAAGAAAAGCATAGCAATAGCAACAGCAGAGTTGCCAGACAAATCAACATAACATTGCTAAACCCATCTTGCAACAAGGGGTCCTTTTGACCAGTCCATGGCACCCCACCCACATTCATCCCAAAAACTGTTCAGAGGCAACAAGTGAAAACTGTTAGGACCCAGATCAATCTAATAATAGCTGCAACAATGAAACAAAAGCATACCTCCAGTGATGATTGATAGCGGAAGAAAGATGATTGAGAGGAAGGAAATATAGTAAAGTTTCTTGTTGATCTGTTCAGCCTGCCAACTGTCAAGACCGGCCTGAAGTGCTGTAACCCTGTTGACGATAAATCCCAAATTCTCTTTTAGTCTCCTGAGACGGCTTGTTAGTTCCTCCAGGGAGGAAAGGTCTTCACTAAAAAACCAGCTTTTGTTTGCACATTTCTCTTTTATGCGGGGGAAAACTTGTTCACCATGAGCAACTACCTGGAGACACATAAGTAAGCACTTGAATGATATACAGAAAGCAATGAAGCAGTATCACAAATGAGCCATGCCTGCAACAACCGCTGCAAATCAAGGTGCATTTTGGGGAATCTCCTGTCATCAAGCGTTTGTCTCTTTAGGGCAAAACCACCTACAATTAAACAAATAAGTCGTATAAATCAATCTAAATGCAAAGAAAGTGACAGGAATAATAAGTTAGAAGGTTCCATTTGATATTTAGCTTAGTTCTATAAAGTTGCAGACGACAAGACAATGCATTAGAGGACATCTTATGAAGCAATTTTTATATTGTATAAAATATTCAGAGCATGCAAGTATGCAAATCATGATCAAAGAGTTCCACAAAGATGTTGCATAGATCCATGTTATGAAAATAAATACTAAACTGACACTTTAACATTCAAATGAGCAGATCCCTCATTCCAATAATTGCCCATGAAGAGGAAAATGACTACAGCACTAATCCAGGACAATGCTTAGTAGCCCGACAAAGCAGGAAACATTGGCTCAACTATAGCACTAAAGACAATTATCCTCATTATCAGTAATGAAACAATGCCCACAAACTGGAAGGGACTGCACCTCGTGAAAGACAACTATGAAAATGGTGAGGCTGAAGCTGACAATGTAAGGCCTTTTCTCTTATGACAAACAGGTAAAGGTAGTATTGCCATTTTCAAAGATTTATAATGAGCCTTTTGAAATGTTGAGAAAATGACAGTTTCAGAAAAGACTTAAGCATACAGAATTGAGAAGAAGCACACCAAGCTTCTTAAAAGCTCCACATATTAAATCAGTAGATAAGGTTTCAGCAATTGATCCACGAAGATATATGAGAGAGTTAGGTTAAAGATCTTAATCAAACCAAGGGATATATGATACAATCAACTGTACTGAAGTAGAAATATCAACTTAACTAGACGACAAAATTGTCCAGATGTGGTAGGCGCACAAACTCAGAGGACAGTCTAGAAACCTCCAAGACGAGCTTATCGCCATAGAAAAGTGACATTTTGCACATCCCACATTACAAAAGCCAGGATAAACCCTAAACCCTAAGCCCTAAAATCCAGGACGGCCCCTTTCTCTCAAAAAAAAAAGCCAGGATAAACACTTATACGACACTAGAGTTATTTCTTCACTCAATGACAGGTTGAAGCTAGAACATCTCTTCCAACTAATAAGCACTTGAATTTCACTATATCAACCTATTCTCCATAAAGAACTACTCGCAAACAACTTGCATAAGACGTAGGGCAGAAGCACCATCACCGAATTATAGGTCCTCTTCCAACAACCAAGTCCATTTTTTGAGACAAGGAAAATAGCTTATCTAGGGAGTAATCACAAGTTAGAGGAATATAGCTGATGAGGCAGATACCTAAAACAATCAGAAGCCGTCAAACAAGTCCTAGGTAGTCCAAGCAGCTGTGTATTGTTGTAAAACTCCACAAGTTCTAACTCGAAACCAAGAACAACACTGTTCATGTGGAATGTAATGAAAAGTAGAATGTTGCATTTAAACTTGCCACAAAAACAAGATATAGAACTAATCAAGGAATGCCACATTAAAATCGCAAAAGCAAACTAGGTGAGAGAAATAAATGTGGTAGGAAAAGAAAAATAAGAGGGTAAATGTGGTAGGAAAAGAAAAATAAGAGGGTAAAAACAACAGAAGTAGCAAATCGAAACCATTAATTGCATAATCTGTAGTATAAGAAAGATGGAAAGCCGCAAAAGATTGCGATAAATACTGTTTTCCCCTGATTTATGCCATAGTCAAAGAAATCATACAAACACAGGTAGTGTAGAGAAAGAGAAAGAGGGAGAGAGAGGGGGAGAGAGGGAGAGAGAGGGATAAAGAGAGAGAATTTTAAGTGCATTAAGCATCAACATATAACTCATTAATAGGAGCAGTTAAAATCAAGTCTCCCTCTCAATCAGATCACATCAGAAACCATGCAGTGACCATTATGCCTTACCAAGCATGAACGGAGTACAACATACAGAAGGGAAAAAGACAGACAACATTGATCTCAATTTAGAAAGATATAGAAACAGATACTTAGAAATGTAACTTGTAACAGGCTCATTTTCTGTTGTTACCTTTATCCAATTCCAGCTCTATAGAATCCAATTCCATCTCAAGGTTGACTGCTATATCCTGAAGGTGATCCATGTGCGTATCCAAAATGTGAATGATGAGTTTAGAAACAGTGTGTGGCACGGGGTTATCACATTCTTCTGAGTGATTCATTGTCAATAAAAACTCAAGAACATGCTCCCTTATCACGATTCCACTAGAACCAGTTGTTTTATTTTCACTGAAAAAACTTGGACTCTCAACGCTTGGAATCTCTGATAAGAGTGATTGACCTGTTGGAGAAAAGCCCAATCTGGGAACTCGACCCAGTGAGACAGTGATAACTGAATTCTCAGTAACTCTTGCTGCCAGCCTGATAGTGAACTTGCTTGATGCAGGACCTGGGGAGTTTACACGGAAAACAAGGGCTCCATCAACATGCCCGCAAAATGGTCCATTGCTAATGAGTGTAAGAATATCTTGGAGCTTAAGAGGAGGACAGAGAACATCAATAAGGCACTGCGCAGCCAGTGCATGTTTCTGGTTTCCCTTGGGAAGTTCTACATGGTACCAACAGAATTCCCTGCCTGAGCCTTCTGCAAGATCCCACTCCTTCGTGAAGTAATTACCCTCTCCATCAAATCGATAAGCTTTCTTTCTAACAGCTCCCGGGTAGTGTGTTCGAGATTGACGCAATTCTTTGACCAAGGGCGGGGTGGCATTTTCCTCAACTTCTCCATCATTTTCCTCTGGGCCTCCCCTTGTTTGTTCCTGAGCAAGTTCCATCATTTGGATAGATCAAGAAGAGTTCCTCGCGGATGGATCAAAATCCTCTCCCTAAATAATTATCCGCACATGGGGAACATAATATATTAAAAAATATCTCAATTTGGGATTGCTTCAAGAAAACTCAAGTACAGTTCCGTGATCCTCTTCCTGGGAACAATAGAAAAACGAATGAGTCCAGCATTCTCTGAAGGAATCGGTAAAATAATACAACATGAAACGTAAAACCATGAAAATTTTTTGGCGCAAGTTGTCATCCAAAGAATCCAAATTTGTTTCACTGATCAGAGAAAGACAGTTCACCCTCGTGCCACAACTCGGAGTGGAGAACAACCTGTTAAACTTAGATATACCTAAATCTTGCAACAGAACCTCTGGACTTCAATCGCAGTCCAGCAACCACCAATATCGATCATAAGAATCTACACGAAGAAAAGAAAAGGACTGACGAAGCCCATCAATGAACGTGAATCAAGCTCTTACCTCGTGAAACCATGAGAAAGATGCGCAAAAGACTTCCTCCAAATCGACGAGGACATCTCTATTCAAGTCATGCCGGCTAGCGGACGATAAAAAAAGATTTCAGCAGACCGACAGACTAAACAAAAACAATACGTACAAACAGGAATCCGTCTGCATTCTGGATGGATGGTAGGCACATCTACTGTCTCCAAGGAAGCTTCCTTGTTGCTTCCAAATTCCAAAAACATTAAAACAGAACCCAACACAGTATTTAAAATATGTATCAGAGTCCCTCCCACCCCAATTCGTCCCAACTCCCATCCACCTCTATTATTTAAACTAAAAAAAGCAGCTCGAATTCTGAAGACTAAAAAGTAACTAAAGAGTAAAACATGAGAATGAAAAATTGGAAATAGCAATTCCGGAAACCGTTTGATTGAGACGAAGCGCAGTATGATTTCCTAAATCGAAAAGAAAGCGAAATATCTTCTTATCCTTCTTTTCGTTGAATTTTGAAAGAGCTTGTGACCGAAGGAAGAACAAATGGCGGGCTATCTTTCATGTTGGGGGCTTCTGATTTGACAAAAGCGCGAAAGACGGAGAGAGTCAACGAACTGAACGTAAAGATGAGAATAAGATGAGAATAAGATGAGAATAAGATGAGAATAAGATGAGAATAAGATGAGAATAAGATGAGAATAAGATGAGAATAAGATGAGAATAAGATGAGATGCGTGGAGTAGTTAAATTAACTGCTGCTTGCCTTCCGCGGAAACGTCCTTTTGTCAAAAACTCTTTAAGCAATTTAATGGCTGGAATATAGTACAGATTTATATAGTCGCGAGTCGATAGGATTCAATTGGGCTAGAGCCCAATAAACCCATTAGACTGCAGCCCAATGGATCTATTAGGCTTTATTAGACACTTCTTTCTTATCTGAAAAAGATATTTTACATTTTTCCAACACGGAGCGATGTTTAGGAAGGAGTATCCGAAACGAGCCCGTCTCGTGAAAGCGTATATCATACTCGCCACGCTGCTCATGGCGACGTGCCTTTCCATCGCTCGCGCTTTCCCTCTCCTCCGCTCCCGCCCCGCTGCGCGTTTTACCGCTTTCGCTCCCAGGCATCTCGCCAAATCCCAACCCTGTCCCCTCTGGTCCTCCTCCTTCTCCATCTGCCTCCCGAACCACCGCAAATCCACCTCCCTCTCCTCGACCTCCTCCTACTCCTCGCTCCGCGCCAT
The DNA here is from genome assembly GCA_019845555.1 of Aristolochia fimbriata. Taxonomy (NCBI): domain Eukaryota; kingdom Viridiplantae; phylum Streptophyta; class Magnoliopsida; order Piperales; family Aristolochiaceae; genus Aristolochia; species Aristolochia fimbriata. The sequence goes on along the minus strand of CM034084.1, from coordinate 14,898,117 downwards.
GGCCTCCGACACGTCCGTGGCCGTCGAAGACGACCTCTCGAAGAATCCGCTCTTGCAAGATTTCGTTTTTCCGCCCTTCGATGCCGTCCAGGCGAAGCACGTCCGGCCGGGGATTCGGGCGCTTTTGAGCTCACTAGTACCGTCCTGTTTTTTTTTTCTTCTTCTTCTTCTTCTTCTTCTTCTTCTTCTTCTTCTTCTTCTTTTGTGTGTGTGTATCATGTTCCGCTGTTCAAGTTGGGGAAACTGTGAGAATCGCGATATCGAATGCCGATCGTTTGTTTTGCTGCAGGAGGAGGAATTGGTTCGATTGGAGCAGACGGTGGAGCCTGCGTGGCCGAAGCTTGTGGAGCCGTTGGAGAAGATAATTGACCGGTTGTCGGTGGTGTGGGGGATCGTGGAACATCTTAAGGCTGTGAAAGACTCGCCGGACCTTCGTGCTGTCATCGAAGAAGTCCAGGTGTGGTCCTGTTTTATTTTTCACCGTTTTGCCTATTTTTTGCCGATTAACATTTTTTCTCTACTATCGGTATGGCTTCCGAAAAATTGCGAATTTGCTTATTTTTCTGGAGACTGATATTTATTACTTTGTATCTTTTTACAGCCAGAGAAGGTTAAGTTCCAGCTGAGGCTTGGACAGAGCAAACCCCTCTTCAATGCATTTAAGACCATTCAAGAATCTTCAACTTGGCAAACGTTGAATGATGCTCGTAAACGTATAGTAGAAGGTACATGTGATTTTTTTTGTTTTAAACCTTTTTCCATTTCAAATTTTCAAACTAGATTGAGTAATGCAACCTGTATATTTTTAGTCATCTTTGAAATTGGTTGCTTCAACCGATTACTGGTTAAATGACATTCCAAGTGTTTTGAAGGACAAATAATTCTTTTATCTCATTCAATAGCATTTTACTTGCAAAACAACAGGATTGTAAATCCATATTCACTTTTGAATGATATTAGCATATGCATGCTAGCGTGCGCCAGAGAAGACTTGCCAGTCCTGCTGGCAAAACTTAGAGAAGAGTGGGACTTTGGAGTCATGTTGCTTAACTAGCATACCTGCTTGTAACTTTCATTATCTAGTCCTAGCTGATGCATTAAATGTTTAAATCAATAGTTTAGATATGTACAAAGTCAATGGACTAGATCTGTACAATGTAAATAGATTGGAGATGTACGAATGTGGTTTGTTGTTTACCGTATCATTAATTACGGCTCCCTTCCGTTTTCATTTTGATTGATTGATCTTGTTAATGCATAGTCATTGGTTTTTAATGTTTCGAAAACCAAATTAATTTTTGGCATGCATATTTGCTTTTTAGGTATATATCATGTGTAAGGCTCGGTGACTAAATGCAGTGCATGTTACATAGCGTTTGTGAATTAATATATTGTTAGTAATTTCTTGGGAAAGATTAGCTGAGAACCAATCATCAGAGTTCGTTTATATGGTGATTGTTAATCTTTATGGCATTTAACTTTACATTTTTTAGATATTAATACCATGTTCATTTGATTGTTATGCACATGTATAAGTAATAGATTTCTGTGTTATATTTATGCTGAAGATTTTTATGGATTTTAAACCTAAATCTTTGCATGTGCAGAACAAATTAAGGAAGCTATTCTTAATGGTGTATCTCTTGATGATGATAAGAGGGACAAGTTTAATAAAGTTGAACAGGTGAACTTCATTAGACCTATTTGATCATCATAACACCAGTACTCATTTTGTCATATGTAGAGGAAAGCATGAAGCAGCTGGAATATTGAACTGGCTTTGCAAGTCCATATAGTGATTTGATGAATTGTGTGTCAACTAAAACTGTTACTAAAGACACAATGTAAAAATATTGATATCATAGTGGCTATTTAGGGGCATGGAAATATGAAGCTTCTTTTTTTTTTATAGCTTGTTATTGCTTCTATAATTTGCCAGGAGCTGGAGAAATTATTTCAGAAATTCAGTGAAAATGTTCTGGATGCCACCAAAAAGTACGAAAAACTAATTACGGATAAGAAGGAGATTGAAGGTCTGCCGGCTACAGCCTTAGGTTTGGCTGCACAAACAGCTGCATCAAAGGTTTTGGTTTAATGCCTCACACGTCTGTGCATTTGTTTTATTAGATTATTTTTCAAACTGCCTTTTACCTTCTTCTTGTTGTTTTATTTATTATCATTAGGGACATGAAAATGCAACTGCTGAAAATGGCCCTTGGATAATAACACTGGATGCTCCTAGTTTCATTTCTGTTATGCAACATGCAAAAAATCGATCTTTGCGCGAAGAAGTGTATCGTGCTTATATAACACGTGCCTCCAGTGGAGATCTTGATAATACCCCAATTATTGAGCAAATTCTAAAGCTTAGACTGGAGAAGGCTAAGCTTCTAGGATACAACAACTATACTGAGGTATGACAAAGTCAATTTTGCATCTCTTCCACTCTTGATATCTCTCCCTCTCTTGCTGTCTAAAACCGACATTTCTTTTCTGAAGGTAAGCTTGGCAATGAAAATGGCTACAGTTGATAAAGCCGAGGAGCTCCTAGAAAAGCTCCGAAGTGCTTCTTGGGATCCTGCAGTCCAAGGTAATCTTTTATATTTATACTGTATGTTAGTTAAGCTAGTATATAGTTTATTCTTGACTTTTTTTTAAAAAAAGTAGGCTTGTAGTTGCCTTTTCAAATTTCTTTTCCTTTGATTTGGTTTTGCTGAAGTAATTAGTCTTTTTTTCTTTATCGTTTCTGAGAATGAATCTGTTCTGTAACAGTTCTATAGTTGGACATATGCTAAATATTTTAATCAGACTGATGGTGACAATAGGCAGCAATTGCTAACACTCTTCTTTGCAACTTAGGAGTTGAAGCAACTCATGGAAAGGAAAATTTCACTTTTGGAAGATACATGTAAATTTAAAATAAACTCCTTTTTCCTAAAAAAAAAAACCTCAAAAAATAAACTCCTCATTCAACAATGTGCTTCTATTAGAGTTTTATCTGTGAACATTATATTCAAGTGGTCGCATAAGTAAAGTTGTCATAACATGGATGTCAGGTAGCTCGAAAGGAATAGGTTTATTCAAATCCTAAGTTTGCAACGCTAGTGGCTGCTAGACCGTTTGTAGGCCTAGCATTGGACCTGGATCATTTCCACGTCATGAGTGAGTTACATGGGCCAGGCAATCTAAACTACCCTTTTGGTCTGTTGGGCCAGATCCAGGTGGTTAGGGGTTTATTAGCGAAAAGTGAGGTGGATGCAAAATAATGAGCAGAGACATATCAACTAATTTCAATATCTTTTACTGAGGTTGTGGACATATTTAAAGCCTTCTTCTTGTCCATTTTCTTTAATTCGCTAGACTCTGAGATCCATATTTGGATCTGAGGTCCTCTGTTGTCTTTAAGATGTATCCATTTGTCTCTTACTCTTGAAAGTTTTCATTGGTACATGGATGTGTCTGTTGGTAGGGTTGAAGAATCTAATAAATAGGGCGCGAATGGTATTGCAGAATGGATGAGATGAACTATGCGGCACACCCAGTATATTTTGCATAAAATCTCTGCTTCCTTCTTTCTTTAAGCTCCAAAGTTTTATATCTACGAGAAGTATAACACTGATCCTCATTTGCAAATTCTGGTAGTTGCCTGCCAGTTACTGGTTCAGACGAAAATTCAGTTTAATTCCAATGCTTGAGCATTTTCATTTGTCTTGTCTAAAGAAGATTGAGAAATTGTAGAGTTTATTTTTCTTCATACCATTCTGATCTGTAGTCTTATGCCTCAATAGCCAACCGTCTTTCTTGTCATTTTAGGTCTCTATGGCCGACTGTTTGGCTAGTGGTTTTAGATCTCAACGGCCGACTGTCTTTCTAGTGGTCTTGGGTTTCAATGGCTGGCTGTCTTGCTAATCTAGGGATTGACTTGATGGCAAGTTCTTGGAGAGAACTGTCCAGATTGGTGCATTGCTTCTTTGTTTTCATAACAGAAAAAGATACTAGATGTATATACTCGTGTTATTTGCATTATGTTTTCTTCGAGTTTGTTCATCAATGCTTAGAGTAGTTGAAACTTGCAAAGGCTGACAGAGACCCAAGTTTGAACATTTGTAATTTGTTCTATTTAGTTGTCTCTTAAAAGTTGAATTTACATGCAATTTTAATTCCATAAACTTCTTCTTTTGTAGATATGGAGGATCTGAAGAACTTCGCTAAAACTCAGGATGCTCAAGAAGCTGACAATTTGACACACTGGGACCTTACCTTTTGGAGTGAGAGGCTCCGTGAATCAAAATATGACATCAATGAAGTGGGCTACAATTTTAGCATTTCTTCTATGCCCTATTTTTTTTTATCTAAATAAAATATTTTTTTAATCTAATTGTTGATTATCAGTATTACAGTTGAAAGTAATGAGGCAGCTAGCTGTATATATGCACTTGCGGATCATTCTCTGGCACTTTTATTCATTTTTGTAAATTCTCTTTACCTCGTCAGGAAGAGCTACGCCCTTTCTTCTCACTGCCCAAAGTTATGGATGGCCTTTTCAATCTTGCAAAGACGCTCTTTGATATTACCATCGAACCTGCTGATGGTTTAGCACCGGTCATATTCTTTTCTTTATATTACTACTATTTTTCGTTTCTTTATATCACTATCACATAATTGTGTATATTGGTAGTACTCATCAATCTTAAATTCTCTTTTGTATCCAGGTTTGGGACAAAGACGTTCGATTCTATTGTGTGAAAGATTCATCAAACAAACCGATTGCTTACTTCTACTTTGATCCTTATTCAAGGCCCTCTGAAAAAAGGGGTGGAGCTTGGATGAATGAAGTTGTTGGCCGAAGTCGTGTTCTTGCACGTGATGGTGCTTCTGTCAGATTGCCTGTAGCTCATATGATCTGCAATCAAACTCCACCAGTTGGAGATAAGCCTAGCCTTATGACATTTCGTGAGGTATCATAGTCCACGATTTGTTGCTTGAAAATGTGATTACTAAGTTTGCTCCCAAGTTTGCATTGGAAGGGAACTAATGGCTCAAAAAGATTGTAAGAAGATACTTGAAATGGAACTCCATGTCAGGTTCTCGATACTCAAAATGAAACTTAATGTCAGATTCTCTGTTTTATCACCACATATAACAGAAGTACATGGTTGTCATGATGTTTGATCTGGTTGACAGTCCAGTGAATGACTTTTTATGAAAATGATGAGGAGACCTACTTTTTTCTCACTGGTTGTCAATTTGAATGAAAATTGAAACAGATTTCTTTTTGAAACAAAAATGGAAACAGATTGATATCATGCTCATTCTGATCTGAAATCTTTTTTTGTTTTTGCTCCTATATTTGATGATGCTCAATATTCTCATCGCTTTTCTCAAGCTTCTTTAGTGTAGGAGGTAGCTATTTTGTCCAAAAAAATGCAATTCTCCTATAAATTTCTATGGGCAGTTCAAAGACTCCATTGTGAATGTTTGATTCTGAAAACTATTGGTCTTGTTTGTATTTTATTACTGATATGTGAAATTGGTGTGGAATTTGTTGTACTTGTGCCTTATATGTTGCATTGGAAATGCTTACAGTTCAAAGTAACCACTGAGTTAACTGTCTTAAAAAACGTACATCTTCTCTTGAATTGTTCATTGGAAGTTGTTGATGGTTCAGTAATTTAATATTAATGAGGCGACTTCTGTTGTGTTGGGGGATGACTGTTCCTTTATTCATTGCTTTCTTGTCACTTGTCTAATTTTTTTGTCCATTTTGTAGGTTGAGACAGTCTTCCATGAATTTGGTCATTGTCTTCAGCATATGCTCACCAAGCAAGATGAAGGTCTAGTTTCGGGCATCAGGGGAATTGAATGGGATGCTGTAGAACTTCCATCCCAGTTCATGGAAAATTGGTGCTATCACAGGTACAATTTCCAATATTTTGGATGCGCTTTTAAACTATGACATAGAATGTGGATAGAGCCTTTAGTTAGTTCAATGGCAACCTTAAACCTGATGATCCAGTTACCAACCTGGTGGGTCATATTAGTAAACCACTCCATGACTGGTTGACTATGTCCTGTAGGTCTTTTTTATTTATAAAGGTGTCTTTCAGACTAAATGGTTGGAGGTAAAGGTGTAGAGCGGACTTGCCGTTACTAGTTCTGTTCATTATTTGTTGACGCTCTTAGTTTCCATCTAAGGGATGGAGGCTGGGAGGAAAGGTGGCATACCTGCCTCTACCTTAAGATCTCCTAGAGGGTATGTGTTTTGTGTATAATCTACATTAGATAAAAAAAATCTCCAAAGATTTTCTTGAGGAAAGCGCTGAAAAATCTCTGAAGATACTTCTGGTGGAAGCTCTTTCCTTTTACATGCTGCATTATATGCTTTGACTCCTGTTTTCTTTTTTTTGATTGTTTTTCTATTGCCATTACATTAGTATAAGAATCTTTAGCTACTCAAAAAAATATATAAATATAAATTTCTTTATCGAGTATTTATTTATGTGAGAAATTTCCTGTAGTGTAAAGTTGACTTGCATTGTTGGCAGAGCTTGTGCAACACATGATTGACAGAAAAATGTTCCTTGTGATTATTTCTCATCTTATGCTGAGCCTGTGAAACGAGCGTACACTGCTTATAACATCTCATTAATATCTTGATTTTCTCCTTGTAGAGATACTCTTATGGGCATTGCCAAACACTACGAAACTGGAGAGACTTTTCCTGAAGAAGTTTATTCGAAGCTTCTTGCTGCAAGGACTTACCGTGCAGGTTCTCTAAGCCTTCGTCAGGTTAGTTCATGGCTTTTTATTTGAATATTGATTACAAACGCACACACAATCTCTGCACCTAGTGAGAGTTGAACCTGAGACCTAACATTAGAAAACCCCCCATGCAATGTTCGATGTCAATTAACAGTAGCACAAGTGTGTTTTCACTGCAGATAAACATGAGGCACTTGTTTTCTTGTTGCAGATAAGATTTGCTACTGTAGACTTGGAGCTTCATACTAAGTATGTTCCTGGTGGTCAAGAAACTGTATACGATGTTGATCAAAGAGTAAGCAGAGTAACCCAAGTGATTCCACCTCTTCCTGAGGACAGGTTTCTGTGTAGCTTCAGCCATATATTTGGAGGTTTGTCAATTGCATCTCTACTACATTTTATTCCAAGGCGTTACCTTTCCCCTTCTTTCATGTCTTTACTCTCTCTCTCTTTCTCTCTCTCTCTCTCTCTCTCTCTCTCTCTCTGTTTTGAACATATAGGTGCTAGCTATGCGGCTGGATACTATAGTTACAAGGTATGTCTTTTGGTTGTTTTGACTATTAACTTCGTTTTCTCATTTCTCATTTTCTTCTGTTGCTAACGCTGGTTTTGCAGTGGGCTGAGGTTTTGTCGGCTGATGCTTTCTCTGCATTTGAGGATGCTGGATTGGATGACAGTAAGGTATACTATATATATGTTGACCTGTTTGTTCAATCACCTTTGTTACTTTGAGCATTGACGGTTTTGTTGCTCAATTTACTAACGTGTTATTCATGAACCTTGTATTGCTGGATACAGGCCGTCGTAGAAACAGGTCATAGATTTAGAGAAACTATTCTTGCTCTTGGAGGTGGAAAAGCACCGTTGCAGGTAAGAAATTTGACCGATCGTACTTTGTAAATCTTTACATCAATAGTTTACCTGAGATTAACTCTGATTTGTTCAGGTTTTTGTGGAATTCCGTGGTCGCGAGCCTTCACCAGAGCCCCTCCTCAGGCATAATGGACTGTTATCAGTTGCCGTTGCCTAAGTTTCATCAAAAAGCTCGGTTCAATTTTCGTGTCACAGTTTATGCAATCAGATGATCTGGATGGTATGATAATTTAAGAATAAATTAAAAGAATCAAAGTATATTAGTTTCAGGGAAAAAAAAAAAAAAAAAAAAAAAAAAAACTTGACTAGTCTCTTTTGCTTTGAATTGCGTGAGAATCTTTGAGACTGCAGTGAAATACCCATTCTAGAGAATTCTGGTTTGTTAGATGTTCGCATCCAAGTCTTTTAAAGTGGTGAATTTGTAAAAATGAGAAAAAGATAATTGGGTCAAGAGAAAAGGTTTGTATGTAATTGAACAAAGCGTGCTTCGGAGTGTTTAGTGTCATCGGAGAATTAGCATGAACAAAGGTGGGTTTGTGCCCTGGCATTCTTAACTGATCAAGTACGTGAAAATATCAGTTTCCATGCAACTTAGAATTATGAAGTTTTTAGACTAAATCTAATTTATAAATTAATTAATCATCATACAATTTCCGATGTACAAAATTCAACTTAAAACTGGTATATAAATTAATGATTAAGGTGAAACATCAACTTAAAATTTTCATTTGGAAGGAATTTGATTTTATTTTAGCAGGTAGTAAAGCCGATCTCAGTCGAATGAGATTGTTTGTGCTACTAGGAACATATCTATATGAAGAATCATTCAGTTTTTACTAGATAGAATAATCTCCATTCCAGGACATTTTGCAATGCATTTTAAAGAAAGTGTCCGTCAAGTTCCTACATCCAGCAAAGACACCTAGGAGTGTTAGCACAATACTGAATAAAATTGTTTATATCATCTAAACCCACCATTCTCAAATCCAAATTGATAATTTCTTAAATGATCTACTACACTCCTGCCGAGCTCTCCATTAGTAACCTCGAGGGGAATCAAATCTTTGGCAAACCAACTAAGAAGCAACACATACGCGATGAGCTAGACCAGGGACAATCGCTGCTCAGCTGTGTCGATTTTGTCCCTCTCAGTGCAGATTTCACGGGTGTGCAGTATTCAGGCGTGTAGCTACTGAAATACTTCCATATGTCTGAACCTCTTTAGAGAAGGAATGCAAGATATTTCTTCAAGTCCTTACCACTTCATTACTGAACTCAATTTTATCAGATATAGTGCTGATTGCAGTTGAAGAAATTAGTGAGGACAGAGACATGGTAATAAATTCTGGAAAGGGTGCTGCATTGACCAAAGATTACGGCTATATTATGAAGCCATGTGGACAAGTCAGATCATGTTCTCTAACCACATCTTTTGGGGAAATTAACCTCTACCCGTGTCACAGTTAAATCATCAATTAACAGCAATTGCAGATGCAGACGAGGTTTGCCCAATTGGTTTAATTCCAACTTGAAAGAAGATTTTCTCTTTTCCCAATTAACCTAGAACAAACGAGTATCAATTTCAATTTTCAATCTAGGCACTCTTAGCATTCTGTCGAGAGTGAGCTCTTTGTCTTGTTGGCAAACCTCTCGTTTGACACGCTCAGAAGTTTGATCAGTGACATTCCTTCCCCTCTAGTATCTTTCTTTGCTTCATACCGATGTTTGATCCTCTCATCCAGTCTATAACCAAGAAATGCAGGAAAAGCCAGTAGCTCTCCAACGTCTCTACCAATTCCCTCAATCAAATACTCCATCTTGCTCTCCAAAGACACATAATTGTAATGCAACACCGGAGGATGCTTCATGCTCATTGCCAAAATATCCTCAGTGGACAAACCGTAGCTCAGGAAAAGCCCTATCACCAACTGCATGTTCAGGCAACTGGTTCTTGTCACTGCGCCCAGCGCCCAAGTCAGCTCCTTGGTTCCATGCTCGTATCCAAGCTTGACCAGTAAACCCAGTTTCTTTGAAAGGTTGTCCTTCCAAGATAAGCTGAGGAAGAGAGGTGCCCTGGTTAGGAACTTGTAAATTTCTTCAGTAGTCAACCCACATTGCTTGAGAAACTCCACTCTTGGCTTCAGCTTGTTGTCCTTGCCTACACTAAATACATTTGGATAAATAGAGGCAATGTTGAATAGCTGCTCATCAGTAAGACCAATTGACCTCCAGAATTCGATATGGGTCTGCAAGTGCTCATCAGTATAAGCCAAGACAGGGGGAAATTTGCTCAACAACTCGGTGGCTTTCTCTCGTCCCCCAAGCTCTGTAAAAACTGCCACTCGAGGAACCAGTTGAGTGTTCAGGTCAAGAGCCAAAAGCATTGGGCGTCGAACGATCCAATCAGTGCCAATACCGTAACTCTTCAAGAAAAATAGTGTATTTCTCACATCTTCGACTGTTCTATAGCAGAAGGCCCTGAGGTTGATTCTGTTGAGAAGAGGGGCAAGTTCCTCGCGAGGAATTCCTCTGTCCAGGAGCAATTCAACCTTCTTGGCAAAGTCTACAAAATGGCGTGGTTCAGTTGTTAGCAGAAGCCTTTCAAGCTTCCCGGGCAGTATACCTTCCAAACATTCCACCAAAAATTCCACGAACGTTGCAACTTCCTCCGCCACAAGCACCACAGGGCATTTGATAATCAAACGGCAGAGCGCAAAATCAATAATTCCAGCGGACTGCAGAGAAATGATGCGGTTCTTAAGCAACTCCGGAGACGCGGTTTCAAGAACGGGGCTTTTTTCGAACAGAGCCGCAGTCTCCTTATCACTGAGTCCAATTTGTCGAAAGAGAAAGTAACTTTCTGCAGTAAGAAGGGGAAAATCAAATCAGTCTTCCTTATCTTCAATGTGCGATAGATACCTCCTTTCGGTTGTACACGCCCTGCAGTGAGACCTAAAGAATTCATCAGATAGATACTCAACGACGATTCTGCAATGTATGATAATCACAAAAACCCACCTGACTGGAAAGTTGTGGAAGAATCGATGCAGTGGATTTCCATTTCCGGCTGGATACTGCTCGAAGCCCGCAACCGGGGTTTCTTCAGTGCTTTACGAATGCATCCAACGAGCCCATAGTGGACGAAATTTGGAAAAGAAGCAAGAGATAAAGTAGGGTTTGATGTGGCTGCAGGAGTCTCGGAGGAGGGGATTCGGGTGCGAAGGCAAACGGGGTTTAACAGTAGTGCAGCCATCGTGGTTCCAAACCAATTCTGGGTCTGTGTCTGTTCGGCCTCGATTCCAGAATCTCGAGGCGAGGAAGAAGGAGCTATCAATCTTCACGCTTGACAGAAGGAAAGGGCCTGCTACTCGAAGTCCATCTTCATTCTTCAGTCTGACTGCAAATGACCGTAAACTATTATTAGCTAGTTTAAGTTCATTTTCTTTTGCTTGTTCACCCTAATTAGACTAATGGCAGCTACATAATTTCACAAGTGACATTAAGTGGGGTTCACTCAAGTAGACAACTTTACATCTCAAATTGATCTAATCTGACTAAAAAACGTTTCCTTGAGAGTTTTTCTTAGTTTTGAATGTTGTACCCTAACATAGGAATGTAGAGAACCCCACTTGTAATTATCTTAATGCCCTTGAACTCTTACTTGAATTATCAATCATAGATCTTGCTTTCATACGCTTGTGCAGTTTTGAGTACTACAGGTTACTTTCTCTCTTTTTGATTGTATATGCATGTTCAGTTTGTAAGATTCTGAAGATAAAATTAAGCTTTTCTTACATAAAAAAAACAGCAGCAAAACTCTACAAATTAAGTTTGCACTTCAGTTCAATGCACTACTAATCAAGATTCAACAACAACCAAAATCAGCGACCAGAGATGTTCAAGTACAGTAAACGTCCACACTTGCTAGTTACACCTCAATCTATGAAAGTAAACCGAGTGAAGGACATTACAATGTCAACTTCCTTTCAAAGGGATGCAGAAATATATTGGAAAGTAGAGAAAGGAAGGAGACGAAGATTTCAGAATAAGAATGTAGAGAAAAGAAGGAGACGAAGATTTCAGAATAGGAATGTAGAGAAAGACTGATACCATGTAAAATTTGAAGAATGTATTGGTCTCTTCTTTGATACAAGTTACAATTTATATTATCGAGAAATCTTCCTTGCGCTTTTTTAACGGGAAACGTCGGCAGACGTTTACAATAAAAGGTAATAAAAATTAATTCCAATAATACCCTTACATTAAATGAGAAAGATATTTAATTACATTTATATCCCTTACGTTGAAAAAACCCGTTTGTAATAAACTATAGTTTTTATTTCCCAATTTTGAAACCCATATAAAAATTTAAAAAAAGTTATTAAAAAGGAAAAAAATCAAAACTTAAAAAGTTATTGTTTCACCAAAAATTTGCCGGTCCGCGAAGAGGCGCGACCGAGAGAGTATTTCAATTATAACAGAGAATTTTCGTATTACAATTTGTATATTTTGTATCAAGGGATGCGAGTACAGTCTCCTATACTTCCTCTGATTCGATCTCCGTAAGTTTGTTGATGAAGTTGAAGCTTCTGCGAATGAACAAACGTCGAACTCAAGTTGCGAGAGCGAGTGTGCACGATCTGTTGTGGCTTTGGTCGGTCGGATGGAGGTGTTTGTGCTCCGCGTGTATCGACTTGTGACGCTGCCAACGAACGTGTAGAGCTGCTCCGGTCGAACTGTAGAGCGACGAACGACGAATTGCTTGGCTTCGATGGTTTGATAGAACCTCTGTGAGCGAGAGCTTCTCCTCCGAGAAGGGATTTGAGTCCTTCGGTTTGAGAGAGAATTCTTCACTTGTTGATGTTTCTTTCAAAGTCGATTTCTTCACCCTTGTGATTGGGAATTCTTTGGCTTTTTGTAGCCTGTCCTGTAAAGTTGTTGTAGTTTCTTCCTTGGAAAGGGGATCGCGATCCCCTTTCTGCTGCCTCCTTTGAGAGGGGAGGAAGATTGAAGAATTTCTCCTCCTCGATCCTTGGTCTTTACCGTTGATGGCCAGACATGATCATTGGTTGCTGAGTTGTGTAGCAACGTGACGAGGCATGCTGACTAACGCTGACGCGGCGACTTCCTGCTGACGGGCGCGCCGACTGTGCCGATGACGCGACGACACGGTTGGACTTCGCGATGGGCTGCAACGACGAACTTCGAAGATCGACAGGGCCTACCCACGATCGTTGTTTGATGGATCGGTGGGTTGATGGACTCATCGAATTTGGGGTGTGCATATTTTGGTGCATACAGATTGCCCCCTTCGAGACTTGACCGTTCGGGAGGAACGAGCAAGTTTCGAAAATGAAGAATACCACACACACACACACTTTTTTTTTTTTTTTTGTTTGATCCTCACTCTTTTAGGCTCGTTTATCTTTTGTGTACTACTTTTCTGTCCTCTTGCTTTTTTAGGACAATGTATATTTTTTGTACACTTGTAAATTTTTTTTTTTCATTCTTTTCTTTTTTCTTTTTTTTTTTTTTTGGGTCTCTTGCTGTTTTAGAGCTGTTTGTTTTTTTCGATTTTATTTTTTGTTTTTATACGCGTACAGATGTACGGTATAGAGAGAATGTTCTTGAGTAGAAGATGTTACTCAGGTTGACGGTCGACACTGGATTGAAATCGACTATGTCGAGGCTGTAACTTACTTGCTTGCCGTGGCTGAATGTTGCTTTGGAAAAGTTGGTCGCGCGCCGGAGAAAAAATTGAACTCGACGAGATACTTTAGAGACCACTGATTCATCCTTCTGATGATGGTGATGGATTTTGCTGGCTTCGGCAAGTTTCGACAACTTGGGGGATTGCGCCGGGGCCGTGAACTGGAGTGAAGCGTGACTGATCTGCTTCGATTTGATTGCATTCCGCGACCCGGCAATCCGCTTCTCTTTTAACTTCGTAGCGGAAGAAGGATACAAATAATGTGGAAGGTCGAAGCCGGTCGCGCAGGATTTTGCCTTGCCGCAGTGCTTCCGCAGCGCTTGACCGTAGAGAGAATTATTTCGACCTCCTCAGCCTGTTGTTGCACTGGTCGATTTTGTGCGTCGCAACCGTTGACGAATAAGGCTTCTGTCATCCTCTCTAAGTTTTGGGGAGCCTCATATTTGGAATTCCCCTTCTTCTCCCGAATTCACCATGACTTATAATCAAGCTTGGGTAGTTTGAAATGACCTCGAAGTGGGGGGACCCACTCTTGATTTACCAACAACTCCAACATTGGTTTTGACCGAGTCTCCATATAGAATTTCATTGTGAATGAAATTCTATATAGAGCTTTGACCGAATCCCCTCTCTTTTTTTTTATTCCATCTCTTGCGACAACCCTGTGTATTTGCGGCTTGAGCACTCTTTTGCATCTCTGCGACTTAGACACTCTGTAATTTGAGAACTGCGATTGCCACTGCGACTTTGGGAGTTTGCACCCTGCTGCAATTATGTGAGATTGTCTGCGATCTGGTTCTGCCTGCAAATTTTGGAAGACTGTTGCGACCACGACCCGGGAGACCGCTTGAGTCTTGTTGAGGTTTGACTATCCGCGATTTGGCTTAGTTTGCAACTTTTCTCTGTTTTGCGATCCTTTTCGAGTCCCGACTTGCGTCAGAACTCTCCGCGAACCAGAATTGAAAGGTACTGTAAAGGTTTTTTTCTTTTTTTTTCTCTCCCGGCAGTCTCGGATTGAACTCGAGTCAGCCGGGGTCCCCACTCTTTTCTTTCTTCTTCTCTTCCTCCCTCTTCCTTCTTCTTTTCTCTCCTCTCATCTTCAACTCCTCCCTCAGCCTCTCTCTCTCTTTTTTCACGATTTTCCTTTTTTTTTTTTTTTTGTTCTTCTCTTTCTTACCTATCTCGGGTTGTCTCTTTTCGCACTCAAGTTAATGCGTCCCGGTTTGTCCATGTGGCGGGCCGACTACTTTTCGTAGCGTCGTTTAACCTCGAAAGCATGCTTGGCTCTGTCGTCGTATTCAGAGACTTGATTTGGGTCGCATCCGGCTTCGGTTGTGGGTGTTGTGATTCTGTTTTGGTCGGCTCTCAGCTCTGTAAGCTAGGCGTGAGGCTTCTTGTTTTGTGTTTTACGCTGATCCGGCTCGGTTCTTGGGAATGCAGGTCGCCAGGCCTTGAACTTTTGTTTTCGCGTCCGGCTTGGTCGCCGGGCGTTGAATTCTGCCGATGAGCCCGGCTGGGTTGTCGGGTGTTGCCTTTCCATGTTGTCGCATCCGGCAGCGCCCGGGTGTTGTTGTAGCATCTGGCTCGGTCGCCGAGTGCTGGCTTTCGTTCTGGCTTTGGCCGGCTTGGTCACCGGGGGATAGAACATCTGTTTTTGTCGTCGGGTGTCGAAATTTTTGATTCGACTGAGTCCGACTGGTTCGTCAGGAGGCTAGATTTTTGTACCAATGCACTCGGCTCGGTCGCCGAATCCTGATTTCTGTGTGGTCGCGGCCGGCAAGGGTCGCCGGGAGATAGAACTTCTTTTTTTTCCCTTGCGACTGCTTCTTTTTGTCGCAACTCTTTTTTTTTGGCGACGACTTCTTTTTGTCGCAACTCTTTTTTTTTTGGCGACGACTTCTTTTTGTCGCGGTCTTTTTCTGTTTGGCGACTGCTTCTTTTTGTCGCAACTCTTTTTTTTGAAGAGGAGTTACATACCTGACTCAGTCTGGCTGCGTCCGGCTCAATTGCCGGTCGCAGGAGTTTGTTGCGCGACACCCAGATCGATCGCCGGGTGTTGCATTTGATAGTTCCTTCGTCTCGTTTGGCTTGGTCACCGGGCGCGGATTTTTGTTGCGTCCGGCTATGCCGACGATCGCGAAGCTTCTTTCCTGCGTTCGGTTTGGTCACCGAGTGCATTGCTCTTGTTTTGGTCGCATATGCCTCAGTCGCTGGGACCTCAATCCTGTGTAGCCGCAGCCGGCCAGAGTTGCCGAGGGTGAGTTCCTTGTGGTCGCAACCGGTTTGGTCGTCGACACCTTGTTTTCTTTTGCGACTGCTTCTTTTTGTCGCTGCATTTTTTTTGTTCTTTTGCGACAGCTTCTTTTTGCCGCTTGCTTCTCTTTTTTTTTAGTTCTTTTGTGACAACTCCTTTTTGTCGCTTGCTTTTTTTTTTTTTGAAGAGGGATTGCGTACCTGGTTCTGTTGGCTGCGTCCGGCTCGGTCGCCGACCGCAGGAGTTTGCAGTACAGCACCCGGCTGGGTCGCCGGGTAGTGCCTCTGTATTTTTTTTTCGCATCCGTTTTGTTGCTGGGCGCTGATTTTGAACTGTGCTCGGCTCGGTCGCCGGGCACTTGTTTCGATCGCGGCGTGCTTTGTTGCTGGTCGCGAAGCTTTGAATTGTGCTCGGCTCGGTCGCTGAGCACTTGTTTCGATCGCGGCCGACTTTGTTGCTGGTCGCGAAGTTTTGAGTTGTGCTTGGCTCGGTCGCCGGACACTGGTTTTGGTTGCGACTGGCTTTGTTGCTGGTCGCAAAGCTTTGAATTTTGCTCGGCTCGATCGCCGGGCATTTGTTTTGGTTGCGGCCAGCAGTTTGGCTGGTCGTGGAGCTTCGAAGGGTGCTCGGCTCGGTCGCCGGGCACCTGTTTTGGTCGCGGCCAGCAGTTTGGCTGGTCGCGGAGCTTCGAAGGGTGCTCGGCTCGGTCGTCGGGCACCTGTTTTGGTCGCGGCCAGCAGTTTGGCAGTCGCGGAGCTTCGAAGGGTGCTTGGCTTGGTCACTGGGCACCTGTTTTGGTCGCGGGCAGCTTTGTTGCTGGTCGCGGAGGAGAAGGTCATGCCCCCAGTTGTGCATCATTCTCTCGGAACACAATGCGCGGTGGGCAGGAGACGACGAGTGCCTCTTTTGGCTTTACCGGCTACGGGGAGGATTGTGCATCTTCTTCCTCCTTTCGGTAGGGTGGAGTTAACCCGACCTTCGGCAAGTCATGCTTTCTCATGAGGTGCCTCTCGACTTTGGCTTGGAGTTCCTCTAGTTTGTCGAGGACTCGAATTAAGGCTTGTCTTGACCGAATGGCCAAGTCGAGGTCGTCTTCTATCTCGTTGAATGACGAGATTTGCTTCGATGACATCTCGAGGTCGTCGCATTCGATGACCGGTCGTTTGCTTTGTCTTTGGCTGCTGCTGGTTCGGGAGGAGCTATTGAACAGGTTGCCACCATTGCTGGAGGTGCAAAAAACTCTTTTGGGAAGAACTCCGCCAGAGTGACGGGTCTCCTCGTCTTCTTGTTTGCCCCCTGGACGTTGGTCCTGGGAGTTTTCTTTTGGCACTTCGCGGCTTTTTTGTTTGGCCGCTTCGCCTTTGGTTCTGGTGTTCGCCGGTGCCGGTTTGATTTCTCAAATAGGCTTCTTTCTTCGGGTGACCAGGATCCACCCCTCTACGTCGGCTGCAGCTTCTCCGCGGGGTGCCGGTTTTGGTGCGACCTTAGCCGGTGGTCGTCTGTGGTTGTACGGTCGGCTGGAGGGACCGAATTTTGGACGGTACTCCTTCTTTGCGACATGTTGTTTGTTTGGCCAAGCTCGCCGATTTGGCTTGGCTTGAATGGAGACAATGTTTGCCGACACTGCTCCTTCAGCTCCGTCGATCGCAATGCGGCTTTGTGTTGCGAGATTCATGATTCGATCCTTTAAAGCAAAACATTGCTCGGTCGAGTGACCAAGCAGACGGTGATATTTGCAGAAGTTTCGGTCAACCTCTTGCGAAACGCCAGTGTTGTTCGTGGCCGCGCTCATTTCGAGCCACTCCATAATCCTTGCGATCTGGAGATCGCGAGCTGCGAGTTGTGCGTCTTTGATGCGCAGTTGTTCGCTCTGTTCTTTAAGTTCGGCTTGCATTTCGGCAAGCTGCTCTTCGATTGTTTTGGCCGTCGCAGGGGAGGTTGCTGGTGTCTGTCGGCGAGGAGAGCGGATGGGTGGTGAACCCGCTGCTGCAATGAGCTCGGCTAGGAGATCGTGAGAGATGGTCACGATTGGAGATTTGTGTTCGGCCATCACTCTCTGTACGGGGGAGGCCGATGGCGAATTCATCCTTGTCGCGGAGGAAGAAGTCGTGCCCCCACGCTGCTCATATTGTTGCACCAGGGCAGAGACGATGGAGCTCCTCTGGGATGGTGGCGACTGAGCCGGGCTGACAGTCGGGATGCAAGGAGAAGGAGAGTCAGCGACGGCCAAGTATGTGGGTTTGGCCATTCCTGGAATCGGCTTGGTTGAGGCCGCGACTGGTTTGGTGGAGGCCGTGGTAGCCTGTGGTAAGAAGACGGCGCTCGGGCGATGCGCGTCGTAGATGAAGGGAGCCTGTCCGGTGGACAAGCTCCTCGCCAAGGCCCTTGTAATTGGGCGAGTGACAGGTGGTGGAGAAGTTGGAGCATGGATGTTGGTCGGAAAGACGGCTGCAGGTCCGTGAGCTCCTGTGGTCGAGCTTGCATTCGCGGCAGGGCGCGGGTGAGCTGAGCTCGAACTGGCGATGTTTTTGCCTTTGTTGTTGTTGTTGTTGTTGTTGTTGCTGTTGTTGGCGTTGCAGGCCATGGCTGTGGGTTGGAGGAAATTTTTTTTTTTTTAACGGAGAAGGAGATGAGAGGTAGGAAATGTCCCACACGGTATGCCAAATCTGTTTCACCAAAAATCTACCGGTCCGCGAACAGGCGCGACCGAGAGAGTATTTCAATTATAACAGAGAATTTTCGTGTTACAATTTGTGTATTTTGTATCAAGGGATGCGAGTACAGTCTCTCATACTTCCTCTGATTCGATCTCCGTATGGTTGTTGATGAAGTTGAAGCTTCTGCGAATGAACGGGACGTCGAACTCAAGTTGCGAGAGCGAGTGTGCACGATCTGTTGCGGCTTTGGTCGGTCGGACGGAGGTGTTTGTGCTCCGCGTGTATCGACTTGTGACGCTGCCAACGAACGTGTAGAGCTGCTCCGGTCGAACTGTAGAGCGACGAACGACGAATTGCTTAGCTTCGATGGTTTGATAGAACCTCTGTTAGCGAGAGCTTCTCCTTCGAGAAGGGATTTGAGTCCTTCGGTTTGAAAGAGAGAGTTCTTCACTTGTTGATGTTTCTTTCAAAGTCGATTTCTTCACCCTTGTGATTGGGAATTCTTTGGCTTTTTGTAGCCTGTCCTGTGAAGTTGTTGTGTTTTCTTCCTTGGAAAGGGGATCACGATCCCCTTTCTGCTGCCTCCTTTGAGAGGGGAGGAAGACCGAAGAATTTATCCTCCTCGATCCCACAAATGAGGATCGTGCTCCTCTTTCCTTGGTCTTTACCGTTGATGGCCAGACATGATCGTTGGTTGCTGAGTTGTGTAGCAACATGACGAGGCATGCTGACTAACGCTGACGCGGCGGCTTCTTGCTGACGGGGGCGCCGACTGTGCCGATGACGCGATGACACGGTTGGACTTTGCGATGGGCTGCAGCGACGAACCTCGAAGATCGACAGGGCCTACCCACGATCGTTGTTTGATGGATCGGTGGGTTGATGGACTCATCAAATTTGGGCTGTGCATATTTTGGTGCATACAGTTATAAAAAAATAAAATTATTTGAAAATTCGAGAAATTAGAAAAAATACAAATATTAAATACCCTAAGAAATCATTAGAATTTTAAACTAAGAAGTTTAGGAAATTTATTAAAATAAAAAAAGTTATAATTTTAAATAACATCCATTATACAATTCTAATTATCTATTCACCTATATTTCGTATTTTTTAAGGGTTTTCCAAAATAAAAACTAAAAGTTCGGGACAATTGAAAAAAAAATGATGAAACTTTTTTTAATTATAAAAGAGTTTAAATATTTATAAAACTTAATGTTACCTTAACACATTAATAATTAACGATAAGTATATAAAAAGAATAAATATAGGGGTTAACTACCCAACTGTGAGTTAGGGGTATGGGTGGCGACGGGGCAGGGCAGGGTGGGTTTTTGGAAACCCGTCCCCGCCTCGTGAAAATTCAGGGAAACCCGCCCGCGAAAACCCCTCGGCCAGGGTGGTTTATAAACCCGCCCCTCGCCCCATCGGGCAAAAACCGCCCGCCCAGCGTATGCCCGACCCGCCCGCCCAGCGTGTACCCGACCCCCTTGCCCAGCGTGTACCCGACTTCGCCCAGCCCGAACCCCCGACCCGCCCATATTGATATGTTTTTATATTAAAAATTTTAAAATATAAAAATTCGAAAATAAATATTATAAATCTATAAACATATAAATAATTAACTTATATATTTTATCAAACATAAAATTTATTAATATATTTTTTATTATATATTTACCTTTTAATATTTTATATTTTTAATAAATACTAAACGGGTCGGGTCGGGTTTTTGGGCCGAAACCCTTCCCCGCCCTGAACCCTTGACGGGTTTCGCTCCAAAATACCAAACCAGCCCCGCGGGGAAATATACTAACCCGAGCCCGCTTAAAGAGGGTCGGGTCGGTGCGGGTTCCCAGTTAACGGGGACTCGTTCCCATCCCTTGTTAGGGGCTAACTCCCACTTCGCAATTGGGAGTTGGGGGCTAACTCCTAGTTTGCAATTGGGAGTTAGGAGCTAACTCCCAACTCGCAATAGGGAGTTGGGGGCTAACTCCCAGTTTGCAATTGGGAGTTGGGGGCTAACTCCCAGCTTACAATTGGGAGTTGGGGGCAAACTCCGAATTCGCGATTGGGAGTTAAGGGCTAACTCCGAATTCGTGATCGGGAGTTAGGGGCTAACTCCGAATTCGCGATCGGGAGTTAGGGGCTAACTCGGGGCTAACTCCGAATTCGCGATCGGGAGTTAGGGGCTTACTCCGCATTCGCGATCGGGAGTAAGGGGCTAACTCGGGGCTAACTTCGAGTTCGCGATCGGGAGTTAGGGGCTCACTCCAAATTCGCGATCGGGAGTTAGGGGCTAGCTCCGAATTCGAGATTCGGAGTTTGGGGCTAACTCCTAATTCGTGATTCAGAGTTAGCCCCTAATTGCGAATTCGCGATTCATAGTTATGAGCTAACTGCGAATTCGCGATTCTTAGTTAGGGGCTAATTGCGAATTCGTGATTCGGAGTTAGCCCCAAACTGCGAATTCGCGATTCGGAGTTAGCCCTAACTGCGAAATTCGCGATACGAAGTTAGCCCCTAACTGCAAATTCGTGTGTTGGAGTTAGCCCCAAACTACAAATTCGCGATTCATACGTAGCCCCTAACTGCGAATTCGCGATTCATAGTTAGGGGCTAATCACTCACTCGCACTGAGTTAGCCGTAATCGCTAATTTGCGATTCGGTTAGCACCCAACTCATGAATTCCGCGGATTCAGTTAGCCCTAATCGCTAATTTGCTATCTCAGAGTTAGCCCCTAAATGTGAATTCACGATTCATAGTTAGGGGCTAACTCTGAATTCGTTCTGGAAAGTTAGCCCCTAGTGTGAATTCAAGGGAAAGTTAGCCCCTAACGAAGAAATTCGCCGATTCGAGTTAGCCCTTAACTACAATTCATGATCAGAGTCAGCCCCTAACTAATTTGATGAAGCCTGAAAGTTAGCTAACTAACTACCATTCGCGATTCATACGTAGCCCCTAACTGCGAATTTGCGATATATAGTTAGGGGCTAACTGCGAATTCACGATACGGAGTTAGCCCTAACTTCAATTGATTCGAGGTTAGCCCCTAACTCGCTAATTGCCATTGAGGAGTTAGCCCCCAACCTGCCAATTCCCATTCATAGTTAGGGGCTACTACAATTAGCAATTTGAGTTAGCCTCTAACTGCTACTAAGGAGTTCGAGTTAGCCCCTAACTGGAATCGCATTCATGGTTAGGGGCTAACTGTGAATTGCGGATTCGGAAGTTAGCCCCCTAAATCATAATTGTGATTCAAAGTTAGCCCCTAACTTCGAATTCGCGATTCGGAGTTAGCCCCTAACTCGGAATTCGCGATTCATAGTTAGGGGCTAACTGGGAATTCGCGATTCATAGTTAGGGGCTAACTGTGAATTCGCGATTCATAGTTAGGGCTAACTGCGAATTCGCGATTCATAGTTAGGGGCTAATTGCGAATTCGCAATTCATAGTTAGGGGCTAACTGCGAATTCGTGATTCGGAGTTAGCCCCTAACTGTGAATTCGCGATTCATAGTTAGGCCCTAACTGCGAATTTGCGATTAATAGTTAGCCCCTAACTACGAATTCGAGATTCATAGATAGCGATTCATTGTTAGGGGCAAACTGCGAATTCGTGATTCATAGTTAGGGGCTAACTGCGAATTCGCGATTCATAGTTAGGGGCTAACTGCGAATTCGCGATTCATAGTTAGGGGCTAACTGCGAATTCGCGATTCATAGTTAGGGCCTAACTGCGAATTCGCGATTCGGAGTTAGCCCCTAACTGTGAATTCGCGATTCATAGTTAGGGGCTAACTATGAATTTGCGATTCGGAGTTAGCCCCTAACTGCGAATTCGCGATTCAAAGTTAGGGGCTAACTGTGAATTCGCGATTCGGAGTTAGCCCCTAACTGCGAATTTGCGATTAATAGTTAGCCCCTAACTGCGAAATCGCGATTCATAGTTAGGGGCTAACTGCGAATTCGCGATTCGGAGTTAGCCCCTAACTGCGAATTCGCGAATCGGAGTTAGCCCCTAACTGCGAATTTACGATTCATAGTTAGGGCTAACTCCGAAATCGCGATACGGAGTTAGCCCCTAACTGCGAATTAGCAATTCATAGTTAGGGGTAACTGCGAGTTCGCGATTCATAGTTAGGAGCTAATTGCGAATTTGCGATTCATAGTTAGGGGCTAACTGTGAATTCGAGATTTGGAGTTAGCCCATAACTGCGAATTCGCGATTCAAAGTTAGGGTCTAACTGCGAATTCGTGATTCATAGTTAGGGTCTAACTCCGTATCGCTAATTCGGAGTTAGCCCTAACTATGAATCGCGAATTCGCAGTTAGTGGCTTACTATGAATCGTGAATTCGCAGTTAGGGGCTAACTCTAAATCGCGAATTCACAGTTAGCCCCTAACTATGAATCCCGAATTCAAAGTTAGGGGCTAACTCCGTATCGCGAATTCAGAGTTAGCCCTAACTATGAATCGCGAATTGGCAGTTAGGGGCTAACTCCGAATCGCGAATTCGGAGTTAGCCCTAACTATGAATCGCGAATTCGCAGTTAGGGCTAACTATGAATCACGAATTCTGAGTTAGGGCTAACTATGAATTGCGAATTTGAAGTTAGCCCCTAACTATGAATCGCGAATTCGCAGTTAGGGGCTAACTATGAATCGCGAACTCGCAGTTAGGGGCTAATTATGAATCGCGAATTAACAGTTAGAGGCTAACTCCGAATCGCGAATTCACAGTGATCCCCTAGCTATGAATCTCGAATTCACATATAGGGGCTAACTCCGAATCGCGAATTCCCAGTAAGCCCCTAACTATGAATCGCGAATTCGCAGTTAGGGGATAACTCCGAATCGCGAATTCGCAGTTAGGGGATAACTCCGAATCGCGAATTCGCAGTTAGCCTCTAACTATGAATCGCAAATTCGCAGTTAGCCCCTAACTATGATTCGCGTATTCGCAGTTCACCCCTAACTATTAATCGTGAATTCGCAGTTAGGGGCTAAATCCGAATCGCGAATTCGCAGTTAGCCTCTAACTATGAATTGCGAATTCGCAGTTAGCCCCTTACTATGAATCGCAAATTCGCAGTTAGGGGCTAACTATGAATCACGAATTCGCAGTTAGGAGCTAACTATGAATCGCGAATTCGCAGTTAGGGGCTAACTCCGAATCGCGAATTCACAATTAGCCCCTAACTATGAATCACGAATTCACAGTTAGGGGTTAACTCCGAATTGCGAATTCGCAGTTAGGCCCTAACTATGAATCCCGAATTTGCAATTAGCCCCTAACTATGAATCGCGAAGTCGCAGTTAGGGGCTTTCACTGAATCGCGGATTCGGTGTTAGGGGCTAACACCGAATAGCGGATTCGGTGTTAGGGGCTAACACCGAATAGCGGATTCGGTGTTTGGGCCTAACACCGAATAGCGGATTCGGTGTTTGGGGCTAACACTGAATCACGGATTTGGTGTTAGGGGCTAACACCGAATCGCGGATTCGGTTTTAGGGGCTAACACCGAATCGTGGATTCGGTGTTAGGGGCAAACACCGAATCGCGGATTCGGTGTTAGGGGCTAACACCGAATCGCGGATTCGGTGTTAGGGGCTTGCTCCGAATCGCGAATTGGGGGTTAGGGGCTAACTCTGAATCACGAATTGGGAGTTAGGGGCTAACTCAATCTCGACCTGCAGTTAGGGGGGGCTAACTCCCACCGCACACTGCAGCTTAGGGCTAAGTCCCACCGTGATTAGAGTTAGGGGCTAACCCCACCATAATTGGCGCTAGGGCTAACTCCCGCCGCGATTGGCGCTTCTGGCTAACTCGTAGTTCGCGATTGGGAGTTAGGGGCTAACTCCTAATTCGCGATTGGGAGTTAGGGGACTCCCACTTCGCGATTGGGAGTTAGGGGCTAACTCCCAGTTCGCGATTGGGAGTTAGGGGCTAACTCCCAGTTCGCGATTGGGAGTTAGGGGCTAACTCCTAGTTCGCGATTGGGAGTTAGGGGCTAACTCCAAGTTCGCGATTGTCAGTTAGGGGCTAACTCGTAGTTCACGATTGGGAGTTAGGGGCTAACTCCCACTTCGCGTTTGGGAGTTAGGGGCAAACTCCCTATTTGCTATTGGGAGTTAGCCCCTAACTCCGAATTCGCGATTGGGAGTTAGGGGCTAACTCCCAGTTCGCAATTGGCAGTTAGGGGCTAACTCGTAGTTAGCAATTGGGAGTTAGGGGCTTACTCCCAGTTTGCGATTGGGAGTTAGGGGCTAACTCCCAGTTCGCGATTGGGAATTAGGGGCTAACTCCCAGTTGCGAACTGGGAGTTAGAGGCTAACTCCCGCCATAACCTGGAGTTAGAGGCTAACTCCCGCCATTCTTCGGGAGTTAGAGGCTAACTCCCGCCATAACCGGGAGTTAGGCCCCAACTCCTAGTTCGCGATTGGGAGTTAGAGGCTAACTCCCAGTTGCGAACTGGGAGTTAGGCCCCAACTTGCAGTTGCGAACTGGGAGTTAGGCCCCAACTCTTAGTTGCGAACTGGGAGTTAGGCCCGAACTCCCAGTTGCGAATTGGGAGTTAGAGGCTAACTCCCAATTGCGAAATGGGAGTTAAGCCCCAACTCGCAGTTGAGAACTGGGAGTTAGGCCCCAACTTGCAGTTGCGAACTGGGAGTTAGGCCCCAACTCCCAGTTGCGAACTGGGAGAGTTAGGCCCCAACTCTTAGTTACGAACTGGGAGTTAGGCCCCAACTCCCAGTTGCAACAAGGAAAAAAAAAGACACTCTTGCAAAGAAGAGTAAATGTATAAGCAGCCCTACATAGCAACGGTTTTATAAATAGCTCTGCTATAATAGCAGCACTATGATACACAGTTCTGCTATTTAAGCAGCACTGTTTTACGTAGCGTTGCTTTCTTAGTGTTACTTTCAGATAAAACGATGCTTTTTAGCATTGCTTTTAATCATGTAGGCTTTTTAATATAGTTCTTTTACTTTTCTTAAACCTGTATGAACCTGTTTGATCATCAATTATACTCCTAATCTGAACCTGTGCATATAACGCTAAAATCTACAACTCATTAGAAATAATAAGTTAATTTACAAGTTAAACAAGTCAATACGTAACTATCATTAAAAGGTTGTATACACATCAAAATTACAAAATACGCGTGGACATAGTTCTGCCACATACAATACAAAACCCGTTTGAGTTATACACAGCTGGTACTATCACAGACAAAATTCTCATGCCCCACCGAGTTCCATGTATCAACTGGACCAGGCATGCACCTATGTAAGCAATCCTGCGGCGGAGGCTCACAAAACCATCAGGCTAGTTTCCACTGATATACCAAAGGCTTCAATGTCCAGAATATAGCCTGATTGTTTGGCAAAGCAGAGACCAGAGGAAATAACCACCACATCAAATCTCGGAAGGAACTTCATGATGCCTTCATCTGGAGCATTTACAGAAGTTGAGCTACTTCAATGAGCTTGACTTTCTGTAATCTTGTTTCTTTCAGCTACTTATTCTCTAATCGAGATGACCTGCTATTTGTGTTGATTAATTCACTCTGTAACATTAGGTCCAGAAACGGTTTGGAGAACTGCATTCTTCATCATTCCTCTCCAATCACCTGCTATCTCACAATTGTCGAATTGGTCTCATGCATGCAAAATACATATACAGGGTCATCAACCTGCAGTAAATACTTTGACGACCCACCTGGTTTAAGGGCAAAGTTCTTGTTTTGTCACTACATAAAGTTGTTGCAGAGCCCATAGTTTCACAAGCAGAAAGCCTACGAACCTGCAGGTCATATCATAACCAATTAGTATATCCCCTGAGTACTCCATTGGATAACAAGCTTTAATTTAAAAGACATGTCAGGGCCTTGTCTGCCATCATTTTTCACATTGAATATGCCAACCTGCATTGCAAGCAAATAAACAAGAAAAATGTATCACAAACCAGTCAACAAAAGCAAATGTAGTTTCATGGTATTTGTTAGATTCATTGCATGGACAGAGTAGATGCCATTGATCAAGTTAGACTGAAGAAAAAACTGGAAGATGAAACTAATTTTTTGCTTCAGATAAATGTTAGAAGAACGTACCCTAACTGATCCAGCTGGATGACCAGTGCAAAGTAGACCCTTGTAGTACAGCAGATCATTGTATGGCCCCATAGCTCCGGTTCCCCACCTCCAGTATTTGAGTGTGCACACATGAAACGTGCTGCTCTTTGTTTACTCAATTTGCAAATAAATTGTATCCAATTAGAGCAACATTGTTAGAACTGCCAATCACATGTTGTAAGAGCAGTTAATAAGTGCGAATGACAACAATTTTACCAGTTCAATCAATTGGCAACTAAATTGTATCCAATTAAAACTCATTGTTTGAACTGCCAATCACAGGTTAAAAGAGTAACTATTAAGTGTGAATCACAACAATTTTCTTTCTTCTCAGCTCACCACAAAGACATAATAAGAGGAAGGTGCGTTAGGCCTCACATTTTTATTCGGTAGAACAGAAATAGCAAGTTTAGCAAGTCCTCTGCCATCCAAGTGATGCTAGAAAGCCGTCTGAGGGATTCCCTTAGTCCTTCTGAAAGGCTCATAAGGTTTTGTGTGCCTACATGATAATTGTCCAGAAATCATGCTTCTGCAGTCCATAGGACAGGAAGTTCAACTTTTTCTTTGAAAGTCACATCCATTTGATAATTCAAAACAGTTTCGCAAGAGGCACAAAAAGTATTCTCCCCTGAGAAACATATCTATATTTATAGTCATTTACCTCTAGCAGAAGTGTAATTGTGCATGCACATACAAGCTAGTAGTCGCTCCTCCAACTCCAATCCTGGGTGCAGAAATTGTTCAATGCCACTCAATAAGGTCTCACTTGCAGAATGTCTACGTTTAGCAGAGCCTGATGCCTCTATCCCACATCCAAGCCATGCAATAGCGATGAGACAATCACGCGAAACACATTATTTTACTCTGCAATCCCTTCTTCAAAGAATGAAACACTGAATTTTTGACCTTTACAATACTTATCCCAATTTTTTGGCACCATTCATCAATATAATTATCCTGTAAGGATTTGATATAGTTGAGGAAACATCTGCAAAGATTTTAGTGAATAGAATCGACCATAGAAGTAAGAGGCAGCAATACAAGGCCAAATGGGTAAAACCAATTTTCATGAAACGAGCAGTCAAGAATAAAAGGAAAACTCTTGTTTTCTTCATATAATTCGCATAATTCTTTTGCCTGTCTACTGTCTTTGGTCCTTTATATAAATGTGAACCTTTAAGTACATTTTTTAATTAATAACAATACCATTGCAATGACATATCAGGTCAACAATTTATACGACATGGTTGACCAAGAACTTGAATGTGCACCAGTTTGATGGGCAGTAGCTCATACAACTCTGGTGTTGAATGTTGGCATTAAATTGTTCAAAATAATCAAACCTTCATACCTGTAAAACTTTATCTGACCAATCAAAGTGTTTGATCATGTTCCTGTGGCATGAGGATGACAAACCCATTTTCTGAAGCATCCATGCAGCCGTATATGGCTCACCTGTATCAGAAAAATTTCCCCCCAAATTTGAAAGAATCAAGGCAGATAAAACAGATAAACAAGAATTTGGCAGCATTAAACAGATAAACATACTACAAGCACAGAATATGGATGATGAACACTTGTTGGTCAAAGTACCTCTTTGTGACGTTGGAAGGCAGCGAATTTTCTTCCTCCACGAAGATCCCCTGCATATATAATACCTTGTTTGTTGGCCCCAAAAATAATCTATTGAATAATGAATAAAGGAAAAGGAAATTATATGGATCTTTATACAAAGGAAGGGCAAAAATATAAGAAGAGCTACCCAAATCTAATTATCCAGGACTTGGAATATAAATTTATTTTTCTATTGTCCTGGGCATGTAAGCGGAAGTTGATGCAGCCTTCAGAAGACATGAACAAAAGAAATATGATATAAAACGTATCTTGTAAGCTACATAAAGTGAAGCCACAAAGTTTAATACAACTGACCCAATTTTCCATGTTTAGTTGAATGCTATTGAGTGAACTGTGTGAATTTGAGGTGAGCTAAACATACGGATAGTGGCTAAGCCGCCTGTCCCATGCATAAATAACTCCGTTGAGACCGGATGCAAACAATCTACAGAAAAATACAGGTATCCTTTAGTTCAAGTAAAAGAACATGAAAACCTTAAGTATGCCAGATAGAATTAACACCTCAAATGAAGGACTGCTTGTATTTTTATGTTTTTGTACCACTTAAAACCCCTAATGAACAGCTAATGTTACTTTAAAAGTAAATTTAGAGGAAAAATTGTTTTAATTTCAGTATCCTAAATATATCATGTTAGACAACGGAGCTTGTAAAATGACAGAAAAAGTTGGATGCAAAACGTAGGTCTAGTTTCAACAGTCAGCCAAAAGCTCCATCTACATTTCTTTGTTAAAAATTATAAAAAAATATTTTTTCTCTAGTTTATACTCCAAAGGAGAATAAGTTGGCATCCTTGCATTGTCATCAGTGGTAAGGCCAACATCAGATATGCCGAAGGTAATTTCATCTCTAGCTTATCCTTCATAGGAATAATAAGTGAGCCTAATAAGTGTAAAGGTGTAGTGCTATAACTCATTCTCTTTATCTTTCATCGGAATAAGAAAAACACATACTAGAGATAAGTACAATAATCTCAAATCTCGAGGGTAATATCATCTCTAGCTTATCCTCATCATCCAAACAATGTTTATTTTCATTTCGATTCACAAAAACATATAAAACTATCTTTTCTTCAGTTTGAACTTCATGGATAAAGTGTTCTTTCCATGCTTTATGGACACTTCTTTATATTGTTGAAAACTTGGAAGTGTCATCATGGGGCACCCCCAATACAAGTAGTAAGACAACATAAAATACATCTATGCTTTGCAAAGTATTCAAGTAACAAATTTGACATAGCATACAAGTGACACTTTTTCAAGTCTTAAAGTCCATTTACAACAGTAAACATGGCATAGCATACTCTTCTCCAGTTAACCAGTTAAAAACTAGAAGAAATTAATACTTATTGAGAAAATAACAGTAATTTTATTAAAACAGAACAGGCAATTAGAAACTAGAAAACAATTAAAATAGAAACATTGTCATAATTTTATTAGTGCCACTAATTATTTCAAAAGAAACTACCATTACAACAATCGGACTAAAAGTTACCTTCCATCGAGGCCTCTATACGTCTACATAAATTCAAATACTAAGAAACTATAGAGAGTGTCGTTTTTCTTAAAGTCGAATACAATCACTAAGGAATACATCTACAAAACAATTTAATATAGTTGCTCCAATAAATGGAATAAAAGAATTTCACCTGAACAACTTGCTCAAAGCATATGAAATTCCAAGTTCTTGGATCTGTTTATGCCATAAGGGATAGATCTATTCACATCAATGAGGTGAAACAGTCGTAGACAAGAATCCATGTCAAATCTCCATGCACCAGCATGTTGCTTAATTGCATCTTTCTCCACCAACATTTCTAATGCAGATTCACCCTTTGGTGACTTGCCATCTTTCCTTACCCAAGTAATCGAATTTGGATGGGTCCAAATTGTGTGTGGCTTAATGGAAGGTCACCTGTGCACGTATATAACAAAGAGTTCCTTACAACTAATTTAACAATAGAGACCTACAATAATCTGATTGAGCCTTTGTTTAAGTGGTCACATTCAGGTCCCTAGTATGATGTCTTAAGTTCTAGGCTCGCCATGAAAATTAGGATGTGGGAAATAGCAGCTGAAAAGGGAAAAGACGAATATTACTAGTTGAAGAAGGCAACAACATGGAACTAGATGTGGAAGAAGGGAGAAATACAAAGAATTACAACCACATATTACCGTGAAAATTCTCAGATACACAAGAATTAGAGCCACATAGGCTAATTCCAGCACTCTAAAATGGAAAAATGCATAAGTACAGCACCAAATAAATGCTAAGCAAGAGCAAGAGAGATGGATTGTTTTGATAATTTGCAGAAAAGACAAAAAAAACTAAAATTTAAACCAGGAAAAGATCTCCCATCAGGAACACGGAATTTTAGGGAAAGTAGAGAGAGAGAGAGAGAGAGAGAGTGAGTGCATTAGTACAACACCAAATAAATGTTAAAAAAGAGCAAGAGAGATGGATTGTTTTGATAATTTACAGAAAAGACAAAAAAATGAAATTTAAACCAGGAAAAAAAACTCCCATCAGGAACATGGAATTTTAGGGAAAGTAAAGAGAGAGAGAGAGAGAGAGAGAAAGAGAGAGAGAGAGAGAGAGAGAGAGAGAGAGAGAGAGAGAGAGAGAGAGAGAGAGAGTGCATTAGTACAACACCAAATAAATGCTAAGCAAGAGCAAGAGAGATGGATTGTTTTGATAATTTACAGAAAACAAAAAAAATGAAATTTAAACCAGGAAAAAAATCTCCCATCAGGAACACAGAATTTTAGGGAAAGTAGAGAGAGAGAGGGGGAGAGAGAGAGAAGAGAGAGAGAGAGAAAAGAGAGAAAAGAGAGAGAGAGAGAAGAGAGAGAGAAAGTGAGAGAAAGAGAGAGACCAAAGAAAAGATACATACCTCTTCCAACGGACTCCAGATTTCAATCCCAATGGAGAAATCCCAAATGGAATAAGAGCTGCCAATAGGAGAAAAGCCACATGGGGGAGACTTGCAGAGAGGCCGTAGTGAGGAGCCTCATTGCCTGAAAGAGAGGCAGCGGGAGCGCTTTGGTCGTTTAGGTTTATGCTTCATAATTTCGTGGTTGTAGGCGAATAGCTTCTTCGTTTCCCATTGGAAGAGAACAAGGGCAAGAGGGTGATGGGCCGACGGGCGACGGGCGACCGGCGATCGACAACCATCAAGCGGCAGCCATCAAGCGGCAACTGACGAGCGGCAACCAGCAAGCGGCAAGTGACGAGCGGCAACCAGCAAGCGGCAAGTGACGAGCAGGAACTGGGAAACCTAGCTTGATGGAGAAGAACGACGAGAGTCGGGAGGGCAGAAAAATGAATTAATACGCTAAGTGAAAGGTAAAAGGGTATTTTTGGTATAAAAAAATAACTTCTTAACCGATGTTTGTTATCCGCGTTCGCACCGTTAAAAAATGTGCGAACGAGGCCGCACGGTAGCCCGGTCCTTATATTATATGATACAAAGACAAGGGAGTTAATTACTCGGTAACAGCTACCGTTCGGACATTTTTTAACGGTGCGAATGTGGATAACAAACGTCGGTTAAATATTTATTTTTTGATACCCAAAATACCCTTTTACTTTTCACTTAGTTTTTTCTTTCATTTTTCTGCCGTCCCGACTCTCGTCGTTCTTCTCCGTTCATCAACCTAGGTTTCCTGGTTCCCGCTCGTCAGTTGCCGCTTGCTGGTTGCCGCTCATCAGTTGCCGCTTGCTGGTTGCCGCTTCGTCAGTTGCCGCTTGCTGGTTGCCGCTCGTCAGGTGCCGCTCGTCAGGTGCCGCTTGTCAGTTGCCGCTTGATGGATGCCGCTTGATGGTTGCCGGTCGCACGTCGCACGTCGCCCGTCGCCCATCGCACGTCGCCCATCGCCCATCGCCCATCGCCTATCGATGTTGATGCTTATTCCTGGTACTCTTAGAAGATGTACATACATTTTCTTTCCTTTGCATTGTTTTATTGGTTTCGTCGGGATTCTTGCTTGCGGAGTAGCCTTCAGATAGATCTAGTTCCTGCACAATAAGATATTTTGCTATGCAGGTCCATCAGAAGGTGAACATGAACACAGGTAAATGTATGGAGAACAAGAATTTCTTCCAATTTTGGGAGTTACTTCTAATTTTTCCTCTCCAATTATCTGACTGTTTTCCACTGAATTTGAATCATGGTTTATGCCATTGAATTGTTTGATTGAGGGACGTGCCTGGTGTAGTTATGTTGCGAGTTTCTCCTGAAAGCTTGGGAGAACTTCTTTTGATCTTATCCGATGTTAGGACTCATTCCTTGTTCTTATGATATTTTTGTTAAATGAAGTCTATTGGTAATGACGTACTGTTGGATTCCATTCCTCTTTTTTTGCTAACAGTGTGTGTGGAGCTACGTCTCCAGTGTTACTTGAAATGAGGGTTTTTTGGAAATGTCATTCAGTTTACTAGAGAGCAAGGGAAGTGAGGGGGAGAAACTTAGTTCTAGGTTTTTTAGGTATTTTTTTTTATTTCTTAAACAGATTCTGTGTGATTGGTTCTTGTTTCTTGTGTTCAGTAGGATGTTGAAAATTTGTGTAATGAGGAGTTATTTGTTTTCTTTTCTAGTTTAGTTTTGTTCTTTTTTTAGTTTTTCTTGATGTTAATTTTAAGGATTTTCTGGTGTCACTGGTAATTGATGGAGAGTAGTGTCAGATTAGCCAAGTGAATTTATGTGGAACTTGTATGATATTTAATTTGACACCAGGTTCAAAAGTAGCCCTAAAATGGAAAATGTCGAATTTACTGAGTTTGTTAAGGTGAGTCATTTGGAAACAGGGATTATTATAAACCGATGACCATTGAATTGTGTCAAGGTATCTATTTTAGTCTTTCAATTGTGTTATAGAAATAGTAAATATCTTTTGTAGCGGCCATAAGTAGATTGACTCTGGCCCGATCAGTTCTTTTATATTCTTAGTCTTGAATTGTATATATTTTGCCTAAAGTCATTTAGTTACAGCTAAACTCAATAAGTTGTAGCACCTTTATGTTTTGCAGTTGCAGCTCACTGGGGTTTTGTTTGCAATCCTTTTGTAAAGGACTGCAGTTTGTGAATGAGGGAGATCTCTTTTGTGGATATAAAATCTGAGGCAGGCTGCGGTGCGCCCGAGTTCTCACTTTTTTTAATGGTGAGAACGCAGCTTCTAACGGCTGCATCGTTTCTGATATTTTAATGCCAAAATTACCCCTAAATACCATCTCTGTCACCCTTCTTCCTTCCCCGTCCCGGTTTTCCTCCCCATCCCGACTCCCCTTCCCGTCCCAACTCCCCTCCCTGTTCTCCTTCTTCCCTTCTTGGCTTCTCCGTCTTCAAGCACTGTAGACCGTCTGCAAGCACCGAGGACCGCGGTAGACCATTTGTGGGCACCGAGGAGGCCCGTTGAGTATTTGCAACCACTGGGACACACTGTCGAATCAGCGAGCGCAGGAAAAATGATTGTGGGCTATGCACAGCCTGATTTAGCTGCAAAGGTTGAACGCCTCTCTTCTGATTTTGGTACGATAAGCCTGATTGCCCTAAATATATTTTTTTTATTTGCAGGCATTTGCGACAGATCAAACACGTACGATAATGTTTAAACTTCTGTTTGGTTTATTCTATTTTGACTCTGCTTCTCAAATACTAGATTTCAGTTCATCATTATGCTCCCGAATACTAGATTTTCTGTTGAAATTTGTGTGTACTTTATTCTTTTTTGATTATGTTTAAAGGTAACAGGGTTGGCTTTGTTTAACTTTCTGTGAAGTCCTATTTCCAATGTATGTTTTGCTATGGAGGGGCGTTAGAAACCCTTTCTCTTGTTTACTTCATAAGACATCTTTCAAGAATAAACCTTCAAAGAAAGGTTTAGCCAGAATAATTGCTTCCTATCGAAAATCCCCTTGATCGAGAATCATAATGGCTTCATGGATGCATTGAATGCCTGAGTGTTTAGTCATTCCTCTTGCCTTCTTTTGAATAACCATTTCTATTATGTAATTTTGTTCATCATGCAGAATATACAAAAATGTCATTGAGTTTTTAGGTTTCTTGTATGATGATGTTGTCAATGGCCGGAATGATAGTAAAAATTACATATTTGTCAGTCCTACGTTTAGTAAATTACGCACGTAGAAATCAAATTTGGGTTCTACGTTGGGGTGAACTTTTCATAAATGTTTGCAAGAGCGAGCCAATGGCTGGACTGTTTGGGAATTGAAGAATCTTCTGCATTTTCTTAGGTCATGTCTTGGCAGTGACTGCAATGGGCGTCCTGTTTAATTTTTCGTGTCTTGTTTGTTATTTATAAACTCTGTGGGCACCCCTGTAGTACTTTGGGACATGCATGTTTTCTGGTGTACTAATTTAGAGTTGTCCTCTATTACAAGATATGTGAATCTTTAACCTCAGGTCCCTCGCATGCTATTGACATGACTAGGAAGGTTTTCCATAGAAGTATGATACAAGAGTCTAGATTCTTCTTTTCCATAGTTCCTGCTTCACATTTAATTTCATTGTGCTAAAGTATAAAAAAATTCTTCACCCTCTTTTAGCCACTGCCTCATGTTTGTCGTGCCCTTAATTTAAAATTGCTGCAAAGTTTTATTTTTTCTTTAAGTGCTTATTTGGTTTTGCCATGTTTTGTATTGTCCGTTGTTCATGAGTTTCAAGCAGTAGGTATTGCATTTCATTCAGATTTATGCAATATTTGCTTGGATTTCTCCTTTCTTGTACAGGTTTGTCATTGCATTCAAGTAACAGTGCTATAGATTATAATTCATATAGACTTGAAATTTTTATTTCTATATCTGTAGACCGTTAATTTTGAAGCAAGTCTTAGATTCCCATAAAATTGGATGTTATTTGAGTAGCATTTCTGCAGTTTCATTCTTATATCCTCACCATGAATGAAGTCAATATTTCAATCTTTGAACCACATTCTTGAAGTGGGATGTTCAATTTCATTGGGAACTTGTTTGTAGCTATGGGAGCATCCAAATCAAGCCAAAGATTTGTTCAAAAAGGTCTAGGAAAGCTCCTTCGATTATGTTCATTGATGAAATTAATGTTTTGTGAAGGTAGCATGGGGTAGGGCTTGGAGGTCTAATTACCATGCTTGACCTCTGTTATGGTTTGTTGTGTACTTTGTTACCTTCTATTTCTCAGCTTCCTAACCCGCTTGAATCATCTAGTTTTTATTTCAGCAAATTGTAATGAAGCAATTCAAATGCTACAATGGTTATATATTTAAACTTGCCCGAGCATGGCATCTCTTACCAATATTTGAAAGAAGGGCTCCGAATTGAAGCTTTATTCTGCTTCCTGTTGTAGGTTGTGTTGATTGAGAATCATATAAACTCAGGTCCTTTTCTTCACAAGTTTTAGCATGCTTGCTTCCATACCCCGGATGTTGTCCTCTGAAAATCTGGCAAATCCTAATAGGGAGGATTCAAAAAATGATATGAAGTCATAAGAGTAAACCATATTTCATGATGTATGCGTTCTCATTCCGTTTAGAAGTCATTTACTTCTGGTTTGAAATCAGGATCTGAAGTAACTTTTGATTTTGTGTTTGTTCCGTAGGCAATCCTAAGCTGAGTCCTGTGCAACTTTTGGAAGAGACAGAAAAGTCTGAAGGCAATCCTAATTAGCTACCTGTTCAGTACTGTGCACTTGATTGTGGAATCTATTGCAGTTCAATGGTTCTTGTTGTTACTTCTTCAAAGGATAAGTTTTAGCCATTAGAAAATTTTAGTTCTTGATGAGAGTCCACACTTTTTTCAAGGTTTAGCCATTAGCACCTCAATTGAGAAGCTTATGCTGGCACATTTTTCAGTATGTTTAAGTAGATGGCAGTGATTGGCACTAACGATTCTTGGAATAATACTTGCTATGTCCATTATGTGAGGTTTTACCTAACAAATGTTATTTCTAACAGTCCAAGGTACTTCATTATATTAAAGTCATTTGGTCCCTGTTTTTCAGTACCTAAGTGAATTGAATTATCATTCGGTTTTCATTCTATTTCACCTAGCTTTTCAGGACTCTTAGATATGAAGAAGACTATAACGACTATAAACCTCAAACGACTCTTAGATATGAAGACTTGTGTAATAAAGCTCTTCGAGTTGTAGAGGAGGTGCTTTAGACGAAGGAAGTTACGAAATGTCTTGTAGTCATTTAGATAAATGTTATGAAGAATTGTTTGGTATGAAACGAGAAATCCCAAAAGACACTGTGACACATGAGGTAGAACCGCTGTTGGAGATGGTATCGTTCATGCTCCTCCCAAGGTCATTAGTAGGGGTTGTCCTTCAAAAGCAACACGGTTCAAATCTATTATGGAAAAAGTGAAGGCAAAAAATTCTTATTCATGTTCAGTCTGTGGAGGACCATCTCACAATGGTCGAACTTGTGCAAAGAAAGATCGAAGGTGTGTATTTCATTATTTCAAAAATATTTAAAAATATTTTATTTAAATTTTTTTTATTGTTTGCACCAAATATGAATGAGTTTTTATAACGGTTTTGATTATTCATTATGCAGGATGCAATGTGAGCATGCAAGGTGACTTCCAATTTTAAAAGTTGGGTTGGAATGGTATATTTTGTACAAAAAAGTTGGATTCTAGCAAATCAGATGAAATTATGGAAGTGTTTTAACTAACATAACCATTTTATATTTGGTTATGGATCTTTTCCATAATGGGAAATGCGATTCTTGGGAAATATCTAAGCATGTTTTGAACTGTAATTGATAGTGATCTTTTTCTTCAGCCACTTGTCGGCTACTAAGTATGAACTGTTCGTTGTCAACTTCAAAACTTCCTAATGCAATAATTGACACCCTCATTCCCTTTTTGTATTATTCCAACAGTCAAAAGTAAAGAAATCGTCAGTGTAGATCTGCTACTATTTTTTTCAATTGGAATAGTTTGTTACTTTCAGTGGAGGAGGACATTCTCATATGATCTATCTAACTTCTTGGTGTGAGTTTTTGATTGCATGGCTCAATGACTGCAGACTGGCCTTGATGTTTTTTACCTAACTGTAGTCTTACTGAAGCAATTTGTAAAACAACACTGGCAAGAAGAAGGAGAGACTTTTGTACATCCAATTGTTTCCGCTTCGAAAAACGTTGTTAACAGTCAGAAGAGAAAATTGTTAACATAAAAAAATGAAAGAGATTTTAGACAAGGGTGTTGCATTTTGGTTTGTTAAAATGTTATGACTTTTCACTTGATGAGCCTTTCAGAAGGACTAAGGAAATCCCTCAGACGGCTTTCTAGCATCACCTGGATGGCAGAGGACTTGCTGAAACCTGCTAATTCTGTTCTACCGAATAAAATTGTGAGTCCTAACGCACCTTCCTCTTATTATGTCTTTGTGGCGAGCAGAAAGAAAATTGTTGTGATTAACACTTATTAGTTACTCTTTTATCCTGTGATTGGCAGTTCAAACAATGAGTTTTAATTGGATACAATTTATTTGCTAATTGACTGAACTGATAAAATTGTTGTCATTCACACTTATTAACTGCTCTTATAACATGTGATTGGCAGTTCTAACAATGTTGCTCTAATTGGATACAATTTATTTGGAAATTGAGTAAACAAAGAGCATCACGTTTCATGTGTGCACAGTCAAATACTGGAGGTGGGGAACTGGAGCAGTGGGGCCATCAATGATCTACTGTACTACAAGGGTATGCTTTGCACTGGTCATCCAGCTGGATCAGTTAGGGTACGTTATTCTAACAATTATCTTAAGCAAAAAATTAGTTTCATCTTCTAGTTTTTTCTTCAGTCTAACTTGATCAATGGAATATACTCCTCTGTCCATGCAATGAATCTAACAAATACCATGAACACAAGTAGGTATGGGATATCAAAGGCCAAACAGCCAAGTATGCTTGGGAGGTTAAAGCACACAAGAAGCACACAAGAGCTGTCGGGGAGCAGAGTGGGTCTGATGTTGTTGTGTGTTATGATTTCCTTTAAATGTATTGTTCCATAAACAACAATACACAGTGGCGGAGCCAGGAAAAATTTCTTGAGGGGGCCACACCAAAAAGTAAATGTTATATGCATAATATATATGTACTCTAGATCTCTCTCTCACTCTCATTTGCTCTATTTCTCTCTCTTGCTCTCTCTCTCACTCCCTCTCTCTCTCTCTCTCTCTCTCTCTTATTTGCTCTATCTCTCCTTCTCTCATTTTCCTCTCTCTCTCTCTCTCTCTCTCTCTCTCTCTCTCTCTCTCTCTCTCTCTCTCTCTTATTTTCCCTCTCCTTCTCTCATTTGCTCTCTCTCTTTCATTTGCTCTCTAATTCTCTCTTTATCTCCCTCTCTCTCTCTCTCTCATTTTCTCTCTCTCTCTCTCTCTTTCATTTCCTCTCTCTCTCTTTCTCTTTAATTTAATATTTCTTAAATATCTTAATATAACTCTCTCTCTCTAATTATCTCTCCCTCTATCTATGCTCGTTTTAAATAACTCTATATCTCGTTTTAAATATATAGACTCTCTCTCGTTTCAAAATATGAAGAAAGCGTCTCTCTTATAATAACTGGGTTTTGGTCTTCTTCTTGGTTCTATCTATAGACTTATCTATGGACTTTTAATCTATCTATCTAGCTATCTTTCTGACGTAATAGGGAAAATCTTTTATCTATGGACAGCATTAACGTCTAATATGGACATTAAATCCTATATATTAGTAATCTAATTTTTAAATAACAATAATATGGAACATGTATGTACTTATGTATATCTCTCTCATTTCTATGTCTTTTCTGTTTCCTCTATTTCTCAATATCATTTCCTTTCAATATAATAATATATCTATCTCTCTCTCTCTTTTCATCTTTCCTCTCTCATTTCCTCTCTCTCTCGTCTCTCTCTCTCTCTCTATATATCTCTCTCTTTCTCATTTCCGCTCTCTCTCTTGCTCATTTCCGCTCTCTCTTTCTCATTTCCTCTCTTTCTCTCTCTCATTTCCTCTCTTTCTCTCTCATTTCCTTTCTTTTTCTCTCATTTTCTCTCTTTCTCTCTCATTTCCTCCCTTTCTCTCTCATTCCCTCTCACTCTTATTTCCTCTCTCTCTCTCTCTCCCATTTCCTCTCTCTCTTTTCTCATATTTAATTTAAAATGAGTGGGTGGGAGGACTTATATACGAAATTATTTTGGGGGGCCATGGCCCCCCCTTGCCCCCCCCTATCTCCGCCATTGACAATACATGTACAGAAAAATTATTATGCAACTTGACATTTGTAGTGCACCAATGTGTTTTATGAAAACTAATACTTCGTAAACTACTTTTTTTTTTTATTTATGTCCCAAAGTAAGAGATCTTCCAGTTTCAACTTAAGTAACTTCATAAAATAAGTATCCTATCACATTTCATTTGTGTTGCAATACGGCCAGTAATTTAAAGCAAGGCATACAGGGGTGGGGTTGATGATCTGATTCTTAATATAAAGTAACATAAATTTGTACAACGATGAAATAATAATTGCTCAGAGGGAGAAAAAGACTAATTTTGTTTAAGTGGCATTCAAGATCACAACAAATTGAAGCTCTACTAATTCAATATAACTTTTCACTTTGCATCACTGTATGAATCGATTCGTATAAGATTCTTGATGAATATATCTTACGGGTTGTGCAACCGCCGTTTAAATCTTTTTATATAAACAAACTTTGAATTCAAGGGGATAATAAAAAGATAGTTGCGATTGGTAAGTGCATTTGATGATAAAATAAAAATTAAGACCTCAACTCCAAATAAAGGAAGAGAACTGGGAGTCAGCCCCTAACGCCCAGTAGGCACCTGGGAGTCAGCCCTTAACACCCAGTTGGCAACTGGGAGTCAGACTCTAACGCCCACTTCGCAACTGGGAGTCAGCCCATAACGCCCAGTTGGCACCTGGGAGTCAGCCCCTAACACCCAATTGGCAACTGGGAGTCAGCCCCTAACACCCAGTTCGCAACTGGGAGTCAGCTCCTAACATCCAGTTCGCAACTGGGAGTCAGCCCCTAACGCCCAGTTCGCAACTGGGAGTCAGCCCCTAACGCCCAGTTCGTAACTGGGAGTCAGCCCCCAACTCCCAATTGCGAATGGCAATTAGCCCCTAACTCCCAATCGCGAATTGGCAATTAGCCCCTAACTCCCAATCGCGAATTAGGAGTTAGCCCCTAACTCCCATTCGCGAATTCGGAGTTTGCCCCTAACTCCATATCGCGAATTCGGAGTTTGCCTCTAACTCCCAATTGCGAATTCGAAGTTAGCCCCTAACTCCAAATCGCGAATTCGGAGTTAGCCCCTAACTCCGAATCGCGAATTCAGAGTTAGGCCCTAACTCCCAATCGCAAATTCGGAGCTAGCCCCTAACTCCCAATCGCGAATTCGGAGCTAGCCCCTAACTCCCAACTGCGGGTTACAAATCATAGTCGTAGTTAGCCCCTAACTCAGGAGTTGTAGTTAGCCCCCCTCCCAGTCAGAGTTAGCCCCTAACTCGAATCGCGACTTCGAGTTAGCCCCTAACTCCCAATTGCAGAAGTTAGGTTAAACCCCACTAACAAATCCCTGCGAGTTAGACTTTCACTGTTAGCCCCTAACGATTCCGAATTCCTCGAGTTCTAACTTCGAATGGCGATTGGTTTAGCCCCCAACTGCGAATTCGCGATTCGATTTATTCAACTCTTGAATTCGCGATCGCGCCTTCCCTCGGGCCAGAATTGATTAGCCTTCGCGATTAGCCCCTAATTGTGGACTTCACTTCGCGGTCCGGGTTAGCACCTAACTCTGAACTTCGATTCGCAGTTAGCTACTTCAACCGCGAACTCGCGATTCGAGTTAGCACCCAACTACGAACTGCCCGATTCGAGTTAGCCCCTAACCGCGAATTGGCGATTCGTGTGTTCCATCTGAATTCGCGATTCGAGTTAGCCCCTAACTTCGCAGTGGGCTCATTGCTTCAATGCGGAAATAGTGGTGCCCCTATGCCAGTCGCGATTGCAGTTGCTTCTTTCAGCGAATTGAAGTTGCTTAACTGCGAATTTCCCGATGCAGAGTTATCCCTTAATCAAGGCATGCTGTCCCCCCTTAAGTTGCCTCCGCGATTCGCCAAGTTAGGGGGGCCCGAAGTTAACAATGCGAATTCGCGATTGGAGCCCCTTTTGACCGAGATCTGGGATCATGACTGGAGTTAGTTTCGAGTTAAGTATTCCGCTGAGCCGGAAAGTTAAGCCTTAACCCATGGTCGAATTGCGAAAGCCAGTTCCCAATCGCGAATTCGCGATTCGAGTTAGCCCCTAACCGGAATGCCGAATTCCCAGTTAGGGCCCCCAACTCGCCAAATAATTCGGGCAACGCTAGGGGCTACCTGAACCCACGCACTCCCGCCAGGGCTAACTCGAATCGCGAATCACAGTTAGGTTAACCCGGTCCCGAATCAAGAAGTTAGGGGCTAACCGAATCGCGAATTGCAGTTAGGGCTAAATCAATCGCTGTTAAGGGCTAACCCAATCCCGAATTCGTTGTTAGTCCAAACTAATCGCGAATAGCAGTTAGGGCTAACTCCGAATTGGCGTTGGGGCTAACTCGAACCGCGAATTCGCAAGAAACTAACTTTCGAATCCTTGAAGTAGCGGTTGAACTAACTCGAATCGTGGGTAGGTTGGGGCTAACTCGAATCGCGAATTACAGCGGTTTCAAGGCTAACTCCGAATCGCCTTCGTTAGGGGCCAACTGGGCACCGCCAATCGGTAAGCCAACTGCGAATCGCGAATTGCAGTTAGAAACAACTCAAATCCCGAGTTCGCAGTTAGGTGCTAACTCAGAATCGCGAGTTCGCAGTTAGGGTCTAACTCCGAATCTCGAATTCCCAGTTAGGGCCTAACCCCGAATCGTGAATTCCCAGTTAGGGGCCAACTGTGAATCTCGAATTCGCAGTTTGGGGCTAACTCCGAATCGCGAATTCGCAGTTAGGGACTAACTCCGAATTGTAAATTAGCAGTTAGGGGCCAACTCCGAATTGCGAGTTCGCAGTTAGGGGCTAACTCGGAATCGCGAGTTCGCAGTTAGGGCCTAACTCCTAATCGCAAATTCCTAGTTAGGGCCTAACTCCGAATCGTGAATTCCCAGTTATGGGCTAACTGCGAATCACGAATTTGCAGTTTGGGGCTAACTCCGAATGGCGAATACGCAGTTAGGGGCTAACTCCGAATCGCGAATTAGCAGTTAGGGGCTAACTCCGAATCACGAATTCCCAGTTAGGGGCTTACTCCGAAGCGCGAATTCGCAGTTAGGGGCTAACTCCGAATCGCGAATTCGCAGTTAGGGGCTAACTCCGAATCGCGAATTCGCAGTTAGGGGTTAACTCCGAATCGCGAATTCGCAGTTAGGGGCTAACTCCGAATCGCGAATTCGGAGTTAGGGGCTAACTCCTAATCACGAATTCGCAGTTAGGGGCTAACACCGAATCGCGAATTCGCAGTTAGAGGCTAACTCTGAATCGCGAATTCGTCGTTAGGGGCTAACTCCGAATTCTGAATTCGCAGTTAGGGGCTAACTCCAAATTCTGAATTCGCAGTTAGGGCTAACAACGAATTGCGAATTCGCAGTTAGGGACTAACTGCGAATCGCAAATTTGGAGTTAGGGGCTAACTCCGAATCGCTAATTCGCAGGTAGGGGATAACTCCGAATCACGAATTCGCAGTTAGGGGCTAACTCCGAATTCGCGATTCATAGTTGGGGGCTAATTCCGAATTCGCGATTCGGAGTTAGCCCCTAACTCTGAATTCGCGAGTCGGAGTTAGCCCATAACTCCAAATTGGCGTGTCGGAGTTAACCGCTAACTCCGAATCTCGAATTAGGAGTTAGCCCTAACTCCGAATCGCGAAGTAGGAGTTAGCCCTAACTCCAAAACGGGAATTTGGAGTTAGGCCCTAACTCCGAATCGCGAATTTGGAGTTAGGCCCTAACTCCGAATTTGCGATTCAGAGTTAGTCCCTAACTCCCAATCGCGAATTCGGAGTTAGTCCCTAACTCCCAATCGCGAATTCGGAGTTAAATTCGGAGTTAGGCCTTAACTCCGAATTGCAAATTCGGAGTTAGTCCCTAACTCGCTATCGCGAATTCGGAGTAAGCCCCTAATTCTGATCGCGAATTCGGAGTTAGCCCCTAACTCTCGATCGCGAATTCGATGTAAGCCCCAAACTCCCGATCGCAAATTCGGAGTTAGCCCCTAACTCTCGATCGAGAATTTGGAGTTAGCCCCTAACTCCCAATCGCGAATTCGGAGTGAGCCCCTAACTCCCAATCGCGAATTCGGGGTTAGCCCCTAACTCCCAATCGCGAACTGGGTGTTAGCCCCCAACTCCCAATTGCGAACTGGGAGTTAGCCCCCAACTCCCAAGTGCAAACTGGGAGTTAGCCCCTAACTAGGGATGGGAACGGGTTCCTGTTAACTGGGAACCCGTACCGACCCGACCCGCTTAAAGCGGGTTCGGGTTTGTATATTTTCCCTGCGGGGCGGGTTTGGTATTTTGAAGCGAAACCCATCAAGGGTTCGGGCGCTGGGGGGGAAGTTTCGCCCAAAACCCGACCCGACCCGTTTAATATTTATTAAAAATATAAAATATTAAAAGTTTAAAAATATTAAATATTAAAAGGCAAATATATAATAAAAATATATTAATAAATTTTATGTTTGATAAAAAATTTAAGTTTATTATTTATATGTGTATGCATCAAATATGCATAGCCCAAATTCGACAAGTCCAGGAGTCCACAAATCCAACAAACAAGGACGTGAATAGGCTTCAACGATTCTCAAAGTCATCCAGCCCATTGCGAAATCCATTTATGTTGTTGTCATCGGTACATTCGGCATCTTTGTCAGCGTAATTTATCGAGTCAGCGCCTGTCTGCAT
The DNA here is from genome assembly GCA_019845555.1 of Aristolochia fimbriata. NCBI lineage: Eukaryota > Viridiplantae > Streptophyta > Magnoliopsida > Piperales > Aristolochiaceae > Aristolochia > Aristolochia fimbriata. Next base: position 14,854,143 of record CM034084.1, on the reverse strand, counting down.
ATGTCGTTGGCTCATCTCACAACTCAGCGATCAGCGACTAAGCCTCTAACGGTGGAAACCAGAATAGCAAAGTTTCCTGGTCTTCCTCCTCTCTCAACTACTGTAGCAGAAAGGGGATCGTGATACCCTTTCCCTGGCAAAATTCCTCAAGCACTGAACAAGTTCGGCTACAAATAGCCAGAAGCTCCCTGTCCCAAGTGTTGGAAAATTTGAAGATCGACAGCCTTCTTGCCGAGAAAAAAATACACTCGCAGAAGCACAAAAACAAGAGAAGTTCAGCACTCGCAATTCGTCGCTCTACAGCTCGACCAGAAGCACTTCTACACTGTCGCCGGCAACGTCACAAGTCGACACACGCGGAGCACAAATACCTCCGTCTGACCGACAAAATTCACTCCAGATCGTGTACATCCATTTCTGTAACTCGAAGTCTCGACGACGACCTCGAAGGGGCGGAAACTTCAACAAAAAACTGTAACGGAGATCGAATCAGAGGAAGTTCAGGAGAGTGAACTCGCTTTTTTCCTGACTCAAACACATTGTAAACACAAAATTATTCTAAAGTAATTGAAATATTCTCTCGGTGCCCTAACTCCCGATCGCGAATTCGGAGTTAGCCCCTAACTCCCGATCGCGAATTCGGAGTTAGCCCCTAACTCCCGATCGCGAATTCGGAGTTAGCCCCTAACTCCCAATCGCGAACTGGGAGTTAGCCCCCAACTCCCAAGTGCAAACTGTGAGTTAGACCCTAACTAAGGATGGGAACGGGTTCCCGTTAACTGGGAACCCGTATCGACCAGACCCGCTTAAAGCAGGTTCAGGTTTGTATATTTTCCCCGCAGGGTGGGTTTGGTATTTTGGAGCGAAACCCATCAAGGGTTCGGGGCGGGGACGGGTTTCGGCCCAAAAACCCAAACCCGACCCGTTTAATATTTATTAAAAATATAAAATATTAAAAGGTAAATATATAATAAAAAATATATTAATAAATTTTATGTTTGATAAAATATTTAAGTTTATTATTTATATGTGTATGCATCAAAATATGCATAGCCCAAATTCGACAAGTCCAGGAGTCCACGAATCCAACAAACAAGGATCGTGGATAGGCTTCAACGATTCTCAAAGTCATCCGATGCAGCCCATTGCGAAATCCATTTCTGTTGCTGCTCATCGGTACAGTCGGCATCTTCGTCAGCGTAATTTATCGAGTCAGCACCTGTCTGCATGTCTCGTTGGCTCATCTCACAACTCAGCGATCAACGACTAAGCCTCTAACGGTGGAAACCAGAATAGCAAAGTTTCCTGGTCTTCCTCCTCTCTCAACTACAGTAGCAGAAAGGGGATCGTGATCCCCTTTCCCAGGCAAAATTCCTCAACCACTGAACAAGTTTGGCTACAAACAGCCAGAAGCTCTCTCTCCCAAGTGTTGGAAAATTTGAAGATCGACAACCTTCTTGCCGAGAAAAAAATACACTCGCAGAAGCACAAAAACCAGAGAAGTTCAGTACTCGCAGTTCATCGCTCTACAGCTCGACCAGAAGCACTTCTACACTGTCGCCGGTAACTTCACAAGTCGACACACGCGGAGCACAAATACCTCCGTCCGACCGACAAAAGTCACACCAGATCGTGTACACCTGTTTCTGTAACTCGAAGTCTCGACGACGACCTCGTAGGGGCCAAAACTTCAACAAAAAATTGTAACGGAGATCGAATCAGAGGAAGTTTAGGAGAGTGAACTTGATTTTTTCTTGACTCACACACATTGTAAACACAAAATTATTCTTAAGTAATTGAAATATTCTCTCGGTCGCGCCTCTTCGTGGACCGGGGAATTTTTGGTGAAACATATTTGGCATACCCAGTGGGACATTTCCTATCTCTCATCTCCTTCTCCATCAAACCAAAAAAAAAAAAAAAAAAAAACTCCAACCTCAGCCATGGCCAGCAACGCCAACAACGGCAACGACAACAACAACGGGGACAAGCAAACTGCTTCCTCGAGCTCTGCCCAGCCGCGCCATGTCGCGACCGCAAGTTCAACTACTGGAGCTCACGGACTCGCTGCCGCACCGCCGTCCAACGTCCGCGTTCCTACCTCACCACCACCGGCCACTCGCCCAGTGACGAGAGCTATGGCCAGGAACTTGTTTGCTGGACAAACTCCTTTCATGCGCGACGCGTGCCGTCCAAGCGCCTTATTCGTGCCACAGGCTACCGCGGCCTCCAACAAACCAGCCACAGTCGCCGCCAAACTACTACGAGTGATGGCCAAACCAACATATCTGGCCTTCGCTGCATCTCCTCCTCCTCGCAGCCCGACTGTCAGTCTGATGCAATCACCGCCGCCGCGAAGAACCTCTATTGTCCCTGCCTTGGTACAACGGTACGAACAGAGAGGTGGCGTTCCTTCATCCTCATCGGCGAGGACACATTCATTGTCGACCTCCTCCGTGCAGAGAACATCGGCCACAAATAACTCGCCGATTATGCTGGTCTGAGACGACCTCCTAGCCGCACTGAACGCAGCTGCTAGTCCACTACCTATCCGCTCACCTCGCCGACAGACATCGCCGACCTCCCCTATCGCAACATCACCCATCTCATCCTTTCGACTCTCACCAGTGGTTGTCGCCTCAAGCCAGTCGCCATCCAGAGTTACTCTCCGCAACCAACTTGCAGCCGGTTCCTCCGACCGGTTGCCCACAGCGACCACCTCTCCAATGAAGTCGCCGACAACGGCTTCATATCTCCAAGTCGTGTCGAGAACAGTTACTCCGACACAAACTGTCAAAATGGCCGCAATGGCAACTTTGGCCAAGACGACTGAAGAACAGCTCGCCGAAATGCAGGCTGCACTGAAGGAGCAAAGAGAACAACTACGCATAAAAGATGTGCAACTTGCAGCTCGCGATGCTCAACTCGCAGCTCGCGATGATCAGATCGCAAAGATACTGGAAAGGCTCGAAATGGGCGCAGCCACCAATAACACCGGTGGCGTCTCTCAAGAAGTCGACCGAAATCGGCCGACTACCAGTGCTTCAGCCGATCTACCGCGAGAAGACTCTTCCTCTGACTACGAGCTGCCGCCCGTTGATCCAGTGGCCATCCGCAGAGGCCGACCCGAAGTGGATCCGTCTACTCTTACCCTCGACACCATTACCGAGCTCATCAACCGTGCTATACGAAATAGCTCGGGCGACAACAAATCTGTCGCCTACCGGAGGCCCTACACGCAAAGGATCCAAAACATTCCTATGCCTGTCGGGTATCACCCTCCAAAATTCCAGCAATTCAACGGCGACGGGAACCCAAAACAGCACGTCGCCCACTTCATAGAGACCTGTAACAACGTCGGCACGGACGGCGACCTGTTGGTGAAACAATTCGGTCGGTCACTGAAGGGAAATGCCTTCGACTGGTATATTGAGCTACCCCAAGAGTCCATCGATAGTTGGGAACAGTTAGAGCACGAGCTCCTCAGCCGATTCTACAGCACTCGACGCACAGTCACACTGGTGGAAATCGCCAACCTCAAACAGAAGAAAGGAGAGAAGGTGGTCGATTACATCAACCGATGGAGGAACTTGAGCTTAAACTGCAAAGAAAGCTCGAATCTCTCCCTCGAGGCGGAAATAGAAATGTGCTCACGAGGAATGGATAGGGAGCTCCTGCGATACATTCGCAACCGGAGGTCGAACGATTTCCAAGAGCTCGCAACAGAAGCTCACAACATGGAGATCCTCATAGAAGAACGAGGAGAAAAAGGATCCTCTTCCGCCGACCCTCGCAAAAAGGGGAAGGCTCCAGCCATGACTGCACCGAAAGAGACTTTTGAGAAGACAAAATCTTCTTTCGCTGCGAATGCCTTCGAACCTATCAAGGTCGGAAGCAAGGTCAAGCCGACTTACCTCCCACGACAATTGACAGGAACCTTCAAGAAGCTGACACTGGAGGAGCGACAGGCAAAGACATATCCCTTTGCTGATGTCGACGTTCCCATCATGCTCGACCAACTCCTTGACAACCAACTACTGAAGTTGCCAGAAATCAAAAGACCTGGCAATCAATCTAAGAGCAAGGATCCGAACTTCTGCAAATACCATCGGTTGGTCGGGCACCCGACGGAGAAATGCTTTGTTTTGAAGGATCGTATCATGGAGCTGGCGGCTCAAGGCCGCATCAAAATTGAAACGGCTGAAAACACAGTCTCCTCACATGTCATCTCCATCCATGCCGAGCCAAACCAGCAGACTCGGCCAAACAGGAAGCAGGTCACAAAGAAGGAGTACCGTCCAAAGCCCGGTCCCTCCAACAGTCTGCACAACAACAACAGACGACCACCGGCTAAGGTCGCACCAAAACCGGCACCCCGAGAAGCAGCTGCAGCAGACGCAGAGGGGTGGATCCTGGTCACCTGGCGAAAGAAACCTGTTCGACAACTCGAACCGGCACCAGTGAACACCAGAACAAAGGCGAAACGGCCAAATAAAAAAGCCAGGAAGCGCCAAAGAAAAGCCCCTAGGACTGACATCCAAGGGGCAAGCTAAAAGAAAAGAAGACCCGTCACATTGGCAGAGTTCTTCCCGAAGGAGTTCCTCTCGCCGCCTGCAATGGTGGCGACCTGCTCAACAGCTCCTCCCGAGCAAACAGTAGCAAAAGAGGAGGGCAAAAGACCAGTCGTCGAATGCGACGACCTCGAGACGTCGCTCAAACAAATCTCATATCTCAATGAGATAGAGGATGATCTCGACTTAGACATCAGGTCAAGGCAAGCCTTAATCCGGGTCCTCATCAAACCAGAGGAACTTAAAGCTGAACTCGAGACGCTGCTGATGAGAAAGCACGACCTGCCAAAAGTCGGGTTAACCCCTCCTTTTCGAAAAGAGGAGGAAGATGCTTACACGAAAGCGCATCTCGCGAAGTCAGAAGAAGCACTTGCTGTCTCATGCCCACCTTGCATTACATTCCGTGAAGAAGATGCACAATTGGGGACGAAGAATCACAACAGACCGTTATTCGTCTCCGGCTATATCAGAGATCACAAAATCAACCGCATCCTCGTCGACTGCGGATCTGCAGTCAACATTTTGCCCATTAGCACGATGAAGAATATTGGTCTCTCGGCTGGCGACCTCTTTCCAAGCTCTCTTCTCATTCAAGGTTTCGACCAGGAGGGTCAGAGAACACTCGACATGACGAACCTCAAGCTGCATATCGGGAAAATGGTAGCCGACACTCCTCTTCAAGTCATCGACTCCAGGACGTCTTACAACCTACTCCTGGGTCGACCATGGCTTCTTTCAAACGGAGTCGTGCCATCCACACTTCACCAATGCTTCAAGTATTGGGAAAATGGCGAGCAGAAGACGGTGTATGCCGACGAAATCCCATTCACAGAAGCAGAGGCATCGTCCGCAGATGCTAAACTCTACCTGACGACCAGACCGATAGTTAAATTGTCGCCGTGGTCGAACCAAGCAGCGAACGCCAACAACACTCCGATGCAGGCTACATCGTCCAAACAACCGACACAGGATGCAACACTCAAACAGTCGTCGCAGCCCGCGAAACCACAGACTCCGACGCAAGTTGCATCTCCTAAACAGACCACGACGCAGGTCGTATCTCCAAAGCAACTGGCGCACAACAGCCAGTCGGCACACGGCCACAAACCGGCCACAATCGCGCCTACACCAAATCAGGGCAACATACCCATCTTGCGATACATTCCACAGTCGCAAAGGAAGAAAGGAGAATCTCCCCTGGTCGCCTGCAACAAAATCCAGCCGACCCCTATGCCAGAAAAAGGCATGCTTCCTCTGCCAAAATTGGAGGAACGAAGTATCGTGAAGCAGTTGCCGAGCCAACAGCAGTTGCCGTCCACATGCTCCAATGAAGGTTTCGACCCGAACGCCTACCGACTGATGGCCAGAGCTGGGGGTAACCTCACAAAAGATGAAATTCATGCCAATCTGCCCGTTACTCTACCAGTTGTCACTCCAGAACAGGAGAAATTGAGAAATGAAGGCACCCGGATTAACCAGGGTCGCCTAGGCCTCAGCTACGAGAAGCAGAAGCCTATCAAAATCTACACCAGCCAGGCAAAACCAGTCAAAATAACTAGAAAGGTTTCGGCAGACGTACATCAAGTTTCAGTCGGCCAAACACCGACGGAAAAGAAAGACGCGCTGAAACCGGTAGTTATTTACACTTTGAGAGCTGCAATCGCACGAGCCCGTGCATATGATTCGGTCATGGTGAACCACATCTCCTTCACCGACGGCGATCAAGAAGAGGAGGAATTCATCCTGAAGGAGGCCCCGGCCGAATTCGAAGAAGGCGGCCAGGCGATTGTCGATGAATTAAAGAAAGTCGATTTGGGTACCACAGAAAACCCGCGGCCAACATTCCTCAGTGCGTCGCTGACGGCTGAAGAAGAAGCTGAATATATGGCGTTGCTCCATGAATACCGAAACATCTTCGCCTGGAACTACACGGAGATGCCAGGTCTTGACCCGCGAGTGGCAGTCCATAAATCGGCGGTTCATCCCTCTGTTCGACCAGTAAAGCAGTCGCAACGACGGTTCCGCCCATAACTTGTGCCAGAAATTGAAAAGGAGGTCGACAAGTTGATTGGGGCGAATTTCATCAGGGAGGTGAAGTACCCGTCCTGGATTGCAAACATCGTCCTAGTCAAGAAAAAGACTGGCCAAATCCAGGTCTGCGTCGACTTTTGCGACCTGAATAAGGCATGCCCGAAGGACGACTTCCCTCAACCAATTACCGAGCTCATGATTGACGCGACAATAGGTCACGAGGCTCTATCTTTCATGGACGGGTCTTTCGGCTGCAATCAAATTCGGATGGACCCAAAAGATGAGGAGCTCACTGCATTTAGTGATGTCGTTCAGACTCAAGAATGTCGGCGCAACATACCAGCGAGCAATGCAGAACATCTTCGACGACTTCCTCCATAAACGAGTTGAATGCTACGTCGATGACCTGGTGGTGGAAACAAAACAAAGAGCCGACCATCTTCTCGACCTCCGGGCAGTGTTCGAGCGACTGCGACGGTTTCAGCTCAAAATGAATCCGTTGAAGTGTGTTTTCGGCGTCACCTCGGGCAAATTCTTTGGGTCCATCGTCCATCACAGAGGAATCGAAATCGACCAGTCAAAAATCGACGCCATTCAAAAGATGCCAAAGCCCAGAAACGTCTTCGAGCTTAAAATTTTCCAAGGTCACCTGGCGTACATCCGACGTTTCATTTCGAACCTTGCCGGGAGATGCTAGACTTTCAGTCGTCTGCTAAAGAAAGGTACACCATTTGAGTGGGATGACTCTTGCCGGAACGCCTTTAACAACATAAAGGCGTATCTCACCAAGCCGCCAGTGCTCGTAGCTCCAATAGTCGACAAACCATTGTTGTTGTACATCGCAGCAGAGGAGAAATTGGTGGGAGCTCTCTTAGCTCAATGCGACGAGAACAACAAAGAACGTGCTCTCTACTATCTAAGCCGAACACTGGTGGGCGCCGAACTGAATTACTCCCCGATCGAGAAGACCTACCTCGCTCTCATCTTCGCAATTCAAAAACTTCGGCACTACCTCCAGGCGCATTCGACGAACCTCATCTCGAGAGCCGACCCGCTGAAATACATCATGTCACGACCAATCCTCTCTGGTCGACTGGCTAAGTGGGCATTGCTCCTATCAGAGTTCGAAATTAACTTCGTCCTGCAGCGAGCGATCAAAGGCCAAGCATTGGCCAATTTCTTGGCCGACCACCCGGTGCCTGCCGAATGGGAGTTAACAAAAAAATTCCCGGACGAGGAAATATTCCTGGTCGAAGTACTTCCCCCTTGGGAGATGTAGCGAAGGAATGGAGCTAGCGCCAGCGTCCTTTTCGTCTCACCGAGGAAGGATCTGCTGCCATATTCGTTCGTGCTCACCCAAAATTGCTCGAATAATGAAGCAGAGTATCAAGCCATCCTCCTCGGACTCGGTATAGCAGTCGAGATGCAGTTGCCGCAGTTAAACGTTTACGACTACTCGGCGCTAGTCATCAAACAGCTCACAGGAGAGTTCGAAGTAAAGAAACTCGAACTCATGCCATTCTGGAGACACGCCAGTGAGCTTCTGGCCCAAATTCCGCACGCCTCACTCTACTACGTTCCCCGATCCGAAAATGGGCCAGCCGACGCATTGGCTGGAATTGCGGCCAGCTTAGCACAATTTGATGAACGGCCGAACCAGGTTCCCATTTGCGAACGATGGGTAATCCCTCCACCGGCCGAGGAAGAAACAGAAGAAGAGCAAACAGAAGAGATAGAAGAATCTCTTCCTATCTCGGCTAGTCAAAATCAGACCGAAGACTGGAGAGAGGCTATAATAAACTTCCTTCGCCATGGTACACTTCCTGTCGACTTACGAGAACGAGTGCAACTTCGTCGAGCAGCTCCAAAGTATGTTTTCATCAATGACATACTTTACCGGAGGTCGTATGAAGGTCTGCTCCTTCACTACCTATCAAAACAAGAGGGGTCGCAAGTGTTAAAAGAGACACACAGTGGAATTTGCAGCGCGCACCAAGCCGGCCCGAAGCTTCACTCGCAAGTCAAACGATTGGGTTATTATTTGCCGACGATGCTCAGAGACGCCATTGAAATGGCTCGATCGTGCAAGCAATGCCAACTCCATGCCGACTATATCCACCAGGCGTCGGAGCCGCTGCACCCAACGGTCGCATCATGGCCATTTGAAGCTTGGGGGATGGACATCATCGGCCCCATCTCTCCCAAATCCGACTCCGACAGGCAATACATCTTGGCCGCTACCGACTACTTCTCGAAATGGGCAGAAGCTACTGCTTACCGAGAAGTGAAAACCGTCACAATCGTCGACTTCATTCGAACTCAAATCATCGACCGATATGGAGTATGGAGTCCCTCGATATATAATGACAGACAACGGCACACCGTTCAAAAACAAAGTCATGGACCGCTTCTGCGAGAAATTTCGCATACAACAACGAACCTCTACGGCTTACAATCCGGCAGCCAACGGACTTGCAGAAGCCTTTAACAAGACGCTCTGCAAAATCCTGAAGAAGACCTGTCGACGCCAACAAAAAGAGTTGGGAAAAAAAATTGCCCGAAGCCTTATGGGCGTACAGGACATCCGTCCGGACACCGACCCAGTCGACCCCATTTTCGCTGGTTTACAGCACCGAAGCAGTGCTCCCCCTCGAAGTACAGCTCCCTTCCCTGCAAATTGCAATGAGAGAAGGGTTGACGACGGCGGAAGGTGCGCAGTTGCGATTGGCAGAACTCGTGTCACTCGACGAACAGCGACTCGAAGCACAGCAACAACTTGAGTGTTATCAATCCAGAATGACCCGAGCCTTCAACAAAAAGGTACGACTCAAGTCATTCCAGAAGGGCGACCTCGTTCTCGTAGTTCGACGGCCGATGCTCTTCACCAGCAAAACTGGGGGCAAATTCGCACCAAAATGGGAAGAGCCTTACGTCGTTCAGGAAGCTTACACGAATGGCGCCTACAAGCTCGTCACTGCAAATGGATCGGAGCTGCCGATAATGAATGGTAAATTTCTTAAACGATTTTACCTATGAAGAGGGCGGCAAAGAAAAAAAAGAGAAAGAAGAGAATCTAGAAGAAAAAAAAAACTGTGTGGATTTCTCATGCCAAAAAACAAGTGATGAGAACAGCGCAAGCCTCGCAACAAAACTGTGAGGCTACAAAAAAAAAATCTCTCAAGTCTCAAAACAAAAAAAGTGAGACTACAAAAAAAAAATCTCAAGTCTCGAAACAAAAACGAGACTGCAAAAAAAATTTTTTGACATCAAAAGACGGGAAGCTCGAAGTCAGCCACTCTCCGCCGCAGTCGAGAATAGGACGTTCACGAACAGAAGGCAGCTGACCTTCCAGCGCAGATGACTCCTCTTCAGCAGCATCAAGCCCCGTACGGATAGTCGCGAGCTCAGCAGTGATAGAGTCAAGTTGCGCCGAGATAGACGCCAGCGGTCAGGAATAGCCGCCTGCTCAGCCTCCGTAACTTCATGAGCGGCCTCCACAGTCTCATGCTTGGCTTGGCATCGATCCAAGTCTGCCATCAAGTCATCACGCCGACGGTTCACGCGCTGCACAGATTGCGCGAGTTCAGCCTCCAGGGCAAACCGCTCCGTCAAGCTAAGCTTCCCGGTCAAAGAGCAATGTAACTGCTAATAGTGAGACACTTCTACAGCAAAGCTCTCCACCCATTGCTCCAAAGCCGAAGTATCAACACCGGCTCTTCTCAGATGATCCAGAAAAACACGAGTGTCAGCTACAAGCCCGGGCGAACAAGGGTCGTCGGCAGGTACCAAAACTGACTCGACGAATCCACTCCACAGGGCCAAAGCAGACCGCTGCATTAGCAACCTCGACGTCGCCGAAAGAGGAAGGGTCGACAACTACAAAGAAAGAGAGAGTCGAAAGATGAAGTAAAGGCACAAAAAAAAAAAAAAATGTGAGGAGAAAGGAAAAATGGACACTTACCGGCATGGGGTGTGAAGTCGACGAATCTTCGGTGGGGGCAACTGGAGGACCCAGATCAGGAGCGAGGCACCTAAATTCATCCCCGGTGGGTCCATTTAAACCCGTATGCACTCCACTATCGCTCGAAATGACCGCCGAACACTCGATCGTGCCGGTCACAAACTCTTCGGCCACAGCAGTGGAAGGTGCCTCGTCGATCCACTCCAGCTGTTGAGCACCCTCTAAGTCAGTGAGATAGAACAGGTCTTCTTGCTGAAACTCGGGCTGCTCCACAGACGACGCCAGGACGATCGCAAACTTATCAGAAGGTATATCACCAGAATTCTATATTGTTTGTGCCTCAATTTCGTCCGCCTGCGCAGGTGCTGGCATCAGCTCCGCAGCGGTAGCCCCAGCCGACAAAGTAAACGACTGGTCAACAGCCTCCGGCTCCTTAGCTTTCTCTCCAGCCGATCCTGACAAGGGAATACTCGAAGCAGAAAGTAAAGGGAGTCTCGGCATACTTAAACCAGTACGAAGTCGTCTCTTGAAAGGAGGAGTGTAAACGATTGATTCAGGCTCAGGCACTACCCACTTCTTCTTCCTCGAAGTAACTTTCTTCGGCGAAATGGGGGACTCGACCACTCCTTTTCCCTTGTCCAAAGGAGCATTTTTAGCCGGTAAAGAAATCACAACCAACTGGACTTCACCCTCTGTCGGAGGGGTCTCTTTGATCATAACCCCTGTCGCCGGCGCTGTTTGGGTTGGATCCGCCAACTTATCCTTCGCAATCTTCGGCCTAGGTACTTTCTTCTTCGCAACAGCCTTCTTCTTTGCTTTAGGCGGCGTTGGAGGCTTCGCAGCTTTTCTTGTGCTCTTGCGACGACCACCTCCCACAGCATCATCCTCTTGCACGGGCAGTAAGGTCTTCTTTGGCGCAGAGACACCAGCGAACTTCTTCCACACTCTCTGATAAAAAGCAAGAGAACAGAAGAGACCAAATGTCAAGGAAGAGACAAGGAGAAGAGTAGGAATGCAAAAGAATACAAGGTGAGATAAGTAGCTTGAAGTAAGGAACGTCAGCCTCGATCCAGGACTCCCGAAACAGAGCCGTCACACCTGGGTCGAAGTTGGGATTAACAGAGGAAGGTATCTCCACATTACCAAGGGGAACCGAAGTCGCACCATGCCACACCTCCAGGAGCGCGTCAACAGTGTCTGTTTGTCGTTGGTCAGCAAACAAAGCCCCCGGCAAATCTTGACAGAACCCAAATTGACAAGCAAACCGGTGGGGACTATAAGGCTCCACGGTGAAGGACTCACGCAGGCGCAAAATGAGAGACGTCGCTCACAGACATCGGAAATATTCCACTTCGATCCGCGAAGCAAAGTGACCCGGCTTGTCAATAATCGGCCCGGGAGGAAGTGCCTCAGAGGGATACCAGCACTGCACCCCATTGTGCCAAACAAAGAACGAGCTTCCATCTGCGTGTAGAAGTGGACGTGCGCCGGGTTGCGGTACAACATCATAAGTGGCATGACGCCGTCGCTGGAGTCGGCATCGTGAACTCCGAACCTTTTGCCAAGCCAGGAGTATACATACGACCAAGGAACCCTCCCCATAGAGCAGCTGTTGAGACCCTGATAAAGATTGGCCAACGCTGCGCTGGCTAGATTGAACTTTCTACCGCCAGCCATGTAGCATGCCACCTTGAAAACACAGGCTCTCAGTGTGCCGCCAGGCAGGGGAAAGTGGAACGGCAAAGCCACGTCGATAGAAAGGCGGCCAAATAAACTTCGTCCGTCAGCGCATCAGGAACTCCGAGCTCAGACAGCGGCTGATCTTGCAATGCTGAACGATTGCGGTTCATGGAGCCAGTCGTCCGCCCGCGGTCCGCCCATGTATCGGTTATAGGCTGCGTCCCTTCCTTCGTGCGAAACCAGAAAGACACCCACTCGAACATAGGAACCCCAAAGAATCCTTCCGAGTCCGAAGCCGTCAAGCGACAGAAAAGTCTATAACACGCAGGAAGGAGGTACTGCAAACTGTCAGCAAAGGTGTGCTACGACTCTGAGTGAAATCCGCCACCGTCGGAGTCGCTTCATCGTAAAGACCACTGGAAAGGGGCAATCCTCCAAGGCGATGTAGATCCCACAACGAGATCGACAGCTCCCCTTCACGAGTGAAAATAGTGTTGGTAGCAGGGCACCAAACCTCCAAGAAAGAACGCATGACGTTGTTACAACAACGGTAAGTGAACATGGAAGCCCAAATCGCGTGTGTCAGATCGATCGCTGTCAATAACCCGGGACAAGTGTGGAGGATGACGCCTGCCCACTCGAAATAAAAAGGTAAGGGTTGGGGACTCGCACACACCAACTGTCGGCCATCCCAAGCTTCGAGCTTGTTGCTGTCAATGGAGAGCGTCGGCTTGGCAAAACGAATAGTGTGGTCATGCAACGGGCTTAACAAAATGTGACCAACGGCCTGATGAGGAGATGACGAAGCTTCCTCGACCCCCGGGAGGTAGCAGACTTGATCATCTTCATCAACAACAGGCCGGCTCCATAAATCGTGAACAGCCTTGACTGGAGGCACCGCAATGTCACAACCTCTGTAGACGGACGGCCCTCCGAGAGGTAATAATAACCGCGGTTGTTTTCCTTCAGAGTCGCAGATCCGTAGACATTGGTGAAGCACGCCTTTCAGGGAACCCCTGGCTGTCGTAACGGTCAAACCGAGGAAGGAGAAGGAGTCCGGAGGGGTAGACATCTGCAAACAAAACACCGAAATCATCAGCTGAGCCAAAACCAGGTACGCAATCTAATTCTCTCCCTCAAAAAAAATGGAAGAAGAGAACACCCCGCGACCAAAAGAAAAGTCGCAGAAAAAAAAAAAAGGGGAAGTCTGCAATGAAAAGAAAATTGAAGTCGCAACCAAAAGAAAGGGGCGACAAAAATAACCAGTCGTCAAGAAAAAAAGGGACAGAGAAACAAAAAAAAAAAGAGAGAGGGTAAACCGATGAAGTACACCAATCTTCTTCGAAACCTCAGCTAGCAAGTTACAATGGTGCCGGAGCTAAGCCTTCCGAGTACAAACCAGAGCATGGCGACCAGCGACTGAGCCGAATGCAGATCACAACAAACTCCTGTGTCCCGGCGACCGAGCCGGACGCACTCGAACAGGAAAATGCTGCACTCAAGGCAAATGCAGTTCGAAAACACCACTCGGCAACTGAGCTAGGTGCGACTAAAACATCATTGCACCTCTCAGGCTAAGTCGGGTACAGTCCCAAGAGCTTCGCACACGGCGACGGAGCCTAGCGCGACTGAAGCAAGAACCCTCGCGGCCAACAAACTGGAGGCGAACAAAATCGAACTCTCCAGTGCCCGGTGATTAAGCTAAGCACAGAACAACGGAGAATTCAGCATTTGGTAACAACACCAGACGTCGAACATTTGAATCTCAGTACGGGACAACCGAGTTGGACAGGATACGAACACTGCGACACAAAAAAAAGGCATCCGGCGACCGAGCCGAGCACCCTTTCTGCGACTAGTCACATACCGGCCGCAACCAAAACAGATGCCCGGCGACCGAGCCGAACATTCTTCTAAGCCCCGCGATCATTCACATACTGGCCGCGACCAAAACATATGTCCAGCGATCTAGCTGAGCATTACACACAACTCCGCGGCTAGCTACACAGTCGGCCGCGATCAAAATAACAAAGTCACTGCATCCGGCGACCGAGCCGAGCACAGTTCAAAAGCCGCACCCAAACAACAAAATGGGAGGCAATCAAAAAAAAAACACAAAGGCGTCGCCGGCAACTGAACCGAATGCAGCCGATCAAAGCCAGGTAAGTAACTCTTCTCCGAACAAAAAAAAAAAGGTTGCGACAAAAAGAAGTCGTCGCAAGAAAAAAAAAGCGACAAAAAAGAAACAACAAGAAAACAAAACAAAAAAAAAAAAGGTTGTGACAAAAAGAAGTCGTCGCAACAAAGAAAAAGACTGTGACAAAAAGAAGTCGTCACCAAAAAAAGAGTCGCGACAAAAACAAGCAGTCGCAAGAAAAAAAAATATATAGAAATTTTGTCTCCCGGCGACCTAGCCGGCCAAAGCCAGAATGAAGGACAGCACCCGGCGACCAAGCCGGCCAAAGCCAGAATGAAGGACAGCACCCGGCGACCAAACCGGATGCAGCAACACAGAAAGACAATACCCTGGCAACTCAGCCGGGATCACACGAAGCACAATTCAGCACCCGGCGACCCAGCCGAGTGCGACCAGGGTCAACTTCAATATATGACACTGGAATTCGTTAGTTCGCCGTACTGACAAATTGACAGACGCTAGGAGCACGCAAAGAAGCCAGTGCGAGAGAGAGGTAAGAAAAGAAATACAGCGAGAAAAAAAAAAAAAAAAAAAAAAAAAAAACGAGAAAGAGAGAGAGAGACTGAGGGAGGAGGTGAAAATGAGAGGAGAGAAAAAGAAGAAAAAAGAGGGTGGAAGAGAAGAAGAAAGAAAAGAGAGTGGGGTCGACCCTGGCTGACTCGAATTCAATTCGAGGCTGCCAGGAGAGAAATTTCCCAAACATTACCTGTGAATGCCGGATCGCAGGAAAGTTCTGACGCAAATTAGGAGGTCGCAGAGGTCAAAATTCTCAAATTGCCGATTCGCAGATAAAGACAACCTTCCGGGTCACAGTCGCAGGCAGTCTCCCAATCCGAGAGTAGAGTCAAGTCACAAAGGCAAAAAATCGAAAGTCGCAATCTGACAGAGGAGCCAGAGTCGCAGACTAGCAAATTCCTCAAATTCGTTGACTGACAAAAAGGGTAATTCCGCAGACAGAAGCCCTAAAGTTATAGACTGTCTCTTTCACAGACAGCCAAATTGCAAAGTCCAAATCGCAGAGCCTCTCGTCCCCAAGTTCGCAGTCTGATGCGATTCTAGCTAATCACTAGCAAGAGGACTAATCAAAGTAATATAGACTTTTATGCAAGTCCGAATATCGTCCCACAAGGACCAAGCTAGCAGTTAATTGCTTTGTGAATAAAAATCTAAAGTTTGAGGAATCTGATTTTAAAACAGAGTTTTAAAACTAAATCAGCACTGAAAACAGTTAGGGAAAAAGCCTTTGGGTAAATTTAATGATGAGAGAAGACGTTGGGAATCCAATTCCCTCCCTAGACACTTTCTGAGATTGAATATGAAAAGAGTTTTGGAAATCAGTTTCTGACAAGCTTATAAAACCATGGCTACAATCCGCAACGGCATCACCTTTTTCTATCTCCTAAAGCAAACTAACCGGTATAATCTACTCTACTTGACAGCATAAACATGAAGCTCATATGTCATAGGCAGATCGACTAATCCAACAGGGTATTACTTTAAGGTCGAGGATTAACCCAAGGATTAGTGATCTACCTAGTGCATAAACTCAAAAAGACTGTAAACTCCTATCAGCATGTCTCACCTTAAGCCCAGCGTCACCTTATAACCAGTACATAGCTAGACAGCAAGTATGAATCAAGAAATTACAGCAATGAAAACTCATTCATGCACCAAACTGAAAATCAAATAAATTATAAGTATCAATCTCATTACATGCCTAGGGAGTCATGGACTCCCAACTAAAAACGACTACTCCATGCTAGAATTGAAAGCACATAAAAATGTTTGTACAACAGCCATGAATTAAGAAAGAATAAGTAAAGAAAACTCCTTTGGGAAGAATTCCCTTAACCCCTCTTGCTCCTTGGCTGAATGCTCCACCTCTCTTCCTCAAAGTGACCAGAGTTCGTGTGAACTCCCTCTGGACCTTCTCCTCTATCTCTCAACTAAACTAAAAAGCAAAACTGAATACAAAACTGAATGTAAAATACAGAAACTTGAACTGGAACTGGATCTGTTGAGCTCTGCCTTGGACTCCTATTTATACTTGAAACTTTGTCCAGGACTTATAATTTCAGGCTCTGTCCAGGGGTGTGAATTGTGACTTCTCGACCTCAGAATTGGATTAAATTACATCAGAAGCTTCCTTATGTAGTCCTTTCCATGCTCACGAAGTTTGAATCCATTCTGAGTTGGGAAACACGAGATATGAGGGGAGGAAGTTGCCTGATTTCTGCTGCCAATTTCTGCTTTGGGTCCACCACTTTGGAGATGTGCAACTCGAGAAGCCTGCCTTTGATTGGCCAGATTTTTCGTGACAAGATCCTCTATAGTACCAGGAATCTTCGTTCCAAGTTTGGCTTCAATTGGCATGGTGAAACTCCCTCCATGATCTTCACAAAATTCGGATTTCTCTCCTTCTTTTAGCAGCAGATTCCTGTTTTGAGTTAACTTCTTCTCTTGGACCATTCAATGCACCTGGACTTAAGTACATTGCCTTAAACTCTTCCTGGGCACCTTCCTTAGACGTCTGAAACTCCTTCTCCCAAGTTTGGAATTGATTTGATTGCAGGTTTCTGAGATTTTCGTGATTTACTGTTGCAGCGTCATCGGCGCGGTCGCGCCGAATTCTGGCGCGGACGCGCCACTTGAGCCGATATCCATCTAAGTTCGGAGACCACGCGGCGCGGTCGCGCCGAAGTATGCTGTAGATATGGCGCAGTCGCGCTAGTACTTGGACATTTCCTTGGTCCCTGGATGACAACTTCTCTTTCTGCTTTTAGCTCACTTTGGCGCGTCTGTTCTGGCTTTGTATAAGGTTGCGCCGGTTGTTTGGCGCGGTAGCGCCCTCCTGTGGCGCAGTCGCGTCAATTCACATTCCCCAACTGTTGGCTTTCATGGCCGTTGGGTCGTTGGACAATTTTGCACATTAATTTGAATTTTTGCGGATTTACTTGGCGCGGACGCGCCAGATTCGGCGCGATCGCGCCAGATTTCATTTTGGCCTATTTTGCTCATTTTTCTTCTGTTTTTGCTCCAAATCCCGTTTTTCTTCTTCCACTGGGTACCTGAGACATAAAACATAAAACTGAGTCATATTTGTTGATTTTATGCTCAGAATTAGCTCAGAATTAAGTTTTTCAATTAATTTATTTGCCCAAAGATAGTGTCTTTTAGACACTTATCACAGTCAAAATCCACAAGCTGTTAATTTCGCAGATTCTCCAAATCCTCATACTAGCAGGTTCTTCAAAATCGCAGATTGGTAGATGCCTCCAATTCGCAAACAGAGTTGGGAACCAAATTCGCAGAGCAAGACCAGAAGAAGAGGATGAAGCCCTTTTAACAAGAATATCCCTAATTCGTGGGGGAGGATTATTAGCCCCCCCTTAAGTAGGAGGCTTCAGCGCAAGAGGGTGGGACCCACGTCCCCTCCTCTCAACTTCTCCACGACCTATATAAGAGCCAAACCGCCGCAGAAGCTGAACCGTCAACAAAGGAAATTCCCAGCTCGATTGGAGTACCAATTCAGCCTACCTCCTTCGCCATACGCACCTCCCTTCAAATTCCCCCCTCCGGCGTGTCATCGCGATTCACGCAAAGGAATTTTAGCTCGACCAAGAATCAGTCAAAGTTCGAATTCAGCCTCTCGAGCCTCATACAAGCTACCGAAAACTGCATCTCTCACCGGCGCGAGGAACAAAGTCGTCGAAATGTACAGAATTCGGTAAAATTCATTGCGACTGTCCCCTCTGAAGAACAGAAGTGACCCCCGACTACCGCATTCAAACAGATTGCTCAACTTCAAAAGGCTACCACTACTCAGTTTCCCTCGACATCTTTCTTCAGCATAACATCCAGTATCGTCGAAGTTTGTCGGGGTCTTCAAAATCTATTGCAACTAGCTCATCCGAAGCAATATTTAACTGCGGTATTCAACTAAGTTACAGTCTCGACACAGTCGATTTCAATTCAATGCCGACCTTCAACCTGAGTAACATCTTCTACTCAGAACATCCTCTTTCTATACCGCACATCCATGCGCAGTATAAAAAAAAAAAAAAAAAAAAAAAACAGCTCTAAAACAACAAGAGAGCCAAAAAAAAGAGAGAAGAAAAGAAAGAAACAAAAAAAAATATATACATACAAAGTGTACAGAAAATATACATTGTCCTAAAAAAGCAAGAGGACAGAAGAACAGTACACAAAAGATAAATGATCCCAAAAGAGTAAGGGGATCGAAAAAAGAAAAAGGAAAAGTGTGTGTGTGTGTGTTGTTCTTCTTCACATTCGAAACTCGATCGTTCCTCCCGAACGGTCAAGTCTCAAAGGGGGCAATCTATATGCATCAAAATATGCATAGCCCAAATTTCACAAGTCCAGGAGTCCACGAATCCAACAAACAAGGATCGTGGATAGGCTTCAACGATTCTCAAAGTCATCCAATGCAGCCCATTGCGAAATCCATAATTGTTTCTGCATCATCGGTACAGTCGGCATCTTCGTCAACATAATTTATCGAGTCAGAACCTGTCAGCATGTCTCGTTGGCTCATCTCACAACTCAGCGATCAGCGACTAAGCCTCTAATGGTGGAAACCAGAATAGCAAAGTTTCCTGGTCTTCCTCCTCTCTCATCTATTGTAGCAGAAAGGGGATCGTGATCCCCTTTCCCAGGCAAAATTCCTCAACCACTGAACAAGTTCGGCTACAAATAGCCAGAAGCTCCCTGTCCCAAGGGTTGGAAAATTTGAATATCGACAGCCTTCTTGCCGAGAAGAAAATACACTCGCAGAAGCACTAAAACTAGATACGTTCAGCACTCGCAGTTCGTCGCTCTACAGCTCGACCAGAAGCACTTCTACACTGTCCCCGGCAACGTCACAAGTCGACACACGCGAAGCACAAATACCTCCGTCCGACTGACAAAAGTCACACCAGATCGTGTACACCCGTTTCTGTAACTCGAAGTCCCGACGACGACCTCGCAGGGGCCGAAACTTCAACAAAAAATTGTAACGGAGATCGAATCAGAGGAAGTATAGGAGAGTGAACTCGCTTTTTTCCTGACTCACACACATTGTAAACACAAAATTATTCTAAAGTAATTGAAATATTCTCTCGGTCGCGCCTCTTCGCGGACCGGCGGATTTTTGGTGAAACAATATGTTTATAGATTTATAATATTTATTTTAAAATTTTTTTATATTTTTAAAATTTTTAATATAAAATATATCAATATGGGGCGTGGCGGGGCGGGGTGGGTTTTTGCCACGCGGGGCAGGGACGAGTTTACAAACCAACCCCACAGGGTGGGTTTTTCACGGGGACGGGTTTTCCTGAATTTTCACGGGGCGAGGACGGGTTTCCCCGAATTTTCACGGGCCGGGGACGGGTTTCCCCGAATTTTCACAGGGCGGGGACGGGTTTCCCCGAATTTTCACGGGGCGGGGATGGGTTTCCCTGAATTTTCACGTGGCGGGGACGGGTTTTTGGAAACCCGCCCCACCTTGCCCCGTTGCCACCCCTACCCCTAACTCACAGTTGCAAACTAGTAGTTATCCCCTATATTTATTTTTTTTATATATTTATGGTTAATTGTCAATGTGTTAAGGTAACATTAAGTTTTATAAATATTTAAACTCTTTTATATTTAAAAAAAGTTTCATCATTTTTTTTTCAATTGTCCCGAACTTTTAATTTTTATTTTGGAATACCCTTAAAAATACGAAATATAGTTGAATGGATAATTAGAATTGTATAATTAAAATTCTAACTTTTTTATTTTAATAAATTTCCTAAATTTCTTAGTTTTAAATTTTAATAATTTCTTAGGGTATCTAATATTTGTATTTTTTTCTAATTTCTCGAATTTTTAAATAATTTTATTTTTTTATAACTTTTTAAGTTTTGATTTTTTTTCCTTTTTAATAACTTTTTAAAAAATTTTATATGGGTTTCAAAATTGGGAAATAAAAACTATAGTTTATTACAAATTTGATGTAAGGGTATTATTGGAATTAATTTTTATTTCCTTTTCTTGTAAACGTCTGCCGACGTTTCCCGTTAAAAAAGCGGGCGCCCGCACGGAAGATTTCTCGGTATGCTTTGGTCAATCATTCCATAACGATAATATTGACCATAGGTAAACATGATTTGGGCATTCCAGAGTGAGTTTCAGCATAATGTGCACATGCCGATGAACAGGTGGAGGATCTTCTACGTAGAGAAAGGAAGGAACGAGATTAAAAAGGAAACTTGCTCATGATTTTCCTCGTAGCTGACAGCAAAGAGAGAGTCTCAATGAACGAACAGCTATTCCCTGATTTCAAGGAAAAAATATGGCAAGCTTCGACCCAGAATCAGCTAGAAATCTTTCGGGCAAGCGCACAACAGGATTGTCAAATGGAAGATTTTCCTTCCAGAAATCTTTGCAGGCAAGGCAATCACACAACAGGATTGCAAAGCTATTTAATGTGAAAGATTTCTGGAACGACCCAAGGGCCGGCGTCTGTAAGAAACCAAGAATGGCTTCTGCAGCCTTACTGGCCAAGTTCTTAGTTCTCTCCTTTCTTCTCATTACGGTTCCCTCTTCTCCAGGCAGGTTTCTTCCTCTCTTTTACTTCTATCGATGCTGAAACTTAAAAAAAAAACCTTATCTTGCTTTTCGCTGTTATATATGTTTCTTTTCTGGGTGAGAATTCATGGTTTATGTTGCTCTGTATCTAGTAGGCTCTGCTTCGAACATTGAAAGAATAGTTCCCGGCGGCACCTGCGTGGGATACTGCAAGGATGTAGCTGGCTGCGTCCATGAGTGCCTGGATCATGGGTTTTCGGACGGAGCTTGCTTTGGAAGACCGAGGAGCGAAATCTGCTGCTGCACCGAGTAATGGAGACGTCCTCTGCTCGCCAGAATCGTAAATGTTGCGAATGTCGACTGTTTTGTGCAGACTTACAAAATTGCGCAGACGTTTTGTATCAGATATTTATTCGCGAAAATGAAAAAATTTATTTCTGGATAGATCAAAGACTAGTTTTTTATCAGTTCAATGCATGGAATGAATAATCCCCCTGGCTCTTTTTTCTAGTGATCCTTTTGAAACCACAAGAGTTTGATTTCTGAAAGAGGTATATGTATTGTTGCTTTGATCAGTATGAGCTTGAAACTGTGATTCTCTTCAAGTTGTTAATGGTTTGTATGAAAAATGAAATCTGTTTTCATAGTCATCTTATGATCGATCCTCAAGAACAATCCTTCTTATATAATAGTTTTGCGAGGAAAAATGAGAGATGATCTTAGATGGTGGCCGCATTTGTGCACTACATACAACCCCATATTTAAGTTTAACAGAAGGAATAGCATTATCACAAAAACTAATTACAAGTGACAGCATGAAAAGAATATTGTATATCTATCTTGTTCCTCCTTTAGACATTGTTGAAGCTATCTTTGCCTTCACAGGCTTGTGAGCTTTTATACCCTTGTAATCCATCTTTGTATAATCACCTCCTCTTTTACACCTTTTTTTTTTTTTTTTAGTAGCTTCATCATACTTATGTTGGGCCACTTGTGTATTGGTTCTTTGTTGTGTAACTCTGGTTCCTTGTCGTGTAACTCTGGTTCCTTGTCGTGTAACTTTGGTTCCTTGTCGTGTAACTCTGGTTCCTTGTCGTGTAACTCTGGTTCCTTGTCGTGTAACTCTGGTTCCTTGTCGTGTAACTCTGGTTCCTTGTCGTGTAACTCTGGTTCCTTGTCGTGTAACTCTGGTTCTTTGTCGTATAACTCTGGTTCCTTGTCGTGTAACTCTGGTTCCTTGTCGTGTAACTCCTATCGTTGACTTGAACTTAGAGACCTCCCGCCCACAACGATGACCCGGATGAGACAAGTTGAATATGGTTTTGTGTCAAAGTTACTATCCCCTACGTTGCGTGAATCCTAATTAATACATCTCCTTGCTTTCATGAGCATACAAACACTATCCACTCACACCCCCACTTAATTCAAAAGACTTTCCCAACATTATGGCCTACTTGGAAAATCTAGTGTCCTTAAAAATTGAAAGCAGCAATCATCAACTCTTCCATTTCATTTGTCTCCATTTATATTTCTTAGTCCACACCCACATGGTAGACCATATGGATCAATGTTTGAAGATGTGTCTGTCATTCATTGTTATCGAAATGATGATTTATGAAGGCATGTTGCCAAAATGGCGGTTCACTTATTTTCGTGATAAAAATGGCCTGCACCCTAGTGGGAAGAAAAACGTAGCAACATACTAGTTGGTGGTTAATAACATACTAATTTGTACTGAATTGGAGTGCACAAAAATATTTGGTAACATTCTAGGTAGTAGCCAATATAAATTAGTTATAATATATTAACTTGGATAACATGTTAACTGGTTGGTCATAATATAGTTTTTCATTAAAAATTAATATGTTAGTTTGTAATTTTCAATATTATCTAATACTTTTACTATGTCATAATATTTATATAAATTACAACAAAAAAAAAAAAGTTCTGCTTATTTAATTCATTACTATCAAAATTCATGATACACAATTACATTTGAACTATTTTAACTTAGCTCAATCACTTTACTATGTATGATATGTAGTTATTAAGATGGGGTTGCTTCATCTGTAATGGATTTTTACAAAGGGTTGACGTCAAAGAGCCATCAGCATGATGTGGTTACAGTGTAGGCCCCGTTTAAAGTCCAGGAAATAATGAATAAGATAGCTTGGCTGCTAATAATAACCAGCCGCATCATCCTTGGACTACTGTTCAGATGCGAATCCCTGATTAGCCTTTCGATCGCTGGTGCTGACTACAGTGTCTGCTCTTGTCATTTTCATTCGCCGCTTCCATGATTAAGCTTGGGACAGAGAGCAAAAGCGAACCCCTTTCAGCTCAAAACTTGAGGGCCGCTTGCCTTTAAAGCTTAGATTTCCCCTTCCCCAACAAACGACAATACCCTTTTCCCCATTTTCCAACCCATTTTCTCTTTTTCTATTCCATTCTGAGTTTTCAAACCCTTTTCTAGTGTTTTAGGCGAATCGAGACACAACAACAAGTCTCCCTCCCACTATCTTTGTCTTTTCTTCACAACTGTCGAGTTTTCACGCGCACAAGCGAATCGTTTTTCTGTTCTCTCATCTGTTCTAGAGTGGAAGCTTGCGAAGAATTGGGGTCTGTACTCAGAAGGTACGACGTGAAGTCTCACAGTGAAAGCCGGCTTTGCGCATGGTGCAGCAGGGCTCTCTTATCTATTGAAGTGTTTTTACTTTTTAGGGTTTGCATTTGTTTATTTGTTTGTGTCCTTTTTCCTCTGATCCTTAACGAGATCTCGCTCGTGTAGGGAGTTTGGAATGTATTTGGCGTCTTGGGCTTGGGAAGATTAAAAACGAGCAATGGCGAGGGCTGGGGGGATAACGAACGCGGTCAACGTCGGTATTGCTGTGCAGGCTGATTGGGAGAATCGGGAATTCATTTCGCACATTTCGCTCAATGTTCGACGCCTCTTTGAGTTCCTCGTCCAATTTGGTGCGCACCGGCCTCTAATTTTCCCAATTTTACGGATGTCGTTTCTTTTCGTTGTCTGGGTTTTAACGATTATCTCGTCTTATGCACACCAGCTTCTAGTTTTGGATTCTGGTCTACTTGGCCTCCAAATTTCGCAAATGCATTACGCGTATGTTTGTGTTGTATCATTGTATGAATCCGTAATAGATGTTTGATGGCAACGCTTAGTATCGTGTTTGTCATCTAAATTCTGAAGGAGATGCGTTGGGTTAAATAGTATCGTAATCAGGATTTGATATTTCAGGAAAATCTGGAGAGGCTGATTCATATACTGGTAAAACGGTAGGGCATGATTTTATGAAACAGGGAATGTACTGTGTCGCTTACTGGATTTATCATCGTTTAACTTCTTGGATCTGTCGATGTTTATTATAAGGGTTGCAGTTTTGTTGGTCTGTCTGCGGTGGTGTTATAGTATATTAAATACTATTTTTATTATTTTTTTAAAAAAAGGTAGCTATTAAGTAAATGGTTAGCAGTGTAAAAGCTTACTGCTGTTTGACTTGTGAGATCATTTATCTATCCCAAGTATATTCGGATGCTCTCAATTCTAATATACTCAATTCTAATATACTCGTTTATCTGCTAAAGTCACACTCTTCAAAATGAGCATAAGCCAGTCATATGCTTCCTGTTCTTTTATTTAAAACTAAAATTCATAATATATTTCATGTAGGAAGATTCAACTATTTAGTGCATGTCTGTTGGGTTGTTATTCATCTATTTAGTGGTTGAGAGCTTATTTAGGCAAGTTGTTGAAATGGTGTACCTATATTTAGCATATGTATATGTATGCCACTTGTTTGTTACCTGTTTTTGTCTATACTTGTGGGACTGTCTTCCTGATATCCATATCATATCAAATATTTCTTTTCCCACATTTAGCTGTGCATCCTGCAATACATCCACCTTATATGTGTGTAAGTATCATGTACTATGTTAAAATAAAATTTGGCTTAAGTTTTGTAATAGTTATTGATTGTTCTCTTTATTGATGCCCAATAAATAAGGCCATTAGGATAGGCTGTTAGAGCTTCTATGAAAGCTTCTAAATGGAGAACACTAGAAGATTATTGTCATATCATGGCTGTTTCTATTTCAACAGTTCTTGTATGACTCTCTTCCTTGGATATGGAAAGCACTTGCGAGACTTTTTTTTTTTTTTTTTTTTTGCTGGAAAAGTGTGGGAAAGAGGTTCTTCATTTTCTCTGTCCACACATTTTCAATTTATTACTCCTTTGCCGTGTCATTCTTTGGGAGGTGTAGCTAAGTGTACAGACGAATTAATTTCTCTGATTTCATGAATTGCAAATTTCTTCTCTCAACTTCTGGGAGTGAACCATAAAAAAAAAAAAAACGAAATAAAACATTGTCAGAAAGTTGGAAATTTGTATCACTTGAAATAAAACAACCCAAACAAATAAACTATTGACAATGTATTTTTCTGGATGTTTGGAAGCTACGGTGGACATATTCTTGATTTTTATTAGACTTTAGTGTTTAAATATCTTGCTGATCTTGAGAATTTTGATTTTCTAGTTAGTCTTTTTCCTTTTTTTTGGTTAATTTTGAAGCTGTGGACATTAATAAATTGAAACGTTGAACCTGACTACTTATTTGTCTTAGTCACCTACTTTGTCAGTTCGATGAATTGTAGATTGTGCCTTTGGTTCGTATCAACATCTTTCATTCTGTGTTCAGAGGGAGGGAGTGAGGGAGCGGGGATGTGTATTATGTGTCTTTGTGATTAGCATCTAAAACAAAAGACTTGCAACATGGTGAAATCCTATGACTGTGAATGTTAAGCTTGAGTTCACAAGTTCAGTGATTGAAAGATGTTAGTGATATCCTTGCCTTCCTACTAATGTACGTTTTCTTTGGTTATTCAGAAGCAACAACAAAGAGTAAACTTGCTTCACTGAATGAAAAGCTTGATATCTTGGAGCGTCGGCTTGAGCTACTTGAGGCACAAGTGAGCACAGCATCAGCAAATCCTTCCCTTTTTAGTTGATGTACTGGTATTTTTGTGCTTTTGTAGAGTAGTCTAAATGTGTATCTAGTAACTCTGGCATCTTAATGCAAATGGTTCATTGATGAGGGGTTTGATTCAAGCCCTGGGTCCGATATGAAGTCACAAGCTTAAATATGATTCTTTGATCCATGATATGATCTTTGCTTGAACTTCTAAAAGGACTGCACGAGGGGATTCTGGTTCTGTCTTTGTTCTGTTGCTACCAAATGGATCAATAAAAGAGAAAAGAATCAACTCCTTCAATGATCCGTAATGTCAGTATCGTTGGATAAGCATTATATTGACAGTTTCAAAATCCATCAGCTTTGAATACTTAAAATAATAGGTGAACGATGGGCTAGCATCTGCTTGTAGTGAAAGGTGGGGATCACGAGGTTGGACGCATGACCTCTCGAAGTACTTGCCTTCAGGTGCAGATAACTCTGTTAAATGATCCGCTGAAAGCTAATGAAGTTTTTATTGTAGATCAGCAGTTATTCTTACTGGAACAAGAAAAAATTATGTCCTTTTCAAAATCCATTATTTCCTGAGACCAATGATTATACTCTGTTTACAGACTGACTAATTGGGTTTGTTCCCTGAGCGTTGCAGGTGACTCTGTGCCTGCTTAGCTTTAGAGCCAACCTGCAGTTCTTGGTTATTATCATTTCTGGTTTAACTTATCATAGATTTTCCATTAAAACATGTTTAGTCATAACAATTGAATACCCGAGTTTACACTAGATAGATAAAATTGAGAGAAGAATTAAACTGTATTCTCAAACATAGAAATACAAAATCTGGTCATCGAGAACTGTGGATAGCACTCCAATATGCTCGGCTGTAGAGATCGTGGGGCAATATGTTTGAAACTGGAGAATCCTTGTCCTTTTGTTCAACTCATGAGAAAAACAACCAGTTCAAAACTTTGTCATAGATTTGCATTTCATCTTTACTTTTGCATGTTTTTCTCCCTGTATTTACACACTGGCCGATTGCTCAAGAGACTATGACCGTATTGATCAGTCTATCTGGGCTGAGGAGGCACGATGGATTGAGACAATAAAATGGGAGATGGTTCTGACAGAGTTGGAGTGGTTGGAGCAGCAAGAACCTTCTTGTCAATAGAAAAATAGCGATTTGATCCTCCAAAGCTCTCAATGGACCTCATATATTCAGATGCATTGTTCTCAATTATAAGAGCATCTTCCAACTCTCTGACTATATCGGCCATGCATGGTCGGTATGTGGAAAATGGTTCGATGCAGCATAATGCAACCTCCACCACCCTCCACATAGCCTCAGCATGATAACCTGATTTTATATTTGGATCCACAATTTCTTCAATCCTCGACTCTCTGATAAATGGTTTTGCCTGCATAAATCCCATCAACAAATTTCAGGTGTCAACAGCTGAGGATGGCGTTGTTAGCACTTGAGACACCTTAATTGATAAATGATAAGCTTAAGTTCCATGAGTTACGTTGGATCACAAACTAGAGCATGATTTGGGAACAGGGAAGAGAAAAGTCATGACTAGTGGGATATTTTCATAGTACAGACGGTAAGAGTCTCCGAAGCCCTTACCCATTCAATCAAACTCCACTCATTCCTTGGCCTGTGTATGTTGAGCGGCTCCCGACCAGTGATGATTTCTAGAAGCACTACTCCAAAGCTAAAGACATCACTTTTGGCAGATAATTGTTGGGTTGTATAGTATCTAGAGCCAAAAGAAACAGATTAACTTAAACTTATGTGTCTTTCCTTATGTAGTAAAAATAAAAAATATAGACATGTTTGCGAACAAGAACAGAAGAAATAAAACTTACTCTGGGTCCAAGTACCCAGCAGTTCCTCTTACTTCCAACGACACACCACTGTCCCCTTCTTGAGGAGCATATTTCGAGAATCCGAAATCTGCCACCTTTGCACACATGCTATGGTCCAGAAGAATGTTGCTTGACTTTACATCCCTATGTATGACACTCCGGCCCGCAAAGGTGTGTAGATACAAAAGTCCTGGTGTTGTACAAAATCTGTGAATATCTTCCAAGGAAAAAGTAAAACAGGGCAAAGAATCAATCTGCCTCATCACAGGCATTCACTCTGCTTTACTTGCCTCGAGCTGCACCTAGTGCAATGGAGAGTCTGATTTGCCAGTCCAAAGGTTTTCTTGTTGATGCATTTCCTGCAAAGAGAAATAGAAATATTGAAAAGAAGGATAACAGTGGTAAACTTAACCAGAGTAGTTAGAAGTTTGACAAATACCATAGAGACGATCCTGTAGAGAACCATTGGACATAAAGGGGTAGACCAAGATTTGTTGGTCATTCTCACAGCAGTAACCAAGAAGAGGAACTAAGTTCTCATGCTGAATAGCTGAAGGAAGGTTTAGCTGTAAAACAAATCAGATTAGTTATTACAGGTACATAAGTTAAACATTCTGGATTTTATTATGATCTAGAAATTCTTTTGGATAAGGAAGTCATCAAGACCCCACTATCCCTACCTGGAAATAGCACGACTTCACATCTCTGGTACATAAATCTATTGTCACGTGATTGGCAAGTAAGCTGTGATTCTGCCAGTTTTTATCTCCAATCATATGAATTACTTCTAAATCTCGTCCTCTAACGTCATGGGTAGTGAAGTTCTAACATTAAACAAGATAGACAAAGAAGTCTAGTTACATTACTGTACCTCATTCTCAAATTCACGAGTTCCTTGGGTTGAGGTAGCTGAACGAACTTTAACAGCTACATCTTGACCATCAGGCAGAGTCCCACGGAATACAGTTCCAAAACCCCCTTCACCAATCATGGTCTTGTACTTGTTGGTGGCAGCTTCAATGCATTCAAGACTAAAGGCTTGTATAAAGATAGGTTTCTTGTCAAAGTCATCCATACTGGGGATGGAGAAGACAGCATCTGCATGATTTTTGAGGTACGAAGTTGTTGAGATATAATTAGCACATTTTTTCCTTAACTGAATATCTATATGAATGCATGCATTACATGTTGTCAGAAAACCTACATCACTATCCTTGGCATTTGGTGATAGAGAACAGAACTTCTTAAGCAAAATATAATAGGTATTAAACAAATACGTATTAAGGTGAATGAAACAATCAAAACCTTGAGGTCTTCGTCATAACATACTACTAAGATTCCCGAACTCTAGTCTATGGTATTGCTCAGATAACTTAATATGGAAGCACTTATTATGCGACCGATGTCTCATAACAGGAGGTGGGTTTTAATGAATATCAGAGACAAGCAGGGCAGGATACTGATCTGTCCTTCTCAAGAACTAGATTACAAATATGTTCTTTCCTGCACTGTTTTCTCCAATTTAGAACTATGGAATGGTTGGGTTTTGAGAAACTCACTTGTTTGCATAGCCGTTTTTGTTACATCAACACGCTGAACCCTTCTGTAGAAACAGGAGCAGACGGTCCCAACTAATAGGGAAAAGATTGATGCACCCAACACAGACCCAATAATATAATTACGTTGACTCTGTGGATTGGCTGAAACTTGGTTGTGGCATTTCCCGTAGCTGACCAGCAGAAGAAAGAAATACACTTTAGCTGGATACAAAAAAGACTGGAAAGATCAAAAAACATAACAGACACTTGTTCCACCAGAATCTTCAAGAAAGTTCTAAAACATAAAAAATCACTTGTTCGGTTGTTCCATTAGAATCTTTCAGTATCTGTAAACAACTGAAGACAAAATCCATACTCAGAGGCCAGCTTTGACTGATCTATGCCTTGAGGAAGCTGGTTGTTGGAAAGAAGGTTGCATCCATAAAGCCTAAAAACATAGAAGAAATTACGGCAGTTATTTATTGCTAATCATGTACAGCATTGACCTGTTCACTTAAAGAGGAAGAAGAAGAGAAATGTAAACTTACAACTTTGTCAGATGCTTAAGAGATGAGAAAGATTCTGGAATAGAACCTAAGAAACTATTGTTGCGCACATTCCTACATGTTTTTAGGAAAAGGATGAAGATTAGAGACATGGGGAGAGAATTTATATTCAACTAATAGTGACACAGTTAAAGTTACCAAAATGAGAACAAAAAGCATCAACCATGGATGAGCTTAATAGAGAAAATATTTGATGGGACAGCACAGTGTTGAAGTTAATCATATTATTACAGAATTGAAAATTGCATGGAATGAGAACATTACAGTTCCTGCAAGTCTGTTAGCTCACTGATGGCCTTTGGAAGTGATCCTCGTAGTCTGTTCGAAGAAAGATCTCTGAAAATGCGCAAAGAACCACTTTTACAGTTAATTTGAAAAATTGTGGCAGTCATTAGAAATTTTAGAATGCTCTGTTGCATAGCTTCATAAGAAAAAAACAATGATCTAGCCAGTTTTTGAAATTTCAATGTGCAGTTGTCCGGAGAATATTCCAAGAAACAGAAACAACCAATCAAGGATCATTTAGATTTTGACAGAGACCGTTCCTTTCAAAACAACTATGAGCTTTCATATCCTCTTCAAATTGAGCCCTGGATAGCTCAATCACCAGGGACCAAGTTTCTTACTTTCTGGTATATTTCAATACTTCTTATGCTATTTGGAGTTTATTATCTCCTTGCCTCTATTATTTCCCAGCGTTCACCTCACTCTTTCTATTCATTCGTGTTTGGTTTTTCTCAGATGTTCTCTAGTAACTGCACTTAGAGAGTTGTCTTTCCTTAAATCTGCTTTATCCATCCCCACGTTCTAAAAAACGTAGCCTGTTCACAGATCACCTCTCAAAAACGAAAGCAAAATAAATTTGGGAACAAAAAAAAAAAAAAAAAAAAAAAAAAAAAAAAAAAAAATAAAACCTTACATCCTCATGATGACATATACCCCATTATTAGGCAGGCAGGACAAACCCTTCCAGTAAGTAGGAAGACATGGATCTCCAGACCAACTTTTCAGAAGATCATTTTCAGGATTAGCACGTAGGAGCTCATCCCTGACTTCGACAATACCATCAACTGCAAAGACAGCCATATGCAACGAATATAAACAAATTTCACTTCCCTATAAACCGATAATAAATTCTAACGCCACTGCTTGTAATTTTGAGCTAATCATCATATTGGACTCATCAGCGAAGCAGATTCTTCTCAACAGAACAAGAAGAGATTTCCAAAAACTTACCGTCTTTTTGGCTGGTTCCAGGAACGCTCTTGTGCACTTGGAAGATCTCGTAAGCATTGCATAAGGGCCCTGCAGCCTGTCGAGTCGTCGAGTTTTTAGCTAATGTGATATTAAGAAACCCATTTTTGTTGGGAACCGGAAACACAACTTCGTTGTAGTTGGAGGTGCCATCCTCCCTAATGTCAAAGCTTCCGCGTATCTTTTCTCCATTAGCGTAGATGTCGAAGACTCTTTGCCCAACTGCGATTGAAGGATCAAGCTCAAGGAAGTACAGGCAAACGAGAAAACGTTCGTAAGGTATATCGCCTGAATCATTGAAGAGAAATTGCAATCTTTCTGTATGGGTGACTGCGGTTTCAAGAACGTTAATTGGGACATTTGAAGAATTGGCAGGGTAGATTGAGATGGTATTCGATGCAGGCTGCACAAGATATTCCCCAGGTTTTTCATCAACACTCCAGATCCGATCATATGGGTCCGCTGGGTACCTGATAACATCCCAGTTCAGCAAAAGAACAGGGGCTTCCTATTTGAATCACGAACAGAGTCTTAACAAAATCAAGTTGAAAAAGGGACTGACCTGATCTGTTCTCGAGTGTTTCCGACATCAACCCTCTTCACCAGCTTAAGAATCACATCCGGATTGTCTTTCAGGTAGCGAGAATCGCTCAAGGGCCTCAACTGTAGCTTAGAAATGTAGGGATTACCCTTCCATTTCACTAAACAGAAGTTTAGGTTGTGGTGAGTGGCCCTCACGATGGCCTCAACCTCGACCTCTTCTTCCCGATCCATGACCGATGCCTCTTGACCAAATGGCGTGGCGTCGATTGAGATATTGAACAGAGTACCTGAGTAACTTTGCATGGCAGCGCCATTGAAGAAAGTGCCTCTGACCAGATAATCATGTTGGCTGATCGTCGACAAATTGTAACACCATTTGCTTGCAGAGTCTCCTTCAAAGACGCGGAGCCCGTTGTAGCTCGAGTCCTTTAAGAATGGAGAAGAGAGGTTGCGGCAGATCCCACCGCTGAGGAGCCACCCGTCGTCTGGTACCCATATTAAGTTGGTGACAGGATCTGTTCTTTTTGACTGAGAACAGCAATCCAAGCTCACAAATTCTGCATCAAATCCAAAGTTTGAGTTATGGGTTAGGTTATTCTTAGAAAGATTGTATATTTATCTTCGCATGTTCTTCAGTTTCCTGGCCTGATTTCAACCTTTTCTTCTGTCAAATCCATGCTCGAGATCTCGAATGTTTTTTTTATCTTCTGGGGAGCCCAGAATCTTCTTAATACTACTGGGAAACAACCCGGAAACCCGACAGGATGTTGTAGTTTAAAAGTAAATAAAGGCACACAAAATCCATTGAGACATTATCTCTCTGTTCTTGATCCTTCTGTCCATTGGAATCCGAAGAATGGCAATAAGCAAGGATTTATCTGTCCTTTAAATAGTAAGTATGATGATGGGGAGTTCTCACTCCAAAATGACTACATATGAGTAGGACCATTTGTACAGCTCTTCCATTAGAATTACCAAAAGCAATGCCTACTATTTGTACCACCACCACCACAGTACCCCCCTCTTAATAAGATTATGTTTCTGTTAATCATAAATCTTATAGTTATACGTTTACTCTCTTTTTGTAATTTTTAGCAGTTCCAGTTGTGAAAAGTTTTCAATGGGGGTTTGATCTTGGTTTGTCCAATCCGACATACGATCTACATCGTCCAACACCTTGTCTTTGCAGCTTGATAACCCTTGACATCATTAGCTACTTGTAACGGATGGTATAAATAAGAAATGGAAGGTGAAATTTAGATCTTTCAAAAGAAACTTTTCTTTTACTTTTTACATAAATTCAGAATTTCCATAGAAAGGAGACAATCGTACCTTCCTGTGCAACTACTTGCGCCAGTAGCAGAACTGCAAGGAGACATCCAAACCTTGTAACAAATCCCATCTTGTCATCCGGATGGGTATCTCCTCATCCCAAAACTCAGATTCATCCTTCTCAAAACCTTCCCCGATCACTTTCTTCAAAAAGTCCGACCTTCTTCTTCTTCTTCCATTCTCATCATCGTCGTCTCCCAATCCTTTCCCCTGCTTTCTTCAACCTCACAAAGGAGAAAGTCTTCTTCGGAAAACCCATCAGCTGCTAAGCCACTCGAGGATTCTGGGATAGCTCAAAAGCAGAAAACCCAGTACCTATTACCTCTTCGGGATTTGAGTTTCGTCAGAATCAGAATCGGTTTCGAAGTTGGAGCTTTGCCTTCTGTAGCTGGAGCAGAGCCGAAAGAGGGTCCGGTTTGACTTCGGCAGGAGCTGTGGGAATCGCAGGAACAGGGGGAAGGAAGACGAAAGTCGCGAAACTCCCATCCGATCAATTATTAACTAATCTCCGATTAGCTAATGATGCTTGTTGCTCTGATTCGCTTATTTTATGCGATTGATTATTTTAAAAATGGGCGGAGCAAACTCTTAATTTCGTCTCTCTCCTTGTTTGGGTCCGGGGGGTACCGCCTCTGCAACTTCAGAGAAGGTGCCCGCCATTAAAATAAACGAACACACAAGTAGCGGGAGATTCTTCGAATTCAGCCGTTGAAATTTAAAAAACATCTAAATTGCCATTCGGCCGTGGTGGGTCCTTTCCGTTGTTCTCCATCGTCGCCCGTCGGATGGGAATTTCTCTTGTTGGGATTATTTGGACCGTTGATTCTTTGCACGATGGCAGACTCATAGCCGTGGGCCCCTGGCACATAATTTGTTCCACGAATATTCCACGGAATTGAAGCATTAGGAGTAAAAATCTTGTAATTGGGAGTAAAATGTATTCACTTTCCTAAAAAAAAACATATTCATGTAGGGCATTCTTTGGTGCCTTTGTTTTGAAGCCAACTATCAAATTTCAACAAAAAATAAGTTAAAATTTAATCTTTATAAATTCATTTCGGACTTCTTATTATTTATACAAACTTTCATTAATTCATTTATTTACCTGATTCCTTTATACCAATAAAAAAATAAAAAAATAGGTGGGTGGATGTATGTTACAAAGCTTGGACTGGCCCAACTATTTAATATTATACCTTTTAACTGGTATGCAGTGATTTAATAACCAAACCGAACCGGTTATTAAATTCTAAACTCTAAACCCTAAACCCTAAACCGGTTGGTCCGACACAGTTGAACCAAAATTGGAGGCTAGTACGGTTCGTATTTGTATTCAATTAAATTGCTTGATCCGCAAAATGTTGCGACCGCTGGTGGACAATATAGAGAAAGATTTACAATTTGTAGAAATTTAAAAAATTTTACGTGTGCTTCTTCTAATACTCCTATTCTCTGGTTGTTGCGAATTGGGACCTCCAAGAAGGTATACACGAACATGTGGCGAATTGAGCCAACTGGACGGGAAATTTGGTATACATGTAATCATTTGACGAATTTCTCCTCTTTTTTTATTTATGATCACTTGATCCCCTGATTTCTCCCTTGGATTTATACTGTTTAGGGAGGTATTTAGATCCTTTTCTTTAGCTTGAACCATTTATCGGGAATCTAACATTTAATTTTCTATTTTTTACTTTAAATTTCTTTACTAACTTTGATTGGTTCGTGTGGCAGTCCCATGCTAATGACTTGTCAATGATGTGGCACTAATGTGTCATCCATGGTAGTTGATGACTTGTCAATGATGTGGCACTAATGTGTCATCCATGGTAGTTGATGACTTGTCAATGATGTGGCACTAATGTGTCATCCATGGTAGTTGATGACTTGTCAATGATGTGGCACTAATGTGTCATCCATGGTAGTTGATGACTTGTCAATGATGTGGCACTAATGTGTCATCCATGGTAGTTGATGACTTGTCAATGATGTGACACTAATATGTCATCCATGGTAGTTGATGACTTGTCAATGATGTGGCACTAATGTGTCATCAATGGTAGTTGATCACTTGTCAATGATGTGGCACTAATGTGTCATCAATGGTAGTTGATGACTTGTCAATGATGTGGCACTAATGTGTCATCCATGGTAGTTGATGACTTGTCAATGATGTGGCACTAATGTGTCATCCATGGTAGTTGACGACTTGTCAATGATGTGGCACTAATGTGTCATCCATGGTAGTTGATGACTTGTCAATGATGTGGCACTAATGTGTCATCCATGGTAGTTGACGACTTGTCAATGATGTGGCACTAATGTGTCATCCATGGTAGTTGACGACTTGTCAATGATGTGGCACTAATGTGTCATCCATGGTAGTTGACGACTTGTCAATGATGTGGCACTAATGTGTCATCCATGGTAGTTGATGACTTGTCAATGATGTGGCACTAATGTGTCATCCATGGTAGTTGATGACTTGTCAATGATGTGGCACTAATGTGTCATCCATGGTAGTTGATGACTTGTCAATGATGTGGCACTAATGTGTCATCCATGGTAGTTGATGACTTGTCAATGATGTGGCACTAATGTGTCATCCATGGTAGTTGATGACTTGTCAATGATGTGACACTAATGTGTCATCAATGGTAGTTGATGACTTGTCAATGATGTGGCACTAATGTGTCATCAATGGTAGTTGATGACTTGTCAATGATGTGGCACTAATGTGTCATCCATGGTAGTTGATGACTTGTCAATGATGTGGCACTAATGTGTCATCCATGGTAGTTGATGACTTGTCAATGATGTGGCACTAATGTGTCATCCATGGTAGTTGATGACTTGTCAATGATGTGGCACTAATGTGTCATCCATGGTAGTTGATGACTTGTCAATGATGTGGCACTAATGTGTCATCCATGGTAGTTGATGACTTGTCAATGATGTGGCACTAATGTGTCATCCATGGTAGTTGATGACTTGTCAATGATGTAGCACTAATGTGTCATCCATGGTGGGCTATATAGCTCTCGTCCGCTCACCTGATTTTGGAGATGAATCGATTGTAGCGTTTGATCATGCAAGTATTAAATCAGAATAATCAATTCTAATTTACACCTAATTTTGGTGTCAACAATTAGAATAGCCCTATATTTTTATATTTTTGTAGTGCATTATTGGGAAAATTACTGATCACCAATGGGGAACCAACATAAAATATGAGCGGTATTTCTTCAAAAAATTGACAGATTATGTGTTTGTTAACCTTCAATTATATCCTTTTATCCGATTATAAAAGAAAAAGTCTAAAAGACTTAACCTATGAAATGCTTAAATAATTCGAGTTTTTATTTTTTTTAAATAGAAGTTGTAAATAATCCAAGACATTATTATTAACAACACTATTAAAATTTACTTTAATAATATATGAGACTTGAAATATCATAAATAATTATATTTCTTAGATTAAAAATACAAATATAAGATCTAAGGGATATTCAAACATAACAAGAAAAAGAAATTATGAATATAATTCACTAGTTCACCCACATGTGACACGCACAATGAAGAACTAACGAAAAGCCTAGGAGAAAAAAAAAAAAAAAACTTATTGAATTTTTTTCTTAAATATTAGTTATAAATATAAGAACTTATAAAATTAATTTTAATCTTTTAAATATCTTATAATATTTATTTTCTTTATATTTTATATAAAAAGTGATATTATTTTTTATTTAATAATATGTCGGATATTATTTCTTTGATTCAAGTGATAAAAGATGTATTTTTATAATATTTTTGAAAATTTTAAAATAATTATGAGTATTTTTTTATTTATTTTGTCTTAAACTTATAATAAATTTAAATTTTTTAAAATAAATAAAAATATAATATATTTAATTTAATTGATTATTAAATTATATTGCTTTTTATTAAAATAATTTAATTAAATATTATTTGTATTTGTATTTTATTATTAAATAATATTTTTCTTGTTATTCATTTTAAGCTTTTTATGCTTTGCATAATTATACCACTTTATAAATATATTACGTTACTGTATACACCAAAATGTGAATGACCCAATTCTGACAAGCTCAAACGCCCATTAATCCAACAAACGATTGTTGTGGGTAGGCTCTATCGATTTTCAAAGTCACTCGCCGCAGCCCATCGCCAGACCCATTTGCGTCGCTGCATCATCGATATAGTCGTCGCCCCAGTCAGCAATAAACCGCCGCGTCAGCACCAGTCAGCAGACAGCCATGACTCAGCCACTTCAACAGTTAAAAGACCAAGCCTGGTCGCCAACCGAATAAGCCGAGAAAAGACGCTCGCGATCCTCATTTGTGGGATCCAAAAGAGGAGCTCCCGGTCTTCCTCCCATCTCAACAACAATAGAAGAAAGAGGATCGTGATCCCCATTCCAAAGAAAGAACTCCAACAACTAGACAGACCCGACTACAAATAGCCAGAAAAGCTGTGTCGCAGGATTTGGAAAACCATGGTTCGAAAAACTTTAGTCGAAGTGCTCATTAACGCACAGGAGGTTGGAAAACCTTGGTCCACAAATCTTTTACCGAGAAGTTATTTCACGCACAGAAGCTCTTTCGAGCCAAAGAATTCAAGCAACTCCCTGCTTGTCGAAATTCACTAGTTCAGTCGGAGCAGCTCTACACGTTCACCGACAAAGTCAACAAGTCGATACACGCGGAACACAAATACTTCCGTCCGACCGACCAAAGCTGTCATCGTTCGTGCACACTCATTCCAGAACTCGGATTTCGTCCTTAACTCGCCAGAAGCCGAAACTTTACCAAATTTATAAGGAGATCGAATCAGAGGAAGAATATGAGATTGTACTCGCATTCCTTGATATTCAAATACAAATTGTAACACAAATATTCTGTTGCAAATCGAATTACTCTGTTGGTCGCACCTCTTCGCGGACCGGCGGGTTTTCGGTGAAACAGATTTGGCACGTCTGGTGGGACATTTCTTACCTCTCATCTCCTTCTCCGTTCAACAAAAAAAAAAATCTCTCAGCCATGGCCAGCAACGCCAACAACGGCAACAACAACAACAACAAAGGCAAGAACATTGCCAGCTCTAGCTCTGCTCATTCGCGCCCTGCCGCGACTGCATGCTCGATCGCAGGAGCTCGCAGACCAGCAGCCGTCTCTCTGGCCAACCTCCGCGCTCCTACCTCTCCACCACCAGTCACTCGCCCAATGACTAGGGCTTTGGCCAGAAGCTTATCCACCGAACAGGCTCCCTTCATTCGCGTCACGCACCGCCCAAGCGCCGTATTCGTGCCACAGGCTACCGCAGCCTCCACCAAGCCGGTTGTGACCGATTCTCCCGATTGGTCGCCCACCGCAACTTCTCCACACCCGAAAACATCGACGACCGTTTCCCCAATGTGGTCGCCGGAAAAAAATTCTCCACTTCGATCTACGTCGGGAATACCTCCGTCGACGCCGACCGTCAAGATGGCCACGATGACGACATCGACCAAAACTATCGAAGAGCAGCTTGCCGAAATGCAAGCTGCACTTAAAGAGCAAAGTGAACAACTGCGCATCAAAGACACGCAACTCGCAGCTCACGACCTCTAGATTGCGAGGATCATGGAGCAGCTCGAAATGGGCGCGGTCACGAATAGCACTGGCGGCGTCTCTCAAGAGGTTGACCGAAATCGGGAGACTACTAGTGATTCGGCTGAACCACCGCAAGAAGATCCTGCCTCTGACGACGAGCTGCCGCCCGTCGCACCGATAACCATTCGCAGAGGTCGAGCCGAAGCAGAGTCGTCTGCCCTCACACTCGACGCAATCTCCGAATTGATCAACCGTGCAATAAGAAACAATTCAGATGACAGTAAATTTGTCGCATACCGGAGGCCCTATACGCAGAGGATCCAAAACATCCCGATGCCACTCGGCTACCATCCTCCAAAATTCCAGCAATTAAATGGCGACGGGCACCCCAAACAGCACGTCGCCCATTTCATTGAAACCTGCAACAACACCGGCATAGATGGCGACTTGCTGGTCAAGCAGTTCGGCCGGTCGTTGAAGGGAAACGCCTTCGACTGGTACATCGAGCTACCCCAAGAGTCGATTGACAGCTGGGAGCAATTGGAGCGAGAGTTCCTTAGCCGATTCTATAGTACTCGGCGCACCACCACTCTTGTCGAAATCGCCAATCTCAAACAAAAGAAGGGCGAGAAAGTGGTCGACTACATTAACCGGTGGAGGAACCTGAGCCTAAATTGTAAAGAGAGCTCGAATCTGTCCCTCAAAGCCGAAATAGAAATGTGTGCTCGAGGGATGCAATGGGAGCTCCTGCGCTACATTCAAAGTAGGAGGCTGACATACTTTCAAGAACTTGCGATTGAGGCCCACAACATGGAGAACCTCATGGAGGAGCGGGGGGAAGAAGCTACGTCATCGGCTGATCCTCGTAAGAAAGGGAAGGCCGTCGTGACCGCGCCCAAAGACGCAAAGGAGAAAACAAAAGCATCCTTCACGACGAACGCTCTTGAACCAATCAAGGTCGGGAGCAAGGTCAAAACAAGTTACGTCCCACTGTAGCTAACCGGGGGCACGTACCGCAGGACTTCGTTGGAGGAACGACAGGCAAAAACATATTCGTTCGCCGACGCAAATGTTCCTGTCATGCTGGACCAGCTCCTCGAGAACCATCTGCTCAAGTCGCCAGAAGTCAAAAGACCCGGCGACCTGTCCAGGAGTAAAGATCCGAACTTCTGCAAGTATCACTGCTTGGTCGGGCATCCGACCGAGAAGTGCTTCGTCTTGAAAGACAGGATCATGGAGTTGGCGGCTCAAGGCCGCATCGAAATCGAAGGAGCCGTAAACACGACGTCCTCACATGTCATCTCCATTCAAGCCGAGCCAAACCGGCAAGCTTGGCCAAACAAACAGCAGGTCGCAAGGGAGTACCGTCCAAAATCCGATCCCTCCAATCGATCGTAAAACTACAGACGACCACCGGCTAAGGTCGCACTAAAACTGGCACCCCGCGAAGCAGCTGCAGCCGACGCAGAGGGGTGGATTCTGGTCACCCGACGAAAGAAGCCTGTTCGAGAGATCGAGCCGCCGACGAACACCAAAACAAAAGCGAAACAGAAAAAAAAAAAAGCCGCGAAGTGCCAAAAGAAAGCTCCTAGGACCAACGTTCAAGGAGCAAACAAAAAGAAGAGAAGACCCGTCACACTGGCAGAGTTCTTCCCAAAAGCGTTCTTCACGCCGCCAGCAATGGTGGCCACTTGTTCAACAGCTCCTTCCGAGCAGACAACATCCAAAGACAAAGGCAAATGGCCGGTCGTCGAATGTGACGACCTCGAGACGTCACTCAAACAGATCTCGTCGCTTAACGAGATTGACGACGACCTCGACTTGGCCATTCTATCAAAGACAGGCTCTAATTCGAGTCCTCGACAAACCAGAGGAGCTCCAAGCCGAAGTCGAGATGCTGCTCATGAGGAAGCATGACTTGCTAAAAGTCGGGTTGACGCCACCCTACCGAAAGGAGGAAGAAGATGCGCACTCCTCTCCCAGGTCGCAGTCGCAGGCAGTCTCCCAAAGCCCTATTCGCAGACCAAAAAGCAGGTCGTAGTCTCCCAAATTGCAGACTCAGATTGTCTTCCCAATCAAATTCGCAGATAGAAAAGCACCAAAGCAGCCAAATTTGCTGAACAGAGAAAGCAGACAGAAGGCAATCAAGTCGCAGAGTCTTCCAGATCCAAAATCGCAGATAGAAGGCAGTCAAGTCGCAGAGTCTCCTAGACCCAAAATCGCAGACAAAAGGCAGTCAAGTCGCAAAATCTCCCAGACCTAAATTCGCAAACAGAGACAAGCAGTCAAATTAGCAATCGCAGTCTCCCAAATTCGCAGACAAAAAAGTCTCCTAATTTCGTAGACAGAAAAGGCTCCCAAATTCTTAGAGTACACCCAGAGGAAGAAGACGTAACTCTTAAACCTGATTACCCTAAATCCACTTAAAATGGAGCCTACTGCGCAGGAGGGTGGGACCCACGTTCCCTCACCTCAACTCTCCTGCGATCTGCGTTGAAGCCACACTGTCAACGAGGAACATAAAGCCAGTTTCGACGAAACAAGCCAGAAGAAACATCCCAACTCGCCGGGAGGCTCAACTCGACCAGGGTGCAACCCACTGCGTCCAACCCGGCATGCGTTCTGTCCCCGTTGCGTCAATTAAGATCACAAAAAGTACTTCGGTTCGTCAAAGAATCAACTCAACTCGAATTCGGCTTCCCGAGCCTTATTCGGGTGTGCACTCCTTCCTCGGCGCGATGACCAAGCTGCCGAAACTGCACTTCTCTCCGCCGCGATACACACAGTCGCGAAATGGACCGAAGTCGCCAAAATTCATCGCAATTGCCAAGAGGATCAGCCAATTAGCCAGTTCTCTCCAACATGCAACTCGTCAAAGCCATTCTCATATCTTGCCGAGAGGACGGCCGAACTGAAGCGAAACTACTGCGCTTCACTCTAGTTCGTGCCTTCCTCCCAACAAGATGATCCCATCGCGACCGGATTCACTCTTCCCCCTAGCGTGCGACCAATCCTTCTAAAGTAACATTCGGCCGCAACATTCAAGTTGACCGTGGCCAGTTACTCAGTCGACTTCAACTCGTCGTCGACGCTCAACACTTCTGCTCAGGTACTCATCATCTCTCTATATACTGTACATATCACATATGTATGTATGTATGTGTATACAAAAAAAAAAGAGAAAAGCAAAAAAGCAAACAACTCTAAAACAGCAAGAGAGCCAAAAAAAAAGAGAAAACGAAAAGAAAGAAAAAAAAATACACATACAAGATACAAGTGTATAGAAATATACACTGTCCTAAATGAGTAAGAGGACAGAAAAGAATACGTACACGAAAAGATAAACGACCCTAAAAGAGTAAGAGGGTCCAAAAAAAAAAGTGTTGTGTGCGTGCATGTGTGTGTTGTGTTTGTGTTTCATATTCGAAATTTGCTCGTTCTCTTTGAACGATCAAGTCTCGAAGGGGGCAATATACACCAAACTGTGAACGGCCCAATTCTGACGAGACCAAACGCCCATCAATCCAGCAAACGATTGTTGTGGGTAGGTTCTGTCGATTTTCAAAGTCACTCGTCGTAGTCCATCGCCAGGCCCATTCGCGTCGCTGCATCATCGATACAATCATCGCCCCAGTCAGCAATAAACTGTCGTGTCAGCACCAGTCAGCAACTTCAACAGTTAAACGACCAAGTCTGGTCGCCAACCGAAGAAGCCGAGAAAAGACGCTCGCGATCCTCATTCGTGGGATCCAAAAGAGGTGCTCCCGGTCTTCCTCCCATCTCAACAACAATAGAAGAAAGGGGATCGTGATCCCCATTCCAAGGAAAGAACTCCGACAACTAGACAGACCCGGCTACAAATAGCCAGAAAAGCTCTATCGCAGGGGTTGGAAAACCTTGGTTCAAAAAACTTTAGTCGAAGTGC
Organism: Aristolochia fimbriata; assembly: GCA_019845555.1. Classification (NCBI taxonomy): domain Eukaryota; kingdom Viridiplantae; phylum Streptophyta; class Magnoliopsida; order Piperales; family Aristolochiaceae; genus Aristolochia; species Aristolochia fimbriata. The sequence continues at coordinate 14,811,505 of CM034084.1, read as the reverse complement.
TCATTCACGCACAGGAGGTTGGAAAACCTTGGTTCAAAAATCTTTTACCGAGAAGTCATCTCACACACAGAAGCTCTTTCGAGCCAAAGAAGTCAAGCAACTCGCCGTTCGTCGGAATTCACTAGTTCAATCAGAGCAACTCTACACGTTCACCGGCAACGTCAACAAGTCGATACACGTGGAACACAAATACTTCTGTCCGACCGACCAAAGCTGTCATCATTCGTGCACACTCGTTCCAGAACTCGGATTTCGTCGTTAACTCGCCAGAAGCCAAAACTTCACCAAATTTATACGGAGATCGAATCAGAGGAATAATAGGAGATTGTACTCGCATTCATTGATATTCAAATACAAATTGTAACACAAATATTCTGTCGCAAATCGAATTACTCTCTCTGTTGCACCTCTTCGCGGACCGGTGGATTTTCGGTGAAACAGTTACTAACTTATTTAGATTCGTTGTATTATATATTTTTTGTTAATTAATTAAATTATCTTTCAAATATTTGTTATGTTTTAATTATACCATGCTTCGTTATTTGGGGTGGGCTTGGGCTTGGGTATTTGGGCTTGGCCTTTGGATATTTGGAACGCCCTAGAACTTGGGCGCTTGAAGGGCCTTGGGCTTGGGGCTCGTGGCGGGCTTGGGCTAGGGAGCTTATGAGGGCTAAGGCCAGGAGGTGGGTTGAGCCTAGGTTAAGGCGTTGGAGACAAGAGGGCGGGCCTGGGCTAAGGCACAAGAGTCAGGCCTGGGCTTGGGCTCTAGGGCGTTAGGGAGTTAGGGGCAGGTCAGGGCGGGCTTGGGCTAAGGCAGCCGGGAAGGCTAGGGCAAGAGTGAAAGTAGGCCTGGGCTTGTGAGTGTGGGCAGGCTGGGCTAGGGCACATGGGCGAACTTGAGGTACTTGGGGCGAGCTTAGGATTTAAGACAATCTTAAGATTGGCCGTACAGGATAGGCCTGGGCCGCTTGGGCGTCTAGGATGGGCTTGGGTTGGGATTGGGTGTTTTGACGAGCTATGGCTCATTCGTTTCTGGCGGGCTTGGGCTCAGTAGTTGGGGCGGATTGGGCTCAATCTCAAGGATCAACCATGGGCTCCACTTGGGCTGATAGGACCCAGTCCGACGAAATGGGCTTGGGCTGTTTCTCTTGGTTTGGCTTGGGCTTGCTTGGGTTTGGCACTTGGGGGGCTTGGGCTTAGCCTCAGGGGCCAGGCTTTGGCTCTGCCTCAGTGGGCAGGCTTGGCCTCGTCCACTGCCCACTATCCACTATGGCGGGCTTGGGCTCGGCCATTGGGGGTAGGCTTGGGCTCCACGGTTTGTGATGGGCCTGAGCTTAGTTGTTTGGGACATTCTTGGGTTCAATTCAGGCTTGGGCTCAGCCTCTTGTTGCTAGCTTGGGCTCTGCTCGATTGCTTGTTGTGGGCTTTTAGTAGGCCACTGCTAGCAGGCTTGGGCTATGTCACTATGCGTTGGGTTTGAGTTTTGTTTCTGAGTGTCAGGCTTGGGCTCGTCCACTACGGCAGTTTGGGCTCGTCCACTGCGGCAGTTTGGGCTCGTCAAGTTCGGGTGGGATTAGGCATGTCCTTAGGAGGCTGGCTTGGGTTCAGCCTCTGGGGGCTGCTGGCTTGGGTTCTGCTACTGGGTGTTGGCTTCAGCTTGGCCAATGGAGGCAAGTTTGGGCTTAACCACTAGGGGGGGGCTTGGTCAACCTCTATGGGTTGGGCCCAGCCTTTGTGGGTCAGGCTTTGGTTCCTCCTCATGGGTTGGTTTGGCCTTTTCGTGGGTTGAGTCGTTCAGCACAAATCAAGTCGGATCCATATAAGAATAAAATGCATAAAACACTTTCATTAAATGATTATTATTAATTTATTTATTTTTAATTAATTAAAATAATAAAAAATATTTCTATTATAAATGAAAGATATAAAATTAAACCAAAAGAAATATTAACGCATATGTGATTCATTGTTAACATAAAATCCCCGTTCATCCGCTTAATCATGAAAAATATTAGATAAAATTATACGAAATTAAAAATTTTAAAATCCAAAAAAAATGCTATGACTAAGGTTTTTTAACGGTTGTTGTGATAATTTTCAGCTTTTGCATTTTTGCATTTGCATAATTATTTGGGGAATGGAGGGGATGCAATGGGAGGGCTTTTCTGGGTTCTTCTTCTTTACAGTTTCTTTTCTCCAAAAAATAAAAATAAATAAATAAAGAAAGAAAAAAAAAATTGAAAAGATATTGCAAAAAGGGAGATGATTGGCCGTGGGATTTTGAAAGATTGGGGCCTTTGAGGTGTGACATGTGACACTTTTTCTGAAATCATGGTGGCCTGCCAATGAATAATCTGGTTTTTAACAATGATGACGTTTAGACTTAGATATTTGGAATGCCCTTGAGCTTGGGCTTGGGCGCATGCGTCGGATTGGGCATGGGCTAGGTTGCTGCTGTCGGGCATGGTCTTCGGCTCGTGACGGGCTTGGGCAATGGAGCTCCTGTGGGTTTGGGCACTGGTGGTGAGCCAGGGCAACGACATCTAGCAGGCCTGGGCTGTTGCACTGGGGGTGAGCCTGGGCTAAGGCGTTGGAGACTTGATGGCCTAGGCTAAAGCGCCCTACGCTTATGCGGAGTGGGCGGGCTTGGGCTTCTGTGCCTGACCGAACTTGAGCTTGGGTACCTGAGGTTAGCTTGGGCTCTCTGGACGGGCTTGGGTTGGGGCTCTAGGGATGAGCTTAGGATTGGGCGTCCAGGACAAGCTTGGACTCTCTGGACGGGCTTGGGTTGGGGCTCTAGGGATGAGCTTAGGACTGGGCGTCCAGGACAGGCTTGGGCTCTCTGGACGGGCTTGGGTTGGGGCTCTAGGGATGAGCTTAGGATTGGGCCTCCAGGACGGGCTTGGGTTGGGATTGGGCGTTTAGACGAGCTTGGGCTCTTGCATTTTTGGCGGGCTTGGGCATTTGAGGCAGAATTGGGCTTTGTCATTTGGGTGGATTGGGCTGTGTCAAGCATCGACCATGGGCTCCAATTGGGCTTTTTTGCACCTAGCCTGCCGTGATGAACTTGGGCTCTTTCTCTTGGTTAAGCTTGGTCTTGGGCTCCTCCTATCAGGGTGGGCTTGCTCTTTTGTAATTGAGACGGGCTTGGCTTGGGTGTTTGGGGGGCGTGCTTGGGCACAAGCTCTTGGGACGGGATTGAGCTCTCATCGATTTGGATTGGGCTCGGCCACTTAAGAGGGCTTGGGCTCGGCCACTTAAGAGGGCTTGGGCTCGGCCACTTAAGAGGGCTTGGGCTCGGCCACTTAAGAGGGCTTGGGCTTGGCCACTTAAGAGGGCTTGGGCTCGGCCACTTAAGAGGGCTTGGGCTCGGCCACTTAAGAGGGCACGATCTCTGACTTATGGGCCGGGCTTTGGCTCTGCCTCAGTGGGCAGTCTTGGGCATTGGGGGCGAGTTAGGCTTCGCCTCTAGAGGTTGGACTTGGGGATGGCATTTGGGGCGGCCTTGGGCTTGGCGTTTGGGGCAGGCATTGGTTATGCTTTTGGGCTGCTCTTTGTGGTTTGTGACGGGCCTCAACTTTGTGGTTTGCAATGTACTTGGGTTGGGTAGTTTGGTTTGAGTTTGGGCTCTGCCAATTGTTGCAGGCTTGGGCTCGGCTCGACAGCTTGTTCATGGCTTTTGTTAGGCCACTGCAAGCGGGCTTAGGCTACGTCACTATGGGTTGAGCCTGGGTTTTACCGCTGAGTATCAGGCTTGGGCTCTTAACAAGGCTTGCTTGGGCTCTACCTCTTTGGGTTGGGCCTGCTTTTGTGGGTTGGGCTTGGGTTCCTCCTCATGGGTTGGGTTGGGTTTGGGCTTGTTGGTCTTGGGCTTTTATTGTTGGCTTTGACGGTGTTGGTGTTGGGTTTTTCTGGCAGGCTTTGGGTAGTGTTGGTCTTGGGCTTTTCTGGCAGTGTTAGGCTTGGCCTCTTCTTTCTTCGTGGGTTGAGCCGTTCAACACAAATCAGGTCGAATCCAAATAAAAATAAAATGCATAAAACACTTTCATTAAATGATTATTATTAATTTATTTTATTTATTTATTAATTTAATAAAAAAATGTTTCAATTATAATGAAAGAAATAAAAATTAAACCAAAAGAAATATTAATGCATATGTGATTCATTTATTTTTTTTGTAAGTGGTTCGATTTAGTAACTTTAGAAAAAAAAGATTTAATTTTTGAAGGAATATTTCATCTATCACATTATCTATATCTTAACAATGTGCGTCCATAATTTAATATTTCAACATTAATTGGTCCAATTATCCCTTTTATTAATTTTTTTTTTTTTTTATTTGTCTTTTATTATCATCAACTTTTAATCCCACATTGATAGAAAAAGAGGGCATAAGTGAAAACATCTTAGCATATAATAGACTCAAGGCGAATATCTAAAGCATACCTTTCTCGGCCTTTTGGCTAAGATCAAGTGTAGTATCTGTTCTTATCAGTTTAATATCTGATACGTGGTCCATCGGACCACATGATATTAAATTAATTTTTTTTTGGGGGAGGGCCCTCTATCGGTAAGCTTGCTGCCAGGGGCCCTCGAACGTCGCCCGTGCGTTGCACTACTGCAAGGGCCCGGCGTACGCCTACCAATCCATGTACTGAAACATTTCTCTTTTGAGAGGAAAAGCAAAAGTCTCTGAAGGCTGATATCAGCTCTTAATCTTGAGAAGGGAAGAAAGAACGTGTTTCATGTCAGGCCGATCATCGGGGGAATGTGTAGTGCAGGACACGGCCAACTCCAGGAGTTTCAGGATGGTTTTTCGATCGAAATCGTGTTTCACAGCTTTGGCTAGATGGGGGATCCACCAGTTGCAGTAAAGCATCATATGCTTCGTCTCCGTCTCCGTTTTCCAGTGCTCTCTGTGTATATTCTCTAAGAGTGATGGTTAGTGCTCCATTCTCTTCCAAGGTGCCCGTAGGACATTCTGAGAGAGATATCAAACTGTTACAGTTTTCGATTGATACCGGGAGACTTCCTGTAAAGATTATTGATTGACAAATCGATTGTATCAATTCCCATTTCCATGGCGCCCAGACAGGTTCGACGCATCACCCAAAAGAAATTTTTTTATACCTTTTTCAATAAATCCCCAAATCATCTTTTATTATTATTTTTAAAGGATATGGAGAAAAATATCATTAGGGAAGGTCAGATTTGTTATTTGGAAAAAACCATTAGTTCCCATATGATCAGTTAAAAAATAATTATTATTATTATTAATTCAGCTATGAAGTCGGAACTGTACTAACATTCCAAAAAAAAAAAAAAAACTGTAAAAAAAACTGTAACTATATAGTTACAAATTACAATTAATGGAAAAGACTGAGGTAATTAAACCCTGATCAAGAATAATATCACTTTTCCCAAATGGATGCCTCATTTTTACGTCCTCTGGTTCTTGGAGGCAAAACGGAGGACGATATAGAAGAGAAACCTGTACAGAACAGCCCACCCCAACATCCAGAACACCATCTCCCACTTCTTGAACTCCTTGAGATCGACGGAGAGCTGTTTCAGAATGACCTCCCCCGTCAAAGCATTCCCAAACGGGTCCTCTCCGAAGGTGTGATTGTTCTGGAACTGGTTCATCAGAATCCCCTGATACGGGTACTTCATGGTGGAGATCACGTTCATCCATTTCCACGCCCTTGGGATGCCGTGCTGGTTGAGGAAGAAACCGCAGAAGAGGAAGAAGAGGGCGGTGAAGGCAATAACGGCGGCGAAGCCCATGATGTAGTTGGGAACGACGGAGCTGACGAAGACGACGAAGGAGTTGGTGGAGAGGAGGGAAGCGTAGAGGACGACGAAGAAGTAGAGGAAGGAGCCTCGGAGCTCCAGCGCCTTCCAGACCACGGCGGCGTAGGGGAGGGCCTGGATAGCGAGGAAGGGGAGGTACGTCAGCATTCCGGCGATCGCGTACGAGGACGCGCGGTACGCGTTGTGGGATGTTTCCCTGATGAAGATGTACCGCTCTTGGATGAAAGCAGGGACGGCGTCGTTGGAGGAGAAGAAGAAGACGCAGACGGTGAAGATGAAGAAACTGAGCAGGTTCGTTATCCCCTGCAGATCGTCCTTCGGGCGCAGGAACATGGTCGCCATGATCCCACCCATCAGGGACAGAACCACCAGCCTCGACAGGAAAAGCTCCGGCGTTCGCCGTATGTTTGTGAAGTTCCGGCGCACCAGGACCCAGATCTCGCCCGCGGACGAATTCGCGAATTTCGGACCCGGGTATCGCCGATTGACGTTGCCTCGGTCCGGGATCGCCGCCGGCGTCAGGTAATCGTCTTCGTTCACAGTGTAATCGCTACTGTGAGGAGTCGGGGTCCCCGGGAGAATCTCGCTCGGGTAAGTGTAGTACCCAGGGGAGCTGCATATATGCCATTAACGAACCAGAGCACAAAAAATTTACTTAATTTCGATTTTGAAATTGGGTAATCGGAGTGCTACCTTGTTGGGTCCCACATAATTAACATAATAAACATACCTGAACGGGATTTAATTCGCCTCATCAAGGAAACCGAATTACATTTTTACCCTTGATTAATTTAACAATTACTAAATGGCTTATTACGGCCATAATCTCTTACATACCTTAGGTCGGTGGAGGTCCGATCGCGACGATTCCTGGAAGGGGTAAATCTCAGAGTCTCCATGACTCCGCTCTGGTTCGCGCTCCACGACCTCGACGACCAGGGGCTTCTGACGCTGTGATCGAAGCCTCTGACGGGGACCCGATTCCGTTTCCGATCCCTCCCCGAGACGGGAGGCGTCGGCGGAATCGTCGACGAGGATAAATCGTCGGACAATTTCGGCGGGCGTAGCCCCGTGAGGCAGAATTTCGCCAGAGGGTCCACGCCGAGCTCCGACTGGTCGTACTCCTGGATCACGTCCAGGAGGTGTTCGATCGCGTTCTCGCCCTTGGGGAGCTTCCGCCCCATCCGTCCAAGGTAGTTGGTCACGTCCCTGGGGGAGCCCTGGTACATGAGCTTCCCGCGCGCGAGGATGATGAGGTGGTCGAGCAGCATCTGGATGCGGAACGACGGCTGGTGAATCGTGAGGATCACCGTGCTCCCCAACCGCGCGATGTGGTGGACCTTTTCGATGACGCTGTGCGCGCTCGTCGAGTCCAGACCCGAAGTCGGCTCGTCGAGGAAGAGCAGAGACGGGCCGTGGATTATGTCTACTCCGATCGAGACGCGGCGGCGCTCGCCGCCGGAGATTCCTCGGGTTCCTTCGTCGCCTATGTAAGTATTACGCGCAGACTGATCGATTTTTGTTCAAGAGCAACGAATTAACCAGAGAAAAATCGGAAGAAACAGAGGAGATTGCAGATTGAATATGAAAGGAAAACCCTATAATTGGGTTCAGTACTTACAGTGAGACCTAGCTGTTCGATCATTTTCTCGACTGTGTTCTTCTTCTCGGAGCGGGATATGGAGCCGAGGCGGAAATCGGCGGCGAACATGAGCGTCTCGTAGACCGTTAACATGGGGAAGAGACGATCTTCCTGCATTATGTAAGCGGAGGTCCTCTTGATCAAGCTCGTGCTCACCTCCGTGCCGTCGAGCGACACTTTCCCTTTAAGGCTTCCACTGGCAATCCGGCCGGCGAGGCCGTCGAGGAAGGTGGACTTTCCGGCACCGCTCGGCCCCATGACGGCGGTGATGGAGCCTTTAGGGGCGTAGCCGGTGATCCGGTGCAGCAAGTCCACTTCTTGGCTCGTCCACTTCCCCTCCACTTCCTGCTTCTTCGTGACCGTGTAGGTCAGGCCGTTGAACTCCATGCCGCCGGCGAAGTTCGACGGCTTGATGATGTCCAGAACAGTGTCCCGAGGATTAGTTCCATGCCCCATTTTTTCTTCTTCTTCTTCGTTTCCCTCTCTCTAACCCTTTCACAGTCGAGAGATGCGCTGTTTAATGTAGAAACAGAGCGAGGGAGAGAGAGGGAGAGGGAGAGGGAGAAGACACACTCAGACAGAGTGCAAGTGCTGCCCTGAGTCTCCTCACTTCTGAGTGTGATTTTCCTTCCAGCTAGCTGGGATTGAATTAAAAGAGAGCAATGCAGCCGGTTGGTGGGGTTCGAGGAGCTGGTTCCGAGGCCCCTTAGAATGTCTTCATTGAAAAGGCCGTTCAAGGGCTCGTTTTAGTCGAAACGATTGAGATATCTTCGTTTTCTTCATCGATCGTTTTAGAAGCTTGTTTTTGGACAGCGATGGGAAGAAATACTGAATACTCAACGCAACCATAGGTCCACAGGCATTCCGTTCGCCAAGACTACGATAAAGGCACTAGAATAGAGAAAGAGAGGAGGAGACGACAGAATTAACAGAGGAATTTCTTGGAAGCTTCAGCCTTCATTCAGTCTTTTACTCTAAAATAGCTACTATTGCTGTTGGCAGCGTCTAAAGGAGTAAGAAAGATCCAAGGGAAGAGAATATTCAAGAGGAAAGAGTTCCATTTTCTTCGGAGTTTTTTCCACTCCATGCCAAATGGAGAAGAAAGTGACATATTGTAATTGCAGTCCTCTCTTCAGTCGATCTGTTCTAAGTTCTAACAACCCAATTGCAATGTAACCCAGCACTATTATATGTTGGGAGATTGCAAGACGAATCACAAACGAAGATTATTTCAGAATGCACTGTTCCGCCCGGGTTCTATTACACTTACCTCCTGTAAAAATAGATTTGATTTTCTATGGATGGAGAAACACTTGTCTGAATGGAAATGGACAGCATAAAGTACCACATGAGAACATCCTACCTGTTGCCTTATACGGTGAGTTGGCCGTGAAATATCCCATCAAGTTCATTAATGTTTAATCTTGTATCTCTTGAAGTTATGATCCCGTTGCAGTTTTGTTCCCTTTTGTTCCATCTTCTTAATCGTTTCATGTTCAGTTCTGACTGTAGCTTTAGTAAATCGACGCTTCCGCCCAGAAAGATAAATAGAAGATATCATAAAACTGTTAGTGGGTGGGTGGAAAATTTTGTTAATCAACAAGAATTATTGCTTTAACGAGATGCAAGAAAAAATCTGGCTTGCTGGGTACCTAATGACTCGCCCAGGGACCCAAAGCGGCACAAGGACTGGGAGGCCCAAAGTGAATACCGTGAGAGTGACGAACTAGTGGCCAAATTGGCTTCTGAATGCCTTATCTGATGCTCAAACACTTCCCACAGGGCCAGGACGAGCGTCTGGGCGGTACGTGACTCTTCTTCTCCGTCAAATGTGAAGCCGGCGACCAGGACCATGAACAATCCCCTGAGCTTTGAGATGCCCATTTCAACTAAATCGCCTCTCTTCGGTTCTTTTGTGGTTTATCGAGAAATCAACTCTTGTAGTCTCGTTTTGAAAACTGGGTCATCGTCCTCTTCCTTCTCTTCCTTGTTTCTTACCACCAGAGAGAACAGGAGGGGAAAGCATGGCTTGGAATTGAAAACGAACAAGCTCGCCGGCCCTAGAGTCCATACCCCGTGCCCAAGTGAGTATTTAGTTCTTTTCGATGGTAATCATTTCTGCGCTCGAAGGGTTGCGAGAAGTTTGTTCCAGTGTATTGTTCTTTGGTATGTGAGAAAATTCAAGATAAGATTTTTTCCTCAAACTTCGGTGACAGTTACCTCGCTGTTATTCTCCTCTTGGCGGAAGGAGTTTGTTATTTCAGCTATGGGATGTATGATACAGCATCCTGTCTATTACTTGTTACCTTTGTTTCTGCATCTTCTCTTCGTCTCAGCTCTTTTCACTTTCCTTTCTTCTACTTTTGAGTTTACGCTTTTCTGGACTGTAATTCTTCGACTAAAACCTGTATATTCCAGGCTCTTCTGTTTTTCATCAATCCATGTGTGTTTTTGAAAGAAATACGAAGATTACAGATTGCTTCTTCGGTTTATTGGGCCGGGTACTTCATTTTAATTCATAAGTAGGCAATGGCCAAAAATGAAAGAGCAGTTTTGTTTTAAGAAGATTGTATAGATAGTTTCGTGAAACTGCTGCTTAGGTCATATTCAATTGGTTAAGCAGTTTTGTTTTTAGAGGATTGTATAGATAGTTTCGTGAAACTGGTGCTTAGGTCATATTCAATTGGTTATGTAAAATTTCCCCGTTAGCTGTAAACTGGTATTAGTTTCATTTGATTGATTTCTGGGAGAAACAACAGAAAAGTCAGCATTTTTCCTTTTTACCGTCATTCTCATTACCTGTTACATGCCCACCTTGAGTAGCTAAATCTTGACCCTTTTATGCATTTCCGTTTGAATATTGAAATTTGCTCCTGCCTTATCATGGTTTTCATTGTAAGCACTCTGTAGATCCTCAAGCAGTTATCTCTGGCTCACCCCAAGTGGAAGACCAGGCAGAGGTTCAATTTACAGAAGGGTCTTTCCCCGCTGGAGCTAGTGTCAGTGGTACCTGGGTGGAAGACCAAGCTGAAACTCAAGTTTCAGAAGTGCTAGACTCTAAAGCAGCTAATATTGATACTGCCCAGTTGGAAGAAGCCAATGTTGATGTTACAGAAGAGTCAGACCCTAAAGCGAACGGCATTGACTCTGCCCAGGTGGAAGAGCAATCTGAGGTTCAAGTTGCAGAAGGATACACTATGACCCAATTTTGTGACAAGATGATTGATGTTTTTCTGACAGAGAAGCCTAAAACAAAAGATTGGAGAAAGCTCTTGATATTTAGAGAAGAGTGGAACAAGTATAGAGACAGCTTTTACAGTAGATGCCAAGTACGTGCTGATGCTGAGAAGGATTTTGTAATGAAGCAGAAATTTGCTAGACTGAGGAGAAAGGTTAAAAAGGTATTTCTGGAAAACTGTGCCAATTCTAGGTCCATTGAGCTTCTTATTGCTGTAATCCTTCTGGAACTGTAGCATTTAGTTCTGCTTCGCTTGGTATTACAATTGCAGATTGATGTAGAAATGGACAAACATGCTGAACTTCTTAAGGAAATACGAGATAACCCAAATGACCTTAATGCAGTCGTAGCGAGGAGGAGAAAGGACTTTACTGGGGACTTTTTTCTCCACCTTAATTTACTTTCAGAGACTTTCGACGCTGTTGATGATCGTGATGGTAAGTATCCAATATATAATTAATTGTAGTGGAAAAGATGCTCTTGATGATCATGATGATAAGTATCGGAAAAGTAGGTCCTGCTTTCTGCTTGGTGTGTCTGGCTATTTCTAAACAATTTTATGCATGAGCAGTATTCAGCAGTGCCACCTCCCATTTTTTGTACCTTCTGTAGACTTGCTATCGGAATGAAAAACTGGTGGTTCATGAGTATGTTTCAATTGTTTCTGAAGACATGTTACTTTTACTTAGAATGGCACTTATCACAGTATAATAAGATATTCTTTCATCCTTAAATCCTGCATCACAGAACTTGTCAAGATTTTAGAAGGCAACTTTTTTCAGATGTAATTTGTACCGTGTTTGGTTTGGCAGCACTGGTCAGGCTTGGAGCTAAATGCTTGTCTGCTGTGCGGGCATATGATGGTGCCATTGAAGACATGGAGACATTAATGGCTGCTCAAGCAAAGTTTGATGATATCCTGAACTCTCCTTCACTAGATGCAGCTTGTGAAAAGATAACGACTATGGCAAAAGAAAAAGAGCTTGATTCTTCCTTGATTTTGTTGATAAACAAAGCATGGGCTACTGCAAAGGGGTCTGAAACAATGTCAAATGAGGTATAGTTACAATCCGCAAATTCTTGACATGATGCTGGGGAAATAATATCTGTTACTTATACAGTAATAAATTTTGTGCAGGCAAAAAATATCATGTATCACATATATAAAGCCACAAAACGCAGCCTTAGGAGTATTGCACCAAAAGAGATTAAGCTACTAAAGTATCTTCTTAACATAACAGATCCTGAAGAAAGATTTTCGGCATTGGCTACAGCTTTCTCTCCAGGAGATGATCATGAAACGAAGGATCCTGATATGATCTACTCGTAAGTGATTATTCTGACCCATTTTAATGATATTATAAAATGGATTGCACCAACTAAAGGAGCTTGTTATTGCCGCTTGTTTTGGAAGTAGCAGAATACCAGATTGTTGATGCCATCACCTTTAGGTTGTTTTATTATGCATGAATGACTTTTTCCAACAGGAACTTCTCATCTGGTACATTTGACGTTCATTGTCTGTGGCAGCACACCGAAGGAGCTACATAAATGGATTAAAATCATGCTTGATGCTTACCATCTGAACAAAGAGGAAACTGACTTGAGGGAAGCCAAGCAAATGACTGACCCTATTGTTATCCAGAGGCTCTTTATCCTCCAGGATACCATTGAGCAGGAATACCTGAAGCAACAAACAGAGGCAGACCTTGAAAAGAAAGAGTGAGGTACTCATCTTTTCTTAGCCGTTTTCTATTACAGTGACACTTTCATTTATGAGTTCCAATGTTTAATGTAGTTTTCGGGTTTGATAATTGCAGAGGTAATAGTGGAGGCTTGATGCCTTCTTTATTCTCTAGTTAACTCTGCAACATGTAGTGAGCCAAGTTCATCCTCTTTTGACTCGTCCGATTGCTTAAACATGGTTGCTGGTAAATCCTGACCAATCTCACTGGAACAGGCTTACAGGTTACTGAAATGTAAATATTTAAGTATCAAATGAGTTATCAGAGTTGGGAAATCTTATCCTTTATCCTTATTGCATTTGATCTGTTTTTTTCCAGCAGAGAGCAGACAATCAGAGCTCCCACTGTAGTCATCAAATGGTAGGATTCCAGTCTCTCCCCGCAGGAAAACATTCATTTACAGTTTTTCCTTGTATTTTCTGTTCCTTGGTTGACAATTTGATGGTAGGAGTAAGTTGGTCCAGGGGAATTGCTTTTGTGGACTACAACATATGCAAATGTACAAAAAGGTAGACTTGGATCAATGTCGAATTTCTGATATGTGTAGGCTTCATAGATGGTTCTTGGCTGATTTTTAGGAGAAGTTCCCATCGGAAGTGGCTTATGTTGGTGCATAAGCAAAAAGAAACGCTTCCTTAATTTCTATACAAGTATTGGGTCCAAATTTTGATTGAGTGCATTAAAATTATTTTTCTTCTTAGTCTACATCCTGTTTTTATCTTATTGTTAGTTCTGTTTGTTAGACTTTTTGTTCTATTATTTTTAAAAATAGGAACAATATTATTATTTTAATAAAAATGACATCTTAGCGATTTTGTTTTAAAAAAGTGAAAATAAATATAGTCGCAATCATGGCCAAATTTGAGACTAACCTTCATTTAGTTAAAAAATAAAAACGTCATATGCAGAATACTTTTTTTTTTTATTATTTATTATTTATTATTTATATATTTATTATTTAATTATTTATTATTTATTTTTTGTTGTTCGAGGCAAATAAAACTCGTAGATGGTTAAAACCCCACGAACCATGTTATATTCAACCCAATTGAGCATGTTGGGTTAGGCCGCTCAACAACCACCCTAGCTATTGTACGCACCAAAATGTGCGTGGCCCAAATTCGATGAGTCCAATGACCCACCGATCCATCACACAACGATCGTGGACAGCCTCGTTGATTCTTGAAGTCCGTTATTGGAGCTCATGTTGAAGTCCAGCCGTGTCGTCATGTCATCAACACAATCAACGTCCTCGTCAGCAGAAATCGTTGAGTCAGCACTCGTCAGCATGCCTTGTCAGCTTATCACTCAACTCAACAGTTAATGACCAGTCCTGGTCTTTAACTGAAGGAGAGAAACGAGGCCACGATCCTGGTCTCCCTCCTCCCCTCTTCTTCCTCAACTTCACCAGTAGAAAGAGGATCACAATCCCCTTTCCCAGGAAAAAGCCTCAACAACCGAAGTGGACAGGCTACAAATAGCCAGAAGTTCCCTGTCGCAGGGGTTGGAAAAAATCAAGTCCGAGAGCTCTTGCTGAGAAAACACTTCACACACAGAAGTTCTTTCTCTCTCAAGACGAAGGTCTGAAAATTCCTTCACCGAGAAGAAACTCCACGCACAGAAGCTCTCCCGAACCAAAGAAGTCAAGCCACTCGTTGTTCGTCGTTCAATAACTCGACTAGGAGCAGCTCTACACGATCGCCGGCAACGTCACAAGTCGACACACGTGGAGCACAAATACCTCCGTCTGACCGACTAAAGCCACAACATTCGTGCACACTCGTTCCTGCAACTCAAGTTCGACGTTCGTTCGCGGAAGCTTAAACTTCATCAAATTCACACGGATATCAAATCAGAGGATTATTAGGAGATTGTACTCACATTTCCCTGATACGCAACACACTGTAACACAAATTATTCTAGAGTAATTGAAATATTCTCTCGGTCGCGCCTCTTCGCGGACCGGCAGATTTTCGGTGAAACAGATTTGGCATACCCGGTGGGACACTTCCTACCTCTCATCTCCTTCTCCGTTCAAAAAAAAAAAAACTCCAACCTCAGCCATGGCCAGCAACGCCAACAACGGCAACAACAACAACAACAATGGGGGCAAGCAAACTGCCTCCTCGAAGCTCTGCCAACCACCGCCCGCCCGCCCATCGCGGAGTTCAACTATCGGAACTTCGAGAATCTGCTGCCGCATCTCCGGCCAACATCCGCGTTCCTACCTCACCACCACCGGCCACTCGCCCAGTGACGAGAGCTATGACCAGGAATTTATCTGCTGGACAAGCTTCTTTCATGCGCGACGCGCGCCGTCCAAAAGCCCTGTTCGTGCCTTAGGCTACCGCGGCCCCTAATAAACCAGCTGCGGTCGCCGCCAAACTATTACCAGCGATGGCCAAACCAACATACCTGGCCGTCGCCTCTTCACCCCTTCCTCGCCTCGGCCCGACCCCCGGTAGCGGTCGCCGTCATCACGGAAGCTTTATCGTTCCCACCACGGTGCAACGATATGAACAACAAGGAGGCGTTTCTACATCCTCCGCGCGGGGAACACGCGCATCACCGGTCTCCTTCAGATGCGAGAACGTCCGACGGCCGACAACTCACCGGTCGTGTTGGTCTCTCACGACCTCTTGGCCGCACTCAACGCAGCACCGGGACCACCGTCCATCCGCTCACCTCGTCGACAGACATCGGCGACCTCCCCTGCTACTACTTCTCCCATTCCATCTCACCAGCTCTCACCAACGGCTGCCACCCCAAGCCAGCCGCGTTCTAGGGACACATTCCACAATCAACTCGCGACCAGTTCCTGCGACCAGTCGCCCACGGTGGTCTCCTATCCGACATTGATGGCCATCTCTCCGATGAGGTCGCCGGTAGCAACCTCATCATTCCAAACCTCGCCAAGAACAAATTCCTCAGCGCGAATTGTCAAAATGGCTGTGATGACAACTTCGGCCAAGACGGTTGAAGAGCAGCTGGCCGAGCTGCAAGCCGCACTCAATGAGCAGAGCGAGCAGCTGCGCATCAAAGACGCGCAACTTGAAGCTCGCGACCTCCAAATCACAAGAATGCTCGAACGGTTCGAAATGAGTATGGCTGCAAACAACTCCGGTGTTGTTTCTCAGGAAGTCGGCCGAAACCATCCGACTACCAGTGCTTCTGCCAGACTACCTCAAGAAGACCTTTCTTCCGACGACGAGCTGCCTCCCATCGCACCAGTGGCTACCCGCAGAGGCCGGACTGAAGCGGATCCGACTATTCTCACCATTGACGCAGTCAACGAGTTGATCAACCGTGCTCGAAACAGCTCAGGCGACAACAAATCTGTCGTCTATCGGAGGCCCTACACGCAGAGGATCCAAAACATTCCTATGCCGATCGGGTATCACCCTCCAAAATTCCAACAATTCAACGGCGACGGGCATCCAAAGCAGCATGTCGCCCATTTCAAAGAAACCTGCAACAACGCTGGCACCGACGGCAATCTGTTGGTGAAACAATTCGGCCGGTCACTAAAGGGAAACGCCTTTGACTGGTACATCGAGTTACCCTAGGAGTCCATCGACAGCTGGGAGCAATTAGAACGTGAATTCCTCAGCCGTTTCTACAACACTCGGCGTACTGTTACACTGATGGAGATCGCCAATCTAAAACACAAAAAAGGGAGAGAAGGTGGTCGATTACATCAACCGATGGAGGAATCTGAGCTTAAATTGCAAAGAAAGCTTAAATCTCTCCCTCGAAGCCGAGATCGAGATGTGCTCGCAGGGGATGCACTGGGAGCTCTTACGCTCTATCCGTAGCCGAAGGCCGAACGATTTCCAAGAGCTCGCAACAGAACCTCATAACATAGAGATCTTGATAGAAGAACGAGGAGAAGAAGGATCCTCTTCCGCCGATCCTCACAAAAAGGGGAAGGCGCCCGCCACGGCTACACCAAAGGAGCCAAAGGAGAAAACAAAATCCTCCTTCGCGACAAACACCTTCGAACCCGTCAAAGTCGGAGGCAAAGCCAAAGCAACCTACCTCCCACGACAACTAACCGGGGGCACCTACAAGAAGCTGTCACTGGAGGAACGACAGGCAAAGACATATCCCTTTGCCGACGCAGACGTTCCTATCATGCTCGACCAACTCCTTGACAACCAGTTGCTGAGGCTGCCAAAAATCAAAAGACCTGGCGATCAATCCAAGAGCAAGGATCCGAATTTTTGCAAATACCATCGGTTGGTTGGGCGTTCGACGGATAAATGCTTCGTCTTGAAAGATCGCATCATGGAGCTGGCGGCTCAAGGCCGCATCGAAATTGAAGGAGTTGAAAATACAGCCTCCTCACATGCCATCTCCGTCCAAGCCGAGCCAAACCGGCGAACTCGGCCAAACCGGAAGCATATCACAAAGAAGGGGTACCGTTCAAAATTCGGTCACTCCAACCGACCGCACAACAACAGACGACCACCAGCTAAGGTCGCCCCAAAACCGGCACCCCGAGAAGCAGTTGCAGCCGACGCAAAGGGGTGGATCCTAGTCACCCGAAGAAAGAAACCTGCTCGAGAACTCGAACCGGCGGCGCCGGTGAACACCAGAACAAAGGCGCAACGGCCAAATAAAAAAGCCGCGAAGCGCCAAAGAAAAGCGCCTAGGACTGACGTCCAAGGGGCAAGCAAAAAGAAAAGAAGACCCGTCACATTGGCAGAGTTCTTCCCGAAGGAGTTTTTGACGCCTCCAACAATGGTGGCAACCTGCTCGACAGCTTCTCCCGAGCCCACAGCGGCCAAAGACAAGGGCAAAAGACTCGTCGTCGAATGTGACGACCACGAAACCTCGCTCAAACAAATCTCGTCTCTTAACAAAATTGAAGATGATCTCGATTTAGACATTCGGTCGAGGCAAGCCGTAATTCGAGTTCTCGACAAGCCAGAAGAACTCAAAGCTGAACTCGAGACGCTGTTGATGAGAAAGCATGACCTGCCAAAAGTCGGGTTAACCCCTCCTTTTCGAAAAGAGGAGGAAGATGTTTACACCAAAGCACATCTCGCGAAGTCAAAAGAAACACTTGTTGTCTCATACCCGCCGTGCATTACATTCCGAGAAGAAGATGTACAATTGGGGACAAAGAATCACAACAGACCGCTATTCGTCTCCGGATATATCAGAGATCACAAAATCAACCGTATCCTCATCGACTGCGGATCCGCAGTCAATATTCTGCCTATTCGCACGATGAAGAGCATCGGTCTCTCCGCTGGCGATCTCTCTCCAAGTTCTCTTCTCATTCAAGGTTTCAACCAGGAAAGCCAGAGAACACTCGGCATGACGAACCTCAAGCTGCACATCGGCGACATGATACCTGAAACTCCTTTCCAAGTCATCGACTCTAGGACATCTTACAATCTGCTCTTGGGTCGACCGTGGCTCCACTCAAATGCAGTCGTCCCATCCACACTGCACCAATGCTTCAAGTACTGGGAAAACATCGAACAGAAGACGGTGTATGCCGAAGAAAGTCCATTCACGGAAGCAGAGGCATCGTTCGCAGATGCTAAATTCTACCTGACGACCAAACTGACAGTCAAATTGTCACCTTGGTTGAACCAAGCGGCGAACGCCAAAAGCACTCCGACGCAGACTGCATCGTCCAAACAACCGACGCAGGACGCAACACTCAAACAGCCACCACAAGCCATATCCGCAAAACAAACTCCGACGCAAGTTGCATCTCCCAAACAGACCACGACGCAGGTCGTGTCTCCAAAGCAGCCGGTGCACAACAACCAGTCGGCACACGATCACAAACTGGTCGGAGTCAACCCAACACCAAAACAGCACAACATGCCCGTCCTGCGATACATCCGACAGTCACAAAGGAGGAACGAAGAAGCTCCTCTGGTCGCCTGCCACAAAATCCAGCCGACCCCTTTGCCCGAAAAAGTCACGCTTCCTCTGCCAAAATTGGAGGAACAAAGTATCGTGAAGCAGTTCCCGAGCCAGCAACAGTTGTCGTCCACACGGTCCAATGAAGGTTTCGATCCAAATGCCTACCGACTGATGGCCAGAGCTGGGGGCAACCTTACGAAAGATGAAATTCATGAGAAACCACCCATTACTCTACCGGTTTTCACTCCAGAACAGGAGAAGCTGAGAAACGAGGGTCAACGAATCAACCAAGGTCGCTTGGGTCTCGGCTACGAGAAGCAGAAACCGATCAAAATCTATACTAGCTGGGCAAAACCCGTCAAAATAACCAGAAAGGTTTCGGCTGATGTGCATCAAGTTTCAGTCGACCAAACACTGACTGAAAAGAAAGATGCGCCGACACCAGTGGTCATCTACACCTTGAGAGCTGCTATCGCACGAGCCCGCGCCTATGATTCGGTTATGGTGAATCACATCTCCATCACCGACGAAGACCAAGAGGAAGATGAATTCGCCTTGAAGGAGGCTCCAACCGAGTTCGAAGAAGGCGGCCAGGCGACTGTCGACGAACTAAAGAAAGTCGACTTGGGCACAACAGAGGACCCTAGGCCGACATTCCTCAGTGCTTCATTGACGACCGAAGAAGAAGTCGACTACATGGCTTTGCTTCGCGAATATCGTGACATCTTCGCTTGGAACTACACAGAGATGCCCGGCTTCGACCAGCGAGTAGCGGTTCACAAATTGGCAGTTCACCCCTCTGTTCGACCAGTCAAGCAGTCACAACGACGGTTTCGACCAGAATTGGTGCCAGAAATTGAAAAAGAAGTTGACAAATTGATCGCAGCAAATTTTATCAGAGAGGTGAAATACCCATCCTGGATCGCGAACATCGTCCCAGTTAAGAAGAAGACCGGCCAAATCTGAGTTTACGTCGACTTTCGCGACCTGAATAAAGCGTGCCCGGAGGACGATTTCCCTCTGCCAATCACCGAGCTTATGGTCAACGCGACGACGGGTCACGAAGCTTTATCCTTCATGGACGGGTCCTCCGGCTATACTCAAATTCGGATGGACCCAAAAGATGAGGAGCTTACTGTGTTTCGCACTCCGAAAGGCATCTTCAGCTACAAAGTGATGTCGTTCGGACTTAAGAATGCCGGTGTGACATACCAGCGAGCTATGCAGAATATCTTCGACGACTTCCTTAACAAACGAGTCGAATGCTACGTCGATGACTTGGTGGTGAAGACAAAGCAGAGATCGGATCACCTCCTTGACCTCCGGGTAGTGTTCGAGCGACTGCAACGGTTTCAGCTCAAAATGAATCCGTTGAAGTGTGCTTTCGACGTCACTTCAGGCAAATTCCTAGGCTTCATTGTGCATCACAGAGGGATCAAAATCGACCAGTCGAAGATCGACACCATTCAAAAGATGCCAGCACCCAAAAACGTCTCCGAACTCAAAAGCTTTCAAGGTCACCTGGCGTACATCCGACATTTCATTTCGAACCTTGCCGGGAGGTGCCAACCTTTCAGTCGCCTGCTAAAGAAGGATACGCCGTTCGAGTGGGACGAATCTTGCCGGAACGCCTTTAACAACATAAAGGCGTATCTCACAAAACCACCAGTGCTGGTAGCCCCAATAGTCGGCAAACCATTGTTGTTGTACATCGCAGCGCAAGAGAAATCAGTGGGAGCGCTCTTGGCTCAAGGCGACGAGGACGACAAGGAACGTTCTCTATATTACCTAAGCCGAACACTGGTAGGGGCAGAACTTAACTATACACCGATCGAGAAGATCTGTCTGGCTCTCATCTTCGCAGTTCAAAAGCTCCGGCATTACCTCCTGGCGCATTCAACAAATCTTATCTCGAGAGCCGATCCATTAAAGTACATTATGTCGCGACCAATTCTCTCTGGTCGACTGGCAAAATGGGTGCTGCTCCTCTCCGAGTTCGAGATCATCTACGTGCCGCAACGAACGATCAAAGGCCAGGCTTTGGCGAATTTCCTAGCCGACCACCCAGTGCCGACTGAATGGGAATTAACAGAGGATTTCCCCGACGAAGAGATATTTCTGGTCGAAGTGCTCCCTCCTTGGGAGATGTATTTCGACGGCGCCGCTCGAAGGAATGGAGCCAGCGTCGGAGTCCTTTTCGTCTCGCCAAAGAAAGATCTGCTGCCATACTCGTTCGTGCTCACCCAAACTTGCTTGAACAATGAAGCAGAGTACCAATCTCTCCTCCTCGGACTCAACATTGCAGTCGAGATGCAGTTGCCGCAGTTAAACATCTTCGGCGATTCGGCTCTGGTCATCAAGCAGCTCACAGGAGAGTTCGAAGTAAAGAAACCCGAACTCACGCCTTTCTGGAGACATGCCGGTGAACTTCTGGCCCAAATCCCGGAAGCTTCACTCCACCATGTCCCTCGCTCTGAGAATGGGCCAGCCGACGCATTAGCCGGCATCGCAGCCAGTCTAGCACACTTCGATCAACGGCCGAACCAGATTCCCATTTGTGAACGATGGGTTATCCCTCCACCAGTCGAGGAAGAAACGGAAGAAGAGCAAATAGAAGAGATAGAAAGATCTCTTCCTATCTCGGCCAGCCAAAATCAAACTGAGGATTGGAGAGAAGCCATTACAAACTTCCTTCGTCACGGCACGCTACCAGTCGATCTACGAGAGCGAGTACAACTTCGTCGAACAGCTCCAAAGTATGTTTTCCTCAATGACATACTTTACCGAAGGTCATACGAAGGTCTGCTCCTTCGATGCTTGTCAAAAGAGGAGGGGTTGCAAGTTCTCAAAGAGACACATAGTGGAATCTGCGGCGCGCACCAAGCCGGCCCGAAGCTCCACTTGTAAGTCAAACGTCTGGGCTACTACTGGCCGTCGATGCTCAGAGACGCCATTGAAATGGCTCGGACTTGCAAGCAGTGCCAGCTCCATGCTAACTATATCCACCAGGCGCCGGAACCGCTTCACCCAACGGTCGCATCATGGTCGTTCGACGCTTGGAGGATGGACATCATTGGCCCCATCTCTCCCAAATCCGACTCTGATCGGCAGATATCTTGGCTGTCACCGACTACTTCTCCAAATGAGCCGAAGCTGCCACCTACCGAGAAGTGAAGGCTGCAACCGTCGTCGACTTCATTCGAACACAAATCATTTATCGATATGGAGTTCCTCGATACATAATGACGGACAACGGTACACCATTCAAAAACAAAGTCATGGACCATTTTTGCGAAAAATTTCGCATACAACAACGAACCTCAACGACTTACAATCCGGCAGCCAACGAACTCGCAGAGGCCTTCAACAAGACACTCTGCAAAATTCTGAAGAAGACAGTCGGCGCCCACAAAAGGAGTTGGGACGAAAAGCTTCCCGAAGCCTTATGGGCATACAGAACGTCGGTTCGAACACCCACCCAATCGACACCATTCTCGCTGGTCTATGGCACCGAAGCCGTACTCCCTCTTGAAGTACAACTCCCGTCCCTGCGAATTGCAATGAGAGAGGGACTGACGACGGAAGAATGTGCTCAACTGAGACTCGCCGAACTTGAGTCTCTCAACGAACAACGACTCGAAGCACAACAACGCCTCGAGTGTTATCAATCCCGAACGACCAGAGCCTTCAACAAAAAGGTACGACTCAGGTCATTTCAGAAAGGCGACCTCGTGCTCATGGTTCGGCGGCCGATGCTGTTCACCAGCAAAACTGGGGGAAAATTTGCACCAAAGTGGGAAGGCCCTTACGTCGTACGAGAGGCTTATACGAATGGCGCCTACAAACTCGTCACCGCCGATGGGTCAGAGCTGCCGATCACAAACGGTAAATTTCTTAAACGATTTTATCCATGAAGAGAGCAGCAGAAAAAGAGGGAACCCATTACAAAAAAAAAAAAGAGTTCATTCTTCATTTCAAGTTGGAGAGAAAATACAATCCAAGTCTCGCAACCAAAATACGCGAGAACCACAGAGAAGAAAAGAGGGGGGCCCTTCGTCAAATTCAGAGAGGAGCGATTACAAAATCTCCCATGTCAAAAAAGAGGGAGGAGGTATAAAAAAAAAAAAATCAAAAAACTCTTCAGAGAGGTTACAAAAAGAGCTCGAAGTCAACCACCCGCTGCCGTCGTCGAAGCACCTCAGTCTGAACTTCCTCCAGTTCACGAGCCTCGGCTTCACTCAGAACAGGCTGTATACGGACGTCCTCAAGTCGGCGCTCCAACGCAGAGGCTTCATCTCCGAAAGCCTGGAGTTCAGCCTGAGCGACGCCAATCTCCGCACGAAGAGAATCAAGTTGAGCATCCAGCATAGCCAGACGTTCACGAACAACCTCTCGCTTAGCCTCCACAGTTTCATACTCGGCCCG
Organism: Aristolochia fimbriata; assembly: GCA_019845555.1. Lineage (NCBI taxonomy): Eukaryota > Viridiplantae > Streptophyta > Magnoliopsida > Piperales > Aristolochiaceae > Aristolochia > Aristolochia fimbriata. The sequence continues at coordinate 14,788,752 of CM034084.1, read as the reverse complement.
GCGCAGACTTACCAACTCAGTCATTGCGTCGCACCGACAATGCACTCGTCGGACCGACCATGTAACTTCAGCCTCAATAGCGCGATGTTCGGCCCAGGGGAGCTTATTGGCTGCAGAACAACGCAATTGCTGGAGATGCTCCGCTTCTCAAGCAAAATCCTCTACCCACTGCTCCAAGATAGAGACCTCGATGCCAGCTACTCGCAGATGCTCTAGAAGACCATGGGCATCGATCACGAGTTCAGGGGAGCAAGGGTCTTCGGCAGGTGCCAAGGCCGTATGAATAAACCGGGTCCATAGGCTCATTGCGGACTGTTGTAACCATCCTCGCGACCTCGCCGAGAGAGACAACGATGAAGACTGAAAGAAGCCAAAAGAACGCCAAAAGAGCGAACAGTTAAAAGAGAAAACGGAAGAAGCGAACAAAGGATACAAGCAAAGGATACCTACCGCAGTGAATCGCGAGGTGGAAGAATTCTCGCTAACAGGCCGGCAATTGGGCTCCAGACCTCATTCTCCGGTGACGGGAATCGCCGCCTCGGTGTTCGGCCTCCCTCCGATGAATGGCCCATCCTCAGGAGTCATGGACATGCGACGCCCCAAGTCAGCAGCAGGAGTAGAGAATTCAACCCCGCCTTCTCCACATAAATGAGGAGAGGGCACTTCGTTCTCATCACTGGAAATGGCCAGCGGGCAGTCAGCATGGCCTGCCTCCAATCTATCAGTGGCAGCGTCGATGCGCACATCCCCCTCGACCCATTCCAGCCGATGATGTCCCTCGGAGGCGGTAGAAGAATGCGACTCGTCCAAACGGAGGTCGAGCCGACTCGCATGAGAGAAGGGCACTAGAGCGAGTGCGCCAACAAAAGAGCGGGAAGACTCTTCGGCTACCCCAGGCTGATCCGAAGATGGCAACACCGGCATTGCCCCTGCTCCATAGCAGCCTCTTCGATAGACGAAGCGACAGCCCCGACAACCGGACGTGCCACTATGACGTCCTCCCTCGACCCCGGAATAGAAGCCGTCGGAGATCGTACGACACGCGAAGGAGTGGAAGGCCTACGTAGGCTACTCCTCGACCTCCTTTTGAATAGAGATGGATTGAAGATAACCCTGGGAGCCTCTACCTGCTTCCTTTTCGAAGCCGCCCTCCTCGGCGAAGCCACCGGTTGTGAAACTGCAGGATGAGCAATCACTGGATCGACGACCCTCTTCCCTTTGTCCAAGGACGCATCCGCAGACGGCGAGAACAATGAACTCTGCCGGCTAACTGGCTCAGCGGGTAGAGCGGGAGGAGTCTCTCTGATAACAACACCTTCCACTGGCCCGACGGGCGCCGGACTCGTCGCCAACGTCTTTTTCTTTACAGCGGCTCTCTTCGGCATAGTTTTCTTCCGCGGTGCCGGTTCACCAGTAAATTTTTCCCACTCTTTCTAAAAAAAAAGAGAGAGAGAGAGGGGAAGGGGAGATAGATGAAATAAGAAGGTCAAAAGGAACGGAACCGACGGCAAATTCATTGGCAAAGGGTAGTTACCTCAAAGCGGGGAACGATCGTCTCAAGCCACGACTTCCTATACAGAGCCGTCACACCCGGGTCAGAGTCCGGGCTTGCAACTGTCGGCACATCCACCATCCTGAGCGGAAAGGCACTCTCAGCTTGCCAGATCTCCACCAACGACTCAACCGAAGGTGCCCTCCGCTGATCGTCGATCAAAACACCTGGAAAATCTTGGCAGAAACCGAATTGATGAGCGAACCGGTGTGGGCAGTACGGCTCCACGATCAGGAGGTCACGCTGCCGCAACACAAGACGAGCCGCTCGTAAACACCGGAAGTAATCCACCTCGATCCGCAAAGCGAGATGGCCGGGCTTGTCGACGATTGGGCCCGGAGGAAGAGCTTGCGACGGGTACCAACACCGTACTCCGCCGTGGCAAAACAATGTGCGGGCCTCTCTCTGCGTATAGGCTCGGCAATGAGCGGGGTTGCGGTAGATCATCATCAAGGGGCGTTCACCTTCTGAAGGATCAGCTCCATGAACGCCGAAATATTGGGGGAGCCAGGCATATACAAATGGCCAGGGGACCCTCCCGCAAGAGGAACTGTTGAGCCCTCGGTAGAGACCAGCCAGAGCAGCGGCGGCCAAATTGCACTTATAGCCGCTAGCCAAGTAACAGGCCATCTTCAGAATGATGAACCGCAACATACCTCCAGTCGCGGGGAGAATGCAACGGCAGAGCCAAAGAGACAAGAAAGCCGCCAGATAAATGTCGTCTGCAAGCGCCTCAGGAACACCGAGCTCAACCAGAGGTTCATCCAACGGAGGCGACCTATCACGACGCATGCGGCCCGACGTCCTCCCACGATCAGCCCAGGGATCTTCCGCGGGTGGTACACCTCCTTCAGGGCGAAACCAAAAGGATGTCCAATCGGACATCTGGAGCCCGGATTGACCCTCCACCTCCGAAGGCTCGGCCAATCGGAAGTAACCAAGGATCAAGTACTTGATACTTTCGGGCAAAGGGAAACAGTGGCCGGGGGAAAAATCCTCCACGGATGGAAATGTTTCATTGAAGATACCTCCGATGATGGGCAGTCCACCAAGACGATGCATATCCCACAAGGAGATTGATAACTCTCCCTCCCGTGTGAAGATGGAGTTGGTGGAAGAACACCAGACCTCCGTGAAGGCAGTGACGACATTGCTGCAACAGCCATATCGGAACATCGAAGCTCGCACGGCGTGAACTAAGTCGATCGCTACTAGACGTTCTGAACACGTACGGAGGACGACGTCCGCTCATTCGAAGTAGAAAGGTACGTGTCGAGGACTCACTACTTCAATCGTTCTGACCTCCCAAGGGCCGAACCGATTACGATCGATGTAAAGTTCCGGCGTAGAAAAGCGGACCAGAGTATCTTGCATAGGACTCAACAATATGGTGCCCTGAGTTTCATGCGGAGACGATGGAGCTTCGCTGACCCCGGGGAGGAAGAAAATTTGATTATCTCGGTTGACCACTGGACGACTCCAGAGCTCGCAAGTCGCTCTGGTTAGTGGGACATGTACGTCGCGACCTCCGAGAGCACACGACACCAATACAGGTAACTATAGCCGTCTCCCGTTCACCTCTACGACACCAATGTGCACACAATCTTGGTGAACACCTCTCACTGTCGCGTGAACGTTGGAGAGAACAAGGCCGAGGAACGAAACAGAAAGCGATGGAAAAGACATCTGCAAACAAAGGAAACGTCGGAGTTGTCAGCCTAGCCGAGAATCAGGTACGTGAGCCGTCTTCATAAAAAAAAAAGTGTATATTCTCATCGCGATAAAAAAAAAAAAAAAGGATATGATCGTAAAAAAAAAGAGAAGGATGTGAATAGCAGAAAAAGAAAGTCAAAGCCGCGGAAAAAAAAATTTTTGTTTCTCTACGGCTAACCAAACATAGCTTCGAGATGATCCGCGGCTTCAAAGTGTGGCGCGACAACAGCAAGCAGCCTCGCGGCCAACAAACCAGAGGCAAACAAAGTAGACTTTCCGATGCTCAACAACCAACCAGAGTATAACAAGATGGAAAGTTCAGGGTCTGGCGGTACTACCAGACGCTCGCATTGCGAATCCCAGTGCCGGACGTCGAAGTTGGACGGGAAACCAATGCCGCAACAAAAAAAATGATGCCCGACGACCGAGCCGAGCATGGCACAAAACTCTGCGGTTAATCACACTGTCAGCCGTTCATGCCCGACGACCGAACCGAGTACGATTCAAAGTCATAGCGCAAACAAACCGCTCTCGACAACTGATTCGGACACACCCAGGCGGGGTCAGGTAAGTAACTCTTTCCCAAAAAACAAAAAAAAAAGAGGAAAGAAGGCTGCGACAAAAAGAAACCGTCGCAAACAAAAAAAAAAAAGAGATCAAGACAAAAAAAGAAGTCGTTGCAAACAAAAAAGAGCGAAGTTTTGGTGACAAGAAGAAGCCACCACTAGAAAACGAGGCAGCCAAATCAACTCGTGCCTCGGTAATCATGGATAGCTGCAGAAGTCGAAACTTGGCGGCCAAGTCAACGATGATAGTGTAAGATGAGACTTCTGACAAATCGGCCGAAACCAGTTGAATCAAAACATCGACGACGGCGATCGAAATGGAAGTTCCTTCCTGGCGACCGAACCGGCCGAAGTCGAAACGACAACAGCACTCGGCGACCGACCGAGAGGCGACCTGAACGTCTCGGCAAACAAGACAGAAGCTGCGAAAACAAATCACCATCTTGGCGACCTAACTAGGATCCCCAGGAGCAAAACTATAAGAAAAGGAGGAACCGACACTCAGTAACAAAGCCAGGCGCTTTCCTCGACTAAATCAATCGTGAAAGGAACCCGGTCATCTACATCAACAAAATGGCGAATTCCAATAGCCCTCGAAGGAGCAAGTTCAAGAAAAAAAGGTACGCATCGAAAACTCAAAAAAAAAAAAAAAGAGCTGCGACTAAAAGGAGCCGTCACAACAAAAAAAAAGAGAGGCAAACAGCTCTAAAACAGTAAGAGAGCAAAAGAAAAAATAACGGGACCGCGACAAAAAGAAGTCGTCGCGACAAAAAAAGAAAGAGGGAAGAAGTCGAAAAGGAGAGGAGAGAAAAAGAAGAAGAATGAGGGAAGGAGAAAAGGAGAAAAGAAAAGAGAGCGGGACCCCGGCTGACTCGAACTCAATACGAGGTTGTCGGGAGAGAAAAAAAAAAGGATTTTTAAAAGTACCTTACAATCCTTATGTGAAGGAGACTTCCGACGTCGAAGAGAAAGAGACGAAGGAGATGGCTATTCGGGTCGTCGTCGACGAATATCCTTCAAGGACCAGAAATACGAGTAACCTTCAAGCCTCAGTTCGCAAACACGCACAACCAGAGGGGCAGAACTTCAAATCGAAGACGCTCAAGAGGCACTAGGCTCAAAAGGGTTGCGCTACGAGGTTCGTACGATGAACTATTCAAAGCTCAAGGTATCCTATTTATCGAGGGAGTCGAAGGGTTTCCTCCAAATTTGGGGAAGGCGACAGTCCCTTTTTAAAAGGGATTTGATCTCTTCCATACGAGAATTTTCCTCACGATGAAATTCTACATGGGACCCAGTCAGGTGACAACCCTGGGATCGCTAACATGCCCAGGTGGGCCCCACTCCTCGAAGTCGTTTCAGCTTATAAAAGGCCAACTGCAAGAACAAGAGAGAAGAAGGGGAACTACAGCGCCAAACGTTTCTAAAGTCGCGTGATTCGAGCGGAGATTTCAGCAGATCGCAGAGTTATCCAGGAAGATTACAGTCTTGAAGTCTATCGGAACTGAGCCGCAGGAAACCATTAGAGCCACGCTACCCAGAACGCGTTACTCGCTCGGATTCAGGGACCGAGATCGTAGGAAATTACAGAGGTTGATAGCTCCCGCCGTGTTCGCGTTCGGCGAAGTAAGAGCTCAAATCAAATTTGGTTTCTCGAGCCGTTCAAGTGCGTTTTCGGAGCGACGACTCGCCTTACACTCTACAACAACTCTTCACAACATCAACGGGAAGCAGTCTACCGAATTAGAATTGTCGAGAATCGTAAAAGCCATAAGGGTTCGTCGCTAGCGTCTCTTCCGCGGATTCCGAACTCCGTCATCAAGTCCTCTGAAAATACATTCGACCATGGCGATCAAGTAAGTCGATACCGACTCTTTTCTTCTACCTGAGTACTTCCTTCTGCTCAGGGATGTTCATCCTATGCCATACCTCACAAACAAAAAAAAAAAAAAAAAAAAAAAACTAACTAAAAGGGGGCAAGAGGGACATAATATGTACACAAGAAGATAAACAACCCTAAAAGAGAAAGAGCGTTCTGAAAAAAAAAAAAAAAAAAAAGTGCGTCGTGTTCTTCGTCCATTGTTTGAAACTCGTTCTCTCGAATGAACAAGTCTCGAAGGGGGCAATCTGTACGCACCAAAATGTGCGTGGCCCAAATTCGATGAGTCCAATGACCCACCGATCCATCACACAACGATCGTGGACAAGCCTCGTCGATTCCCGAAGTCCGTCACTAGAGCCCATGTCGAAGTCCAACCGCGTCATCACGTCATCAACACAATTAACGTCCTCGTCAGCAAAAATCGTTGAGTCAGCACCCGTCAGCATGCCTTGTCAGCTTATCAAAAGCCTCAACAACCGAAGAGGACAGGCTACAAATAGCCAGAAGTTCCCTATCGCAGGGGTTGGAAAAATTCAAGTCCGAGAGCTCTTGATGAGAAAACACTTCACACACAGAAGTTCTTTCTCTCTCGAGACGAAGGTCTAAAAATTCCTTCACCGAGAAGAAACTCCACGCACAGAAGCTCTCCCGAACCAAAGAAGTCAAGCCACTCGTCGTTCGTCGTTCAACAACTCGACTAGGAGCAGCTCTACACGATCGTCGGCAACGTCATAAGTCGACACACGCGAAGCACAAATATCTCCGTCCGACCGACTAAAGCCACAACAGTTCGTGCACACTCGTTCCTACAACTCAAGTTCGACGTTCGTTCGTGGAAGCTTAAACTTTATCAAATTCACACGGATATCGAATCAGAGGATTATTAGGAGATTGTACTCACATTTCCCTAATACGCAACATATTGTAACACAAATTATTCTTGAGTAATTGAAATATTCTCTCGGTCGCGCCTCTTGGCGGACCGACAGATTTTCGGTGAAACACTTGTGATTCTCTCTTTTTCTAAATTTTTTAAAATTTTGATAATATTATTATGACATCATCACTAATTCACAGTTTCTTGTAATTTCAAAATTATGATAATATTCTAACTACATTTCAGAGGAAAAAAGGAATTTATTTAAAAAATATTCTCTAAATTAACAAAACACGCGTCATAATAGTAACGTCGGAGTTCATCGGCAAATTGCAAGGGACACCGCCTTAGGGTCTTTGGACCGTGGCCTTTGGGTTTGGGTCATGGCCTCATGCGTGGGTCGGACCGTGTGAGTCGAGTCCAATGCTCATCAGGGTTTGGTGGTTACCAAGGCAACTTACCAGTCACGCAACGTACGCAGACTCGCAAAGATCCAGAACTCTCTCTACGCCGTCTTAAAAGCAGGGCTATATATTGTTTGCTCGAATGAATCGTGCGTCCATTGCCGCCTCAACATAACGTGGCTCGTTTAGGGCGTCCCAAAACCTTTCAAAAACCCTTCCGCAAAACCCTAGCTGCTTTTCTCCCGGGAGAGCGTGGAAATGGCGACGTCCGTCATGCTCAGGGCCCTTCGACGTAGAGATTTGTTTTCTTCTTCGATTAGATCGGTGAGTTAGCCTGCCGTTTAGATTTGCTGATTCTGTGCTTCTGTGTTTTGGTGCTATATTTTTCTGAATGATGCTTCGCTAGTTCTCCACCGGCTTTTGGTTTTGGTCTTGTAATTTCCCGTGAGGATACTCTGTGAAGGAGTTTTATTGCTGACAGTTACTGGTTCGTTAGGTTAATCATCGCTTTTGCTGCTTCTTCAGTCTGTACTCTATTTGTGGTCATACGGTTAATCGGGTTCGGTTAGCTGTGGGCATGGTGTGGGTTAGTAGGCTAGGGTTTTCAGATCAATATTCTTCCGCTCTTTCTGTTCTGTTAGTATTGCAATTGAGGTTTTCTGCTTGCTGTGCCGGGGGTTGGGGGTTGGGGGTTGGGGGTTGGGGAAGGAGTAGTTGCATTACATCTGGTTGCTTAGTTCTATGTGGATTTGATTACTAACTTGCTCATGTGTGTGTTTCGTGCTTACTTTGTAAAGGTTAAAAATGTAAATGCATCAATTACTCCGACTTGGAAGTTGGGTAATGTAGCAAGGGCATTCAGGTTGGTGCCTACAATCTCAGCCTTGTCTTTTCTGCTCTTCTCTATGCTTCTTATACCTGATTCCAATTTTTGGATTCAGCTCACGACCTGCTGGTAATGATGTTATTGGGATTGATTTGGGGACCACGAATTCGTGTGTATCTGTAATGGAAGGAAAGGTAACTTGTTTGTTACTTCGCTTCTTATTTATTTTCATGGATTATAAGTTGTGTCTCTGGTTGTATCTCTAACCAAATGTATACCTTACCCAGAATGCCAAAGTTATAGAGAATTCTGAAGGTGCCCGAACCACACCATCTGTGGTTGCATTCAATCAAAAAGGAGAGTTGCTCGTTGGAACTCCAGCAAAACGGCAGGCAGTAACCAACCCAACAAATACGCTTTTTGGGACTAAGCGTTTGATTGGTAGGCGTTTTGATGATCCCCAAACTCAAAAAGAGATGAAGATGGTACCATATAAGATTATCAAGGCTCCGAACGGAGATGCATGGGTCGAAGCTAATGGACAACAATATTCTCCGAGTCAGATTGGTGCTTTTGTTTTGACCAAGATGAAAGAGACAGCAGAGTCATACCTTGGCAAGTCTGTTTCAAAGGCTGTAATTACTGTCCCAGCATATTTCAATGATGCCCAAAGGCAGGCAACAAAAGATGCTGGGAGAATTGCTGGCTTGGACGTGCAGCGTATAATTAATGAACCAACAGCTGCTGCACTTTCTTATGGGCTGAACAACAAAGAGGGTTTGATTGCTGTTTTTGATCTTGGTGGTGGTACATTTGATGTCTCAATTTTGGAAATATCTAATGGTGTTTTTGAGGTATACCTGTTGTTACTCTTTGTAGTTATGTTTCTTTTGAAACTAAGTATTGCTCTGGATGGTTTAGGTTTATTTTGTTACTTGTGCAGGTTAAAGCAACAAATGGTGACACATTCTTGGGAGGGGAGGACTTTGATAATACATTGTTGGAGTATTTGGTTGGCGAGTTTAAGAGAACTGAAGGTATCGATCTCTCTCAGGACCGATTGGCATTGCAGAGACTTAGGGAAGCTGCTGAGAAGGCCAAGATTGAGCTCTCATCAACTACCCAGACGGAGATCAACCTTCCTTTTATCACAGCAGATGCTTCTGGAGCAAAACACATGAATATTACTTTGACAAGGTCTAAGTTTGAGGCACTGGTGAATAACTTGATCGAGAGGACTAGGAACCCATGCAAGAACTGTCTGAAGGATGCTAGCATCTCTACAAAAGAAGTAGATGAGGTCCTTCTTGTTGGGGGTATGACCCGAGTTCCTAAAGTGCAGGAAGTAGTTACAGAAATATTCGGGAAGAACCCAAGCAAAGGAGTGAATCCAGATGAAGCTGTTGCTATGGGTGCGGCTATTCAGGGTGGTATTCTTCGAGGAGATGTCAAGGAGTTACTTTTGTTGGACGTCACTCCTCTTTCCCTTGGTATCGAGACATTAGGTGGCATTTTCACCAGGTTGATCAACAGGAACACTACCATTCCCACAAAGAAAAGCCAGGTCGGTGCTTGGTGTTGGGTTTATTTGTTTGTCTTTTCAGCGTTTTAGCTACTACTTGATGAAAGATCTTATTCTGAAGCTTCACTTGCTTCGTTCATCTTTAGGTGAAACTTTTGCAGTATGGACTGTCTTTTATCTGCAGCATGCTGGGATCTCCTTAGTTTATTTTGGGATGGAACCTGCTTGAAACTCTTTTAAGTCACAATTTGATGTTTTGGAATATTGATTCTTTAAATGCCAGCTTCTAGTACATGTATGAGAATTCATCAGTACTTGGGCACACTTTGCATGTATTTGATAAGTACTCCGGATTTGAGTATTTGTTGTTAGCAATGATGGTGTGCTAATTTTCCCTTTAATTTGTATGTAGGTGTTTTCGACCGCAGCTGACAACCAGACACAGGTTGGTGTGCGTGTGCTCCAAGGTGAGCGAGAGATGGCATCTGACAACAAGCTCCTCGGTGAATTTGAGCTTGTTGGTATCCCGCCGGCGCCTAGAGGCATGCCTCAGATTGAGGTTACATTCGACATTGATGCCAATGGCATCGTGACAGTGTCCGCAAAGGACAAGGCTACCGCCAAAGAGCAGCAGATTACGATCAGGTCTTCTGGTGGGTTGTCTGAAGATGAGATCGAAAAGATGGTTAAAGAAGCAGAGTTGCATGCCCAAAAGGATCAAGAAAGGAAGGCTCTAATTGATATCAGGAACAGTGCTGACACCACTTTATACAGCATTGAGAAGAGTTTGAGCGAGTACAGAGATAAGATCCCCGCTGAGATTGCATCAGAGATCGAGTCTGCCGTCTCAGATTTGAGGAAGGCCATGGCTGGAGAGAATGTTGATGACATTAAGGCCAAGTTGGATGTAGCTAACAAGGCCGTCTCAAAGATTGGACAACACATGCAAGGGAGCGGGGGCGCTTCTGCCGGTGGATCACAGGGTGGCAGTGACCAAGCGCCAGAGGCAGAATACGAGGAGGTGAAGAAGTAATCGGATGTCACATGTCACCCATAAGTTGACACTTTATAAAATTTCTGTGTCATAATTTTTGCGGTTTTGTTAGTATTTGAAGAGAACTAATATGGAAAATACTTGATGTTGACGTGTTAATTCAGGGTTAGATTAGTTAATAAACATGTTTATTAATTGTTATGCTCAACGGGGAAACAGTACGGGTTTTGTTCAGTAATCAATGCGAGGTGTGATATTTTATATGACTCCAAAAAGTTGTTCTACGCGTCTTATATGTTGTCTGTTGTATGTAGGTTTTCTTGAGCATCTAATCGTTCTTGTCGCTTTTGAAGTAAAACCCGATACCAAGGGTTATGCCAATTTCAATGATCCTCAATCCTACATCGAAATCTGAATTAGATCCAAGTTATCAATTTATGGGAGATCCATATGTTAATCTTGTTAGATATGTAATAAAAATTTAATAATAATCAGCATAACTGATCTAGATTGCAATAATGATTTAGTAAGATAAATTACAACACTAAAATAATTTTATTTTTAAAAATAGAAATTATTGAAAGATGTTTAGAAGATTTATTACGAAAGTATTAAGAAATTTAATAGATGGAGTCACGAACCACCAACAAATGAACAAACTTGGATTACATATTTTATAAAATAATTAAAATTATTATTCTTAGGATATATTTAGAAAACAATCACAGTAATATGATAGTAAACAGAATTAAAATGCTTAATGTGCAAAATAGATAATTACAATCAAGCTATAACATAAAAAATTAGGGAAGGATGTTTAATTAAGCATAAAATATAAATTCATAAAAAACACGCAATGATCAAATCTCTTGCATGGGGTTAGTGGAATGGAAAATATAGTATTAAACCTTAAAATAACAAAATGTCCAATTTTCTAATGGTTGTTCATCCATATTGGATGATGACTAAATTGCATTTAAAAGTAAAAGACAATGAAATCTGATCCACTATATGATTTATTCTGGTTTCATTTTCCTCCTCACGAGATGGAATTCTAAAGTTCTTCAAATTCATTTAAAAATGTTATATACTTTCTATAATGATAGGCTTTCATCTTTTATAAAAGTCAAAAGTGTTTTTTTAAAAAAAAATCAAATTCACATTACAACAAGAATATTTATATAATTTAATGCATTAATAGGATTGCACCATGCATAATTCGGATCTTTATATTGCTTATAATTGATTATTCATTATATTCAATTGCTAATTCATTCCTAAATTATTTGTGTAAAATATTTTTCTTACTGTATGCACCAAAATGCGGCTAGCCCAAATGCGACCAACCCAAAAATCTAACGATCCAGCAATCGATCGTCGTGGGTAGGATTCTTAAAGTCATTCGTCGCAGCCCATCTCTAAGTCCATTTGCGTCGTTGCGTCATTGATACAATTGTTGCCCTCGTCAGCAATGAACTGCCGCGTCAGCAATAGTCAGTAGACAAACCATGAGTCAACCTCTCCAACAGTTAAACGACCATGTCTGGTCACCAACGACAGAGGCCAAGAAAGGAGGTGCATGATCCTCTTTTGAGGGACCCAACAGAGGAGCTCCAGGTCTTCCTCCTCTCTCAAAAGAAGCTGCAGAAAGGGGATCGTGATCCCCATTCCAAGGATCGACCCCCAACAACTGCACAGAACCGGTTACAAATAGCCAGAAACATTATGTCGCAGAGGTTCGAAAATCCTTCATCAAGAAACTCTCACGCACAGAGACTCTTTCGAGCCAAAGAAGTTCAGCAACTTGCAATCCGTCGTAATTCACCAGTTCGACCGGAGCAGCTCTACACGATCACCGACAATGTCAACAAGCCGATACACGCAGAACATAAATACTTCCGTTCGACCGACCAAAGTCGTCATCGTTCGTGCACACTCGTTCCAGAACTCATATTTCGACGTCCTTGCCAAAAGCCGAAACTTCACCAAATTCACACGAAGATCGAATCAGAGGAAGCCTAGGAGATTGTACTCGCATTCTTTGATATTCAAACATAACTGTAACACAAATCTCTGTTATAAATTGATTTACTCTCTCGGTCGCGCCTCTTCGCTGACCGACGGATTTTTGGTGAAACAGATTTAGCACGCCCAGTGGGACATTTCTTACCTCTCATCTCCTTCTCCATTCAACAAAAAAAAAACTCTCAGCCATGGGCAACAACGCCAACAACGCCAACAACAACAACAACAACAACAACAGGGCCAAGCAAATTGCCACCTCGAGATCTGCTCATCCGCGCCGTGCCGCGACTGTAGGCTCAACCGCAGGAGCTTGCGGACCAGCTGCCGCATCTCCGGCCGACCTCCGCGCACCTACCTCTCCACCACCGGCCAATCGCCCAATGACCAGGCCCTTGGCTAGGAGCTTGTCCACCGGACAGGCTCCCTTCATGCGCGACGCACGTCGCCCAAGCGTCGTATTCGTGCCACAGTCTACCGCGGCCTCCGCCAAACTAATGTCAGCAATGGCCAAGCCAACATATTTGGCTGTCGCTGCCTCTCCTCCTCCTCGCAACCCGACGGTCAGCCCGGCTCAGTCGCCACCATCGCGAAGGAGCTCCATCGTCCCTGCCTTGGTGTAACATTATAAACAACATGGAGGCATGACTTCCTCCTCCACGGCAAGAACATATTTATCACCGGCTTCCTCCGTACAGAGAGAGATGGCCGAGGACAAATCTCCGATCGTGACTATATCCCACGATCTCTTGACCGCGCTCACCGCAGCAACCGGTTCATCATCCATTCGTTCGCCTCATCGACAGACACCGATGACCTCCCCTGTTGCGCTATCGCCCATCTCAGCCTACCGAAACTCACTGGGGGCTGCTACCACAAGACAGTCACCTGCTAAAACCATCTATCGCGCTCAACTGACAGCGGCCGACTCTCCAGACCGGTCGCCTACCGCAACATCTCCACACCCGAGAACACCAATGACTGTTTCCCCCATACAGTCGCCAGCAAAAAATTCACCACTTCGATCTGCTTCGGGAACAGCTTCGCCAATGCATACCGTCAAAATGGCCGCGATGATGACATCGGCCAAAACCATCAAAGAACAGCTTCCCGAAATGCAAGCTGCACTCAAAGAACAAAGCGAGCAGCTGCTCATCAAAGACGTGCAACTCGCAGCTCGTGATCTGCAAATCGCGAGGATATTGGAGGGCTCGAAATGGGCGCGACCACAAACAATACTGGCAGTGTGTCTCAAGAAGTCGACCAAAATCGGGCGACTACCAGTGGTTCGGCCGAACCATTGCCAGAAGATCCTACCTCCTACGACGAGCTCCCGCCCGTCGCACCAATAGCTATTCGCATAGGTCAAGTCGAAGCAGAGCCGACTGCCCTCACACTCGACGCAGTCACCGAGCTCATCAACCGCACTGTACGGAACAGCTCGGACGACAGCAAATCCATCGCATACTGGAGGCCTTACATGCAGAGGATCCAAAACATCCCAATGCCAGTCGGCTACCATCCTCCAAAATTCCAGGAGTTCAACGACGAGGGCACCCTAAACAGCCGTCGCCCACATCATTGAAACCTGCAACAATGCCGGCACCGATGACGACTTGCTGGTCAAACAGTTTGGCCGACCGTTGAAGGGAAATGCCTTCGACTGGTACATCGAGCTGGCCCAAGAGTCGATCAATAGCTGGGAGCAATTGGAGCGAGAGTTCGTCAGCCGATTTTACAGCACTTGGCGCACCGTCACTCTAGTCTAGATCGCCAATCTAAAACAGAAGAAGGGTGAAAAAATTTTTGACTACATCAATTGGTGGAGGAACCTAAGCCTAAATTGCAAAGACAGCTCGAATCTGTCCCTTGAAGCCGAAATTGAAATGTGCGCTCGAGGGATGCGATGGGAACTCTTGTGCTACATCCAGAGCCGGAGGCCGACGGACTTTCAAGAACTTGCGACAGAGGCCCACAACAAGGAGAACCTCATGGAGGAGCGGGGGGAAGAAACTTCGTCATCGGCTGATCCTCGCAAGAAAACGAAGGCAGTCGCGACCACACCCAAGGACGCGAAGGAGAAAACAAAAGCATCCTTCGCAACGAATGCTCTCGAACCAATCAAAGTCGGGAGCAAGGTCAAAGCAACTTACGTCTCACGACAGCTAACCGGGGGCACGTACCGGAGGTCTTCGATGGAGGAATGACAGGCCAAAACATACCCATTCGCCGGCACAGATGTTCCTGTCATGCTGGACCAGCTCCTCGTCAACCACTTGATCAAGTTGCCTGAAATCAAAAGACCTGGCGACCTAACTAGGAGCAAAGAGCCGAACTTCTACAAATACCACTGCTTGGTCGGGCACCCGACCGAGAAGTGCTTCGTCCTGAAAGACAGGATTATGGAGCTTGCGGCTCAAGGCTGCATTGAAATCGAAGGACCCGAAAACATGGCGTCCTCACATGTCATCTCCATCCAAGCCGAGCCAAACCGGCGAGCTCGGCCAAGCAAACAACAGGTCTCAAGGAAGAATTATCATCCAAAATCCAGTCCCTCGAACCGACCGCACAACAGCAAACGACCATCGGCTAAGGTCGCACCAAAAACGACACCCCGTGAAGCTGCTGCAGCCAACGCAAAGGGGTGGATCCTTGTCACCCGGCGAAAGAAGCCTATTCGAGAAATTGAACTGGCGCCGGTGAACACCAAAACAAAGGCGAAGCAGGCAAACAAAAAGGTCGTGAAGCATCAAAAGAAAGCTCCCGGGACCAACGTTCAAGGAGCAAACAAAAAGAAAAGAAGACTCAGCACACTGGCGGAGTTCTTTCCAAAGGAATTCCTCGCGCTGCCAGCAATGGTGGGGACCTGTTCGACATCTCCTCCAGAGCAGACAACACCAAATGACAAAGGCAAACGATCGGTCGTCGAATGTGACGATCTCAAGACGTCACTCAAGCAAATATCACCGCTTAACGAGATTGACGACGACCTCGACTTGGCCATTCGGTCAAGACAGGACCTAATTCGAGCCCTCGACAAACCAGAGGAACTCCAAGCCGAAGTCGAGATGTTGTTCATGAGGAAGCACGACTTACCGAAAGTCGGATTAACTCCACCCTACCGAAAGGAGGAAGAAGATGCGCAATCCTCTCTGCAGCTGGCAAAATCGGAGGAAGCACTCGCCGTCTCATGTCCGCCGTGCATTACCTTTCGAGAAGAAGACGCACAGCTGGGGACAAAGAACCATAACCGGCCACTGTTCGTCTCCGGCTACATCAGAGACCGCAAAATCAATCGCATTCTTGTCGATTGTGGATCCGCAATCAACATTCTACCGATTCGCACAATGAAAATTGTCGGCCTCTCTGCGGGCGACCTCTCTCCGAGCTGTCTCCTCATCCAAGGCTTCAATCAAGAAGGTCAGAGGACGCTCGACACGATCTCACTCAAATTACACATCGGTGAGATGGTGGCCAAAACCCCTTTCCAAGTCATTGACTCAAGAACATCTTATAATCTGCTCTTGGGTCGACCATGGCTTCACGCGAACGGAGTTGTGCCATCAACACTTCATCAGTGCTTCAAGTACTGGGAGAGCGGTGAGCAAAAGACATTGTACGCCGAAGAAAGTCCGTTCACGGAGGCGGAGACATCATTCACATATGCCAAATTCTATCTGATGACCAGACCGACAGTCAAATTGTCACCCTGGCCGAACCATGCGTCAAATGCCAAGAACACTCTGACGCAAACTGCATCGCCCAAACAGCCGATGCAAGCTGCATCTACCAAACTGTCAACGCAAGCCGCGTCTCCAAAGCAGACCACGACGCAAGCCGTGTCTCCCAAATAGTCGGCGCATAACAACCAGTCGGTACACGGCCACAAATCGGCCATAGCAACTCAACCACTGGTGCAGCGTAATGTACCTATCTTACGGTACATTCCGCAGTCGCAAAGAAAGAAGGGAGAAGCTCCCTTGGTCGTCTGTCACAAAATCCAGCCGACCCCTTTGGCAGAAAAGGTCACCCTCCCACTGCCGAAACTCGAAGAAAGAAGCATTGTGAAAAAATTCCCGAACCTCGAGCAATTGCCATCTACTCGCTCGAACGAAGGCTTCGGCCCGAACGCATATCGACTGATGGCCAGAGCTGGAGGCAACTTCACAAAGGACCAGCTCCACGAGAAGCCACCAGTCGATCTGCCGATCCTCACTCCAGAACAAGAAAAATTGAGAAGGGAGGGTCGCCGAATTACTCAAGGCCGCGTAGGCCTCGGCTACCAGAAGGAGAAGCCGATCAAAATCTATGGAGCTCAGACGAAGCAAATTAAAATAACCAGGAAGACATCGGTAGATGTACACCAAGTTTCAGTCGGCCAAACTCCGACGAAAAAGAAAAATGCTTCGAACTCGGTGATTATCTACACTTTGAGAGCTGCCATAGCACAAGCCCGCGCATACGACTCAGTTACGATAAATCATATCTCTGTCACCGACGACAATCAAGAGGACGACGAGTTCATCTTGGATGAGGCTCCGGCTACGTTCGAGGAAGGCGGCCAATCGACAATCGGCGAACTAAAGAAAGTCAACCTGGGCACAACAGAGGATCTGAGGCCAACATTTCTTAGTGCTTCACTGTCGGCCGAAGAAGAAGTCGAATATATGTCGTTGCTTCGCGAGTACTGCGACATATTCTCTTGGAATTACACAGAAATGCCAGGCCTCGATCCACGAGTCGCAGTACACAAATTGGCGGTTCATCCCTCTGTTCGGTCAGTTAAGCAATCGTAACGACGGTTCCGGCCATAACTTGTGCCAGAAATCGAAAAGAAAGTCGACAAATTGATCGCTGCCAATTTCATCAGGGAGGTGAAGTACCCATCCTCGATTGCGAACATCGTACCTATCAAGAAGAAGAACGGCCAAATTCGGGTCTGCGTCGATTTTAGCCACCTGAATAAGGCTTGCCTAAAAGACGACTTCCCTCTACCGATAACAGAACTCATGGTCGATGTGACGACGGGTCATGAAGCTCTATCTTTCATGGATGGATCACCGGTTATAACCAAATTTGAATGGACCCGAAAGATGAGGAGCTCACTGCGTTTTGCACTCCCAAAGGCATTTTCTGCTACAAGGTGATGCCGTTCGGACTCAAGAACGCCGACGCGACATACCAGAGGGCAATGCAAAATATCTTTGAAGACTTTTTGCATAAATGCGTCGAATGCTATGTCGACGACCTGGAAGTAAAGACGAAGGAGTGGTCCGATCATCTTCTTGACCTCAGGGCAGTATTCGAGCGACTTCAACGGTTTCAACTCAAAATGAATTCGCTGAAATGCGCATTCGGTGTCACTTCAGGCAAGTTTCTGGTATTCGTGGTGCACCATCGAGGAATTGAAATTGACCAATAAAAAATCGATGCAATTCAAAACTTGCCGGAGCCTAGAAACATCTATGAACTCAAAAGCTTTCAAGGCCACTCAGCGTATATTCGGCGCTTCATCTCGAATTTAGCCGAAAGATGTCAGCCGTTTAGCCGCTTGATGAAGAAAGACACACCGTTCGAATGGGACGAGTCTTGCCGAAACGCCTTTAACAACATAAAGGCGTACCTTACCAAGCCACCAATGCTCGTCGACAGTTGCTATTGTACATCGCAACGCAAGAGAAATCTGTCGGGGCCCTCTTGGCTCAGTGCGACGAGGACAACAAAGAATGTTCTCTCTATTACCTGAGCCGAACACTGGTGGGCGCCGAACTCAATTACACACCGATCGAGAAGACTTGTCTGACACTCGTCTTTGCAATTCAAAACTCTAGCACTACCTCCTGGCGAATTCAACGAACTTGATCTCGTGAGCCGACCCGCTGAAATACATCATGTCGCGACCAATTCTTTTTGGCCGACTGGCTAAATGGGCATTGCTCCTATCTGAGCTCAAAATCAATTTCGTGCTGCAACGCGCAATCAAAGGCCAAGCGCTGGCGAACTTTTTGGCCGACCACCCAGTGCTGGCTGAATGGGAATTAACAGAAGAGTTCCCAGATGAAGAAATCTTCTTGGTCGAGGTGCTTCCCCCCTGGGAGATGTACTTCGACGGCGCCACACGAAGGAACGTAGTCGACACGGGGATTCTATTCGTTTCACAGAAGGGACCTGCTTCCATATTCGTTCGTTCTCACCCAAAATTGCTCGAACAATGAAGCAGAGTATCAAGCTATCCTCCTCGAACTCAGCATGGCAGTCGAAATAAAATTGCCACAACTAAACATCTACGGCAACTCGGCATTGGTTATCAAACAACTTACCGGGGAGTTCGAAGTAAGGAAACTCGAGCTCATGCCATTCTGGAGACATGTCGGTGAACTTCTGGCCCAAATTCTTGAAGCTTCACTCCACTACGTCCCTCGATCCGAAAATGGGCCAGCCGACGCATTGGCTGGAATTGCTGCCAGTCTAGTGCAATTCGACGAACGGCCGAGCCAAGTCCCCATTTGCAAAAGATGGGTAGTCCCTCCACCGGCCGAAGAAAAAATAGAAGAAGAACAGATAGAAGAGATGGAAGAAACTTTTTCTATCTCGGCCAGCCAAAACGAAGTTGGAGACTGGCGAGAGCCTATCTCGAATTTTCTTCGCTACGGCACACTCCCTGTCGACCTGCGAGAGCGAGTTCACATTCTCTGAGCTGCGCCAAGGTACATTTTCGTTAATGACGTGCTTTAGCGGAGGTCATACCTTCGTATGCTTCTTCGCTGCCTATCAAAAGAAGAGGGATTACTGGTCCTAAAAGAAACACATGGTGGGATTTGCGGCGGGCACCAGGCCACCCCGAAGCTCCACCTACAAGTTAAACGACTAGGCTACGATTGGCCGTTGGTGCTCAGGGACGCCACCGAAATTGGTCGAACCTGCAGACTGTGTCAGCTCCATGCCGGTTACATACACCTGCCACCAGAGCCGCTTCACCCGACGATCGCGTCATGGCCATTTGAAGCTTGGGGGATGGACATCATCGGTCCAATAACTCCCAAATCTGAATTCGGCCGGCAATACATCCTGGCTGCCACTGACTACTTCTCGAAATGGGCCAAAGCTACTGCCTACCGAGAAGTCAAGGCTACCAGCGTCACCTACTTCATTCAGACCCAAATTATTACCGATATGGGGTTCCTCGATTCATAGTGACGGACAATGGTATGACATTCCGAAACAAAGTCATGGACCGCTTATGCGAGAAATTTCGCATACAACAACGGACATCGTCGGCTTACAACCCGACAACCAATGGACTTGCAGAAGCATTCAACAAAATGCTCTGCAAGATCCTAAAGAAAACAATCGGCGCCAACAAAAAGAGTTGGGATGAAAAGCTCAGCGAGCCCTTATGGACGTACAGAACGTCGTTTTGAATGCCGACCCTGTTGACTCCATATTCGTTGGTCTATGGCATAGAAGCAGTGCTCCCACTAGTGGTACAACTTCCCTCTCTGCGCATTGCAATAAGAGAAGGGCTCACCACAGAGAAGTGCGCTCAGCTGCGACTCGCAGAACTTGAGTCGGTCGATGAGCAACGACTCGAGGCACAACAACGTCTCGAGTGCTATCAGTCTCGAATGACACGGGCCTTCAACAAAAAAGTACGGCTCAGGTCATTCCAGAAAGGCGACTTGGTGCTAGCGGTCAGACGGCCAATGCTCTTTACAAGCAAAACCGGGGGCAAATTCGCGTCGAAATGGGAAGGACCGTACGTAGTGCAGGAAGCCTACACCAATGGCGCCTACAAGCTAGTCACGTCAAACGGTTTGGAGCTGCCGATAACGAATGGTAAATTCCTCAAACGCTTTTATGCATGAGGGGGCAGCGAAAAAAAGTGAAAGGGAGAATTCGAATAAAAAGAGATAGCATCTCTCAATGCACCAAATGGGAATAATCCAAGCCTTGCGGAAAAAAAAAAGAGGGGAGGCTACAAAAAAAATCAAGCCTCGCAAAACAAAAAGAAAAAGAGAGGCTACAAAAAAAATCAAGCCTCGCAAAACAAAAAGAAAAAGAGAGGCTACAAAAAAAAAAGCTACATAAAAAAAAAGCTACATCAAAGTTGAGGAAGTTCGAAGTCAGCTACTCGTCGTTGCAGCTGAACTTCTTTGGCACAAATCTCAGCCAGCTCCTGCGTCTCGGCCTCGCTGAGAATGGGGCGTGAATGAACAGAAGCAAGCTGTTCTTCAAGAGCAGAAGCCTCCTCCTCGACAGTGTCAATTCCCCTACGAAGGGTCGCAAGCTCGGCATTGATAGAGTCGAGTTGAGCCGAAAAAAAAGCCAGACGATCGCGAAGAGCCTTTTGTTCAGCCTCAGTAGCCTTGCGCTCGGCCTGATGTCTATCCAAGTCCACCGTTAAGTCATCGCGCCAACGGCTCACACGCTGGACAGATTGGGCGAGTTCAGCTTCAGCAGCAAACCGTTTAGCCGACTGAGCTTCCCGGCCAAGGAGTTGCGCAACTGATGAAAGCGATCTACCTCCGAGGAAAAATCCTCAACCCACTGCTCCAGAATAGAAGTGTCAATACCGACTCCGCTCCAGTGGTCGAGAATGACGCGGGTGTCTGCTACAAGCTCTGGCAAACATGGGTCATCGGCCGGCAATAAATCCGACTCGACGAATTTCGCCCACAGCCCCAAAGCAACCTGCTGCAGTAAGAGCCCGACCTCGCCGAAGGACAGAAGGACGACGCCTAGAAACAAAAAGGGTGTTCAGAAAAAGAAAAGGGAGACGAAAAAAAAATAAAATTTGAGAGGTTATACACTTACCGACGAAGGTCGCAAAGTAGAGGAATCCTCGCTGATGGGTCGACAAGCCCAACCCGAAACTCCTTTCTTTGCAGCAAGAGATGCTTCTCCACTGCTAGGAAGAAACGTCAGAAAGACCTCCCTCCCCGCAGCCGCAGCAACCAGAGGAGACGGACCAGAAACAGGGTGCCGAAACTCACCCGCAGTAGCTCCGGCGTCAACTGTAAGGCCCTCAACTACAGTTTGTCCTCCCAAAGACTAAAGGGGCGCTCCACCATCACCAACGACGGTTCCCCGAGAACTAATAGCAACGACTTCTGTTCCTCCTTAGAATCACGGATTTGCAGTCAGACCAAGGAAAGAGAGGGAACCCGATGGAGTAGACATCTGCAGCAAAGTGTCGAAACCGTCAGCCGAGCCAAAATCAGGTACGTAATTCATATCCCTCTCAATTCAAAAAAAAAAAATGCATCTCCTGCGACTAGAGATAGATAAGTCAAGGTCGCAACAAAAACAAAAAGGAGAAAAATGCAAGCAAAAAAAAAAGAGCGACAAGAAAGACCAGTCGCCGATAAAAAAGAAAGAACGGAAAAAAAAAGAGAGAGGGTAACCCGACGAAGCATACTGATCTTCTTCGATGGTTCGACAAGCAAACCTTCGCGTCCGGCGACCAAGCCCAATCAACGAGGTTTCACTACACTCGGCGACCAAGCCGAGCGGAGCACAACTCAAAATCCTCGCGACCAGCAATCAGACCGGACGCGAACAAAAGAAAATCTGTTCCAAAGACTTCGCGCCCGACGACCGAGCTGGACGCGACCAAAAGAAAATTACAGTACACGGCGACTGAGCCGAGTGTTACCAAAACAGAAGCACTACACTCGGCGACCAGCCGAGCGGAGTACAACTCAAAATTTTTGCGACCATCAACAAAGACGGACGCGACAACAAAAAATACATTGTGTTCGACGACCGAGTCGAGCACAATTCAAAAGCTCCGCGCCCAGCGACAAAGCCGGACGCGACCAAAACAACAGCCTCACGCCCAACAACCAAACCAGACGCGAGCAAAATCAAACTCCAATGCCCGGCGACCAAGCCAGACATAACCAAACGGAGAATTCAACATCTGGCGACAGAGCGAGACACTGCACATTCGTTCCTAGTGCCTGGCGATCGAGCCGGACAGGAGCCGAATGCTGCAAATCAAAGATGTTGTGCCCGACGATCGAGCCGAGAATAGTTTGCAATTTTGCGTCCAGAAACAAAGAAACACGCAAAGACACTGTGCCCAGCGACCGAGCCGAGCACAGTTCAAAAAATTTGTGACCAGTAACAAAGCCGACCGGGATCAAAACAACAAACATTGTGCCCGGCGACCGAGCCGAGCACAGTTCAAAGATTCGCGACCAGCAGCAAAACCAGCCGCGATCAAAACAACAAACTCCTGTGCCTGGCGACCGAGCCGAGCACAGTTCAAAAGCTTCGCGCCCGACAACAGAGATGCACAACCAAAAACAAAGGCACTGCGCCCGACGACCGAGCCGAGCACAATTCAAAGCCTCGCGACCAGCAACAAAGCCGGCCACGATCAAAACAAGTGGCACTGTGCCCGGTGACCGAGCCAGGCACAGTTCAAAAGCTTTGTGTCCGGCAACCAAGCCGGACGTGACCAATTCATCAAATTCAACACCCGGTGACCGAGTCGGGTGTTGTTCTGCAAAAAAGCATCGCGCCCGGCGACCGAGCCGAACTCAGTCAATCGGAGCCAGGTACGTAACTCTTCTACAAACAAAAAAAAGTAGCGACAAAAAGAAGCAGTCGCCAAACATAAAAAAGAGCAGCGATAAAAAGAAGCAGTTGCCAAACAAAAAAAGAAGCAGTCGCAAAAGAAAAGAAAATTCTTTCGGCAATCCAGTCGAGCCCACACCACTCAGGGCTCGCACCCGGCGACCAAACTGGCTGCGACCACAGAACAACTCGCACACGGCGACCAAGCCGGCTGCGACCACTCAACAGCTCGCGCCCGGCGACCAAGCTGGGTGCGAAAGTACAGAAATTCTGCCCCGGCGACTTCGCTGAGCTTAGTTGATTCAAAATTTCTACACCCGACGGCCGAGCTGGTCATAAAACAAAAAAAGAAAACTTTAGCGGGCGGCGACGACCGAGCTAGACGCAACTGAGACACAACTTCAGCGGCCCACGACGACCGAGCCAGACGCAACTGAGACACAACTTCAGCACTCGGCGACCGAGCCGGGAGCAGCCGAAACATAAATTCAGCACCCGGCGACCAAGCCAAGATTAGCCGAAAAAGAATTTCAGCACCCGAAGACCAAGCCAGGATCAGTCGAAACAGAAATTCAGTCCCCGACAGCCAAGCTGGGCGTGAAACAAAACTGCAGCACCCGGCGACCGAGCTGGGTGCGATCAAAACAGAGTCTCGCAGCTCTCGGCGACCAAGCCAGGAGTCAAAACAAAAAAACTCCATCCTCGGCGACCAAGCCGGACGTTGGCGAAACAC
Source organism: Aristolochia fimbriata (assembly GCA_019845555.1). Taxonomy (NCBI): domain Eukaryota; kingdom Viridiplantae; phylum Streptophyta; class Magnoliopsida; order Piperales; family Aristolochiaceae; genus Aristolochia; species Aristolochia fimbriata. The sequence continues at coordinate 14,765,077 of CM034084.1, read as the reverse complement.
AACAATTTTAGTGCCCGATGACCGAGCTGGACACAAGACAAAAGTCTTGCGCCCGACAACCAAGTCGGACGCAATCAATACAGAAATGCAGCATCGGATGTAACCAAAACTCAATTTTGGTACACGTCGACCAAACCAGGTATGCCACAACACTGTTACATTCGGCTTTTGGGCCAGGCGAAGTACTGAAGTCGTCAGTCTATCACATTGACAAACTGACAGACACTTGGAGTGTGAGAAAGAGAGAAAAAAAAAACGAGACTGATGAAAAAAAAAAGAGAGGAAAATCGTGAAAGGAGTGAGAGACTGAGGGAGAAGTAAAAAATGAGAAGAGAGAAAAAGAAGAAGAAAGAGGGAGGAAGAGAAGAAGAAAGAAAAGAGAGTGGGGACCCTGGCTGACTTGAATTCAGCTAGAGATTGCCAGGAGGAAAGAATTCTGTTTACAATACCTTTAAAGTTTGACTCGCGAAGAGTTCTGATGCAAGCCAGGGCTCAGAGAAGGCAGACGACCAAATTCACAGTCTCCTAATTCGCAACCTCCCAAATTCGCAGACTGAGCCAAAACACAGGCTGTTTCCCAAATCGCAGACAGTCAAATCCCAGCAAGTCGCAGAGCCTCCCAGACTTGGGTCGCAGTCGCAGGCAGTTTCCCAAAAGCCAAATTCACAAATAGAACTAAGCCGCAGGAACCCAAAACACAGACAAATAGGAAGCAACCAAATTCGCAGAACCTCCCAGACCTCGGTCGCAGACAATCTCCCAGGTCGCAGACAGTCTCCCAAGCCAAAATTGCATACAAGGAAGGAAGCCAAATTTGCAGATTGACTCCAAAATTCGCAGCCAGCCAAAATCGCAGAAGAAGTCAGAATCGCAATCAGCGTAGTTCGCAAACAATATTGGGTCACAAAAACTCAAAATCACAGCCTGATAGGAAACTACCAAATCGCAGACAGAGAAGGGGACCCAAATTCGCAGAGTACACCCAGAAGTAGAAGATAGAACCTTTAAACCTGACTACCCCGAATTTGCGGGGAGTGGATTGGTGCCTCCCCCATTTAAAAAGGAGCCTGCTGCTCAGGAAGGTGGGGCCCACGTTCCCTCACCTCAACTAGGGATGGCAACGGGGCGGGGCGGGGCGGGTTTTTGGAAACCCATCCCCGCCCCGCAAAAAACTGGGAAAACCCGTCCCCGCGAAAACCCGCCCGTGGGTTTGATTTCTAAACCCGTCCCGCCCAGCGCAAAAAAAAAACCAACCCGAACCCGCGAAAACCCGCCCGCCCAGGGAATACCGACCCGACCAGCTATGTTTAATATTAAAAATTGAAAAATATAAAAAAAAAATTAAAATAAATAATATAAACATATAAATACCTAAACATATTGTCAAACATAAGGGGAGAACATAAAAAGTAAGGTTTTACTTTGTATTATTTAAATACCCTCTAAAACCTTTTTTTTACATAAGAATTAAACGGGTCGGGTCGGGTTTTTGGGGCAAAACCCGTCCCCGCCCCGAACCCGTGACGGGTTCTGATCCCAAAACCCGAACCCGACCCGCCGGGTAAAAACATAAACCCAAACCCGTTTTAAGCGGGTCGGGTCGGGGCGGGTTCCCCGCTAACCCGTACCCATTGCCATCCCTAACCTCAACTCCTCTGCGACCTGCGCCGAAGCCAAACCGTTGACAAAGATAAAAAGCTCATTGCGGCGAAATAAGTTGAAAGAGTCATCACGACTTACTGGAGATTCATAGCAGCCAGGGCGGACCCCATTGCGCCCATCCCTATGCGCATTCTCTCCCCTTCTCTCCCCTGCGCGTCAATCAGAAAGCACAGAAGAAAGACTGTCGCACTATCTGCGCCAACTCTTCGATGCGACCTAGAGGAGTGCCTCTCGAGCCAAAGTCGCCGAAACTTGCAGAAGTCATTGCAACTGCCTTCCCCGAGGTACTACAACATTCAAGCATACCGCGACTAGTCACTCAGTCGACTCCAACTCATCGTCGACGTTCAAAAATCTTGCTCAGGTACTCAGTGTCTCTCTATGAAAAAAAAAGAAGAGAAAATTGAAAAAACAAACAGTTCTAAAACAGCAAGAGAATAAAAAAAAAAAGAGAAGAGAAAAAAAAAAAATATACATACAAGTGTACAGAAATATACACTGTCCTAAAAGAGTAAGATGACAGAAAAAGATACGCACACGAAAAGATAAACGACCCTAAAAGAGTAAGAGGGTCCAAAAAAAAAAAAGAAAAAAATGTGTTGTGTGTGTCTTGTGTTTGTTCTTCTTCATATTCGAAACTGGCTTGTTCTCTCAGAACGATCACGTCTCGAAGGGGGCAATCTGTATGCACCAAAATGCGGCTAGCCCAAATGTGACGAGACCAAAAATCCACCAATTCAGCAATCGATCGTCGTGGGTAAGCTCAGTCAATTCTTAAAGTCATTCGTCGCAGCCTATTGCTAAGTCCATTCGCGTCGTTGCATCATCGATACAATTGTCGCCCTCGTCAACAATGAACTATCGTGTCAGCAATAGTCAACAGACAACCATGAGTCAGCCTCCCCAACAGTTAAATGACCATGTCTGGTCACCAATGGCAGAGGCCAAGAAAGGAGGTGCACAATCCTCTTTTGAGGGACCCAACAGAGGAGCTCTCGGTCTTTCTCCTCTCTCAAAAGAAGCAGCAGAAAGAGGATCGTGATCCCCATTCCAAGGATCAACCCCCAACAACTGCACAGAACCGGTTACAAATAGCCAGAAACATTGTGTCGCAGGAGTTCAAAAATCCTTCATCAAGAAACTCTCACGCACAGAGACTCTTTCGAGCCAAAGAAGTTCAGCAACTTGCAGTCCATCGTAATTCACTAGTTCAACCGGAGCTCTACACGATCACCGATAACGTCAACAAGCTGATACACGCGGAACATAAATACTTCCGTCCGACCGACCAAAGCCGTCATCATTCGTGCACACTCGTTCCAGAACTCATATTTTGACGTCCTTGCCAAAAGCCAAAATTTCACCAAATTCACACGGAGATTGAATCAAAGGAAGCCTAGGAGATTGTACTCGCATTCTTTGATATTCAAACACAACTATAACACAAATTCTCTATTATAAATCGATTTACTCTCTCGGTCGTGCTTCTTCACGGACTGACGGATTTTCGGTGAAACACTTACACGAAATCAAGTCCTTAAATTTTTATATTTTTTTGGTATTGTTATAGGCCTTAGTATCGTCTTTGTAGATACGGCTGAGCCGTCCGGCCTAGGCCGGCCTAGACCGGCCCGGTTTTTAACAATAAGATGAAGTGAAGGAAATTGCGGATACGTAACCGTTGATTATGGAAGGCTGGGACGAGTTGGGACCCGCAGTGAAGGGAGCGGCCGGATCTCTCCTCTCGCAAGCGTGGCCCACCGACGAATGAAACCGCAAAATTCAATGGTTTCCTCCTTCCGTCGGAGCAGAGGGGCTTTAGCTAAAACCCTAGGCGCCAAAGCCAAACCTTGTCCCCTCAGTCCTGTTCCTGCGAAGCATTTTTGAATCCTCAGTGAAGCGAACTTGCAGTGGGTCTCTCCACGGGCGGCAAAAAAAACCTGCCGAGGTCGACACTCCGGACGAGCTCTTTCTGCACAACCTAGCCAAAGTAATTGTTCTTTCTTAGTAGCATTTTGAGGAAAGGATGGTCGCTGGCTGCTTACCTCTGCAAGAAAGTTGCCTATGATTGAAAATATCTTCGTACACTATAAAGCATTTTTTCAGTTTGATTGGAGAACTTTCCGGGCCTCTTTTCTGCCTAGGCATTAGGCAACTTAGTTAACCTTGTCAAACTGTTCGACCGGTTGCTTTTTGGCTTTTTAGGCTGAGGGGGGGAGGGGTAGCGAAAGCCCTAAACCTAAACTTCTATTCATTATATATGTAACTTCCATTTTGTGAAGTATAGTCTAGATATTCAATCAACTGTGTTCTTGTTTGTAGGCCGCGGGTGCTCTTTCCTCCAATGGGCAGTAAGAAAAGAAGGTCTGATTCTGTTCAATCAGAGGATTTAACGGCGGTGCAGGTTGATAAGCTCAATTCAGAGCATGACGTGAGTCAAAAGAAACCGAAAAAGATCAAAACCCAGTCAAAGGCTGAGGAAGATGCAAACACTCATCTGACAACTACTGACATTCTTAATCCAATGGAAAGAAAGAAGAGGAGGAAAGCCCAGGATAAAGAGAAGCATAAAAGGAATCCCCAAGACGAGGAGCCTCCGAAACCTTCGAGTGTAAATGGAGGCTCCAGTGGAAAAGAAATATCTTTACCCTCTGCTTCAAGTAGTTTTCCCCAGTTGCACTTGGATCATTTTTCAAATCTTTCGTCAGCTGATGCATCGGTTAGAAAAGGGGCAGTAGAGGCTCTGGTTAGTGAGCTCCTTGCGATTCAGAAGATGCACAAAAAGACTGGTCAGAGTCAACGGGAGCCAATATTGGAAGCAGAGAAGGATGACGGAATGAAAGGGTGGCATCAGGATTTAACTTATGCTATGGGTCGCCTCATTCGTGGCGCTTCGTCGTCTAGAGCGGTACTTTTACATTTCTTTTAATTCCAAACCGAGAGGGTATTTTCAAGTTTTTGTTTTTTTAATCACTCAGAGTAAAACGGCCACTCATTTTTTGAAAACTTACCCGCTTAGGGTGACTGGGGCGATAAGCATGTTGTTGAAGGAACTGGAAGGGTTTGTTTTGTTTATATTTGGTTAAAAGTTGCTTTATTTCCTTTTTTGTGCAATTTTTTGAGACTATTCATTTTCATTTATTTGCGTTTGTGCCTATTGACTATGCATTTAACTGGGTATACATTGATAACTATATTATCCATTTTCCAAAAAGAAAACCTTGAATGAATTGTAAACACATACTTAAGGTGTGGTCCATCTTTCTTTTCTTTATTTTCCTTTTATTTCCTTATGTATACTATATCCATGTATGCAGGTCACATGTTATACTCAGGTAACTAGTTAAGATGACCTGTTTACCAATGCACTTTTCATTAAGCATTGGTAATTGAATAAAACTGCCTATTTGATCTTATCAGTGAAAGTTTTTCTTTTATACTTCATTTCAAATCGATGGCCCTACTATGGCAGATGTCTTGTCCTTTATTTGGTTTGTGGTTTTCTCCACTGATACAATAAGATGTGATTATTAGTAAGGGTGATCCTTATTTGGAACTGTTCTTCTGACTATCAGTATTCAAGACAAGGGTTTGCACTGGGCTTGGCAGCTGTACTGAGCAAAGTTCCTGAGATAAAAGTGGACACTGTGATGAAACTGATAGTTGATAAAATTGAGATTTCTTCTTCAATGAAGGGTCAGGTGAGAATCTGCTTTTGTATGTAGTCAAAGGTTGATAAAGTCAACGTTCTTGGTCACCATGATAAATGGAGCTTTATATTTTCTGATAGGAAGCAAGGGACTGTCTCTTGGGTCGTTTATTTGCTTATGGAGCTCTTGCGCGATCTGGGCGAATGGCTGAGTGCATCTCTGACAAAGCTGCTGCTACTTCTCATGTTAAAGACTTTGTCAATGCTGTCCTTTTGCTTGCAGTAAACAAGCGCTACATGCGTGAGCCTGCTGCTGCCATCATATTGGACTTGATTGAAAAGGTAGTTTTTGCATCTACTATTCTCATCGAATATGTTTTTGCTTTCCAGTTTGCAACGTTTTCTTTGGATGAATTCATTTTCTCTGTAGTGGAGATTTTGTTTCAATTATAACACTATGACTCGGTTATCTACCTTGGGACAAAAACAACTAAAATTTGTTGGTTGGTCAAATCATGATTTTAAAACTACACACCGTATATAAGAAGCTGTCTCGCTCAGCTCGTGTTCTATTCTAAGAGCTGAGATGGAAGTGAATTTTTCATAGCATGAAATGTTGATAGTACAAAAAGGGCTATAAATAACTTGTCAATGCAAGTTCAAAACAAAAACACATCCACACCGACATTCCCACATGCAAAAAATGTGTAAGTAAAAGTACCCTGGAATGTAACATCAGCACCCCCTTGGAGATTCCTTTACTTGTTCTGGGAAATTAATTTTCTAACCTTACTATATGTTCATGATTGGTCATGTATTTCTAGAGTTGCCAATTCTATGGCAGACTCCCTAGCTATGGAGGGGGTGGCTTTATCCTCACCTACGGTGAGGACATCCCCCCCTTATGTAATATGATGTAACTGAATTTCATTAATCAATAAAACGCAGCATTTTCCCAAAAAAAAAAGTAGCCTGGAATGTTACTTTCTGATTACGAGTTTTAAGTTTAAGATTAGGAGTGACATTAATAGTGCATGCTCAGACTACTATTCTCTTCAGCTTCTTTTTTTTTTTTTTTAATTTTATATCTCTTAAATTGCCTTAGAATTGTTGCAGTTTCACTTCCTATTATTTTATTCATTTTTTTAAAACGGTAAATACATACTGCCAACTACAAACTTCAATAAACTCCAAGACTCGAATGCTGTCTTCGAGACCCGAACCCAAGACCTCCCACAACAATAACTCTCAATGGACCACTGAGCTACTGACCAAGTTCCATTATTTTATTTTATTCATTTGACTGCAAAAGAAAAAGAATAAGTTTGATGGACTAATGTGTTCTACTTTTAGTTGTACAGTTGCCTGCCGAAGCTGTGTCTAATCAAGTTCTTGAAGCTCCTGCTTTGAATGAGTGGTTCCAGAGTGCCATTGAGATTGGAAATCCAGATGCTTTACTATTAGCTCTTAAGCTAAGGGGAAAAATTTCTCAGGACAATGAAATTTTTAGCAGCTTACTACCATATCCTTTCAGCCCCAACAGTTTCTTTACAGCTGAGCACTTATCTTCTCTTATTCCTTGTTTTAAGGTAATTATTTATTTGTCCTGAGTCCTTTTCATGTGGGAGGAAGGAAAATGGTATCTGATATCTGTGAATGTTAAGTCTTAAAAAAGGACAACAACTCTGAAATTAAAGTATAAGATAAGAGAAAGCGTTCAAAGTGATGAATCCATCGGATGAAACTTTGGAAAATTTGATAAAAGTTTTAGGCAAATTTAACTAGATTTTGAACTCCCAACTCGGTTGAAATGTCTAAACTGACCACCCTGTGAAGTTTAGTACAACTTGAAATCATGGCGTATGTCATTCTGTTGGGTGCATGAGATACAATTATTGTCCTGGTAACTCGTAAGGTGCATTAGTTGTATACTCCTAAGCTACCATTCCACAAGTCTAAATGTGAGAAAACTAATCAATTTAGAGCAATTTATTAGTCCAACAAACAGTTGTATGCCTCTGCCATGTTATGCTGAATCAAGGAATCTTTTTTTTGTGTCGGGTGAGTGTGGGGGGGGGGGGGGGGGGGGGGGGCTGATTTTTTTTTTTTGCCATTTTGAAATTTAGTGTACAGAAAATTACAAGTTCTAATTTTAACATATTTGATGTTGAGAATGTCAGGAAACTACTTTCTGCCAGCCCCGAGTACACATTTTATGGCCAGTGCTTGTAAACATGCTCTTACCTGATATGAGTCCACACGAGGAGGACCAGTCTTCAGGAACATCTTCCAAAAAGCACAAAAGAAGTAGAAAGTGTAACTCATCTGAAGAAGAAGTCTCTAAGAATCTTCATGCATTCTGTGAGATTGTAGTCGAAGAGACTCTTCTTCTTTCATCTCATGATCGCAAACATCTGGCCTTTGAGATTCTTCTACTTCTTCTCCCAAGAATGTCATTCTCCTGTATTCCTATTGTTTTATCCAACAGGCTTGTATTATGCTTGATGGATATCCTATCTACTCCCGAATCTTGGCTGTATAAAGCCGCAAAATATTTCCTGAACGATTTATCTGAATGGATTGGGAATGATGATAATCGTCGGATTGAAGTTGTTGTGGCACTTCAAAAACATAGTTATGGTAGATTTGATTGCATTTCACGGACCCATACTGTCAAAACCTTGGTTGCAGAATTTAATTCTAGTTCAGGTTGTGAGATCTTTGTTCAAAGGCTGCAAAAGGTGTTTCTAGATGTAGGACATGTAACTGATGAACCTTCCGATCAGAGTCAGACAACAGATGAAAATTCTGATACAGGTTCCCCAGAGGAAAAGGGTTTTCCTGCAACATCTAGTGGCTCAGACTTTTTGAAGAATTGGGTCATAGATTCATTGCCCCGCATCTTGAAAAATTCAAAGCTGGATCGTGAAGTAAAACACTATCTGCAAATTGAAATTGTGGAGTTTCTTACAGTTCAAGGCCTGTTTTCTGCATCTCTTGGTACTGAAGTCACATCTTTTGAGTTGCAAAAGAAGTTTCAGTGGCCAAAAGCTACCACTTCAAGTGCTTTACGTAGGATGTGTTTAGAGCAACTTCAGATGTTATTAGCAGATGCACAGAAAAATGAAGGTTCTAGTGTTACTTTGAGAGGGTTTGAGCCTAATGATCTGGGTTCACGTTTCATGCATTTGTTGGGCACATTATGCAATATTCCATCAGTTTCACTTTTTAGGCCTCTGAACCCTGAGGATGACAATGCATTCAAGAAGCTGCAGGCAATGGAGTCTCGACTTACTTATGAGGTATTCTTCTTGATGATAAACACATTGTGCTGCTGATAAACAAAGAATTCATGTAACTCTTTCTTCTTGTTGTATATATGGTTGGTGCTTTTGATGTTTCTTGGTCCTGTTATTTGAACCATCTATGGGGCAGAAATGATGCAAATGCAGAACTAAGCTTTAATAGTATTGGCGGCTTATAATTGTCTTTGATTGCTACTGTCCTGTAAACTTTGTCAGCTAATTTGAGCTTAATTTTTTTGTTCCAGGAAAGGAATCAAGGGCCTGGCCCCACTTCAAGTAAAATTCATGCAATGAGATACTTGCTTATCCAGTTACTGCTCCAGGTTCTTCTTAGGCCTGGAGAATTTTCTGAGGCTGCTTTGGAACTTGTCATCTGTTGCAAGAAAGCCTTCTTTCCTCATCCAGATCTCCTTGATGACTCTGGTGATGAAGATGAATTTGACAAGAATGGAGCTCCAGAGTTGATGGATGTCCTTGTGGACACACTCCTTTCCTTATTGCCACAGTCATCTTCTTCAATGTGTTCTGCTGTTGAGCAGGTAAGAGCCTTTTGTTGGTCATTATTACAGTGAGTCAAGTGGTCTTTAAGTTTATCTTCTAGCATCATAAAATTTTATGGGCTCAAAAGGGTATATTGGGGTTTAGTGCACTTATATTGCTTTACAGGAAATTCTGGATCACGTTGGACTTGCTTGACAGCATTTAACTTTTACAAAACCTGAAAATGTTTGCGTTGAATTGTTTTTTTGAGAGTTGAGCTTTTGGTCAACCACTGAGTATAGATTTTGACACATGAAGTAACTGTTTTCTGAGCCGTATTGCACTTCTTCTAAAAACTTAGGAAGGAACTTGGTGGATGACGGAATTCCATCTAATACTCAGTTCCAGTTTTGTTATATATTATTTTCTTTCCAATGAAGTGGTCATCCTCCAATAACTCATCGTGTTCCTTCCCGTTTAAACTTCTTAATCTTTTTTTTCCTTGTGATCAATTTCCCACCATTCAAGGGACATCTTTTTTTTTTTTTTTTTTTTTTAATAATTTTTTGTAATCCTAGATTCTTGCTTTTTTTATGATTTTATTTTAGCGAATTATATTTTATTATGTAATTTTAGTGATGAATTTAGTTTTTACCAATGGTCTGGGAATCGGGTCCATGCCAGATGGTTGAACCATTTTGATTGGCTACTGGAGCCCAGACTGGCACATCATATTCTGGATAAACTGGACTACCAAGCCATATTGACCTGTTTGACTGGGACCTGGTCAGGTCATAATCTTTTTGAAAGTTGTGTGCATAGAATTCAAATTCGTTGTCTAAAATAGATATTAGCAATTTTTTCTGATAGACTACTAATTCGATTTCCTCAAGTGAAAAAAAAAAAAAAAAAAAAGATCATCAATTCCATGGCGTGCCAGTGTACCATTTTACTACACTCCTATCCGTATACCATATTTCTGGTGTTCTCCATGTGCATAACTTCAATACCTTTGTATCTTGATGATTTTATAACTTTGTCTTTATATAATATGTAATCGATTCAGTAATATGTCTTGGTCACAAGTTTTATGTTGGTTCGTTCATGTTTAATCCCATAGTTATGTAGTATCAAGACCTATAGTTATGTAGTCATGATGATTTGTTGTCTTGACATATATGATACTTCAAATGAATATTTTCTCATATTATTCTAATATTATCAGTTACTTTTTTAAGAATAATAATTTTTTTCTAATGAAATATTCTGCATTGGGATTAGAGTGTTATGTTTCACTAGTACTTTAACAAGTCCACTTTAACTTGGTTTTGTCACCTGAAAGGTTCAAGTTTTGAAGCTGTAGTGTTTTCTCCATCTTTTCTGTTTTTATTCCATTCAATCTTTTTTATTTAAGGGCTCTTAGTTATGGCCACAACTTGTTTTTCATCTAGGCAAATAACCTTTTTATACTAGAATCAACTATTGAATAGGTTCTATACCTGAGTTTGGATTAACTTGTTCATACTATGAGATTCCCAAAACGTTCAGGAGGAATTAGAGTTTCTTCATTGTTTACTTGGCACAGGTTTTCAGGTGCTTTTGCCATGAAATTACTGATGCTGGGCTGCTTAGGATGTTGCGTGTCATTAAGAAGGATATCAAGCATGGCCGGCATCAGACTGTGGATGATAGTGCAGAGGATGATGAGGATGATGATTTGCTTGAAGTTGAAGAAGCTGAGGAAATTGAAGAAGATGAAGAAGAACCTGAGGTTGTTGATACTGGTGATAGTGACGATCATGTAGACGAGGGCTCTGTTGCAGTTCTTCAGCAGGTCGAGACACCTACTGGAGAACATCCTGGTTCTGATGATGAGTCTGATGATGGCATGGATGATGATGCGATGTTCCGAATGGATTCTTATTTGGTCCGTATTTTTAAAGAGAAAAAGAATTCAGCAGAAGGTGAAACTGCTCATTCACAGCTTGTGCTATTTAAGCTACGTGTCCTCTCATTGCTTGAGATATATCTACAAAAAAATTCAGGCAAGCCATCTTATTACTTTATTGATTTACAGTAGATGGTAACCAACTATTTGAGCATATTGTTTGACACAGATGAGATTGTTTCAAGAAATTCATTAGTATTTCTAATCTCTTGGAGATGTTGTCCTTGTGATGACATTGTTGTTGTTCCCATCTACTGTCTTAACTTATTTCGTGTTTGGTCTTTTCTTTTTTGTCCTTAAAATAAGGCAGATTGAAGTTTTTTCAAAATACTGTGATTGGTCCATTCTTATCTTTTAATTGTTTTGACTGAAACTTTTCAATATTTTGTTACTGACATCGGTTCTCGTCGGCATTTTGTTTGAATCTTTTTCGTTGAATCTTGATGGTTTAAATTAATGTTTTTAAAATGTTTAAGCATGGACATTGAATAACATTTTTTTGATTGCTTGCTTTTGCAGGCAAGCCTCAAGTCGTGACCATTTTCTCATACTTACTTCCAGCTTTCATTAATTCACATAATGGGGAGAGTTCTGATCAACTTGGACAGCGCATAGGAGGTATTCTTCAGAGGAAGATGTTCAAGGCAAAAGAATATCCTAAGGGAGACCAGATCGAGATTTCTACCCTTGAGTCTTTGTTGGGGAAGAGCTTAAACACTGCTTCCCGATCTCGACACAAAATGATCTCCTCTCTTGCCCAAAATTCCACATTTTGGATATTGAAAATCATTCATGGAAAAAATCTACCAGAGAGTGATTTGCAAAAAACATTGGAAGCTTTCCAACATGTGTTGTTGGACTATTTTGAAAGTAAGAAGTGCAGACTGAAAGTGGCCTTTCTGAAGGAAGCTTTTCTGCGGCATCCATGGCTTGGACAGAAATTGTTTGGACATTTTCTGGAGAAATGTGATGCTGCCAAATCAGAATACAGACGAGTTGAAGCCTTAGATTTGGTGGAAGCCATTCTGAAATCAAGTGTCTCAAACAAGAGTGATGGTGACAATGGAACTCACAAAGTAAAATTTGTCAAGAACCATCTAGCGCTACTTGCTAAATTGATTGGAGATCTCTTAATCAAACCACCAGAGAAACATTCTAGGAAGACAGATGCAAGGAAATTTTGCACCAGGACCTTGAGAATACTACAGACACTTAATCTGAAGGAGTCGTTTGTGAAGGCTCTGAACCCAGATTCTTATGCGGTTTGTGAACAGCAATTAAGTGAACTAGTAGCTGATGCCAAGAGGACCACAAAATGAAAGGCCTCAACTGGAAAGATGAATGTAAGTTGTAATCTTGTTACGTGACTAATCACGAAGTTTTTTATCATTGCCATGAAAAAGGTTCTTTGCAGCTTATATGCAGCTAAATTCAAATGTTGTAACTAAGCAAGTTTTGTATCTTTGTTTAGTTACTTGTCTCCTCAAAACTTTTACAAGTATTATGCTGTTAATTAGAGTTGAAGATTCTTTATCTCTTGTTTGTACATTGGGTGACTGGTAAACTAAATTTGGGTAGTATTTGCCGTTAATAATCATATTATGAAAGCTTTTACAAGTGGAGGATCACGTTCTCAGTGAAGAGAACAAAGGGTACGAATTGTTGCAGAACGGGCTATCCAAATACAAGTGATTCAAACAGGAGGCAAAGGCTTGTACTAGTTTTAAAAAATGAATTTGTAACAGTATTTCAAAGTTCAAATACAAATAAAAAGTTGGTATGCAAGTATAACAATGGCCAATAAGGTGATTAGAATACAGGATGCTCATTTTTCATGTTTGGCTTGTTTAAGCTCCCTTTATTTTACTTGTTTTACTTAGGTCAAGAGCCCTCGATGTATTTCTTAAAGTTTGGTTATTATAGCGAAACTCAAGGAGGAGAGGGCTCGTGAAGCTGCCAACTCACACTCGGCCACAAACTTCTCTTTTCTCCTCTCTTTTCTTTTCAATTGAACAAGGCTCACACTATGGATGGACAGTACCATAGAACCAGGGAAACTTTGAAAACTTTAATCAGAACTAAAATTTGATCATACATTATAAAAAAAAGTGACAAAAAACAGTAGTCAGCGACAAGTATGAAACTTCTCGATCATATTTTTAGATGAAAGTGCCAATAAAACGCAATTTCTAAACCCTGACATGCAAGAGTTTACATCTTGGCGTGGTTCCAGTTGATGGTTGATCAGTGCTTCCACTTAAGACCTAAGTTTCACATCATGCATTGTTGCTGTTTAGCTTGGACCCCAGTGCCAACTTTGGTTGCAGAAACGATGACTAGTCAAGATCTTCGAATAGGTGGTTTCTGAAAACCTCCAATGCTGAAGAAGAAATTTAAGCAGAACATAAAAGCCTCAAACAGGAAGAATCCCAATGTGTTCTAAAACATAATTATGTGATTAATAAAGCGACACTGTTTGCAGATCTTAATGAGAAATGAGGGGTTTAAGTTCTCTAACCTCTTAACATTTATTTTGTTTAACAGTTCCCAATCTGTAAGCTTTCATGGAGGCTTGTAGCATCGACTAGCTGAATAGGGATTAGTGTCACTTAATTGAAGGCTCCAAGACAAACAAGAACTACGTCGCCATGTCATAAAAAGGCACTGCATTGTTACAACAGCTTGCAAATTGAAAACGGAAAGAAATATTCTTTCTACCCAAAATTTGCCTACATCTAAGAAGTTTGCCTTGAGGATACCGGCAGGAACAACACTCTGAGATGCCCCAAGGGATTGGCATACCATTTTTGAAACTTCAAAAACATCAAAAGAGGATCCTCAGTCCCAATTTTAGCTGCGAATGAGCATGTAGAGGTAGTAAATCCTCTTGCTATAGTCTCATGTCGAGCAAAAACTCAACTAATCATTTCTACCTGAGCTGCACCAAAAATGAAGAAATGGATCATGACAACCATTAACTCCAGAAAAGAGAGGATGGTCACAACTTTTGATACTGTGGCACCTCACATCTCATTATCAATTATGTCTCTGATCATTTGTGTTGGTATAAGGCCTTCAGTTCGAATTGCATCCTTGCTGGGATCAGGACTGAAGATATACAGTGTTGGCAATCCTCGAACCTACCACAAATCTCTCAGTTATAACTGCTCCCATATGGATGTATATGTGTCTAACAGAGATGAGAGAGAAAACAGGAAAGAGAGAGATAGAGAGAGAAGAACCTGCATATCACGAGCAAACTCGTATTCCTCATCTGTGTCTACCTTCACAATCTTTGCAGTGTTCTCATACTCTACAGCAAGCTAAGTAAAACGACTAGGCATGAGATATAAATGATGGAATGATGAAATTCCTTGCAGAATAACAACACAAAAGGCAAAAAACACATGAAGGACAGGCAAATTGAGTAAATAACGGACAATAACATGCATAGAAGTTGTTACTCTCCAATCTTAAAAGAACAAAAAGAAAAGGAGAAAATACGAAGTATTAAAAAGCAAAAAGTAAAGCAGAGTAACAGATTTGTGCTTCTCTCAGCTTGAAAACAGGCACAAGGAAAGCATCAGCAACACAATCCCAACAAGTTCATAAGTTCAGCTCAAAGTTTTAGTGTTTGATAGATAGTAGTTCAGTAGAACTGGGATTACAAAGGCTCAAAAAAATTTCTAAAAAAACTTTTGAAGGGTCTAGGACTATTAGTTTTAGTTTCCAGAGTTTAACTCTTTTTTTTCTTCCCCTTCTCTTTTAATAAAAAATATTGAAAGCATATGCTGCTGTCGTTGTGTAATCCTCTGTGATACAACCATGCGTTGAAATTCGCCTTTCCCACTTTATCTTGAACGCATATGCTGTTGCCATTGTGCAATCCTCCGTGATGCCACCTTACGCTGAAATTAGTCTTTTCAAACTCAAATGCAGCACAATATATCTGAGTCTCATCAACCATTTCTTTTCTGACATCCATCAATTCCTAAATGTATCAAATCGAACTCCTCTACGATTACAGTACAAGTAAGAACAACATATTTTGCGTTGAACAAGAAAACTGTATCAATAGAAGTTGCCAACAAAGGTAGAAATCCAGACAAACATTACATGAAGAACCTCATGGAAGATAGAGAACCACTAGAATCAAAGCGATTCCTCAATGGTGTTCAGTTTCAATATGGAGATAAATGCACCATTAGTCGAGAAAAAGCCAGATGAATCTCAAAAATTGGCATAAGCATGATATTTTCAAGACAGAAGTAAAATAGAAGGAGAAGCTCCACAACTCCATTCAAACATGTCGGGCATTGGATTAAAGCTCAGCCAGCTTGCTAACGCAACAGTACGGCCGCTATAGTGCCAATATATATCAAGACAACAAAAAATGATTACTTACCAATTCGAGCTCCTGAGCCATCAATATGCAAGGCCCGCACCAAGTGGCGTAGAAATCGACAATCAAAGGTACATCCCTGTCGCCCTTCACCATCTCTTGAACTTCCTTCGCCGATACCTTCGTCTGTATGCGAGCCAGCAAAACAAAGAAGTAGATTTACATCACACTAGCCTCTGCAATAAGATGAAACAAGAAGACCCAGAAAACGTGAATACAGATAAGAGTACCACTAGGTAGTCCGGTCTGAGGTACTTGGAAGAGATGGGTCTCGAGACACATTTCGCTCTAGTAGGAAAAGCGAGGGAAGGAAGCAAAGCGCGCCTGAGAGAGGAAGATGAAGCGACGCCAAGGGAAGACAAGGAAGGGGGCGTCTGCAGGAGAGCCATCTCCGCACTAGGCAGTCACTTCTCCAGCTCTGTCACTGACTGCGAAGGCATCCCTCCTCACCTCCGAGGCCTCTCTTATCTATTCCGGGGGACTCGGATCCTGCGTTCTCGTTTATTTTTTGGCTTGCTCTGTTCCTAACTCCGGATATAATATTCTATATCATTTGATGACTTATTCATTGGGCGATTAAACGGTAAACGGGCAATAAATAGAATAATAACTTGAATTAAGTTATAAATTTTTATATAATGAGTTAATGACAAAATATATAAATAAATATATTATTTTTGGAAACTTAATGATAATAAAATATATTTACATAAGATAGAATGATAGATCATGGAGATGACTTTTAAACATATCATCATATCTTATAGTAAGGTTATAAGCTATTCTTGACATTATCAAAGTACCTCATTAATCGGATATATCTATTGATTCTGTTCATCTTAATCAATAATGAATCGATGGATTGGCTAGTTAAGTACTCACCCTCATTGGAGTCATGCAGAAGTTAACTAAAATTTTTAAATTATAAAATGTAAGCCTGTAACATAACTCAATGGCATATAAATTAAATTCTGTTTAATTATATTAAAAAAAAAAAGAAGAACACTCACAGATGATAGCAGAAAGTACATCATCACTTACTAAAGTGAAGCAACATGCTTCTACACGTTGGGTGTACCCAAACTCCGCCTGTTGCATAATCTCAGAACAAGACATCCTCTCATACAGAACAATGCTTTCGAAGAATTAAACATTCAATCTGTAAAGAGACTTTGCACTTCAATCTGTGTTATCCACAGTTGAATAAAACAGAAAAGAGACTTTGACAGATATTGATACTCAATTTTAATTTCACTATGTGAAAGGCAAAAGTAAAAGGCACTTCAATTTCCCACTACATGTACTCCAAACATCTTCCCCATGTTAAAACATCTATATTTAACCTCAACAACTGATCTATTTGCCTCTCTTCTATCAAAATACAAAAATTACAACACCCATCTATCCACAATAAGATAATTACTACCAAGAAAAATCAAATCAAATCTTTAATACTACTAAGCTTTTCTTTTATCTCCTCTCATCACCCCAGTTCTCTTTTAGCAGTAAAAAAGGTGGCGCCCAAATTCAAACCAGTGATGTATACTGATTAGGTCGCGAGCAGGCGAAGGCAGAGTTTCATCTGCAACCAAGAACACTCTCATCTCTATGAATTTATAAAGACATCAGCGCTTCGATGATTTGGATTTAAAAGTGCATATCTTGGCACTTGTTTCCATGGGTGGCTTCCAAATTATATCTTCAAGCTTGTTATAGAAGCTCTTATAGAACTGCAATGAAGCAGAACAAAACACAAAGTGAGACTAATTTCCAAATTTACATAAGTGGGAAGAAGAAAAAGTAAGGCACCACTATTTTTACTTTTTTCTGAAATAACTCAAACAATCCTTAATTGGCAAAAAGAAAAACCCTACACGTAAAAAGTTAAAGAGTCCAAATTGGCAATTCTAAGTAACTCTACCTTAAGATACTCAACTGCATCTCCACCCGCTTTTTGAATGTCCACCATGAAAAATGACGGAGCGACCTCAAAAATCTGCATGAATTAGCATCAAGTTAAAAGTTATAGATCTTTCACCAAATTAAAGGATATCGTCTAGAATTTCTGCAGTCTAGGGTATGAAGCAAGCCACAGAAGTTCAGGAGTTTAGATGAGAACTTACTTCCAAAATTACGGAAAATTGACTAGTCTTGTCTGCTGAAACACCTTCCACTCTCATCTGAAATACACAACAGTAGCCTCTGGATAAGCCAACAAACTTTTGAAAGAGATGTAATCCCAAAAAAAAGTGCACCCTCATTGGAAGAAAAAACAAAAGCTGACTACAGAAATATCATCTGTCAAAGAGCAGAGAATCGGAATATGATTGCCTTATAGTTGCGGATATGAGTCTTAAAACCCATTGATTGAGCGACAACCTCCATGCTTGATAAAACAACTTTAGCAGGTTTCCGTGATACAAATCTTGTTTGATGATTTACATGGTCCTGTTAGCAAAGATGTTAGAAGTGTCTCAACAAAACACAAAAAAGTCCCTAATTTAAATAACCGAAAATCAAATCACTTTCCTCGGCCACTAAGAACTGATAAATTGACAACGTAATGCCAAATGTATGCTTATGAAAGAGTATGTTTAAATGGCTTCAAAACCTAAACGCAGAAGAAAGTTGATGACTTGCTGACGCAAGGAGATACCTGTCCCCTGGCAAACAGGGATGCAAGATTTAGACCTTGGGATAGAATGATTAGGTCGAACGCATTCAGAATAAGTGGGCCTGCATCATTATTACCAGGCTGTACATTTTCCTGAAGAACCTGCTAGGTTAGAAAGGAATTATGTTATTTCCAGTATGAATATAGACTAATAAAAAAATAAGTTGTTGCAAATTAGAAAAAAGAAAAACAGTAAATGCCTTACCAACCTCAGGATCATCAAATACTGCATCAATATCATCCAGATTCACATCCTCATCTTCCACATATTTGGCAGGAACATAATTCCTTTTGAACCATTCATCACTCCGGATGTCCACAATTCTTATTCGCTGAAATGATTTGATCAGTTCCTATACCAAAAGGATCCAAATACTAGTACAAATGGTATTCAACCTTGTATTGAAAAACTTTGGCCAGGTACAGATCAACTTTGTACCTTTGAGAGCAATTATAAACTTTCTATAAAGTTCATGATATAATGGCTAATGGACACAGCCACTCAGAAATAAAATAAAATAAAATAAAAAGATATTTTTCTTTGTGAGATTTGAAGCTAGTGCTTCTCATCCTATATCAGTACGTCATTTATTTTCATTTTTCCACTTATTTCAGAAATTGTCACCTCTCCTACAAGCAATGTATGGAGAATCACTGGCTTTTTTGTTGTTGAAGTTATATATTAGTCTCTTAACAAGGGAAATGGGTAAACTTACAGTTTCAGGGTTTGGATCAAGTATTCTCTGAATCAAGGACTTTGCACCGACAGGAAACCAAGATGGACAAGAGAATTCAGCTCTCTCGATCTGTAAAATCAGCCATAAAAGAAAATCACTTCTCCTATACGGACACCATTCTTTCTTTTCCCAGAGAAATACATAAGCTCCAATACTATAATCAAAGCAAAATAGAGGCTAAAAAATAAAAAAGAACAGGAAAAATCAATAGAGCTATCAAGAGACTATCAACAACAAAGAGGAACAAACAAGTTTCCAGGACTATCTCATAATAAGGGGGGTTCCATGACTAGCTTATAATAAGGTGAAGGATAAAGAATTTGGCATCTATCTATATGTTAATTTGCATTCACACCCTTTTATCTGGAAGTGGTCATTGCAGTTTCTTTTGTGAACAGTCAGCAAACCTACTGTTAGACTGCAGATTTGGTGTACTTCCCAATTTTCAAAAGACCCAGATTTTGCCACACAAGAGGTATAAAACCTATTTATTTTAGTTGCTTAAAATAGTTCTGTTAGCAACATAGCATTTGATAATAAGTTATAAAGAATGACGAGTTAGCTGGAATAAAAAAGATCACCTCCAAGATGTAGAAATTACCTTACTATACAGGGATGTAAGGTCGACATCATCAAAAGGTAGATATCCTGCCATCAAAACATAAAGAATCACCCCACAAGACCACACATCTGCAACAGCACCATTATAACCTTTGTGGCTGAGTACCTGAATCAAAGACAAAGTTGACAAATTACATAACAGAAAGCAGATTGTAACAAAGTAGATCAATCAACAGAAGGGAAAATTATACCTCTGGAGCAACATAATTGGGAGTTCCACAAGTTGTACGAAGTATGCTAACTCCCTACACCAAGATACAAACGATGTGGCAATCAATCTTTTTTCTAAAGAAAACTAAGGCTGGGCAAAGAAAACAAAAAGTAAAGACACTTACTGGCTCAGGCAAGGCACTAAGGCCAAAATCTGAAATCTTCAGGTTACCAACTGAATCTAATAGAAGATTTTCAGGCTTCAAAATCGAAAAGAAACAAACTGTGAGATTATGTTGCAATTCTAAATGCATCAAATATCTCAGAGCTCCAGACAAAGAACACCTTTAAATCTCTGTGGTAGACTCCCTTACTGTGGCAAAAATCCACCCCATCAATTAGCTGTTGAAAGTATCTCAGTGCTTCAGCTTCACTAAGACGTCCATGCCGAACCTGTACATGAAGGTAAACAAATTTTGAAAATGGAAAAGATATTTATGCAAAGGACTTTCTGACAAAAACTAGTTCAAGAACTGAGAGTTCTGATGAGATCGGTTCAGCTTTGTTTTGAGAAACAGAGGTAAGTACTCACTATTTTATCAAACAACTCCCCTCCTGTTATGTACTCCAAAATAATATAAATTTTTGTCCGGCTTGCCAGGACCTACAGAGAAAGCGTTCCGTCATAGCAACATTAGGTAATTTAAACAACTAAAGATCTAAAAACGCATTGCATAACTGAAAAAAGAAAGCTTATGGGCGTAGAATGTAAAGCTGAGTGTAACATCATACCTCGTGGAGGCGAACTACATGTGGATGTCTTACAAGCTTCATTATAGATATTTCCCTCTTGATCTGTTAACGAGGTAATTCAGTAAGGCCTTCAGTAAACATCGCTGCCTAGACAGCATGATTTTGAATAACAAAAATAAAAAATAAAAAAAAGGGTTGCCCAAAACAGCTTCTAAGTCCGTATCCGACAATTCCCAAGTGACCGAATCTCGTAACATAAAAAAAAGCTTCATTTTTCAGTTCGTTCGTTGCTTCCATTGTGCTCCTTGTATTAGCAAAACAAACAAGCATTTAGCTTCCAGAGATGGAAGTCCAGAGATGGAAGCTCAGATCCAACCAACAGAGCGACGATAAGGAATGTCTTGTCAATGATAAATTTTATTCTCAAATTAGGCGGCATTCGCCAAATTTAGCGGTTGAGAGTTCCAACTTTACCTTTCGCGTATCTGATCAGCCACCTCAACGGACGCGAACAAAACCAATTTCCCATTTTAAGACAAAAAATCACGACGAGAATAGGGGGAAATAAAAAAAGTCGGAAGCAGAGAAGCGAGCGAGACAGACCTGATCGACCATCTTGTGTTTGATGATAGTGGTCCGATCGAGCACTTTCATGGCGACACTTTCCCCCGTCTCCGTATTCTGGGCGAACTTAACCTTGGCGAAAGTTCCCTCCCCGATAGTCCGACCCACCTCATACTTTCCGACCTTCCGCACCACCATGACTTCCCCACTCAGCAACCCCCTCAATTACCTCCACCGCATTCGCTTCCCAGGGAAGAAGATGCGAAAACGAACAGGCGGTGGCTTCTTCACCTTTCCCTTCTTCTCCTTTTCCTCCCGAATTGTTTTACAACCTATCGCAATCGGCTGTTCCCCTTATTATGGAAGTCCGGCATGTAGAGAGGAATTTTGCCGGGCGAGTGGTGGAAAGTTGGAGGGAGTGGAGACTTTTTAAGCGTCGGGGGAATCGTGGACAATTGGGCAAAAGCGCGCTGGGGTCTTTGTTCTGTCTGCAGCTTGGAATTAAAATTTGGGTTTTCCGATTGCCGGTTGTCTCAAAGAAAACACAGAAAGATTGGGAAATGTGTCCTCACTCCCAATCTAAAATCAGAAATCATAATTCACGAAAGAAAGGAAGAAGGTTGGGTGTGGACTACCTGTCATCTATACGTATCTTCTACGTCGAGCAGACGCCAAGTACGTGACTTTGGGTTGAGCCCTTCTCGCCGGCTTATCGCCGGCTTATCGCCGGCGGCGGCCGACCAAAATTGATAGCAATCACCAGTAAAACGGGATTGGGTAAACCTGCCTGCAGTCTCAAAGTCCCAAGTCTACACCACTGACTCCAAGTCAAAGCCGTGTAAATGGATGATTTATAGAGTAGGCAGTAAATTAATTGAATAAATTTAAAATAATTAAATTAATTCAAAAATAAAAATATTAAAAGTATAAAGTATAAACAACATTTTATATGTCTATAAAATTATAAATACTTAAATAACATAGTAAAGTGGGTGAATGTCTCGTTGCCATTGTGGGGAAGAAGACGAATTTAATGGGGAAAGATAAGATTGACTTTTAATCAAATGTTTCTTCCAAATTTCAAACTACTCTCAAATCTTTTGAGAGTCCTAAGTTTTCAGATTTTATGGACAGATGGGTAAGTTGCAATTATCTAAATGAAGGATGATGATTCTTCTCTCTTTTAAGTAGAACAAATACTTTGTTAATTAGTCATCTTCACACTTGATTAGGAAAAAAATACACAGGTAAGACGAACAACTTGAGCACAAATATTCTAATGCTTTATTATATTCGTTTGCTCTTAATTAATCAAACCTTTGAATATATAAAACAACTTGAGATCCCCACTTTGGAAGATGAAGTACAAGAGCTGAAAATCTCAATCGACTTTTAGTGACTTTTAGTGACTTTTAGTGACATGTGAAAGACAACTTAATTAGAGGCATCTTTTCTTGAACGATTAGGGCCATGGTTTTGTGCAAACTGATTAATTAGGACTAGAAAAGGGTTACCATGTTGTTGAAGAGGAGAGGTAATGGGTGTGGATTTCTTTGATTTTCTTTTTTTTTTTTTTATGTTTTGATGTCATGGAGTGGGATAGTGGGAAAGAAATTGAAGAGGGCATCAATCCTTTTACAAATAAACAATTCATTTGAGTGGAGAACTTAAAGTGATAAAGGCATGGATTTTTGCCTATTGATGACATGGATTTTTGTTTTTGTTTTTTGAAAAGGCAAAAGATGTATTTTAGACCAACTTAAGAATTTCTTGCGACTAGAGATAGATTGTAGAGAAACTCCTTCTGCTGACTAATTCATCAACCGTGTTTGCAGACTAGCTAGGGACATGATTCTAGCTTATATTATGTATATTTAAGATTGACCACTTAATTGGCGCTACTTCCTTCTTGACCCACTTAATATCTCCTTCCACTTCTGACAGAATGATATTCTTCTCCTTCATATAAGCCCTTGAACTTCGACATTAGAGGAATTGGAGTGAGAAATTGGTTCCAAAAGCATCGAACCATCATGGCATCGGAAGACATCACCAATGCCTGAAAAACCCAGGCTTCAGACGTCTTGACTTTTAAGGAGCATACCCATTATGCTATCCAGGACTACTGTAGAGATTAAGCTGCTGGCAAGTTGAACTTTTTACATGAAAAACTCAACTGTTGAGCTTTCGCCATAATGCCCAGGGAATGTATGCAAGATACATTTTGATAAGGGTCTTACCTCAGTTTCTGCCATGTATTTCTCCACATTGCATTATGAATAAATCACATCGGAGAACTTGCAGTGCAAGAATAAGTGATCAATTATTTCCTCATCTTCAGAGCATAGTGGGCTTTTAGGGATTAGTAGTGATCAAGCCTCGATGCGCTGGGTTGTCTCCGGTAAGTACTTTTTGATGGAGGAAAGTCCAACTACTGGGAGGGCCCAACAGTTCCCATGTCGCCGCCGAACGCTGCGTAGGCAAGGGTGTAATCGGGTTATAATCGAAACGAGTAATGGGTATTTCATTACCCGTTTCGATTACCATGTCCATTACCCATTACCCGTTTCCCGAATTAAGAATTGTTATTCCGAATCCAAATTTTTTACCCTAATTGGGTAAATATATGAGTAAATACTATTTTTTTATTTATTTTATCATATAAATCTTAATAAATATTCAAAAAATCATAAAAATAAAATTTATATAAAAAATAATAATATATATATATATATATATGTAATAAAAAATTACTAAATTATTATTCGGGTAATTGTGTAATTCATCAAGCTAATATTGCAACACTTAGTAAGCTTATTATCAATATAGTACTTTCGGTTTGTACAAATTGTATAATTAAGAAGTTATTTTATATGTTGTTCATTCATTTAATTAGTGGAATAGTAAGAAAATTTTATAAAGATATAATACAACTAAATATATAGATAAGGGGGAATTTATTACACGTTTTACTGTCCAACCACTTATTAAATAGAAGAAAATTCAAGAGAAAATTGATTTTTGATTAATAAATGGGTAATTTTACATGGGTACCATTCTATCATTTATTAATATATATGCGTGTGATTCTCTTCTTTTTTGTATTGAATGTTAAGATATCATATTTCGTTTTATTCGATTCTTTATCGTGTTGAAACATTAAATCTATCTATATATATATTATAGGAATAGGGGTCGAGTGAAGATAGGAAAAAAAAAACTGACGTGGCTTCTCCCAGCGACCCCATTTTTTTTAAAAATTCCAATTATAGGAATAGGGGTCGGGTGAAAATAGGAAAAAAAAAACTGATGTGGCTTCTCCCAGCAACCCCCATTTTTTAAAAAAATTCCAATTTTTTTTTCAACACATTCTTTAACAAACCCGCTTCTTTTCCAGTAAATGCAGGAGACTGATCTGTAACAGTCAGAGTATGTGAAAGATGGATCGGGATCATGGGAGAGGTAGAAGATTTTTTACTATTTTGAGGGGAATAGCTCACTATATTAAGCTCCTACTCCTCATCTACTGACAAATCTAGAGTGCTTCAGCCTTCAAGGTGAATTACTGCAGCAGCCTTTTTTTCCTCTATCTTCCCTCTTCTTCCTCCTTCTTCCCTCTTACCTCTTCTTCCTCCCAGGTCATTTTTTTTCTTTCCTCTTTTTCCTTCCTACTCTAAGGTCTTGACAAAAAAATTCTTCAATGGTGGCCATCCTCCCAATTCTAATTCTGTTTTTTTTGTTTATCCGATATAAAAGGAACTAGAATCCTAAGTAACTTTTATTCTCTTTTTTCATGTTTTTCAGATATAAAAGAAACCGGAATCCTTACCTTTTATTCTCCAATCAATTCAGGTAACTTTTATTCTTTTTTTTTGTTTTCTAGATATAAAAGGAACGTAATCCTTACATTTTATTCTTTAGACAATTCTCTATGTAATGCGAAGCCAATTCAAATATTTCTTTTTGATTTTTCTGGTATTAAAGGAAAAGAAGTCGGCAACTCAATCTTACAAGGGATTTTGTATTTAATTTTTTGTACATTTATTGTTTATTTATTTAAGAAATTATATGTCTCATATCAACTATTTATTTATGTCTAATCAGTTAATTATTTTTCTATTTACTTAATAAGTACATTCATTATTTATTTATTTAAGAAATTATTATAACATGACGTTATTCTTTATTAACTCCAAAAAGATAATATTAATAGATATTAATAATAGAAGTTAATAATAGATAAGCATACTAATAATATGCTTTCTTTTTTATGGTGCATTTTTTAAATTATTTTTATTTTAATTTTGAATTTTAATTGATATGTACCTGTATTTTATTGTTATTATGTAACTAAGAAAATGTTTTCTTTTAAATGTGCATTTTTTAAATAATTATTAGTTCAAATTTTGATATGTTTACTGTATTTATTTATTTATTTATTTATTTGATACATGTTATGTAATTAATTAATTGTTTTATTATTTACTTAGTACGTTTGTTATTTATTTATTGAAGAAATTATTATAACATGTCTTCTTTATTGACTACTAATAGATACTAATCATAGATGTTAATAATAGATAAGCATACTAATAATAGGTTTTGCATTTATTAAACTATTGTTATTTCAACTTTTGAATTTTAATGGACATGTACGTGTATTTTATTGTTATTGTGTAAATAAGAAAAGGTTTTCTTTTAAATATGCATTTTTAAATTATTATTATTATTTCTTATTTTGAGCATATTCAAATTTTATTTTTTTATTTAAGAAATTATTATAACATGTGGCTATTCTTTATTAACTCCGAAAATATAATATTAATAGATACTAATAATAGATGTTAATAATAGATAAGCATACTAATATTAGGTTTTTCTTTTCAAGGTGAATTTTTAATTTATTGTTATTTCAACTTTTGATCTGTTTTAAAATTATTATTCAAAATTTAAATTTTAATTGATAGTGGGTTTTATCTTAAACTAAGATAAGATTTTATTTTTATGTTTCATATTTTAAATTAGTGTTATTTCAACTTTTGAATTTTAATTGATATGTATTGTGTTTTTAAATTATTATTAAAAATGTGAATTTTAATTGATAGTGGGTCTTTATCTTAAACTAAGATAAGTTTTTCTTTTTATGTTTCATATTTTAAATTAGTGTTATTACTTTTGAATTCTAATTATATGTATGTGTATTTTATTGTAATTGAGCATAGTTGGTTGAGTATCAATTTACTCCAATTAGGGAGGCTAGCTAAAGATAGAAGGGACTAGAGATAATTGGGGAAAAATGATTCCAATAGGCATAAGTGGATTCCAATAATTAAATAATATTAATATTTTTTAAAAGAAATTAGTTATTGCATATATCATGTTATCAAATTCATCTGGGGATTTAAGTATAATTATATTTAACATATTTATATGTAAGACACAACACTTTACAATGTTTATTTTTTGTGAGAAATGATCAGTATATAAAGAAGAAATGAAGAGAATATATTTCCAAGGTAAAAAAATATAAATACCTAAAGTTATAAAAATTACACTTAGTAATATGAATTGAACAAATTCATTTAATATACCTTCCAATTAATAAAGGGCATATTTGTTAGCTACATAAACAGGTAGATTTGAAACATTTATATATTAGTTAAAACTTAGTCTCATCAATATAAAGGATTATTAATAAAATGTAAACACTATCATATATTTAATAAATTCTTTTATTTATGTTTTTATTTACATTTAGATAAATATTTTTTTCCTTATTATTGTCAAATATTTTAACTTTTTTTATTAGTTAATATTAGATTTTTAAAATTATTTTTATTTCCTTTAGGCTTAATTTTATTTATCAAGCACCAACATTAACAAATTTAATTGTAGTTATTAAATTTATTGTACACAATTAGTAAAAATTAAACCCTAATATTTTTACAAATAATAATGAAAAAAATATAAATTTAATTTATATATTATTAAACATTTATTTTCTTAATTATTCTCCAAATAAATAGCTTCTTATATTTTTAAATATATTAATTAAAAATTAAACATATTTTTTTTTTGTGGGGCCTATCATTTTGGCTGGGTTGGGCCGATCACTGGGACTAGGCTGGGTCTATCACTGGGACTAGGTTGGGCCTATAGTGGGGTCAGGTGGAGCTGTCATTGGGGCCGAGTACTGCTGTTAGTAAGGTTGGATCGTGATTATTAGTGCGGCTTGGTCGGGCCTGTGAGTGGAGTTGGGGTCAGGCGTGTTAGTAGGGTTGAGTCGGGCCTCTTAATGGGGCACTGTCAAACCTGTCAGTGGGGTTGAGTTGGGCCTATTAGTGGGGCCCAATCAGCGGGTTGGGCCTATCACTTTGGGAAGCCTGGTTTGTTAGTGGGACCGGGCTGGGCATTGTAGGTTACATATTGGGTGGGTATAGGATATTGCGACAAGTTAATAGGATTCTGGGCCCAATTAATTGGGACTTATTTGGGGTTAAAAATTATGGATAATGATGATTATTGAAATTTTCATCCAAACTAATGGAATCTATATAAAAAGGATTATTTATAATACTTTTAAAGCAGAATTTGTTTAGTAAAATTTATATTAATTAGAATAATATTTTTTAATATAACAGTACTAGATAAATTTTTGAGAACCTATATTTAATGAAACAATTGAAAAAGTAAAAATTAATATCAATTTCCTATGAAGAAAATGACCAATTATTCAAATGAAAAGCAAATCAAAATATAAGGTTAGAATAACCTACAAATTTTATTAACAAAATAAATTTTTTAATATTTTATTATTTTATTTTTATATCCTTTGTGCTAATTTTAAAAGATCATTCTCATTTAAAAATTTAGGACATTCCTTATTAAATTAAAATTTTTTTAATCAATTAAAAATAATATTTAATAAAGTTATGTACTAATAAACATGTGCTTTTCAAATAATAAGTTAGACATTTTTTTATTTTTTAACGTTCAATGCTTTCTTTCTTTTTTTCCGTGCGTAGTACGGGCTTTTTGCTAGGATATATATTATAGGAATGGGGGTGGAGTGAAAATAGGGAGAAAAAAGCTAACGTGGCTTCTCCCAGTGACCCCATTCTTTTTAAAAATTCTAGTTTTTTTTTTCAACACATGCTTTAACAAACCAAACTTCTTTTTCAGCAAATGCAGGAGACAAATCAGTAATAGCTCACTATATTAAGCTCCTACTCCTCATCTACTCACAAATCCAGAGTGCTTCAGCCTTCATGTGAGTTACTGCACCAAACTTTTCTTCCTCTTCTTCCCTCTCTTTCCTTCATCTTTCCTCTTCTTCCTCTGTCTTTCTTTCTTCTTCGCTCTTCCTTATTTTTCCTCCCTGGCCATCTTATTCTTCCTTCCCTCTTACCTCTTCTTCCGCCCAGGTCCCTTTTTTTTCTTCCTCTTTTTCCCTACGTGCTCCAAGACAAAAAAAATTTCAATGGTGGCCTCCGACAGATCCTCCCAATTCTAATTCTATTTTTTTGTTTATTCGATATAAAAGGAACTAGAATCCTGGGTAACTTTTATTCTCTTTTTTTATGTTTTTCAGATATAAAAGAAACCATAATCCTTACCTTTTATTCTCCAATCAATTCGAGTAACTTTTATTCTTTTTTATTTTATTTTTTAGATATAAAAGGAACATAATCCTTACCTTTTATTCGCCAGACAATTTATTATTTCTCCATGTAATGCGAAGCCAATTCAAATATTTCCTTTTGTTTTATAAGTATTAAAGGAAAATAAGTCGGCAACTCAATTTGACAAGGAATTTTGCATTTAATTTTTTGTACATTCATTATTTATTTATTTAATAAATTATATGTCTCATCTCAACTATTTATTTATGCCGTTAATTGTTTTTCTATATGTGGTTATTCTTTATTAACTCCAAAAAGATAATATTAATAGATACTAATAATAGATGTTAATAATAGATAAGCATACTAATAATAGACTTTCTTTTTTATGGTGCATTTTTTCAATTATTGTTATTTCAATTTTGAATTTTAATTCATGTGTACGTGTATTTTATTGTTATTATGTAACTAAGAAAAAGCTTTCTTTTAAAGGTGCATTTTTAAATTATTATTAGTTCAAATTTTGATATGTTTACAGTTTTTATTTATTTATTTATTTTATATGTTTTATGTAATTAATTAATTATTTTATTTTTTTACTTGATATGTACATTTGTTATTTATTTATGAAAGAAATTATTATAACATGTCGTTATTCTTTATTAACTCCAAAAATATAATATTAAAGATACTAACAATAGATGTTAATAATTGATAAGCATACTAATAATATATTTAGCATTTCTTAAACTATTGCTATTTCAACTTTTGAATTTTAATGGACATGTACGTGTATTTTATTGTTATTGTGTAAAAAAGAAAATGTTTTATTTTAAATATGTATTTTAAAATTATTATTATTATTTCTAATTTTGAGCATATTCAACTTTTATTTATTTAGTTAAGAAATTATTATATCATGTGGTTATTCTTTATTAACTCCAAAAATATAATATTAATAGATACTAATAGTAGATGTTAATAATAGATAAGCATACTAATATTAGGTTTTTCTTTTTATGGTGAATTTTTCATTTATTGTTATTTCAACTTTTGATCGCGTTTTTAAATTATTATTGAAATTTTGAATTTTAATTGATAGTGGGTGTGTGCACCGAAATGTGCATAGCCCAAATTTGATGAGTCCAACAACCCATCAATCCATCAAACAACGATTGTGGGTAGGCTCTATTCATCTTCAAGGTTCATCGTTGCAGCCCATCGCGAAGTCCAGTCGCATCGGCACGTCATCGACACAGTCGACGTCTTCGTCAGCAGAAACTGTCGAGTCAGCATTCGTCAGCATGCTTTATCAGCTCACCGCCCACCTCAGCAATCAACAGCCAGTCTCGGTCTTTAACGGAAGGAGAGAAAGAGGGGCCACGATCCTGGTCTCCCTCCTCCCCTCTTCTTCCTCAACGTCACCAGCAGAAAGAGGATCACGATCCCCTTCCCCAGGCAACATCTCTCACAGACCGGCTACAAATAGCCAGAAGTTCCCCGCCCGAGGGGTGGAGAAAAAATTGATTCCGAAAGAAACCTCGACAAAGTGAAGAACTCTCTCCCTCTCTCAAACCGATGGACTCAAATTCCTTCTCGGAGAAGAAACTCTCGCTCACAGAGGTTCTGTCAAACCATCGAAGCCAAGCAATTCGTTGTTCGTCGCTCTACAGTTCAACCGGAGCGGCTCTACACGTTCGCCGGCAGCGTCACAAGTCGATACACACGGAGCACAAATACCTCCGTCCGACCGACAAAAGCCACAACAGATCGTGCACACTCGCTCTCGTGACTTGAGTTCGACGTTCGTTCGTTCGCAGAAGCTTCGACTTCATCAACAACATACGGAGATCGAATCAGAGGAAGCATAGGAGACTGTACTCGCATCCCTTGATACGAAACACACAAATTGTAACACAAAAATTCTCTGTTATTAATCGGCATATTCTCTCGGTCGCGCCTCTTCGCGGACCGGCGGATTTTCAGTGAAACAGATTTGGCATCTCCTCTCTCTCTGCGGGGGCATCTCCTCTCTCTCCGCGGCAAGGACACACTCTGTGCCGGCTTCCTCCGTGCAGAGAACATCATCCACAGATAATTCACCAGTCGTCATGGTCTCCCATGACCTTTTGGCTGCACTCAATGCAGCAGCTGGTCCACCACCCCTCCGCTCACCTGCCCGGCCGGACATCAGCGATCTCCCCTCTTGCCACATCGCCCATCTCACCTCACCGATTTTCACCAGCCCGGCCTGCTACGCAAAGCCGGTCACCTCCCGAGCCAGCGTCCGCCAATCAACATGCGACCGGTCTTCCTGACCGGTCCCTCACAAATACCATATCCCCGATGAAGTCACCAACGACGGCTTCATATCTTCAAGTTCGTCGGGGACAAATACTCCGACGCAAAACCGCCAAGGTGGCGGCAATGACAACTTCGGCTAAAGGCGATTGAAGAACAGCTTGCGAAATCCAGGCTGCACCGAAAGAGCAAAGCGAACAACTGCGTATAAAGATCATGAACCGCTGCTGCGCGATGCCCAACTCGCAGCTTCGCAATGATCAAATTGCGAAGATGTTTGAACGGCTTGAAATGGGCACAACCACCAATAACACCGGTGGCGTCTCTCAAGAAGTTGACCGAAATCGGCTGACTACCAGCGCCTCAGCCGAGCTACCGCAAGAAGATCCTTCTTCTGACGACGACCTGCCGCCCGTCGCTCCAGTGGCCATCCACAGAGGCCGACCAGAACTGGATCCGTCAGCTCTCACACTGGATGCCATTACAGAGCTCATCAATCGTGCAGTACGAAACAGCGCGGGCGCCTACAAGAGACCGTACACACAGAGGATTCAGAACATCCCGATGCCGATCGGCTATCACCCTCCCAAGTTTCAACAATTTAACGGCGACGACCACCCAAAGCAACACGTCGCCCACTTCATAGAGACGTGCAACAATGTCGACACCGACGGTGACCTGTTGGTGAAACAATTCGGCCGGTCGCTGAAAGGAAACGCTTTCAATTGGTACATCGAGCTCCCTCAAGAGTCTATTGACAGCTGGGAACAATTGGAGCGAGAGTTCCTCAGCCGATTCTACAGTACTCGGCGCACTGTAACACTGGTCGAGATCCCCAACCTTAAACAGAAAAAGGGCGAAAAAGTGGTCGACTACATCAACCGATGGAGGAACCTGAGCTTAAATTGCAAAGAAAACTCAAATCTTTCTCTCGAAGCGGAAATAGAAATGTGTTCACGGGGAATGCGATGGGATCTCCTCTGCTACATACAGAGCCGAAGGCCGAAAGATTTCCAAGAGCTTGCGACAGAAGCTCACAATATGGAAAACTTGATAGAAGAACGAGGAGAAGAAGGATCCTCTTCCGCCGACCCTCACAAAAAAGGAAAGGCACCTGCTGCGACCACACCCAAAGAAACGAAAGAGAAATCAAAATCCTCTTTCGCGACAAATACTGTCGAGCCCATCAAGGTCGGCAATAAGGTCAAGCAGACTTACCTCCCACGACAATTGACGGGAGGTTTCAAGAAGTTGACACTGGAAGAACGACAGGCAAAGACATATCCCTTTGCCGACGCCGACGCGTTCCCATCATGCTCGATCAGCTGCTGGACAATCAACTACTGAGGCTGCCAGAAATCAAAAGACCTGGCGACCAATCCAAAAGCAAAGATCCCAATTTTTGCAAATACCATCGACTGGTTGGGCACTCGACAGAGAAATGCTTTGTCTTGAAGGACCGTATCATGGAATTGGCGGCGCAAGGCCGTATTGAAATAGAAGGAGCTCAAAACACAGCTTCCTCATATACCATCTCCATCCGATCCGAGCCGAACCAGCTAACTCGGCCAAACAAGAAGAAGGCCACGAAGAAGGAGTACCGACCAAAGCCCGGTTCCTCCAGCCGACCTCACAACAACAGACGACCACCGGCTAAGGTCGCACCAAAACCGGCACCCCGTGAACAAGCTGCAGCCGACGCAGAGGGGTGGATCTTGGTCACCAGGAGAAAGAAGCCTATTCGAGAAATCGAACCAGCACCGGCGACCACCAAAACAAAGGCAAAGCGGCCAAACAAAATAGCCGCAAAACGCCAAAGAAAAGCTCCCAGGACTGACGTCCAGGGGGCAAGCAAAAAGAAAAGAAGACCCGTCACACTAGCGGAGTTCTTCCCGAAGGAGTTCCTAGCGCCTCCAGCAATGGTGGCAACCTGTTCGACAGCTCCTCCCGAGCAGGCAACGCATAAAGACAAAGGCAAACGACCGGTCGTCGAATGCGATGATCTCAAAATGTCACTAAAACAGATCTCGCCGTTGAACAAGATAGAAGACGATCTCGACTGGGAAATTCGGTCGAGAAAAGCCTTGATTCGAATTCTGGACAAACCTGAGGAACTCGAAGCCGAGCTCGAGATGCTGCTCATGAGGAAGCACGACTTGCCAAAGGTCAGGCTGACTCCGCCTTACAGAAAGGAGGAGGAAGATGCGTTATCTCCACCACAACTTGCAAAAGCAGAACAAGCACTCGCGGTAACATGCCCTCCGTGCATTACATTTCGAGAGGAGGACATACAATTGGGGACAAAAAATCACAATAGATCGTTGTTCGTCTCCGGTTACATCAGAGACCAGAAAGTCAATCGTATCCTCATTGACTGTGGATCCGCAGTTAACATTCTGCCGATTCGTACCATGAAGGACATCGGTATCTCTGTTGGCGACCTCTCTCCAAGCTCTCTTCTCATCCAAGGTTTCAATCAGGAGGGCCAGAGAACGCTCGGAATGATTAGTGTCAAGTTACACATAGGCGATATGGTGGCCGAAACTCCCTTTCAAGTTATCAACTCGAGGACCTCATACAACCTGCTCTTGGGTCAACTGTGGCTTCACTCTAATGGAGTTGTACCATCCACACTCCATCAATGCTTTAAATACTGGGAGAACGGCGAACAAAAGACAGTGCACGCCGACGAAAG
Source organism: Aristolochia fimbriata (assembly GCA_019845555.1). Lineage (NCBI taxonomy): Eukaryota > Viridiplantae > Streptophyta > Magnoliopsida > Piperales > Aristolochiaceae > Aristolochia > Aristolochia fimbriata. Next base: position 14,731,514 of record CM034084.1, on the reverse strand, counting down.
TCCGTTCACGGAGGCCGAAGCATCATTCGCAGATGCCAAATATTATCTGACAACCAAACCGGCACCTTGGTCGAACCAGGCAGCAAACATCGAGGACACTCCGACGCAGGCTACATCGTCAAAGCCACCAATGCAAGCCGTGAAGCCTAAACAGCCATCACAAAATACAACTTCAAAGCAAACTCCGATGCAAATTACGTCCATCAAACAGAACACGACTCAAGTCGTGTCTCCAAAGCAGCCAGCGCGTGACAGCCAACCGGCACAAGGCTACAAATCGGCCGCAGTCAATCCAACACCGAAACAACGCAGTATACCCATCTTATGGTACATCCCGCAATCACAAAGGAAGAAAGGCGAGGCTCCCCTGGTCGCCTGTCCCAAAAGTCAGCCGACCCCTTTGCCGGAAAAAGTCACAGTTCCTCTGCCAAAACTAGAGGAACGAAGCATCGTGAAGCAGTTCCCAAGCCAACAGCAGTTACCGGCTACACGCTCAAATGAAGGCTTCGACCCCAACGCTTATCGACTGATGGCCAGAGCCGGGGGCAACCTTACAAAGGATGAAATTCATGCAAAACCACCTGTCACTCTACCAGTTCTCACTCCAGAACAGGAGAAGTTGAGAAACGAAGGCCAACGGATCGACCAAGGTCGCGCAGGCCTCGGCTACGAAAAGCAGAAGCCGATCAAAATCTACACCGGCCAAACGAAATCCATCAAAATAACCAGGAAGGGTTCGGCAGATGTAAATCAAGTGTCAATCGGCCAAACCCTGACAGAAAAGAAAGATACGCCAAAACCAGTGGTTATTTATACCCTGAGAGCAGCCATCGCACGATCTTGAGCATATGATTCGGTCACGGTAAACCATATCTCCATCACTGGCGATGATCAAGAAGAAGAGGATTTCGTTTTGAAGGAAGCTCCGGCCGAATTTGAAGAAGGAGGCCAAGCAACTGTCGACGAATTAAAGAAAATTGATTTGGGAACGGCAGAAGACCCGAGGCCAACATTCCTCAGTGCTTCACTGCCGGGCGAAGAAGAAGCTGAATACATCGCACTGCTCTGCGAATACCGAGATATATTTGCGTGGAGTTACACAGAGATGCCAGGCCTCGACCCACGAGTCGCAGTTCATAAATTGGCAGTCCATTCCTCTGTTCGACCAGTCAAGCAATCGCAGCAACGGTTCCGACCAGAACTGGTGCCAGAGATCGAAAAGGAGGTCGACAAATTGATAGCGGCAAATTTCATCAGAGAAGTGAAGTACCCGTCCTGGATTGCCAACATCGTCCCAGTCAAGAAGAAGACTGGCCAAATCCGGGTCTGCGTCGACTTTCGTGACCTGAACAAAGCGTGTCCAAAGGACGACTTCCCTCTGCCAATAACGGAGCTAATGGTCGACGCGACGGCGGGTCATGAAGCTCTATCCTTCATGGACGGCTCTTCCGGCTACAATCAAATCCGGATGGACCCGAAAAGATGAAGAACTCATCTGCGTTCCGCTGCAACCGAAAGGCATCTTCGTTACAAAGTGATGCCATTCGGACTCAAAAATGCCGGTCGCGACATACCGAGAGCAATGCAGAATATATTTGATGACTTCTTGCACAAACGCTGTCGAATGCTATGTCGACGACCTGGTGGTGAAGACAAAACAGAGGTCGGACCATCTTCTCGACCTTAGAGCAGTGTTCGAGCGGCTGCGACGGTTTCAACTCAAAATGAATCTGTTAAAGTGTGCTTTCGGCGTCACTTCGGGTAAATTCTTGGGTTTCATTGTGCATCACAAAGGGATCGAAATAGACCAGTCAAAGATCGATGCCATCCAAAAAATGCCAGCGCCGAGAAACGTCTCCGAGCTCAAGAGTTTTCAAGGCCACTTGGCTTATATTAGACGTTTCATATCCAATCTTGCCGGGAGATGCCAGCCCCTCAGTCGACTGCTCAAGAAAGAAACGCCATTCGAATGGGATGAGTCATGCCAAAATGCCTTTAACAACATAAAGGCATACCTTACCAAACCACCTGTGCTTGTCGCACCGATCGTCGGCCGACCATTGTTGCTCTATATCGCGGCACAAGAGGGATCCGTCGGCGCTCTGCTGGCTCAATGCGACGACAACAACAAGGAACGTTCCCTCTATTACTTGAGTCGAACGTTGGTGGGTGCTGAACTGAATTATACACCGATCGAGAAAACATGTCTGGCGCTTGCCTTCGCTGTTCAAAAGCTCCGTCACTATCTTCTGGCACATTCGACGAAACTCATCTCGAGAGCCGACCCGCTGAAGTACATTATGTCGCGACCAATTCTCTCTTGTTGACTGGCAAAATGGGCACTGCTCCTCTTCGAATTCGAGATCAATTTCGTGCCGCAGCGAGCAATCAAAGGGCAAGCACTGGCCAACTTCCTGGCCGACCACCCGGTACCTGCCGAATGGGAATTAACATAGGAGTTCCCAGGCGAGGAGATCTTTCTGGTTGAGGTGCTCCCTCCTTGGGAGATGTACCCGACGGTGCAGCACGACGGTGGAGCCGGCGCCGAGTCCCGTTCGTTTAGCCCGAAGAAGGACCTACTCCCATACTGGTTAGTGCTTACTCAAGCTTGCTCGAACAACGAAGCAGAGTACCAAGCCATCCTTCTTGGGCTCGGCATGGCTGTCGAAATGCAATTACCGCAGCTACACATCTATGGCGACTCGGCTCTCGTCATCAAGCAACTCACAGGCGAATTTGAGGTAAAGAAACCTGAACTCGAGCCATTTTGGAGACAAGCTGGAGAACTTCTGGCCCAAATCCCGGAAGCATCACTCCATTTTGTCCCTCGCTCCGAGAATGGGTCAGCCGACGCATTAGCCGGAATCGCAGCCAGTCTGGCACAATTCGACCAGCTGCCAAGCGAAATCCCCATTTGCGAACGTTGGGTAATTCCTCCCACGACAGAGGACAAAATAGAGGAAGAGCAAACAGAAAAGATAGAGGAATCCTTCCCTATCTCAGCCAGTCAAAACGACGTTTGAGACTGGCGCGAACCTATCATGAACTTCCTTCGCCACGGCACACTTCCTGTCGACCTGCGAGAACGAGTCCAGATTCGGCGAGCAGCCCCAAAGTATGTTTTCATCCACGACATACTTTACCGGAGGTCGTATGAAGGTCTGCTTCTTCGTTGCCTATCAAAGGAAGAGGGGTCGCAAGTCCTCAAAGAGACTCACAGTGGAATCTGTGGTGCGCACCAAGTCGGCCCAAAACTCCACTTGCAAGTCAAACGACTAGGCTATTACTGGCAGTCGATGCTCAGGGACGCCATCGAAATGGCTCGAACCTACAAATAGTGCCAGCTTCATGTTGATTACATACACCAAGCGCCGGAACCACTTCACCCGACAGTCGCATCATGGCCATTCGAGGCTTGGGGGATGGACATCATTGGTCCCATCTCTCCTAAGTCCGACTCCGACCGGCAGTACATCCTGGCTGCCACCGACTACTTCTCAAAATGGGCCGAAGCTGCTGCTTACCGAGAAGTGAAGGCTGCGACCGTCGTCGACTTCATTCGAACACAAATCATCTATCGATATGGAGTTCCCCGGTATATAATGACGGACAACGGTACGCCATTCAAAAACAAAGTCATGGACCGTTTTTGCGAAAAATTTTGCATACAACAACGGACCTCAACGGCTTACAATCCGGCAGCCAACGGACTCGCAGAAGCTTTCTACAAGACGCTCTGTAAAATCTTAAAGAAGACCATTGGCACCAACAAAAGAAGCTGGGACGAAAAACTGGGTGAAGCCCTATGGGCATACAGAACGTCGTTCCGAACGCCAACCCAGTCAACTCCATTTTCGTTGGTCTATGGCATCGAAGCAGTGCTCCCTCTCGAAGTACAACTCCCGTCTCTACAAATTGCAATGAGAGAAGGGCTGACGACGGAGGAATGCGCTTCGATTCGCGATTAAGCGAGCTTGAGTCACTCGATGAACAGCGACTCGAAGCGCAACAAAGACTCGAGTGTTACCAATCTCGCATGACTAGAGCCTTCAACAAAAAGGTACGACTCAGGTCATTCCAGAAAGGCGACCTCGTGCTTGCAGTTCGAAGGCCAATGCTCTTCACGAGCAAAACCGGGGGCAAATTCACGCCCAAATGGGAAGGACCCTACGTCGTGCAAGAAGCCTATACGAATGGCGCATACAAGCTCGTCACTGCAAACGGGTCGGAGCTGCCGATAACAAACGGTAAATTCCTCAAACGGTTTTTTCCATGAAGAAGGCAGCAAAGAAAAAGAGAGGAAGAAGAAAACGAGTACGGACTTCTCATTGCAAAAAAAAAAGTGAGTAATGGGAACAGTGCAAACTTCGCAAAAAAAAAGCGAAGCTACAAAAAAAAAAGAGCGAAAAGAATTGTCAAACAAAAAGAGGAGCACATCAGACTGGTGGAAACTTGAAGTCAGCTACCCTCTGCCGTAGTCGCCCCACTCCGGCTTCAACTTCAGCCAACGCCTGTGTCTCGGCCTCATCAAGGACAGGCCGTGTGCGAAGAGAAGCAAGCCGACTCTCCAACGCAGCAGCTTCCTCCTCAGTAGCATCAAGACCGGTACGAATACTCATAAGCTCGGTGTCTATGGTGTCAAGTTGCGCCGAGAGAGACGCCAAGCGGTCACGAAGGGCTATCTGCTCAACCTCCACAACCTCACATTCAACCTGACATCGATCCAGATCTGCGGTTAAATCATCGCGACGACGGTTGACCTGTTGGACGGATCGTGTGAGTTCAACCGGTGGCAAACCGTTCGCTAAGCTGAGCTTTTCAGCCAAAGAACAAGCGCAATCTGCTGACAACGAGCTGCCTCTCGGCGAAAACTTTCCACCCATCGCTCAAATCTGAAGTATCAACACCGGCTCTCCTCAAGTGATCCAGAAAAGACACGAGTGTCAGCTATGAGCCCGGCGAACAAGGGTCGTCAGCCGGTACCAAAACCGACTCGACGAATCCACTCCACGCGGGGCGAGCAGACCCAGCTGCATCAGCAACCGACATCGCCAAGAGAGGAAGGGTCGACAACTAAAAAAAAAAAAAAAAAAAGGAGAGAGGGAGTTGAAAGACGAAGTCAGGAGCTGAGAAAGAGAAGAGCAAGAAAAAAAAACAAGGAAGAAAAAGACACTCACGGACACAGGATGCGAAGTCGATGAGTTCTGGCTAACAGGTTGGTGCCCCGAACTCAGAGTCCCTTTCATAACAGCAAGGGTGGCTTCATCGCCAATAGGAGGGAGCGACACAAGGGTTTCTTCCCTCGAAAGTATGGCAACCAGAGGACTCAATTCAGCAGAAGAAAGGTGTTGGAGTTCACCCTCGACTGTTCTAATTTGCGCTTCACCACCACTCGGAGCCATTACCGGGCATTCGACCTCGCCGATGGTGAACTCTCCAACAACAGCAGCAAGAGACGCCTCGTCGACCCATTCCAGTTGCCGGGCACCCTCTAAGTCGGTAAGATCAAACAAATCGTCTTGCTGCAAGTCGGGTCGATCCAAAGAGGGCACCAGAACAATCGCAAGCTCCTCGGAAGGTACGTCGCCTGGATTTCGGATTGTTTGCCCTCCGACTTCAATCACTTGTACAGGCGTCTTCACCGGCTCCGCAGTGGTCACTCCAGTTGTCAAATTAAAAGACTGGCCAACCTTCTCCGGGTCCTTAATCTGTTCTCCGGCGGATTCTAACAAGGAGATCCCTGAGGTAAGAAGTGCAGGGATCCTCGGTTTACTCGAGCCGGTGCGAAATTGTTTCTCGAAGGGAGGAGGGGCATAAACAGTAGACGCAGGCTCTGAGGTCTTTGACCTTTTCCTCGAAGTAATTTTTTTTTTTGGGGATGCCGGCGATTCAACCACTCCTTTCCCCTTATCTAAAGTAGCATTTTTGGCCGGCAGAGAAAGCACGACTGGTCTGGCTTCATCCTCTGTCGAAGGGGTTTCTTTGATCCGCGACTCACTGTCGTCGGGGGGCGGGCGTCGAAGTCGCCGGTTATCCTTCGTAACCTTTGGCCGGGGCACTCTCTTCTTCGCAGCAGTAGATGCCTTCGCCTTAGGAGCGGCCTGAGGTTTTGTACTCTTTCGCGTGCTCCTTCTAACACCACCTCCCGCACCACCTCCTGCACCAACATCTCCTTGCGCAGGCTGCGAAGATTTCTTTGGCACAGGGACACCGTGGAGTTTTTTCCATCCCCTCTAAACAAAAGAAGAGGAGAGAAGGATCCAAAGTGTTAAAAGTCAAGAAAAAGGAGAATATGAAAGAAAATAGAGAGAGAATAGTACCTCGAAGTAGGGAACAACAGTCTCAAGCCATGACTCCCGAAAGAGAGCCGTCACACCTGGGTCGGAACTAGAACTCACAAAAGCAGGCACTTCTACTTGGCCAAGAGGACAAGAAGTCGCGGCTCGCCATACCCCCAGCAGTGCGTTAACCGTCTCAGTCCCCCGCTGGTCAGCAAACAAAGCCCCCGGCAGATCTTGGCAAAATCCAAACTGACGAGCAAATCGATGAGGGCTGTAAGGCTCAACGATGAATGACTCACGCTGGCGCAAGACAAGAGAAGTCACCTGCAGACAAATGGGTAAAATATTCCACCGATCCGGAAAGCGAAATGACCTGGCTTGTCGATGATCGGACCAGGAGGAAGGCCGCGAAGGATACCAACATCGCACCCCACCACGGTAAAACAGAGAGCGAGCTTTCTCCTGTGTATAAAAGTGGACGTGTGCTGGATTGCGGTACAACATCATAAGCGGTCTGTCGCCGTCACTGGAATCAGTTTCGTGAACGCCAAAGCTTTGGGCGAGCCAGGAGAAAACATACGGCCAAGGTACCCTCCCCGGAGAAAAGGAGTTAAGGCCTCGATAGATATTCACCAGGGTTGTGCTAGCCAAATTGAATTTTTGACCGCAGGCCATGTAACAAGCCACTTTGAAAACGCTGACCCTCACAGTGCCATTGGGCAAGGGAAAGACAGAACGGCTAAGCCACGCTGATAGAAAGGCAGCCAGATATACTTCATCTGCAAGCTTAGCAGGGACCCCAAGCTCCGAAAGAGGCTGATCTTGAAGCACCGAACGGTCGCGGTTCCTGCAGCCCGGCGTCTTCTCGCGGTCGGCCCAGGTATCTGTTATATGCTGCACACCCTTTTTGGCTCGAAACCAGAAGGATACCCACTCAGACATACGAATACCAGCGAATCCATCGGGGCCTATGACCGTCGCACGGCAGTACAATCGGTAATACGCAAGGAGGAGGTATTGGAGACTCTCCGGCAGTGGCATGGAACGACTCTGGGTAAAATCTGCCACCGATGGGGTCGCTTCGTCGTAAATATCCTCTCAGAGAGGTAACCCTCCGAGTTTATGCAAATCCCATAGCGAAATTGACAGCTCTCCCTCCCGTGTGAAAATTGTGTTGGTCGAAGAACACCAGACCTCCGTGAACGAGTGCATGACGTTGTAGCAACACCGGTAAGCAAACATAGAGGCTCGAACCGCATGAGTCAAGCCAGCTTGGGCCAGCAGTTCAGGACAAGTGTGGAGGACAACGCCTGCCCATTCGAAGTAAAAAGGCAGAAGTGTAGGACTCATACACACACTCTGCCGACCATCCCAAACATCAAATCCATCATGGTCGATAGAAAGCTTCGGTTCAGAGAAACGAACTTGATGGTCGTGCAGCCAGGCTCAACAAGATGTGGCCTACCGCCTGATCGCGGGAGATGACGGCTTCATTGACCCCGGGGAGGTAACAAACTTGATCATCTTCATCGACAATAGGACAACTCCATAGCTCGTGAACGGACTTGGTAGGGGGCACTACTATATCGCAACCACCATAAGTCGACGGTCCTCCGAGAGGTAATGACAACACTCGATGTTTTCCTTCAGTATCACGAATCTGCACACAATGGCGGAGAGTACCTCTCAGAGATCCTTTACAGCTCGTGAGGGTCAAACCGAGGAAGGAGACTGAATCCGAAGGAGTAGACATCTGCGGCAGAACATAGAGGTCATCAGCCAAACCAAATCAGGTACGCATCCTTCCCTCCACAAAAAAAATATATATATAGAATCTCTTGCGGCCAAAAGCAAAGTCGCACAAAAAAAAAAAAAAAAAAAAAAATTTGCGAAAAAAAAAAAATCGAAGTCGCAAGCAAAAAAAACAGAGGGGCGACAAAAAGAACCAGTCGCCAGTCAATAAAGGGGAACGGAGAAACAAAAAAAAGAGAGTGGGCAAACTAAAGAGGCACACCAATCCTCTTCGACCGGTCAAGAAACAAATCTCGCACCCGGCGACCGAGCCGAACGCGATCAAATGAAGCTACTTCACCCGGAGACCAATCTGGCCGGAGCACATCTCCGACCACAAAACCGGCTCAGGTCAAAAGCAGCACCCGACGATCGAATCGGGTGCGACCAAAACAACAATTGTTCTCGGCAACCCAAACAGAGAACAGTCCCAAATTTTGCGCACAGCAACAGAGCTTAACGCGACTGAAGCAAGCAGCCTCGTGGCCAACAAACCGGAGGCGAACAGAACAAAGTTCTCTAGTGCTCGACGACCAAGTTAAGCACACCAAAGCGGAGAATTCGACATCTGACAACAGAGTTAGATGCCGCACACCTGGTCCTAGTGCCTGACGATTGAGTCGGACAGGAAAAGGATGTTGCGATCAAAACAGATGCCCGGCGACCGAGCCGAGCATCCTTCGAAGCCCCGCGACCAGCCACATAGCTGACCGCAATCACAATAGGTGCCAGGCGACCGAGCCGAGCACCCTTCGAAGCTCTGCGACCAATCAAAGCAGTAGGCCGCGACCAAAGCGAGTGCCCAGCAATCGAGCCGAGCACCCTTTACCACTTCGCGATCGAAAACAAAGATGGACGCGACTAAAGCAACACTCGGCGACCGAGCCGTGTGCCGTGCAACAAATTCCTGCAAGCGGCAATCAACCCGGACGCTTGATCCAGACAGAGTCGTAAGTAACTCTTCCCTGAACAACAAAAAAAAAAAAAAAAAAGGCGACAAAAAAGAAGCCGTCGAAAAAAAAAGGCTGTGACAAAAAAGAAGCCGTCACCATAAAAGTTCGCGACAAAAAAGAAACAAATGCAAAAAAAAGGAGATCAACATTCATTCGCGACGCCGGCACCAGCGCCCCTTGCGACCAAGCCCGAGTCGCGCCAAATAAGAGGAATTCTGCCCTCGGCGACCAAGCCGGGCTCAACCGAATCAAAATTTTGTCACCCAGCGACCAAAACAAGAATCCTATCTCCCGGCGACCGAGTCGGCCAAAGCTAGAACCAAAAAGAAAAAAATAGCACCCGGCGACCGAGCCAGATGCGACGACATGAAAAGACAACACCTCGACAACTCGGTCGGGCTCATCCAAAGCAAATTAATCACACCCGGCGACCGTGTCGAAGGCAATTATAGCATCTCAGCGACCGAGCCGGGAAGCAGCAGCCGAAGCACAACTTCAGCAACCGACGATCGAGCCGGGTGCGGCCAAAGCAGAATCCAGCATTCGGCGATTGAGTCGAATGCGACTCGGATTCAACTCTAGCACGCATACACAAAGACTTGCCAGTTTTGTCACATTGACAAAATGACGTATTACTTAGAGCGCCGAGAAAAAGAAACGTGAGATAGAGAGGAAATTCAAAAAAAAAAAAAAAAGAGAACGAGAGAAAGAGACTGAGGGAGGAGTTGAAAATGAGAGGAGAGAAAAAGAAGTAGAAAGAGGGAGGAAGAGAAGAAGAAAAAAGAAAGTGGGGTCGACCCCGGCTGACTCGAATTCAATCCGAGGCTGCCGGGAAGAAGATTATACAGTACCTTTGAATTTCGGTTCGTTGAGATATTCTGACACAAGCCGGGGAGGTCGTACTCTCTTTCTCCAGCCACACGATCAACCAATTCGCGAGACGAGATAGTCCTCCGTGTCGCTATCGCGGTGGTCACCCAACCCGAAGCGAAATCGCGGATTGACAAATTTCTCAAACTTCGCAAGCTGCTTCTTCGGTCAAACTTCGCAGGGCAATCTTCCGTGTTCACAGATCTACCTTCCCAATCCAATTCGAATAATGAAGCGGGCAATCAGGATCACAATAGCCAGGGCAAACTGGAGCTTATCAAGGGAGATCCCGCAAGCCGAGTTATACTCAAATTGAAACTCGGATTAGGGAAATCCGTGTAGATGGGCGTTAGATAGAAAAGTGGGGCCCACCTTCCCACGCTTTATATAAAAAAAAAAAAAAAAATCCTTCAACCTTCGGCAGACGAAGAACGCGAACGGCAGTCCAAGACGGAAGATTCGCGCTCTGCTCTGAATCGATGAAGTCGCTTCGCCCCTCTCTCCCTACCGCTTCGTTCCTCTCTCCCTTTCCCCTAACTTCTTCTTTTTTCTTTCGACTTCGTCCCCCCCTTTTTTTTTTCTCCTGATTCGTTCTGTTCCTCTCTCGCTTTCCCTTCGGCCCCGATCTTCCTCTCCTCCTTTCCCCATCCGCTTTGCTTCTCCCCTTCTCCCGTTCGCTTCAATTCTCTTCCCCTTTAAGCCTCAATCTTTCTCTCTTTCTCCTTGACAACAACAGCTCAATCAGGATTGACGACAAATTTCCATCTGAGTCTCTCACCCACGGTGGAACTCTGCATAGAAATTCTGTCAAGGGAACAGCGCTGGGTCACTAACATGCCGAGGGTAGGCCCTACCATCCCAAGGACGTTCAAACCCGATCTCAAGCCAACGCGAATGGGGAAGAAGAAAAGAAATTCACAACTTCAATTATACTGAAGAGCCTTGATCTTGAGAAATTCGCTGAAAGAAATTCGTTTCAGCAAAGAGTTTGCCGAAATGAAGCAGACCCTTCCCTTCGGTTCACGTTCTCTTTCTCCGGAATGACGATTTGGTCGTCGAAGTTGCCGCAACCCAGAGAGTCGCCTAAACTCATCAAAGCCAGCAGAATCCGTTGCCATTTTTAGAGGGATCAACCAGTGGCTTCTATAGTATCTCACTGAGTCCAATTCTTCAGCGCGAAGACCAGATCGTTGAAGATTTCAATCCAACCAGCAGCAGGTTACGGCTTATCTCAATTCACAACATGCCGAAACTCACAGAGATCATCATAGATGCCTTATATGAAGCCTCAAAGCAATCTTCGATCACATTGAAGCAACTCTCAACCCGACGACGACGCAATTCATCATCAAAATTCAACCCGGGCCTCTGTTCGGGTAATCATCGTCCTTCCATACCGAACATGCTTTGTATGTTCGGTATACAAAAAAAAAAAAAAAGCTCTAAAACAGAGCCAAAAAAAATGAAGAAAAGAAAAGAATGAAAAAAAATATATACATACAAAGTGTACAGAAAATATACATTGTCCTAAAAAATTAAGAGGACAGAAGAGCAGTACACAAAAGATAAACGATCCTAAAAGAGTAAGAGGATCAACAAAAAAAAAAGTGTGTGTGCGTCGTGTGTTGTGTTCTTCAGTTTCGAAACTTGCTCGTTCTTCCCGAACAGTCAAGTCTCGAAGGGGGCAATCTGTATGCACCGAAATGTGCATAGCCCAAATTCGATGAGTCCAGCAACCCATCGATCCATCAAACAACGATCGTGGGTAGGCTCTATTCATCTTCAAGGTTCATCGTTGCAGCCCATCGTGAAGTCCAGTCGCATCGTCACGTCATCGACACAGTCGATGTCTTCGTCAGCAGAAACTGTCGAGTCAGCATTCGTCAGCATGCTTTATCAGCTCACCGCCCACCTCAGCAATCAACAGCCAGTCTCGGTCTTTAACGGAAGGAGAGAAAGAGGGGCCACGATCCTGGTCTTTCTCCTCCCCTCTTCTTCCTCAACGTCACCAACAGAAAGAGGATCACGATCCCCTTCCCCAGGCAACATCTCTCACAGACCGGCTACAAATAGCCAGAAGTTCCCCGCCCCAGGGGTGGAGAAAAAATTGATTCCGAATGAAACCTCTACAAAGTGAAGAACTCTCTCCCTCTCTCAAACCGAAGGACTCAAATTCCTTCTCGGAGGAGAAACTCTCGCTCACAGAGGTTCTGTCAAACCATCGAAGCCAAGCAATTCGTCGTTCGTCGCTCTACAGTTCAACCGGAGCGGCTCTACACGTTCGCCAGTAGCGTCACAAGTCGATACACACGGAGCACAAATACCTCCGTCCGACCGACAAAAGCCACAACAGATCGTGCACACTCGCTCTCGTGACTTGAGTTCGACGTTCGTTCGTTCGCAGAAGCTTCGACTTCATCAACAACATACGGAGATCGAATCAGAGGAAGCATAGGAGACTGTACTCGCATCCCTTGATACGAAACACACAAATTGTAACACAAAAATTCTCTGTTATTAATCGGCATATTCTCTCGGTCACGCCTCTTCGCGGACCGGCGGATTTTCGGTGAAACAGTGGGTCTTTTGAATTTTAATTGATATGTATGGTGTTTTTAATTTATTATTAAAATTTTGAATTTTAATTGATAGTGGGTCTTTATCTTAAACTAAGATAAGGTTTTCTTTTTATGTTTCATATTTTAAATTAGTGTTATTTCAACTTTTGAATTCTAATTGATATGTACGTGTATTTTATTGTAATTGAGCATCGTTTGGTTGGAGAGTATCAATTTACTCCAAGGGAGGCTAGCTAAAGATAGAAGGGATTAGAGATAATTGGGGAAAAATGATTCCAATTATTAAGTAGGCATTAGTGGATTCCAATTATTAAATAGTATTAATAACTTTTTTAAAAGAAATTAGTTATTGCATATATCATGTTACCAAATTCATCTAGGGGCTTTAAGTATAAATTATATTTAACATAATTATATATAAGACACAACACTTTACAATGTTTATTTTTTGTGAGGAATGATCAGTATATAAAGAAGAAATAAAGAGAATATATTTCCAAGGTAAAAAAATATAAATACCTCAAGTTATAGAAATTACACTTAGTGATATGAATTTAACAAATTTATTTAATATACCTTCCAATTAATAGAGTGCATATTTGTTAGCTACATAAACAGGTAGATTTGAAACATTTATATATTAGTTAAAACTTAGTCTCATCAATATAAAGGATTATTAATAAAATGTAAACACTATGATATATTTAATAAATTCTTTTATTTATCTTTTTCATTTACATATAGATAAATATTTTTTCCTTATTACTCTCAAACATTTTAACAATGTTTATTATTTAATATTATATTTTTAAAATTATTTTTATTTCCTTTAGGCTTAATTTTAATTATCAAGCACCAACATTAACAAATTTGATTGTAGTTATTAAATTTATTGTACACAATTAGTAAAAATAAAAACTAAACCCTAATATTTTTACAAATAATAATGAAAAATAAATAAAATTAAAATATATATTATTAAACATTTATTTTCTTAATTATTCTCCAAATAAATAGCTTCTTATATTTTTAAATATATTAATTAAAAATTAAACATAATTTTGATTTTTTTTTGTGGGGCCTATCATTTAGGCTAGGTTGGGCGGATCACTGGGACTAGGTTGGGCCTATCACTAGGACGAGGTTGGGCCTATAGTGGGGTCAGGTGGAGTTGTCATTGGGGTCGGGTAGAGCTGTTAGTAAGGGTGGGTCGAGATTATTAGTGCGGCAAGGTCGGGCCTGTCAGTGGAGTTGGGGTCAGGCGAGTCAGTGGGGTTGAGTCGGGCCTCTTAATGGGGCAAAGTCAAACCTGTCAGTGGGGTTGAGTTGGGCCTATTAGTAGGGCCCAGTCAGACATGTCAGCAGGGCGGGTCGGGCCTATCACTGGGACTGTTTCGGTTTGTTAGTGGGACTGGGCTGGGCATTGTAGGTTATATATTGGGTGGGTATAAGATATTGCGACAAGTTAATAGGATATTGGGCAAAATTAATTGGGACTTATTTGGGGTTAAAAATTATGGATAATGATGATTATTGAAATTTTCATCCAAACTAATGGAATCTATATAAAAAGTATAATTTATAATATTTTTTAGCAGAATTTATTTAGTAAAATTTATGTTAATTAGAATAATATTTTTTATATATAACAGTACTAGATAAACTTTAGAGAACCTATATTTAATGAAATCATTAAAAAGTAAAATTAATATCAATTTCCTACATATAATAAAGAAAATGACCAATTATTCAAATGAAAAGTAAATCAAAACATAAGTTAGAATAACCTACAAAATTTATTAACAAAACAATTTTTTTTAATGTTTTATTATTTTATTTTTATATCCTTTATGCTAATTTTAAAAGATCATTCTCATTTAAAAATTTAGGACATTTCTTATTAAATTTAATTTTTCTTAATCAATTAAAAATAATATTTAATAAAGTTATGTACTAATAAACATGTGCTTTTTAAATAATAAGTTAAACATTTTTATATTTTTTAACGTTTAGTAATTTCTTTATTTTTTTCCGTGCGTAGCACGGGCTTTTTGCTAGTACAATTATTATGCTTTTATTGTAATGATATTATACGTTTTCCTATTTTCATGTTTTTTTTTAAATTTTTTACCATGTTTATCTTTACCATTTATTACCTATTTACTCATCCAAAAATTAGGTAATAATCAGAAATGGAACAATTCGGAAATTAATAATAAAAAAAAAAGAATAAATTAAGATAATTGCAAACCTTATACGAAATAAGCTATTCTATTTCATTCTTGTTCTATTTACGCTCCTAATTATGAATGGTCAACACTCGTTGGTACTAATTGAATGAACCTCATGGATCCATGGAGTTTGACCGAAGACCGCATCCCTGCCTGCATGCGGCTCACTTGTCCCTTCCCGTCGCCTCTTCCGCCTCACTCCAACAGAAAGCTTCGAGCAGTCTCTTCGACTTTCTACTCCACTTTCCTCAATTAATGCTCCTCTCGCCTTTCCCTTATAATTTGAGCGAATCAACCGGCCGTGGCTCTCCTCCTCTGACGATCCCAGCTCACTGTTTTGCTGGCTTTCTGTTGTGGGTATCAGTTTTTTTCTCTCTCTCTCTTTCTCTCTCTTTCTCTCTCTCTCTCTTTCTCTCTCTCTTTCTCTCTCTCTTCTCTCTCTCTCTCTCTCTCTCTCTCTTTCTCTCTCTTTCTCTCTCTCTCTCTCTCTTCTATCTATATCTATCTTTCTCTCTCTCTCTCTCTCTCTCTCTCTCTCTCTCTCTCTCTCTCTCTCTCTCTCTCTCTCTCTCTCTCTCTCTCTCTCTCTCTCTCTCTCTCTCTCTCTCTCTCTCTCTCTCTCTCTCTCTCTCTCTCTCTCTCTCTCTCTCTCTCTCTCTCTCTCTTCTGTTCGAGGATGATAGAATCGCGGAGGCGAGATTTTGCTGTTGAGCAACTGGTTAGCGAGAGCTGGAAAGTAGCCTGGAAAGACTCAGTACTACTAGAAATACGACTGCTGATTTCCCCTCTTTTTCCGGCTACAAAACGCCACAGTCCCAACCGACGCTCCTAATTTCTTCTTCTTAATCTAATTAAGTCTTACTAAGGCAAACGCGTCTGCTATTCCGAACGCCACCCATCTGTTTATTCCCATTTTGGTTAGTGCTTTTTTGGGTTCTTGTCTTTCTGGGTTTGGTCGTCGGAGGACGCGCGGGAGGGGGTTTCAATTCTGCCATGGAGTTAGAACAGGGACCGACATCTCCCGTAGAAGATGAAGAGGCGCCGTCCATCTTCAGAACAGGGAGTACCGACCGTCCTGTTACACTCAAGGTACGTAATAACAAGGAAAAAACCTAAATGCATGTGTTTAATTTCTGGCTTTTCAGCATTGTCTTAATAATCTTCACATCGAATCAAGAAATTATATGTAATTACCTGAATAAAAACGACGAGACATTGAAGAAATTAACATCAGTTTTCCCTGTTATTGGTTGCTACAGTTCGTCCAAGTCAAGTACCTGATCAAGCCAAAGAAAGCGAAGAAGGGATATTGCTCACCCTGTCCTGCTTCCCCAACCAATGTAACAACAGAGAGAGTGATCCTAAAAGGCATTAGCGGAGTGATCTTTCCAGGGGAGATGCTTGCAATGTTGGGTCCTTCCGGAAGTGGCAAAACAACTCTGCTTACAGCTCTAGGAGGCCGACTCGGTGGCCATCTCTCTGGCACAATCACCTACAATGACAAGCCCTTTTCCAAATCCATGACACGCAACACTGGTTTTGTAACCCAGGACGATGATATGTATCCCCATCTCACTGTCACCGAGACCCTTGTTTACACTGCAAGATTGAGGCTCCCCAAAACAATCAACAGAGAGGAGAAAACCCATCATGCCATGAGTGTCATATCTCTTCTGGGATTAAACCATTGTAAGGAGAGTATCATAGGTGGGGGCCTGATAAGAGGGGTGTCTGGAGGTGAGAGAAAGAGAGTCAGTATAGGCCAGGAGATGCTCATAAATCCTAGCCTTCTCTTTCTCGATGAACCCACCTCCGGTTTGGATTCAACAACTGCTCAAAAGATTGTTTCGACACTGGAAGAACTAGCAGCGGGTGGGAGGACGATTGTGATGACCATACATCAGCCTTCTAGCAGGATTTTCTACATGTTTCACAAGGTTTTATTGTTGTCAGATGGTCACCCTATCTATTTTGGCAAGGGATCAGACACAATGGACTACTATGAAAGCATTGGACAGAGGCCCAGGGTTCCCATGAACCCTGCTGATTTCCTCTTGGATCTAGCTAATGGTATGATAATCTTTGTGTATTTATGTAGCTCTGTGTTTCACTTAATTAACCAGCTGTAATCTTCTTTTCCAGGCATATCATCTGCAGAGTCACAAACGGATCGCGCAGAAGTCAGAAAACTTTTAGTGTCTGCATATCAAGAGAACATCGGTAACGAATTGAATAGGGAGCTAACGGGGGCTTCTGAAACCAGTGAGACAATTAGAAATGACCAGAAGAAAATCAGTAGATGGAGCGCAAATTGGCTGGAAGAGTTCATTGTGTTGATGCAGAGGGGTATGAAGGAGCGGAAACACACATCTTTCTCCTCTTTGAGAATAAGTCAGGTCTTGTTTGTGACTGTCTTCACTGGTCTCCTTTGGTGGCGATCAGATAGCTCCCACATTCAAGACAAGGTCCATCTCTATTTTTTTTTTTTTTTTTTTTTTTAATTTTAAAATCCAAATAATTAAATTTTTTAAATTGAATAATCTTACCCATTAAATATTGGTCATTATTAATTTTTATGTGACAACAGACAGGAATACTTTTCTTCTACACAACATTCTGGGTCCTCTTGCCCATGTATCAAGCCATCTTCACGTTCCCTCAAGAACGAAAGATGCTGACAAAGGAGAGATCTTCAGGGATGTACAGGCTATCCTCCTACTTCATGGCCAAAACCTGCAGCGACCTGCCAATGGAACTCGTTTTGCCCACTCTGTTCGTGACCATAAGCTACTGGATGGCCGGCCTAAAACACGCAATCCTAAACTTCCTCCAAACCTTATCAGCGATCCTTATCACCGTCGTAGTAAGCCAGGGTCTGGGGCTATCTCTCGGTGCCCTCGTCATGGACCAGAAGGCTGCGACCACACTCGGGTCCATCATCTCCCTCACCTTCCTCCTCAGTGCAGGATACTACGTGCAACACGTCCCAGCTTTCGTATCTTGGGTTAAGTACATATCCATCACTCACTACACCTATCTGCTGCTCCTGGATTCTCAGTTCGACACGGATGAAACCTACCCTTGTGGAGAAAATAAGTCCTGTTTCGTGAGAGACTTCCCCATGTTAAAGCTCGCAGGGTTTGGCCACGCGGGGACTTCTGTCATGGCGATGCTAATCATGTTGGTGGGATACAGACTAATCGCGTACTCTGCACTGACCAGAATCGGTGCAAAAAAATTAAGATTCTGATTGGGAATTGATAATGTTAGGCAATAATTAAATGGGTAGAATATGCAGGGTAAAAGCACAAAGATATTAATGATCAGGGTCGACACTAATTTGAGAACAACCAATATTGTTTGTAAGATGTGAAGAAAAGTCATAGAGTACGTAGTGAACACTTCATTTATTGTGAGGATGAAGAAACATGCTATTATTGTACCTTGAGAAATATATAGGTATGCCAGTTTGTTATATTAAAGGCGTGTGATGGGACATTGATTTCTTAACCCAGGATTATGATTTCTATCCCCATCTTATTCGTTCAGAGACCCGTCTACACACGCAGCAAATCCTAATACATCGGAGCCACTACCAGCTGAAGACACTCATTAGAAACTCAACTATAGGAGAAAATTTACAAGAATGGAACAAAACAGGATTTGTAGACTTTCACATACAAATAAAGAAAAACATAAAGGAATTAAAAGATTTTCAACATAAATTAGCAATAGATCCCTCAAATCCATAAATGCAACAACTGGAGAATAACTTACAACATCAATTGATGAAATGACAAAGGATAAAATACAGGGTGAATACAACTCATGGATTGGTTTTTAGCTAAATATTAAACCATGGATACATGTTGGCAAAATATAGATAGTATGTTATGTAAAATGAGAAAGTATATTATGCATACATAATAGTATGTTTTATACCATCAACTTATATGTTATGTCAGGTTTATAAGGCTAAACACCTCTCAACCACGAAAATTTTTACCATTAACTAGTATGTGACGCAGAATGGAAAAATATATTATATATAACATAATAGTATGCTATAGACCATTAACTAATATGTTATGCCAGCTTTAGAGAAAAAACACCCTTCATCCACAAGAAATTATATAATTAACTGATATATTATTCAGAAGAGGAAAATATGTTATGCATAATATAATAGTATATTATAGACCATTAACTAATATGTTATGCAAGTTTCATATAGCCAAGCACCCTTCAACCACGAGAAATTATATTACTAACTAGTATGTTATGCAGAATAGGAAAGTAGGTTATGTTATAGAATATTAACTAATATGTTATGCCAGTTTCGTAGGGCCAAATCTAATCAGGGGTTAAGTGAGGGTCATTTTCGTCCCTGTATCCATGACTTGATATTTTGTCAACATTTATTTATGGTTCAATATTTAGACAATTATTGATCCATGAGTCGTAATTCTCCCTAAAACATATACATACATTTCAACAAACAAGGCAATAATACTTTAAATCTAGAGATGAAAACTCAAAATTCTTATACCTTTTAGCAAAAAATTAGGAAACACCACAACAAAATAACAACCATAGAGGGAGAAAAAAGTGAGACAATTAATGGAATTGAAGATATTAGAAAAGTTGCAGCCATTTACTTTAAGGAAGATATAACATGGGAACCGATACACAAAATCCCATCTGACTCGATACACAACCTTAATTGGCAGATTTCAGCCAGTGAAATTTGTTTAGCATGGATCTGTACAAGTCCCCTGGACCTGATGAATTCCATCCATTATTTTACAAAAAAACACTGGACTCTAATAAAACAAGACCTTAAAAGCATGTTCAGTAAAATGTTCAATAAAATGTTCAAACGGTCACCTATCAAATCGTAGTAAACAGTTTACCAGCTGAGGAAATAACACCTATATTTGGAATTAGACAAGGAGATCCACTATCTCCTTATATATTCATTTTATGCAATGAATTGCTCTCGTAGAAATTAATAGAAAGATAGAGGGACAAGAAATCTTGCCATGGACCTATCATAACACTAGCCCAAAAGTCTGCAACCTACATTAACACTCTAATATTTGCATGAACAAATAAAGAATTTGCATTTGCACTCCAAAAGATCTCAACAACATATGAGGAGTAGGCAAATAAGAGAATAAACAAACTCAAATCAAATATTTTTTTCTCTAAAACGGTACCCCAAAAGACCCAATTAGATATAATACAAATAGTATATTTCCAAAAATCTAATACACTAGGTAAATACCTAGGTATATATATACCAACTACTAGACTCAAAAAAGATATATATGCTAAGAGAGAACCCTTACAACCTCTCTTAAGTGAAATTATAGTGTTACCTCAGTTTTCCTTGCCCTTGAATTTAGCCTCATTCAACTCAAGAGATAAAGAGATATTTCCTGTTTATAGAGCAAAAATAAGAGAGATTTCTGTGTAATGGAGGAGGACAGAAAATACGGAGTTTGGGCAAACGTGAGGAAATATGTAGTGAAAAGAGAAAAAAATAGA
Source organism: Aristolochia fimbriata (assembly GCA_019845555.1). Classification (NCBI taxonomy): domain Eukaryota; kingdom Viridiplantae; phylum Streptophyta; class Magnoliopsida; order Piperales; family Aristolochiaceae; genus Aristolochia; species Aristolochia fimbriata. The sequence goes on along the minus strand of CM034084.1, from coordinate 14,711,259 downwards.
ATGAGAGTGAAATAGGCTGAATAAAAGTTACATCCATCTACCTAGGTGTATGTAATCTGAATTTAAATTCTATACCTTTATTTTTCCTTAGCCTCTAATATACTTCATCTTTTTATAAATATGAGTCCCTTTAACAGAATGGGAGTATGGACTATATGGGAGAATGGGAGAGAAAATAGGAGGAAATAGGCAGGGAAATTAGTAAATAGTAAAGCTACTTTTAAGATAAAGTAGGAATAAAATGCATGTGATCACTGAGCTTTCTCATCTAAGCTCTGATATGAAATCTATGGGATATTTAAATTCAAAATCAGAGGAGAGGAAATATATAGGGAGGAAGATTAATAAATAGTAAATCTATTTTAAAGATGAAGTAGGAATAAAATGTGATCATGGAGATTCTAATATATGCTTTGCAACGAGATTGAGGATATATTTAAATTCAAAATCAACATGATTTGGTAAATGCATATTCAAAACCAAAATTTATCTTATGTTACTATATAAACTCCACCTGTTCACACTTCACATGTGCTATGCTTGATTTCTGTTAATGTTGCCCTAGCTACTTTCAGCCTATCTCCATACTCTTAACTGACTCAAATTTAGTTTCTCGTCTATTGAGCGTCTTCTTATTAAGGATTGAGCTAAATGAAAGTTCCTTATATAAAACAAGTTGAACTCAAGTTTTCTAGAGTTCGGCACAAATAGCTACCGAATGTAAGTCAGACGTAAAATTTCGACAGAACCAGGAAGAGAACGAAATTTAGAAAACTGAGTGCGGCCTAGAACAAAGAAGAGATGTGTTTCGGTTGCTGAGAATCCACCTCGAGAAAAGGAACTTTTTGATCCCCCAAAGTAGTCATAGAGCAGGTACTCAAGATCTTAAACTGAGTGCGGCCTAGAACAAAGAAGAGATGTGTTTCGGTTGCTGAGAATCCACCTCGAGAAAAGGAACTTTTTGATCCCCCAAAGTAGTCATAGAGCAGGTACTCAAGATCTTTATCTTTTGGACCCTGCGCATAGAAAAATTAGATCTTTGCCACCTCTAGAATGTTGGAGCTCGTTCGAGCTAGGCTTGGCTTGATTCCACCCTAATGTCCAACAATATTTGGATATTTATAGGTTCCAGATTTATCAATATTTTTCCTCAACTTTTTTCTTTAACTAGTCCCTCTTTCTTATGCATTCATTCCTTCTCTTTCCTCCATTTTCTCCCTCTATTTATCTATTCTACTCTCTAATTTATGTTGCCCTTTTATTTAACTTATTCCTCTATCTGCCTAATTCTGCACTCCAATTCTATCCAACCTTTGATACCTGTCGTGCTCCTTTGTTTCACCCACCATATATATTTCTTTCTCTTTCCGAACTTTTGTTTTGGGTCGCCGTAATCTTTTGCGGTTCGGCGACGTTGGTGGCAAGCGCTTCTTTTGCAGGAGCTTTGTACTCCTTCTTTACGAACTTTGGCTTCTTGTCAGCCTCAGACATTGGAGCTTTTCCTTCTCCCTTTTCCTGGATAAGGATCTCCATGTTGTGCGCTTCAGTTGCCAATTCTTGGAAGTCCCTCGGCTTCCGACTCGAAGAAATATACCGAGTCCAGTTCATTCCTCGAATGCACATGTCGATGGATATTTGTGTGGACAAGGAGGTGCTCTCCTTGCGATTGAGACTTAGATTGCGCCCGGCGATTGATATATTCAATCACTTTCTCTCCCCGGCGCTTTCAAATTTGTGAGTTCCACCCGGTGTTACCGTTAAGCCGTGTTATAGAAGCGACCGAGGAACTCACCTTCTAATTGTTCCCAACCGTCAATGGATTCGCCGGGGGCTCGATAAACGAGTCAAATGTGTTCCCTTTGAGGGATCGCCCAAATTGTTTGACCGTAAGGTCACCATCTGTTCCTGCATTGTTCCGTGTCTCAATAAAGTGGGCAACGTGTTGTTTTAGGTTGCCGTCCCCACTGAATTGCTGAAATTTAGGTGGGTGGTAAGAGGTAGGCATGTGGATTGCCCGGATCCGTCGGGGAGTAGGGCCTGGTATAGGCTTGAGATCTAACTCCTTCGCTTGGACCTTCGCCCCTACAGCGTTGGAGGTCATTTCTTGCGTGGTGCCGTATGATAGCACCCCCGGTTCTTCAAGCGATGATTCCCGGTTCACTAGGTGTTCGAGAGCTGGAGATGGACAGGATGATGGGTGAAGGAGGGATGGGATTAGCAGACGTGCTAGGTCCCGCTTGGCCCTCGTCATTTCGGGCTGGGAAGATGCTCCCAGCGATCTGCGATTAACTTTCAATTTCTGCAGAATTGTGGCGACCAAGATCCCTCTGCAGTTCTCTTTCTATCGATTGCTCGTCCCTTTCCCTCATGGCGGTTTGGAGTTACGCGGTTGTCCTTCCACCGTCTTTGCTTGCGTCATCATCGCGAGACCCCGATGGACCGAGATGCGAGGGAAGGAGGACTTTGGGAACAAGAGGTGCCCCAGTTGGTGTAGTTGGTCGTGGAGAAGGAATAATCGTCTTCCTTCAAAATGAGTGATCGAGAGGGGGACCCGTATTGTCGCTGATGGAGAGAGTTCTTTGCGGGCTTGCGGCCGGGCTGGCCACCGGGCTGGGCCGGTGGCGGGGATGTCGAAACAAATAATAAGTCCTCGAGGGATGAACCCTTGTCGGAGAAATTATAGGGCTGGTCGGAGCTTGGCCTGCTTGTGGCTGGACTTGCCTGTGTACCAGGTTGGAATGGATCCCGTGATGATCCGGTTGTTGGCCTTGAACGGTCGATCACGAAATTTGGGATGGACGAATCCCTCGACTTGGTTGGCGGCAACAGCCGGTTGGTGTACGTGGGCGGCGAGGAAAAGTGACCAAAGGATCGGTCACTCTTGGTGCCGGTGATGAGCTGGCTCCGGCAGTTGGTGGCAGCAGCCTTGTTGTTGTTGTTGTTGTTAGAATCGGCCATTTGAACTGATAAATTGGAGGAAGAGATGAAAGGTAGAAGGGTCCCACCAGGCGTGCCAAATTTGTAAACGAGTACAATATGTGGACCAAAAAATACGTGTCCGATGTATAGTGTACAAAATAATTTCAGGGGTAATTTGGTAATTTTTAGGTAATTGTGTGGGGTGCGACTTCTAAAACTCCTTTGATTCGATCTCCAAATAAGTACAAACGATCTCCGATTTAGACATGAACAATCAACGTACACCTTCTTCACGAACGATTGGAACGATCTTGAATTTTGCCGAGGCTTGACGAAAACTTTCATATTTCGATTGGCTCAAGGCAATTTGATTGTGAGACAAATGGCGGGAATGCTTGTTCCTCTCTCGATTTGGGTGATTTTGGGATTTTTGGAATTTGGCGTGCGCTCTTGAGTTTTTGATCTTCGGTCTCTTTGGCCGTATGTACGTGTTCTTCTACGTGATCGATCTCCTTCTCTTTCTTGAGCCTATGATTTTATTGGCTTATCTCGAGCTTTTAACGGTGTTGACCTGATTTGTTGGAGTTGTTGTAACTTATTTCGACCGCTTCTGCGTACTGTCTCCCTTGAAGAGTGGAACTATCTTTGAACAAGGCAAGAGCCATGTGTAATCCTTGTCGGCTGCTGACGTGGCCACATTGCATGATTTGTCGCCCATGTAAGCTGCTGACGGGGCGATTGCAATCTCAACCGTTGATCTGTTGAAGCTTGATTGACGGCTTAATTTCGTCGGTTTGACTGAGGTCAATCTTTGACTTGTTGACCTGGGCCATACAGTACTGATTTGGACCGTAATTGTCGGACCTTGCAAAATTGTACAGATGCCCTGGACCATGTGAGTGGACCCGGTGAGTGCGTCACTGAGTCTACCGGGTGACTTTTCTGGTCACTGAGTTGTGACTCGATTTCCTTTACGTGGTGATTTTGTTGTATCTTATCCCTTGCTCTTACTCCCAAATCGATTCTGACTTTCTGTTCTCTGACGTGACGTTTACTCTTGGCGTTTGCTCCCTTTCATCTTGACGAGGTAACCTTCTTTTCTGTCTTTTTGTCCTTTTGTATATTACTTCAATGTTCTCCTTTCTTTTTCTGCTTTTCTTTCTTCTTCGTAATGGCAGAGGTTGCGAGAGCTCGTATCAGTGGGACCTGATTTGGTGGAGGCCCACCATCGGTTCTACTGTTCGGGCTCTCAATTCCGGCCCTGGCAATGCCTTCATTTTCTTCCCTCTTTCTCTTTTCTCTTTCTCTTATTTTTTTCTGACGGTGTCTCCGTCGATTGAGGCGGCTCGACTTGGTGAATGAGGGGCTTGATTTGGCGGAGCTTAGTTCGGTGGAGGTCCGCTGATTACTTAAGCTTCGCCTTCTCAGTCCGCGGATTTTTGAACGGTGGTCTCTTTCTTGTGCCTTTTTTTCTCTCGCAACAGTGTTTCTGGCGATGGAGGTGGCTCGATTTGGTGAAGCCCAGTTCGGTGGAGGTCCGCCGTTTTGCTGGGGTTTCATCGTTCGAACCCTCGGCTCGGCCTGAACGCTGCTGCGATTTTGAGTTTCTTCGGATTTGAGATTTTCTGTTGCAATCGTCGGCTGCGTCTTGCTCATAGGCGTCGCCGGCAATGCTTGGTTCAGGCTATACCGTCGGCGTCGTCGTCGTCATCGACGCTTGCTGGCGCTAGAGAAGGGGAGATGGGGCGGTGTTGGGGCGGCTGCTTGGAGCGTCGCAGCTTCACCCCGCCAAAGCGTCGCTCGTCTTCTTCGTTGAGTCGAACCGAAGGAGACGAGCCACGGAGCCTCGCCCTCGCGAGGCTCCGGCTCGTCGGGTATAGACTCCGGGTTTTCAGGATCCAGTTGAGGGGCCCGGTTAGACTTCCGATTAGGGGGGCCGGATATTAGGGTTCCGCGTATGGGACCCGGACACCACTGTTCAGTGTGTCGGATTTGGAGGGTCCGCATACGGGACCCGACTGCGGTGGTTCCAGGTGCCGGTTTTTTAGGGTTCCGTGTACGGGACCCGAACACCACGGTTCCGTGTGTCAAATTTGAAGGGTCCGCGTACGGGACCCGAGTTCTTCATCTTCTTCGTCGAAACCCTAGCTTCGGGGTTTCAAAAGTTTTTTTTTTTTTTTCTTCTTTCGTTGTTCTGTGTGGCTTCATTGTGTCGCGAGAACGCCGATCTTGATGGCGTTTCTCGCCGGAATGGCTGCCGAGGAGCAATACATCCTTTTTTTTTGCTGATTTCGACTTTGATTCCTGCGGCGCTCGGCGAGACGGCGGTGTCTCCATGGTCATCTGGTAGTGCAGCAGGTGCCGTCTGCAAGGTAGCTTTGGGGGCTCCTCCGCGACGCTGGTGGCGCAACGAGGCTTGAATGCCGATCTTGATGTCTTTTCCCGCCGGAGTGCTTGCCGTAGAGTAGAACATCTTCTCTTTTGGTCATTTTGTATTTGTTTTGATTCCCTCGGTCATGTGGCGAGACGGCGACGTTCTCATGGCTTCCAGTGGTGCAGCAGGTGCCGTCTGCGGGATGGCTTTGGGGGCTCCTCCGCGGAGCTAGTGGCGCGGCGACGCTTCTTCTGTAGGCGTCGCGGCGAGGCGGTGCCTCGGCGTAAAACGCCCCTAGGTCTCCAAAGTTGGGGAGGAAAATTTTGATAATTTTCCTTCCGTGACTCGGGTCGCAACTCGGGTCGTGACTCGGGTAACACTTTTTTTTTTTTTTTTTTTTTTTCATTTTGTAACTTAAAAAGATAAAGTTACCTTAATTGAGAAATTTGACTGATTTGAATTTTGAGACGTGCACCCTTCACCCCTGGGCCATAGTCGGGCCTTAATCGGCATGGACTTCGTCTCCCTCGGGCCTTAATCGGTATGGACTTTGTCTCCCTCGGGCCTTAATCGGCATGGACTTCGTCTCCCTCGGGCCTTAATCGGCATGGACTTCGTCTCCCTCGGACTTTGTCACCCACGGGCCTTAATCGACATGGACTTTGTCTCCCACTGGCCTTAATCAGCATGGACTTTGTCTCCCACGGGCCTTAATCGGCATGGACTTTGTCTCCCACGGGCTTTAATCGGCATGGACTTTGTCTCCCACGGGCCTTAATTGGCATGGACTTTGTCTCCCACGGGCCTTAATCGGCATGGACTTTGTCTCCCACGGGCCTTAATCGGCATGGACTTTGTCTCCCACGGGCCTTAATCGGCATGGACTTTGTCTCCCACGGGCCTTAATCGGCATGGACTTTGTCTCCCACGGGCCTTAAATAAGACTTAATTAAGACTTAGTCCCTTAGCCTAGCCTTAATCAATCCACTTTAGACTTAAGCTCTCCCGAACTTAGCCTCGAACTTGTCGTGACACTTCGAACTTGTCGAATTTGCTGATTTGTCTCTGGCGCGGTCACGCCACTTCTGGGTGAACTTGGATTGGCGCGGTCGCGACACTTCTGAACTTGTCGAATTTTTTGTTTCTTGTCAGCGCGGTTGCGCCGAATTGTGTTTCAACTTGGCGCGGTCGCGCCACTTTTGAACTTGTCGTATTTTTTTGATTTTTGCCGGCGCGGTCGCACCGTTTTTGATTGCGGCGAATTGTGTTTCAACTTGGCACGGTCACGCCACTTCTGAACTTGTCGAATTTTCTGACTTTTGCTCTGGCGCGGTCACGCCATTTCTGGTTGAACTTGGTTTGGCGCGGTTGCGCCGAATTGTGTTTCAACTTAGCGCGGTCGCGCCACTTCTGGATGAACCTTTCGAGTTTGGAATTTGAATTTCAGGTTTGGGATTTGATCTGACCTTCGAATTTTTTTGATCTCAGATGGCCGCTCCTTCAGTGACTTTGATCAATGGACTGCGTGCATTTAACCACACTGTGATTGTTGGCGATGAGACCATCTTGACTCTGGCACTGTACACGGAAGGCGATGCCTCTCGTATGACCTATTGCCCGAGCGGGGAATCGATTTTCGGGGGCTAAGGTTGATGAGGAGGATGCCCGTGAACGCCTAGAATTAGATAGGGAACAATTTCAATCGGCTGGGATTAAAGTTGCATACCTTACAACTCAAGCCGAGCAAATCCAAGAGAGTGTTCGAGATTTGAAGAAGGTCGTGATTGCAGCTGAGTAGATAGTAATGGAGATCATCGCCAGGCCTACTCTCAGTGCAGCTGAGGAGGGAGCTCTCCTTTACTTGAGGGCTGATTTTGCGGAGGCTGATTTTGCGGAGTCGCAGCAGGAGATAGCAAAGGACCTTTAGTCGCTGCTCTTTTTTTCGTCTTTTCTTTTTCCTTTTGATTTGTAGACCCTCTTTCATGTGATTGAATTTTGGCTCATTGATTTGTAAACTTTGCATTTGGAATACAAATACTATTATGGATAGAATTTTTTGAGAAATTTACCGTTTATGGCTGGGAGTCTTTCCTTCGGGAGTGACCAATTTGTAAGCGCCGTTAGTGTAGACTTATTGAACGACAAACGGTCCTTCCCATTTAGGTGCGAATTTTCCCCCATCTCTGCTTGTGGCCATGATCGGTCTGCGTACGACTAAGAAGAGATCCCCTTTTTGAAAGGAACGTAACTTAACTTTTTTATTGAAAGCGCGAGTGAGACGAGCTTGATAGCATTCGAGCCTTTGCTGGGCTTCTAGGCGCTTTTCATCGAGAGATTTTAACTCATGTAGACGAAGTCGGATATTCTCTTCTTCCGTGAGTCCTTCCCGGAGAGCGACTCGCAGAGACGAAATTTGTATCTCGAGTGGCAGCACGACTTCAACACCGTAGACTAGCGAATATGGGGTTGACTTTGTTGGAGTTCGGAATGTGATCCTGTATGCCCACATTGCTTCTCCGAGCCTTTCATGCCAGCCTTTCTTGTTCCCTGCGACTGTTTTCTTTTAAATCTTGCACAGAGTCTTGTTGAAGGCTTCTGCCAAGCCATTGGCGGGAGGGTTGTAGGCAGTGGACGTCCTTTGTTGGATGCCAAATTTCTCACAAAAATTGTCCATGGTCTTGTTACGAAATGGGGTACCATTATCGGTCATGAAGTATCTCGGAACACCATACCGATATATGATTTGCGTCCGTAGAAAATCGACCACGGTGACAGCTTTGACTTCCTTGTAAGCTACCGCTTCTGCCCACTTAGAGAAATAATCAGTGGCGGCCAGTATGTACTGGTGATTTGAGGACGATTTTGGGGTGATTGGACCTATGATGTCCATTCCCCAGGCTTCGAAAGGCCAGGAGGCCACTGTTAGATGCAAAGGGCTAGGAGGCTGATGAATGTAATTGGCGTGGAATTGACATGCCGTGCAATGTCGTGCCAATTCTATTGCGTCATGCAGCATGGTAGGCCAATAGTAGCCTAACTATTTGACTTGAAGATGAAGTTTGGGGCCCGCTTGATGAGCACCGCAAATTCCTCCATGTGCTACGGATATGACGACTTGTCCTCCTTCTTTGGAGAGACATCGGAGTAAGATGCCATCGTAGAATCGCCGATACAGTGTGTTATTGAACAAACAGAATTTGGGCCCAACTCTTCGTACGTACGCCCGAGCTTTCAGTTCCTGGGGAAGCTTCTTGTGCTCTAAATAATCAAGGAATTGTTGACGCCAGTTTTCTTCCTCGATTGCATAGACCGAAACTAGATTGATTTCTTCCTCCCCTGAGAATTTCTCCAAGGTCGGTACCACCCATCTTTCGCATATAGGGATGCGCTCAGGCCTTGCGTCGAACTGTGCCAAACTTGCGGCGATTCCTGCCAAGGCATCAGCTTGGCTATTGTTAGCTCGCGGCACATGTCCCAGGGTGACATTTGAGATTTTCTGTAGCAATCTTTGAGCCTCTTTTTGATAAGGCACTATGTTGGGTGTCTACCAAGTGCACTAGGTCAGCAAGTAATATAGACTTCAAGAGTCCAGATATCGATCCCATAGGGACCTTGATGAGAGCCTAATCTAAGTAAAAATTTTCCTATTGACTGAGGTGAAGAAAATTTGAATTTTTATTGAAAACTGAAAAGAAAAATAGAATTTGAAACTTTTGGAAAAACTTATGAAGATGAGATGTTGGGGAAATGTGTCAATTCCTCCTAGTTGTTAATATGCATAATTCTGATTTTATTGCTCAAGTATCCTTACCTTGACTTAGCTTTTGAAAACCTGGTTACCCATATACAGGAAATAACTTTTACCTAATCTCTGAACTCCATCACAATCCGGAAACATTCAGATCATAGGTGCATAAATATAAAAGCTTGAAGATCAACTCTTATTCAAAACAAAAGTGTTTAATGAGTCAAATTGCTTTCCACTAATCTCCATCACAATCCGGAAACAACTAGTGAGAAAAACAAGTTAACTTTCACTCATTCTTTGAACTCCATCACAATCCGGAAACATTCAAATCCTAAGTGCATAAATATCAACTCTCTCATTCAGAACAAGGGTTTTAAAAAGTCACATCACTTTTCCACTAGTCTCCATCACAATCCGGAAACAACTAATTAGAAAAGCGAGTTGTTTTAGAAAACAAAGAATCATATGACTAACCCAAATCTCTACTGAACCGTAACTTCTCTATTCGAACCTCGTTAAACTTCAATTATCGATTCAGGTTAGGAACAAGCAGTAAGCACAATTTCTAAACAAAAATAAGATGCTTTATTGCAATAGAAATCAGAATTCAAACATATAACAAACTAGGAGTTCATGACTTCCCCAACAAAGAGAGACTACTCCATGCTAATAAAACAAACACTGAAAGAGGAATTGATTACAACCATGAAAACTAGAAGAAAACAAAGTACAAAAAACCCCCTTTTGAGGACTGCCCTTCGCTTCAACTACTCCTTGACTGAGATCTCTTCCTTCTCTCTCTCTCTCTCTCAACTCCACACTAACTAAAAAAACACGAAATTAAACTAAAAACAAGATTTAGAACTCTACAAAACTGAATGATTGTGCTTTGCCTCAGACCTCCTTTTATAGCTGAAGCTCTGCCCAGAACTAGTAATTTTAGCCTCAGTCCAGGGGTATGAATTGTGACTTTGCCACCTCAGAATTTGCTGAAATTACATCCGAACCTTCCTTACATAGTCCTTGACTTGTGTACGAAATTTGAAGTCATTCTGAGTTGGGAAACTTGAGATATCACCTTGAGAAGTTGAACTGCTTTTGCTGCCAATTCCAGCACTGGGTCCACCACTTTGAAACTATAAAACTCCATAAACCCGACTTGGATTGGCCTGATTTTTTGTGTCATGATTCTCAATCCTCTCAGGAAGCTGTGGTCCAAATTTGGATCCAATTGGAAGTCAGGATCTCTAGATATGGCCTCTTCAATCTCGGACTTGTACTTTCCTTTTATGGCAGCAGTTTCCTTCTTTGTCTTTGACTTCTCTTCTTAACCATTCAATGCACCTAGACTCTGGAAATATATCATAAAATCTTCGTGGATACCTTCCTTAGCCAATTAGGACTTCTTCTTCCCAGTCTGGGCTTGATTGATAGTCAGAATTCTGAGATTTCCGCAAGTTATGAAGCTGATTCAGCGGCGCAGTCGCACCGAATTGTTCTTTGTTTTGGCGCGGTCGCGCCACTGGAGCAGAAATTTTGTCTAAGTCTGGAGCACGGCCTTCGGGTCCTAAATGAGGAAGGATTCTCCTTGGCGGTCGCGCCACTTTATCTTGTCGAATCGGCGGCGGTCGCATATCATGCTAAACGCTTTGCCGACTTCCCGAAATAGAAACGTGGCATCTTAGTAAGGAAAAGCGGTCTGTGTGGCGGCTCTGGGGCGCCATCGTCCGGTGCGGTAAGCCCCTTTGAGGGCGCGGTCGTGCCATTTCACATTCACGAAGTCTCCTCTTTTCTGCTCTTCTAGCCGTTGGGAATTTTCTGGATTTCTTTGAATTTTTGAACATTTTCCCGGCGCGGTCGCGCCAGAATCGGCGCGGTCGCGCCATTCTCTTTTTTTTGCTCTTTTTGCTTCTTTCTGCTTCATTTTCCCACAGAATTCAGATTTTCTTCTTCTATCAGGCACTTGAGACACAAAACATGAATTTGAGTTATATAATTCATTTTCATGCTAATAATTGACTCAAAATGGGAGTTTATGCTTATTAAATCATGCATAAACCAAACTTAAACCTTTGCTCGTCCTCGAGCAAAACTCTGAAATAAATACCAGATAGATCTGTAAAGACTAAGAAAAATTCAGTAATCCTCCCTACTAAAGTTTCAAAATAGATGATTCACTCCTTTCCTAATGATGGTTCTTCTTGCTTAGTCAAAACAGATTTTGAATTTTGTTCAAATTTTTCAAAAATGAACATGCCTATACAAGTGAGAAGTTTCAATTCAACTCCATAAGCTAACCATCAGTCCACTCTCCACTAACCTGAAGAAATTCTCAATTCTGATCAATAGGTCTTTATGGGTTGTAAAGAGGCAGGGGTGATGGGTATGATGAAGATTTTTGGTTTTCTTTTAGGTTTTATTCTCCTCCTCATATCCATTTTCCATTTTCCTGAGCATGAATTGGATTTGTGACTTTTCCTCCAGGCTCTTCCACCCCAAACTTATTCTTTTGCATTGATCCCTCATTTTTTCTTTTTTTCTCTTTTTTTTTTTTCTTCTTCTTCCCATGTATATTTTTTTTTTTGGGTTTTGTTCAGTCTAGCTTACCTCGTCGGTTGACTCGAGTCCCCTAACTTGCTGAGGCCGAGACCCGTGCACTCTCACGAGGTGACCTTTCCCTTAACTAACCCACAACCTTTTCTTTCTTTTTCCTTGGCTTTGTTTGGAGTCCAGCTTACCTTGTCGGTTGACTCGAGACCCTAAACTTCTTTGAGGCCCGAGTCCCGGTGCACACACAAGGTGGCCTTCCTCCTACTCGGCCCAAAATTTTTTTCTTTCTTTTCCTCTCTTGCTCCTTCTCCCCCTTTACAATGAAATATTTCTATACCCTTCATCCATCCCTCCTTATAACTTCAAAATATTTATTCATGCTCATTCAAACAGAACACTTCAATAATTTGGAGAATCAAGGGTCAGTAAGAAACAAGTTTAATTATCACTAGGGCTGGTTCATGTAGCATGGGACATTGAAACAAAATAGGGATCTTTTCGGCCCAAGAGGTTTGACAAAAGGTGATGCAACTTGTGCATTAAAATGGGTGGCTTTGAAAAAGGCTCAAACGATTTTTAAACAGGTGCCTAAATCACCTAAGAATTTTGAAAACCTTTCTCTGTTTCGCCTCAAGTTTTCCTCAGGTTGGTTCTAGTGATTGAAATCGACTTGCTCACTTGTACTTTGTTTTCAAAAACTGTTTTTAAAGAAAAATTCTCATCCATTCAAGACAAAGCATCTGAACTAATATATTTCTCTAGAAAGTGAATCATGCTATTCATATGATCAGGGGTTTTCACTGGTATTTTTCAAAGTCTTTATTGGATTTTCTGGTGAAAAAAATAGTGCTTTCAGATCCATGCATGAAAAGTATCCCACCCTAAACTTAAAATTTTTCAAATCCCCTTTAAATTGCATGAAGAGTATCCCACCCCAAACTTAAAAACATGCTTTGTCCTCAAAGCAGCATTAAACATAAGAGTGATAGAGATACTTCCCTGACTTTCTGGGTGGAGTGAGGTTGGATGGATTTCCCTTAGTGGTTTTTGCATTCTGCTCTCATGGGTTAGTGATAAAAATTTGCATGATTCTCAACAATTGAAAATGAAAATTGACTAGAAGTGTTTCTCAGGCATAAAATGTGTCTTACGAAGAATACCTGCAGTGGAGGTTCTGTTGCCGCACCTCTGTAGTGGCCAAATCTCATTAAAGCAAGTGGCTCGGCCGCGCCATAATTTATATTGTCGCACCAATTAATTCCAGGAAATCTTCAGATTTTGAATGCAATTTTCAATATTTCCACTTTGGACAGGTTTGTATCAGTGATAAGCAGATGCAGAGTCATTTTTTTCACATTTTCATTGGAGGAATTATTAAAAACACAACTTAAAAATTAAAAAACAGTATTCGAATTACTCACACACAAAAAATCCTACTCCTATTCCTATCTACCATGATTTCTTATGGGCTCAATTTAACAATTGTATAACAGAGGTTTCAGCTGGGAACCTCTCTTGATAGAGTTTTAGCCTCTCTGCCCATTCACCTGAAATTTTTCTCCATTCTTTGGTTGTTGAATCTCAAATGCTCCAAAGTTGGACACCCCAATCACTTCATAAGGTCCTTGCCATCTGGACTTCAGTTTTTCAGGAAAGAGTTTTAATCTTGAATTGTATAGAAGGACTTTTTGGCCTACCTCAAAATTTTTCATCCTAATGTTTTTGTCTTGCCATTTCTTTGTTTTCAGCTTGTAGAGTTTGGCATTGTCATAAGCCCAAGATCTCAGCTCCTCCAACTCATTCAGATCCAGCAACCTCTTTTCTCCTGTCTTTTGCACATCAAAATTTAAAAATTTAGTAGCCCAATATGCTTTGTGTTTTAATTTCACAGGTAAATGACATGCTTTCCCATATACCAATCGAAAAGGTGTGGTGCCAGTGGGGGTTTTATAGGCTGTCCTATATGCCCAAAGAGCATCATCTAACTTCATAGCCCAATCTTTTCTTGAGAGGCTAATAGTTTTCTCAAGGATTCGTTTTAGCTCTCGGTTTGACACTTCAACCTGCCCACTTGTTTGAGCATGGTATGGTGTAGCCACCTTATGCCTCACCCCAAACTTTTTAAGCAAGGTAGCAAATTGGGTGTTGCAAAAGTGCTTCCCACCATCACTGATTATAGCTCTAGGTGCTCCAAATCTGGTGAAAATATTTTTCCTTAAGAATTCCAACACCACCCTTGCATCATTGGTCCTAGTAGCTATAGCTTCAACCCATTTGGAAACATATTCAACAGCCACCAGTATATATACAAAACCATAGGAAGATGGAAAAGGACCCATAAAATCAATACCCCACACATCAAACAATTCACATACCAATATGTTAGTGAGAGGCATTTCATCTTTTCGAGATACATTACCTGTCCTTTGACATCTATCACAAGTGGATACATACCTCTTTGCATCTTGATAGAGTGTGGGCCAATAGAAACCTGATTGCAGCACCTTTGCTGCTGTTCGGTTTGAGCTGAAGTGTCCTCCTGCTTCTCCATCATGGCAGTGCTTCAGAATTGATTCAACCTCTGTTTCTGGGACACACCTTCTTATCACTTGATCAGGACATATTTTGTAGAGGTAGGGATCTTCCCAAAAATAGTATTTCACATCAGCAAGGAACTTCTTTCTTTGCTGCCAGCTTAGATCCTTTGGAATCCACCCACCTGCAAGAAAATTTGCAAAATCAGCAAACCAAGGTGTTTGGAAGGATAATTTATTTATCTGACATATAATTTCATCCGGAAAGAGTTCAGAAATCTCCCTTTTCTCTACTTCCTCAGTCTCAAGCCTGGACAAGTGATCAACTACCACATTCTCAGCCCCCTTCTTATCCTTGATCTCAATGTCAAATTCTTGAAGGAGAAGGATCCACCTGATCAGTCTAGGCTTGGAGTCCTTTTTTGCAAAGAGATGTCTAAGAGCTGCATGGACAGTATACACAACAACTTTTGATCCAATTAAATATGATCTAAATTTTTAGAAAGCATACACTACAGCCAATAGCTCTTTCTCTGTGTTAGTGTAATTTAATTGTGGCCCGGTGAGTGTGTGGCTAGCATAATAGATGGTGTGAAACATTCTTTCATTTCTTTGCCCAAGCACAACCCCTTTTTTTGATATTTTGTGACCCAACACAATCCCTTCCTTCACCATAAAATGACACTTTTCCCAATTCAGAACCAGATTGCTCTCTTCACATCTTGCTAGGACCAGATCTAAATTTTTCAAACATGTTTCAAAAGTTAGTCCATATAGAGTGAAATCATCCATGAAAATTTCCATAAAGTTTTCAATAAAATCATGAAAAATAGCAATCATGCATCGCTGAAAAGTGGCTGGTGCATTACATAAGCCAAAAGGCATTCTCCTATATGCAAAAGTCCCATATGGGCAGGTAAAAGTGGTTTTCTCTTGGTCCTCCGAGGCAATGGGAATTTGAAAATACCCGGAATAGCCATCAAGAAAGCAATAAAATTTGTTACTTGCCAATCTTTCAAGCATTTGGTCAATGAAGGGTAAAGAGAAATGGTCCTTTCTAGTTGTTGAATTTAATTTTTTGTAGTCAATACAGACTCTCCATCCAGTCACCGTCCTAGTGGGTATTAACTCATCATCTGAATTTTTTATGACTGTTATTCCACCCTTTTTAGGCACTACTTGGACATGACTGACCCATTTGCTATATGAAATTGGATAGATAATACCTGCGTCTAGCAACTTTACCACTTCCTTCTTGACCACTTCTTGCAAGGTTGGATTTAGCCTTCTTTGAGGTTGAATTGTTGGCTTGAAGGAGTCCTCCATCAGAATTTTGTGCATGCATGTGGTTGGGCTGATTCCTTTGATATCTGAGATTGTCCACCCAATTGCCTTCTTATGCTTGCTCAGCACCTCGATCAAGAGCTTTTCCTCCCTGACATTCAAACAAGAAGAGATGATTACTGGTTTTGCATTTTCTTCAAGAAAAATGTATTTCAAAGAACTAGGCAAAGGTTTGAGTTCAAGTTTAGATGGGTCTTTGATTTCAGCCCCTTCGTCCTCTTCTTTGTTTCCTTCAGCCTCCAATTGTGCTACTTCTTGCTGCATGAGGGGATCATCATCTTCCTTGGTGCATGATTGAGTTAAACACCTTTCCAAGCTATCCTTCATCATGACCTCCCGCTGGGCATGATTTGCACATTCATCAATCACATCAATAAAGTAACATGCATCATCACATAAATTTGAAGGACTTTTAATAGCTTGTTTAATGTCAAACACAATTTCTTCATCATTTAATCGGAGAGTTAATTTTCCCTGTTTGACATCAATTAGTGCAGCTGCAGTGGCTAAGAATGGTCTCCCAAGAATCAGTGGTAATTCCCAATCCACCTCCATGTCCAGCACCACAAAATCGCATGGGTAGATGAATTTTCCAAATTTGACCAGCACGTCCTCAATCAGTGCATTAGGTTTTTTGGTTGATCTATCAACAAATTGGAGCATGATATTTGTCTCCTTAAGCTCTCCAAGATTTAGTTTCCTGCAAATGGACAAAGGCATCAGATTTATGCTTGCTCCTAGATCACATAACACCTTGTTAAACTTGAAATTGTCGAATTCCCAAGGTATAGTGAAACTCCCTGCATCTTTAAGCTTGGTAGGAAATTGATTCTTTAATATAGCACTACAATTTTCTGTTAGCATCACTGTCCCTTGCTCCTCAATTTTTCTCTTTCCTGAAAGCACCTTCTTGAGAAACTTTGCATATTGGGGCATCTGCATTAGAGCTTCTACAAAAAGATTGTTTATTTCCAGCCTCTTAAAAATATCAATAAACTTTGAAAATTTGTCTTCTAACTTATCCTTTTTAGCTTTCTCCGGATATGCCAATGTATCCACATTTATTTCAGCATTGGAAAGAAATTTAGAGGACTTACCTTTTTGCTTGTGTTGTCTATTTACCTCTTTCTCTTCACTTTGTTCTTCTCTTTCCTTGTCTTGTTGCTGATTTTCTTTGTTCTCCTCCTCATGAGGTTGCTTTTGCTCTTCTAAGACCTTCCCGCTTCTTAAAGTGATGGCTTTGATCTGTTCTTTAGGGTTAGTCTAAGAATTACTAGGTAAAGTTCCTTTGTACCTACCTGATATAACATTGGCCAGCTGTTCCACTTGTATTTCCAGATTCCGGATTGATGCCTCTTGATTTTTTAGGGATGCTTCTTGAGCTTGAAACCTGGAATCAGTCCGAGCATTTCTTATCTCTTGATTTGCTAGAAATTTTGAAAAAATGTCCTCAAAGCTGGCTTTTTGTTCCTGTTCTTGCGCTGCTCTTTGGAAACCAGGTTGTCGTCTTGTTTGAGCATTGGGCTGTTGAGTGCTGGTTTGCTGGTTGTTGTTGTTAGACCATGAAAAATTTGGGTGACTCCTCCAGCCAGGATTGTACGTATTGCTGTATGGATCATTGGACCTGTAAAAATTTGAAACATAATTAGCCTGGTCTAAAGAGCTTACAGCTTGAATGTTACCTTCTTGGCATTCATGATTGGAATGTCCTCCTCTACACATGTCACAAATCTGAGCGATCAAGGAGGGGGTTTGAAATTTTGACAGTTGTTTGGTTAGAGACTCGACTTGAGCCTGCTATGCTAAAACAGGGTCTACATTATGTATTCCAGCAAGTCTCCCTCTTGCACTTCTTTCCGCTGGATATTGGTACATGTTAGACGCCATCTCTTCGATCAGTTCATAGACTTCATTCGGGGTCTTTTTATTCATGGTACCACTAGCTGCAACATCAATTAAACTTCGTGTTGAAACTGCAATTCCATGGTAGAAAGTCTCTATTTGCATCCATAGTGGTATTCCATGATTTGGGCATTTTTTGAGCAGCTCCTTGAATCTTTCCTATGCTTCACAAAGTTGTTCTTCATGTTCCTCCATGAAAGTTGAAATAACATTACGTAACTTAATTGTTTTGGCTGGTAGAAAATACTTACCAAGGAACTTCATTTGTAGCTCATCCCATGTGCGAATTGACTCTGGGGGCAGGGTGTGATACCAAATTTTTGCTCTTTCCCTTAGAGTAAAAGGGAACAATCTCAACCAAACAGCTTCGTTAGTTACATCCTTAAATCTGAAAGTATCAAAGATTTCAAGAAATTTTTCAATATGTTCATTAGGATCCTCATTAGACAAACCTCAAAATTGGTAATTATTCTGAATTATTGACAACATTTGAGGCTTGATCTCGAAGTTGGTTGGGACTTCAGGTCTCACAATGGCTGATATTTGAGCATTGGGGTTGGATTGCACATAATGCTCCATTGTCTTCTCAGCCCCTTCTTCTTGGTGTTGATCCTCCATTGTTGACTGTCCTCTTCTCCTCCGGTTAAGGAGTGATCTTTCAGGTTCCGGATCTGGTTCAGCTAGTGGTTCTCCACCAGACATTGTTTTCATGCACAAACCCGGTTCAACCTGAAAAATAGAATATAAAAATTGGACTCAATCAACAAAATAAAATTCACTTAAACTTACTCTCAATTCAATGGTCCCCAGCAACGGCGCCAAAAACTTGTTGGGTGTCTAGCAAGTGCACTAGGTCAGCAAGTAATATAGACTTCAAGAGTCCAGATATTGATCCCACAGGGACCTTGATGAGAGCCTAATCTAAGTAAAAATTTTCCTATTGATTGAGGTGAAGAAAATTTGGATTTTTGTTGAAAACTGAAAAGAAAAACAGAATTTGAAACTTTTGGAAAAACTTATGAAGATGAGATGTAGGGGAAATGTGTCAATTCCTCCTAGTTGTTAATATGCAGAATTCTGATTTTACTACTCAAGTATCCTAACTTTGACTTAGCTTTTGAAAACCTGGTTACCCATATACAGGAAATAACTTTCACCTAATCTTTGAACTCCATCACAATCCGGAAACATTCAGATCCTAGGTGCATAAATATAAAAGCTTGAAGATCAACTCTTATTCAAAACAAAAGTGTTTAATGAGTCAAATTGCTTGCCACTAATCTCCATCATAATCCGGAAACAACTAGTGAGAAAAACAAGTTAACTTTCACTCATTCTTTGAACTCCATCACAATCCGGAAACATTCAAATCCTAAGTGCATAAATATCAACTCTCTCATTCAGAACAAGGGTTATAAAAAGTCACATCACTTTTCCACTAGTCTCCATCACAATCCGGTAACAACTAATTAGAAAAGCGAGTTGTTTTAGAAAACAAAGAATCATATGGCTAACCCAAATTTCTACTGAACCTTAACTTCTCTATTCGAACCTCGTTAAACTTCAATTATCGATTCGGGTTAGAAACAAGCAGTAAGCACAATTTCTAAACAAAAGTAAGATGATTTATTGCAATAGAATTCAGAATTCAAACATATAACAAACTAGGAGTTCATGACTTCCCCAACAAAGAGAGACTATTCCATGCTAATAAAACAAACACTGAAAGAGGAATTGATTACAGCCATGAAAACAAGAAGAATACAAAGTACAAAAAACCCCCTTTTGAGGACTGCCCTTCGCTTCAACTACTCCTTGACTGAGATCTCTTCCTTCTCTCTCTCTCTCTCTCTCAACTCCACACTAACTAAAAGAACACGAAATTAAACTAAAAACAAGATTTAGAACTCTAAAAAACTGGATGATTGTGCTTTGCCTCGGACCTCCTTTTATAGCTGAAGCTCTGCCCAGAACTAGTAATTTTAGCCTCTGTCCAGGGGTATGAATTGTGACTTCCCTACCTAAGAATTTGCTGAAATTACATCCGAACCTTCGTTACATAGTCCTTGACTTTTTTACGAAATTTTAAGTCATTCTGAGTTGGGAAACCTGAGATATCACCTTGAGAAGTTGAATTGCTTCTGCTGCCAATTCCAGCACTAGGTCCACCACTTTGAAACTATAAAGCTCCACAAACCCGACTTGGACTGGCCTGATTTTCCATGTAATGATTCTCAATCCTCTCAGGAACCTGTGGTCCAAATTTGGATCCAATTGGAAATCGGGATATCCAGATATGGCCTCTTCAATCTCGGACTTGTATTTTCCTTTTATGGCAGCAGTTTCCTTCTTTGTCTTGGACTTCTCTTCTTGACCATTCAATGCACCTAGACTCTGGAAATATATCATAGAATCTTCGTGGATACCTTCCTTAGCCAATTAGGACTTCTTCTTCCCAGTCTGGGCTTGATTGATAGTCAGAATCCCGAGATTTTCGCAAGTCACGAAGCTGATTCAGCGGCGCGGTTGCGCCGAATTGTTCTTTGTTTTGGCACGGTCGCGCCACTGGAGCAGAAATTTTGTCTAAGTCTGGAGCATGGCCTTCGGGTCCTAAATGAGGAAGGATTCTTCATGGCGCGGTCACGCCACTTTATGCTGTCGAACTGGCACGGTCGCGCCACTCCTTAGACGCTTTGCCGACTTCCCGAAATAGAACTTGGCATCTTTGTAAGGAAACAGTGCAACGCGGCAGCACCACAGGAGGCGCCATCTTCCTGGCGCGGTAGCTCCCTTTGAGCGCGCGGTCGCACCATTTCACATTCATGAAGTGTCCTCTTTTCAGCTCTACTAGCCATTAGGAATTTTCTGGATTTCTTTGAATTTTTGAACATTTTCCCGGCGCTGTCACGCCAGAATTGGCGCGGTCACGCCATTCTCTTTTTTTTCTCTTTTTACTTCTTTCTGCTTCAATTTCCCCTAGAATTCAGATTTTCTTCTTCTATCAGGCACCTGAGACACAAAACATGAATTTGAGTTATATAATTCATTTTCATGCTAAGAATTAACTCAAAATGGGAGTTTATGCTTATTAAATCATGCATAAATAAGTGTCTTTTGGACTCTTATCACACTAGTTCCTCTTTCCGGACTTCGAATTCTCCGATTCACTGTTTGATCTCCAGAGCCGAGTCGCCGAAGATTTCCAGCTGGCTTAAGCCCATTTCGATAGCCATCCCCAAACCAAGGATTATGGCTTGGTATTCGGCTTCGTTATTTGTGCAGCAATAAGAGAAGATGAAGGAGTACGGCATTAAGTCGTCATTTGGAGACACGAAAAGGACGCCAGCGCTTGCTCCATTTTTTCGTGCAGCGCCATCGAAGTACATTCTCCAATGGGGTAACACTTCTATATAGAAAACTTCTTCATCAGGCAGATTCTCCCTTACCTCCCATTTTGCCGAGATGGGGTGATCGGCTAAGAAATTTGCAAGTCCTTGTCATTTTATGGCTTTCTGTGGGATGAAGTTGATCTCGAACTCGGAGAGCAACAAGGCCCATTTAGTTAGTCGTCCAGAGAGCATTGGTCTTGACATGATGAATTTGAGTGGATCTGGCCGAGAGATCAGGTTTGTGGAGTGGGCGAGTAGATAGTGTCTCAGCTTCTGGATGGCGAAGATGAGTGCGAGGCACGTCTTTTCAATCGGGGAGTAATTGAGTTCTGCCCCGACCATTGTGCGGCTCAGGTAATACAGCGGCCGTTCTTTTCCTCGGTCATCATTTTGGGCAAGGAGGGCACCTAGAGACTTCTCTTGGGCCGCGATGTACAAGAGAAATGGCTTTTCCGGAACTGGAGCCATCAGTACTGGTGGCTTCATAAGGTAGTCTTTAATATTTTGAAATGCCCGTCGGCAAGATTCGTCCCATTCGAAGGGTGTGTCCTTCTTCATGAGATGGCTGAAGGGTTGACATCTTTCGGCCAAATTTGAGATGAATCGCCGAATGTAAGCCAGATGCCCATGAAGGCTTTTTAATTATGACAAAGTTTTTGGTTCAGGCATTTGTTGAATGACATCGATCTTGGTCTGGTCGATTTCGATGCCCCTGTGTCTGACCACGAATCCGAGGAATTTACCAGATGAAACCCCAAAGGCACACTTCAGTGGGTTCATCTTCAGCTGATGCCGTCGCAGGCGTTCGAAGACAGCTCACAAGTCTTTTAGGTGGTCGTCCCTTGATTTGGTTTTGACAACCAGATCGTCGACGTAACATTCTACGAATTTGTGTAGGAAGTCGTCGAATATCCTTTGCATGACCCTTTGATAGGTGGCCCCTGCAATCTTCAGACCAAATGACATTACTTTGTAACAGAAAATACCTTTTGGTGTACGGAAGGCTGTCTTTTCCTCGTCCTTTGGATCCATCCAAATTTGGTTGTAGCCGGAAGATCCGTCCATAAATGACAAAGCCTCGTGCCCCGTTGTTGCATCTACCATTAATTCGGTGATGGGGAGCGGGAAGTCATCTTTTGGACAAGCTTTATTCAAGTACCTGAAGTTGACGCAGACTCGGATTTGTCCATTCTTTTTCTTCACTGGTACGATGTTGGCAATCCAACTTGGGTACTTGACTTCACGGATCAAGTCGGCCTTGAGAAGTTTGTCAACTTCCTTCTCTATTTCTGGAACAAGTTCCGGACGAAATCGTCTTTGAGTCTGCTTCACTGGCTTGACTCCGGATTTGACGGCAAGTTTGTGGATTGCAATTGTTGAGTCAAGCCCCGACATCTCAGTGTACGACCAAACAAAAACATCTTTATATTCATTGAGTAAATACATACAATCTTTTTCTTCTGTTACAAACATTGAAGCACTAAAAAAGGTGGGTCTTGGATCATCTTCTGTACCCAAATTTACTTTCTTCAACTAGTCGATGGTTGCTTGGCCGCCTTCCTAAAAAATTGCAGGCGCTTCTCCCAGGTCATCTTCAGGGGTTGGATTGTTACTTTCGCCGGCCGAGATGTGTTGGACAGCGACTACCTCTTCTTCTTCCGGGTCTTTTTTCTTTGAAGACATGTAAATCACCACCGGGATGACTTCGCTATTTTCTGCCTTTATTCTTTTTGAAGAGTTTTTCCCTATTTTTCCCAATCTTTGGCTCACTGGGACCCGTGTGGGTGCCCCAAGTCTTTGGAAGACAGTCTTTTTGGGTTGCTCCTTTGATTTTCCCAACCTCTGGAATACGCTGAGTTTTTCTATGGTCGATGGAGCAGTGGTGTTTGGTTTAGGGTCTTCTGCTTGCCCCTTTTTCCGCCAGACTTTCGTAACTTTGAATTTATGCTCGTTACTTGGCTCTAAGGGAACGTTTGGACTTCTGTTTTCTTCTTGCCCCAATCGAACGAATGCCAAGACTCGTGGCTCTGGGACACCGATTCGATCAAAAGTTGACGTTCGGCTTTCTTCTGCGGTAGCCGCCTTTCTTTTGGTTGTGATTTGATTGACACTAGCCTTGCCAGAAATCACAACCGGCTCGTATTCCTGATAACCAAGCCCATGTCGGTTGGAAGGAATTGGATAACCCTGCGCCTGGAGATTTTTCTGGGTTGGTGACAGGTTTTCTACGGCCATCACCGGTTTCTCTTGTAATTGCTTGAGGGAGAACCCGGACCTTGCCTTTGCCATCATCCTGTAAGCATTGGGATCAAATCCTTGTGTCCGAGTTTTAGGAAGCTCGGGTGGGCTCCGCTTCTCTTCAACCAAGATGCCTCGGTTGTTGAGTTTGAGCAGAGGGATAGTAGCAGTGCCTTTTAGGGCCTTCAATTTCTCTGCTATTTCTTCTCGAGCGCAAGTGGTGAAAGGGGATTCACCCTTCTTTCTTCTTGATTGAGGAATGTACCTGAGAACTGGTTCCTCCGTTTGTCCCTTAGTGTTGGCCCGTTCATCTTTAGCTGCTTTGGCAAGATTGATTTTACTCGAAGAGGTAGATTTTTCTTCTGAGTAAAATTTAGCGTCTGCGAAGGAAGCTTCTGCCTCTGTGAAGGGGCATTTGTCCGCGAACACTGTCTTTTCCTCTCCATCTTGATAATACTTGAAACATTGATGAAGGGTCGAGGGCACGACTTTGTTGCTGTGTAACCAGGGTCTCCTGAGCAGCACATTATAAGATGTGCGAGCATCGATTACATGGAACAATACGTGGGAAGTCACATCCCCAATTTGTAGTTCCAGTCTGATCGTTCCCAACACTTGTTGTCCTTCTTGATTGAAGCCTTGGATCATCAGCGAACTGGCTTGGAGGTCGTTGGCCACCAATTCGACATTTTTCAAAGTTTGGATTGGGAGGATATTTACTGCTGACCCACTGTCCAGAAGTATACGATTAATCCACCGGTCTTTGATAGCTCCGGAGACGAACAAAGGTCTATTATGAGATCTGTCCCCCAGCAGCATGTCGGCTTCTTTGAAGGAAATGACAATTGAGTGAACCTCCTTAATTTGTGGTGGCTCTGCTGGTTGTTCTTCCTTCAATGTGCTAGGAGGTAAACCTACGGCTCATCGTGCCTCCGCATCCTCAATTGCTCGACTTCGGCATGCTAGTCATCTTTAGCCGCAACGAATTTGATGAGAGCTTGTCTAGATCTGATTGGCCGATCTAAGTCATCATGTATTGCATTTGTGATGGACACGCCCTGTAACCACGTGTGAATATCGTCGGTGGACCCCATCGGAGCCTTCCCTTCACGTCTTTGTTCGACCACTTGGGGTGAACAGGTAGCCACTAGTGCAGAAGTTGGCGCCATGAATTCTGATGGGAAGAAATCAGCCAAAGTGATCGGTTTTGGCTTCTTTTGATAGTTCTTCTCTTCGACTCTGGCAGAGATTGATTTATGTCTGTACCTTCTGCCTCTTCTTTTCTTCTAGACTTTCTTCTTTCCTGATTCTTCTGCTGCATACCCCTTGATGAATATTTTTACAGGGGCTTCAGGAAATGACTTCTTTTTGCGGGTTACCACTTCCCACCCTTCTTTGTCTTTTGTGGCAGGTTGAGGTCTTGGTCGTGCAGTGCACGGGATGAAGATTTTTTTGTTCATCCTTGGATTCCCTATTTTGGTGCTGGAATATGATTGGACGAAGATGGTGTGGGAAGCCGCCGTATTATCGTCGGTTTCCAAGATGATGCGCCCTTGCGTCGCTAACTCAAGTATTCTGTCCTTCAGGACAAAACATTTTTCGGTAGGATGGCCAACCAGTCGGTGATATTTGCAATATTTGGGATCTGAGGTTTTCCCAACATCTTCCGACCTTTTGGCTTCTGGAAGCTGCATCATACTTTTCTCTAGGAGCTATTGGAGCATGCCTGGAACATCTGAGTCGGGGAAAGGATAGGTTTTGGCCTGCCTATCCTTTAATGTGAATTTTTGACCGAGTGCGCCGGAGGTAAGTCGGGCGACATTTGGCTTCCAGTCGCTCCCCGTACTTTTGTTTTGGGTCGCCGTAATCTTTTGCGGTTCGGCGACGTTGGTGGCAAGCGCTTCTTTTGCAGGAGCTTTGTACTCCTTCTTTACGAACTTTGGCTTCTTGTCAGCCTCAGACATTGGAGCTTTTCCTTCTCCCTTTTCCTGGATAAGGATCTCCATGTTGTGCGCTTCAGTTGCCAATTCTTGGAAGTCCCTCAGCTTCCGACTCTGTAAGAAATATACCAGAGTCCAGTTCATTCCTCGAATGCACATGTCGATGGATATTTGTGTGGACAAGGAGGTGCTCTCCTTGCAGTTGAGACTTAGATTGCGCCAGCGATTGATATATTCAATCACTTTCTCTCCCTGGCGCTGTTTCAAATTTGTGAGTTCCACCAGTGTTACCGTTCGCTTCGTGTTATAGAAGCGACTGAGGAACTCACCTTCTAATTGTTCCCAACAGTCAATGGATTCGGCCGGGAGCTCGATAAACGAGTCAAATGTGTTCCCTTTGAGGGATCGCCCAAATTGTTTGACCAGAAGGTCACCATCTGTTCCTGCATTGTTCCAGGTCTCAATAAAGTGGGCAACGTGTTGTTTTAGGTTGCCGTCCCCACTGAATTGCTGAAATTTAGGTGGGTGGTAAGAGGTAGGCATGTGGATTGCCTGGATCTGTCGGGAGTAGGGCCTGGTATAGGCTTGAGATCTAACTCCTTCGGCTTGGACCTTCTGCCCCACAACGTTGGAGGTCATTTCTTGCAGGGTGCCGTATGATAGCACCCCTGGTTCTTCAAGCAGTGGTTCCCGGTTCACTAGGTGTTCGAGAGCTGGAGATGGACAGGATGATGGGTGAAGGAGGGATGGGATTAGCAGACGTGCTAGGTCCCGCTTGGCCCTCGTCATTTCTGGGCTGGGAAGATGCTCCCAGGCGATCTGCGATTAACTCAAATTTCTGCAGAATTGTGGCGATCTGAAGATCCCTCTGCAGTTCTCTTTCTATCAGTTGCTCGTCCCTTTCCCTCATGGCAGTTTGGAGTTCTGCCAGTTGTCCTTCCACCGTCTTTGCTTGCGTCATCATCGCGGAGACCCTGATGACTGGAGATGCAGGGGAAGGAGGACTTGGAACAAGAGGTGCCCCAGTTGGTGTAGTTGGTCGTGGAGAAGGAATAATACGTCTTCCTTCAAAATGAGTGATCAGAGCGGGGACCCGTATTGCTGTTGACGGAGAGTTCTTTGCCGGGCTTGCAGCCGGGCTGGCCACTGGGCTGGCTGGTGGCGGGGATGTCAGAACAGCCGAATAAGTCCTCGAGGGATGAACCCTTGTCGGAGAAATTATAGGGCTGGTCGGAGCTTGGCCTGCTTGTGGCTGGACTTGCACAACGCGCTGTGTTGGAATGGATCCCGTGACAGATCTGGTGGTTGGCCTTGAACGAGATCACAGGAATTTGGGATGGACGAATCCCTCTGACTTGGTTGGCGGCAACAGCGGTTGGTGTACGCGGGCGGCGAGGGAAAGTGACCAAAGGATCGGTCACTCTTGGTGCCGGTGATGAGCTGGCTCCGGCAGTTGGTGGCAGCAGCCTTGTTGTTGTTGTTGTTGTTAGAATCGGCCATTTGAACTGATAAATTGGAGGAAGAGATGAAAGGTAGAAGGGTCCCACCAGGCGTGCCAAATTTGTAAACGAGTACAATATGTGGACCAAAAAATACGTGTCCGATGTACAGTGTACAAAATAATTTCAGGGGTAATTTGGTAATTTTTAGGTAATTGTGTGGGGTGCGACTTCTAAAACTCCTTTGATTCGATCTCCAAATAAGTACAAACGATCTCCGATTTAGACATGAACAATCAACGTACACCTTCTTCACGAACGATTGGAACGATCTTGAATTTCGCCGAGGCTTGACGAAAACTTTCATATTTCGATTGGCTCAAGGCAATTTGATTGTGAGACAGCGGCAGGAATGCTTGTTCCTCTCTCAGATTTGGGTGATTTTGGGATTTTTGGAATTTGGCGTACGCTCTTGAGTTTTTGATCTTCGGTCTCTTGGCCGTATGTCTGTGTTCTTCTGTGATCGATCTCCTTCTCTTTCTTGAGCCTATGATTTTATTGGCTTATCTGAGCTTTAACGGTGTTGACCTGATTTGTTGGAGTTGTTGTAACTTATTTCGACCGCTTCTGCGTACTGTCTCCCTTGAAGAGTGGAGCTGTCTTGGACCAAGGCAAGAGCCATGTGTAATCCTTGTCGGCTGCAGACGTGGCCACATTGCATGATTTGTCGCCCATGTAAGCTGCTGACGGGGCGATTGCAATCTCGACCGTTGATCTATTGAAGCTTGATCGACGGCTTAATTTCGTCAGTTTGACTGAGGTCAATCTTTGACTTGTTGACCCGGGCCATACGATACTGATTTGGACCGTAATTGTCGGACCTTCCAAAATTGGTTCCTACACTTATGAATAGACTCCAAACTAGCATACAAAATTATCGAAAAACCCCCTAGAATTCAAATGCTTTTGAATTCAAATGCCATTAAGTTCAAATTTGAATTTTCCAAGTCCACCATAGTGGCCCATTGCACTGAGGCCGGTCCGTCCATAGACACGTCTGTTGTCTGCGAGATCACCTTTCTGTGTCTGTTCATCGACCCATCCGTTGACTACAAGGTTATCTTGGCCCGTTGCGCCTTGGTCCGTCAGTTTGAGTTGTCCATTAGCCGCATGACTTGGGGTTGGGTTCGCCCGCAAGGAACCCCAAAGAAAGTGCTCCAACCTTGTGAATGCATGTGCATGGCCCTGCTACATGTGGGCTGACTCATTAGCTCTATGCGCGTAGACCGTCCGAGACTTGTCATGCGGGTGTGCGAGGCCCCCTTCCCGAGCATGCACTTGCGTGCATCATCTAGGAAATGGCTGCATGCATGGCCCATGCCTTGTGCGTTGCCCGTTCGGTTGCGCGACTTTTGCAACGAATGGACGTTCGTCGCTAAAGTGAATTAGCGATGACTCCGTTGATCGCTGAAGTGAGTTAACGACGATTCCATTTGTCACTAAAGTGATTTACCGACGACTCCATTCATCGCTAAAGTGAGTTAGCAACGAATGGACATTTGTTGCAAAAGTGAGTTATCGACGACTCCTGTTGGGTGTCTAGCAAGTGCACTAGGTCAGCAAGTAATATAGACTTCTTGAGTCCAGATATCGATCCCACAGGGATCTTGATGAGAGCCTAATCTAAGTAAAAATTTTCCTATTGATTGAGTTGAAGAGAATTTAGATTTTTGTTGAAAACTAAAAAGAAAAACAGAATTTGAAACTTTTGGAAAAACTTATGAAGATGAGATGATGGGGAAAGGCGTCAATTCCTCCTAGTTGTTAATATGCAGAATTCTGATTTTATAACTCAAGTATCCTAACTTTGACTTAGCTTTTGAAAACCTAGTTACCCATATACAAGAAATAACTTTCACCTAATCTCTGAACTCCACAATCCGAAAACATTCAGATCCTAGGTGCATAAATATAAAATCTTGAAGATCAACTCTTATTCAAAACAAAATTGTTTAATGAGTCAAATTGCTTTCCACTAATCTCCATCACAATCCGGAAACAACTAGTGAGAAAAACAAGTTAACTTTCAGTCATTCTTTGAACTCCATCACAATTCGGAAACATTCAAATCCTAAGTGCATAAATATCAACTCTCTTATTCAGAGCAAGGGTTTATAAAAAGTCACATCACTTTTCCACTAGTCTCCATCACAATCCGGAAACAACTAGTTAGAAAAGCGAGTTGTTTTAGAAAATAAAGAATCATATGACTAACCCAAATCTTTACTGAAATTTAACTTCTCAATCCGTACCTCGTTAAACGTCAAATATCAATTTGGATTGGAAATAAGCAGTAAGCACAATTTCTAAACAAAAGTAGGATACTTTATTGCTATAGAATTCAGATTTCAAGCATATAACAAACTAGGAGTTCATGACTTGTCCAACAAAGAGAGACTACTCCATGCTAATAAAACAAACACTGAAAAAGGAATTAATTACAGCCATGAAAATAAGAAGAAAACAAAGTACAGAAAACCCCCTTTTGAGGACTGGCCTTCGCTTCAACTACTCCTTGACTGAGATCTCTTCCTTCTCTCTCTCATTCTCAACTCCACACTAACTACAGAACATGAAATTAAACTGAAAACAAGATTTAGAAGTCTAGAAAACTGGATCCAAAACTGGATGCCTTGTGCTTTGCCTCAGACCTCCTTTTATAGCTGAAATCTGTCCAGAACTTGTGATTTTAGCCTCTCTCCAGGGGTATGAATTGTGACTTCCCGACCTAAGAATTTGCTGAAATTACATCCGAACCTTCCTTACATAGTCCTTGACTTGTGTACGAAATTTGAAGTCATTCTGAGGTGGGAAACCTGAGATATCTCCTTGAGAAGTTGAACTGGTTCTGCTGCCAATTCCAGCACTGGGTCCACCACTTTGAAAATATAAAACTCCACAAACCCGACTTGGATTGGGCTGACTTTCATTTTCATGATTCTAAATCCTCTCAGGAAGCTGTGGTCCAAATTTGGATCCAATTGGAAGTCGGGATCTCCAGATATGGCCTCTTCAATCTCGGACTTGTACTTTCCTTTTATGGCAGTAGTTTCCTTCTTTGTCTTGGACTTCTCTTCTTGACCATTCAATGCACCTAGACTCTGGAAATATATCATAAAATCTTCGTGGATACCTTCCTTAGCTAATTAGGACTTCTTCTTCCAAGTCTGGGTTTGATTGGTAGTCAGAATCCCGTGATTTCCGCTAGTCACGAAGCGGGGTCAGTGGCGTGGTTGCGCCGAATTGTTCTTTGTGTTGGCGCGGTCGCGCCACTGGAGAAAATTTTTTTGTCTAAGTCTGGAGCACGGCCTTCGGGTCCAATATGAGGAAGGATTCTTCATGGCGCGATCGTGCCACTTTATGCTGTTGATCTGGCGCGGTCGCGCCTGTCCTTTGACTCTTTGCTGACTTCCCGAAAGTAAACTTGAACTCCCTGTATGGAAACAATGCAGCGCTGCAGCGCCACTGGAGGCGCCATCTTCCTGGCGCGGTAGCGCCCATAGGACCGCGCCATTTCACATTCACGATGTGTCCTCTTTTCAGCTCTACTAGCCGTTGGGAATTTTTTGGATTTCTTTGAATTTACGAACATTTTCCCTGCGCGGTCGCGCCAGAATCGGCGCAGTCGCGCCATTCCCTTTTTTGCTTGATTTTGCTCCTTTTTCCTTCATTTTTCCTCAGAATTTAGATTTTCTTCTTTTACAAGGTACCTGAGACACAAAACATGTATTTGAGTTATATTTGTCACTTTCATGCTCATAATCAAATCAAATTAGGAATTTATGGTCAATAACTCATGCATAAATAAATGTCTTTTGGACATTTATCAACTCCGTTCATCGCTAAAGTGAGATACTAAAGTGAGTTAGTGATGACTCAGTTCGTCACTAAAGTGAGTTAGTGACAACTCCGTTCATCGCATAAGTAAGTTTACGACAACACCGTTCGTCGCTAAAGTGAGTTAGCAAAGAAGGATGTTTCTCGCTAAAGTGAATAAGCAATGCCGCTGTTGATCACTAAAGTGAGTTAGCGACGACTCCGTTCGTAGCTAAAGTGAGTTTGCGACGACTCCGTTCGTCGTTAGAGTGAGTTAGCGACGACTCCATTGGTCGCTAAATTGAGTTAGCAACAACTTTGTTCGTCGCAAAAGTGAGTTCGCGACGACTCCATTCGTTGCTAAAGTGAGTTAGCCACAACTTTATTCGTCGCTAAGGTGAGTTGGCGACGACTCGGTTAGTTGCAAAAGTGAGTCAGCAATGAATGGACGTTCGTCGCTAAAGTGAATTAGCAATGTCTTCGTTGGTCGCTAAAGTGAGTTAGCGATGACTCCATTCATCGCTAAAGTGAGTTTGCGACGACTCCATTCGTCGCTAAAGTGAGTTAGCGACGACTCCGTTTGTCGCTAAAGTGAGATCGCGACGATGTTCGTCTCAAAAGTGGGTTAGCGACGACTTCGTTCATCGGTAAAGTGAGTTACTTAAGTGAGTTACGATGATTCCGTTCGTAGATAAAATGAGTTAGCGAGAACTCCGTTCGTCACAAAAGTGAGTGAGCGACAACACCGTTCGTTGCTCAAGTGAGTTTGCGATGACTCTGTTCGTCGCTAAAGAGAATTAGCAATGAACGGACGTTCGTCCCAAAAGTGAATTTGCAATGACTCAGCTAGTCGCTAAAGTGAGTTCGCGACGACTGCGTTCATCGATAAAGTAAGTTTGCGACGACTTCGTTCGTCGCTTAAGTGAGTTAGCGACGACTCTGTTCGTCCCTTAAGTGAATTAGCGAAGATTCCGAAAGTCGCTAAAGAAAATTAGCGACGACTGAATTCGTCGCTAAAGTGAGTTAGCGACGAACGGACATTCGTCGCTAAAGTGAGTCAGCAATGAATGGACATTCGTCGGTGAAGTGAGTTAGCATTGACTCTGTTCGTCGCTGATAAGTGTCTGGAAGACATTATCTTTAGGCATGAAAATTGATTGGAAAATCTAATTTTGAGTCAATTTTGAGTATAAATATAACAAATATGTCTAAATTTCATGTTCTGTGCCTCAGGTACCCAGTGGAAGAAGAAAAACTGGATTTTGGAGCAAAAATGAAGGAAATATAAATAAAAGGAGCCAAAAAGGGGGATGGCGCATCCACGCCATAATCAGCGTCATCGCGCCAGGAAAATAGGCAAAAATTCAAAATAAATGATAAAAATGCCCAACGACATAATGGACCGGAAAGACAGCAGTTGGGGAATGTGAAATGGAGAGATCACGCCTTTAGAGGGCGCTACCGCCCCAAGGAACTGGCGCTACCTCACACAAAGACAGCATGGACGCGCCAAAGAGCTGGTAAATACAGAAAGAGGAGTTGCCATTATGGGGACCAATGAAAAAGTCTAAGGAATGGTTCTGCCGCGCCACTACGACTGTAAAATCTGGCGCTACTGCGCCAAGAAGTATCCTAACACAGCGCGGATTCTGTTGCCGTTTCCAGACTTAGAAAGGATTCTGCTCCAGTGGCGCGCCACGCCATTATCAGGCACATCATCGGCGCGATCGCGCCAATGACTCTGCAACGCAAAGTCACAAAAATCTCGGGATCCTAATAAGCAATCAAGCCCAACTTGGCAAAAAAAGTCCTAAGTGCCTAAGGAAGGTAACCACGAAGACTTTAGAGGAATTGGGGTCGAGTCCTAGGTGTTTTGAATGTCCAAGAAGTAAAGTTCAATACGAATAAGGAAGCTGTTGAAAGAAAAGAAAAAATCCGAGTTTGAAGAGATCAATTCTAGAGTTCCCGAGTTCTGAGAGGATTTAGGATCACTCCACAAAAAATCAGGTCAGTCCAATTCGTGCTTCTCAGGTCTTATACTTTCAATGTGGTGGACCCAGTGAAGAAATTGGCAGCAGAGCAACCCAACTTCTCAGCATCATATCTCAAGTTTCCTAACTCAGATTGAACCCAAATTTCGTACACAAGGCAATGGCTATGGGAAGAAGGTTCTCATGTAATTTCATCCAATTATGAGATCAGGAAGGCATATTTTAGACCCCTGGACAAAGACTAAATTACAAGGCCTTGGCAGAACTTCAACTATAAATAGGGGTCCAAGGAGGAGTGAAAGGGATCGAATTTTAGTTTAATTTCCTATTGTGTTCTTTAGTTAGAGAGAAGAGAAAGTCCAGAGGAAGTCTTGCACGACCTCCTGGTGCTTTGAGGAAGAAAGGTGTAGATTTCAGCCAAGGAACAAGGGTGACTAGGAGCAGTCCTGATGAGTCAAAATTAACACTAGCCAGTACTAGATCCTTCAAATAATATAGAACATGTGAGTCCAGATATCGTCCCAAGAGACCAATTTGGATGAAAAAAATTTAGAAATCTTTGTTCAGGTTTGAGAAACAGATGATAAGGATTTGTAAAAGAATCTAAAAATTTTCAAAAAGGAATTAGTTGAATAAGATCAAGAGAAAAGACATTAGGAAATCTAGTCTCTTAGCAAATTATAATACAAATCAAGAATTTAGAAAACCAAAATGGAATTGGAAAGCTTATAATTGTGTCAACCTTATTTCAGGAAATGACCCTTCAAAATGATTGAAGAACACTTTTTCAGAAAGTTATCAAATCAATTTGAATATGTTCAAGCTAAACTAAAGTCCTTCTTTCTCAGAAAAAGACTTCAGCCATAAATCGTATTTTTGCCTCCTATTCGGAAAAGCTCCCATTCGATTAAGCATTCAGAAGAAAGGTAAATTTGGCAAGAGTTAATATCATCACTCTTCTTAACTTCTCTATTTGAATATCACTAAGAAGACTAAGCCAATTGCATGAACTTATCTTTCAATCTAAACATAATCCAAGTTAATTGCAAAACTTGAATTGTATATAAAAGTGAGTTAAGAGGAATAGATTCTAAATGACAAACTTTGCTTGATGCTTCAAAACAGAGAACAATAATGAAAGAATGAAAAGAAGATGATCTTGAACAGAGAAAATCAAAATTAAAATAGAAAACAAGAACAAATCTGGTTTTCTTGAACTCCAAAGGTCGATCCGCGTGACGAATGTCTCTTCGTCGCTAACTCGCTATAGCAAAAAACAGAGTCGTCGCTAACTCAATTTTGCTACGAATGTTCTAACTCAGTTTAGCAACAAATGGAGTCGTCGCTAACTCAATTTTCTTACGAATGTTCTAACTCAGTTTAGCAACAAACGGAGTCGTCGCTAACTCACTTTGGCAATGAATGTCTTTTTCGACCCTAACTCTCTTTTGCAACGAACGGAGTCATCGCTAACTCTCTTTAGCAACGAATGTCCGTTCGTTGCTAACTCACTTTAGAGATGAACTGAGAGAGGTAGTGACGAATAGAGTCGTCGCTCACTCATTTTTGCAACGAACATTCTAACTCGCTTTAGAGATGGTCGGAGTCATCGTAAACTCACTTTAGTGACGAACGGAGTCGTTGTAAACTCACTTTAGCGTAGAACGGAGTCGTTGCTAACTCACTTTAGCGACGAATGTCCTTTTGTCTCTAACTTTCTCTAGCGACGAATGGAGTCTTTGCAAACTCACTTTAGTGACGATCGACCGTTCATTGCTAACTCACTTGGGCGACAAACGGATTCCTCTCTAACTCATTTTGGCGAAGAACGTAAGTTTGTCGCTAACTCGCTTTAGCATCAAATGTTGAAACTCTCTTTAGCAACTAACGGAGTCGTCAGTAACTCACATTTGCAACGAATGTTTTTTTGTCCCTAACTCTCTTTCGTAAAGAACAGATTCATTCCTAACTCACTTTAGCAACGAATGTCCGTTCGTTACTGACACACTTTAGCGACGAACGGAGTCGTCGATAACTCACTTTACTGACGAATGTCCTTTTGTCCCTAACTCTCTTTAGCGACGAATGGAGTCGTTGCTAACTCACTTTAGGGACAAATGACCGTTCATTTATAACTCACTTTTGTGACGAACGACCGTTCATTTCTTACTCACTTTAGCATCTAACGGACTCGTCGATTACTGATTTTGGCGACGAACGTCTGTTCGTCGCTGATGAGTGTCTAAAAGTCACTATATTTAGGCCTCAATTGGGATTATAAATTACATGTTGGAGTCAATATTCATCATAAAATAAATGATTATATCTCAGATTAATCGTTTCTCTCTCAGGAGTCCAACGCAACAAGAATCATCGAAATCGGAGTTAAAATGAAGAAGATATGAGGATTTTAGTGCATAAAGGTACAGTGCAGCAGACACCGGCGCGACCGCGCCAGTTTGAAGCCAAATTACGGCGCGGCCGCGCCAGAATATGGTGCGCCCGCGCCAGATAATGGCGCGACCGAGCCAAAATAGTCCTAGAAAGCTACCAAACTCCACCAGAACTCTTTCCATTAAAGTACTCTGCTCCAGTGGCGCGACCGCGCCATTTTTAAGCTTATCTTTGTCGCGACCGCGCCAAATGACTGCAATGATAGGTCGCAAAAATCTCGGGATCCTGACATTCAATCGAGTCCAAACTTGGGAGAAGGAGTCTAAGTGTATAAGGAAGGTATCCACGAAGATCTTAAGGTAATGTGCTCTAGTCTAGGTGTATTGAATGATCAAAGAGCAGAAGTTCAATTCAAAGAAGGAAACTGCTGACAAGAGAAGAGTTTGAGTCCGAAAATTATGAAGACTATATCTGGAGTTCCTGTGGTCCAATGGAAGCCAAATTTTGACTGAAGATTCCTGAGGATATTAAGGACCA
Organism: Aristolochia fimbriata; assembly: GCA_019845555.1. Lineage (NCBI taxonomy): Eukaryota > Viridiplantae > Streptophyta > Magnoliopsida > Piperales > Aristolochiaceae > Aristolochia > Aristolochia fimbriata. Next base: position 14,676,084 of record CM034084.1, on the reverse strand, counting down.
TATCACAAAAAATCAGGCAAATCTAAGTCGGGTTTCTCAAGTTCTATACTTCCAAAGTGGTGGACCCCGTGCTGCTATTGGCAGCAGAATCAAGCTACTTCTTCACATCATTTATCGAGTTTCCCAACTCATAATGGCTTCAAATTTCGTGATAAAAGAAAGGACTACAGAAGGAAGGTTTTGATGTAATTTCATCAAATTCTGAGGTCAGAAAGTCATAATTCATACCCCTGGACAGAGACCAATTTACAAAGCCTGGACAGAATTTCAACTATAAATAGAGGTCCGAGGCAGAGCACAATTCATCCAGTTTTTACATCCAGTTCTAGCATTCAGTTTTTAGTTTAGTTTCTGTTTTATATATTAGTTTAGAGAGTGTCTTGAGAAGCAGAGGAGACGTCCTATTGAAGCTTTTGATGCAAGGAGGAGGAGCAGCCATTGGAAGTCATGTTCAACAAGTAGATCCTTCTCAAGGGAAGTTTGTACTTAGTTTATCTCTTCTTTTCTTCTTCATGGTTGTATTCAAGACCTTGTTTTGTTCTTTAACTTTCAGCATGGAGTAGTCTTTTATATTGGGAGTCTATGACTCCCTAGGCATGTAATGAGATTGATACTTTTTAATCTATTTGGTTTTCAATTTGGTGCATGAATGAGTTTCTCATGTTGTTAATTCTTGATTCATACTTGCTGTCTGGCTATGTACTGGTTATAAGGTGACGCTAGGCTTAAGGTAAGACATGGTGATAGGATTTTACAAATCTTTATGAGTTTATGAACTAGGTCGATTACTAATCCTTGGGTTAATCCTCGACCTTAAAGTAATACCCTGTTGGATTAGTTGATCTGCCTATGACACAATGAGCTTCATGTTTATGCTATCAAGTAGAGTCAATCATGCTAGCTAGGTTTACTCTAGGCGATAGAAATAGGTGATGCCAATGCGGATTGTAGGCACGATTTTATAAGCTCGTCAGAAATTGATTTCGAAAGCTCAACTTCTATTTAATCTCAGAATTGCCTAGGGAGGGAATTGGATTCCCAATGCCTTTTTCCATATTGATTTTATCAAAAACCCTCTCTTGATCTCTATAGGATTAGGTAGAATCTTCTGTTTTCATAACTCCTTTCCAATTGATTTCTCAAACTTTAGTTTTTAAACTAGAAAAGCAATTATCTATTAGCTTGGTCCTTGTGGGACGATATTCGGACTTAACTTAAGTCTATATTACATTGATTAGTCCTCTTGCTAGTGATTACCTGGGATCGCATCAAGTTTTTGGCGCCGTTGCCGGGGACCAATGTGTTAGTTGTAATTGCTTGTGTTAAAACTAGAGCTTTGAGTGTACATACTATTTTCTTTTTCTTTTTTTTATTTTTTTTAGTGGACTGATGTGTTGTGTGCATGGATTTTGGTTTGCATAAGTCCACTTATGGAAGGAGACACCTTGAGGAGTATAATGATTTTTCTTACCCAAATCAAGCATGAAATTCTTTTCAGCATTCTAGAAATTTTCATATGTCATGTGATTCTTATGAACAACCATATAGTTCTTTTGACCACTCTTATAATTCTCCCACCCATCATGATAATATGCTTAACATGCAAAGTCAATTTGGTTTACTTCAAAGGCAAGCTGATATCATGCAACTACAAAGGAATTCTGTGAATTATTTTTGTGATGTGTGGAGGTAACCATGCTACTAATGTATGCCATTTAAATTCAAGACCTTATTTTTCTAATTATGAGTCTAATTCCTGCAGGTTAGACCCATATGGAATTTCATACAACCAAGAAAAGGAGGAGCTGCTAGCCACCAGGGCTGAGTTGGAAGACGAAAGGAATTTGAAGCGAGCATTATATGCAGAATTGCTATCAATGAAGGAATCAGTTACACTTCTAACCACTCAAGTAAATCAACTCAATCAAGATGCATATGAGAGATCTGAGGGAACTGTGCCTAACAATTGTGAGGAGAATCTAAAAGAGCAAAAACAGTTCATACCCTTTATGAGTGGAGAGATCCTAGAAAAGCCTCAACCAAAAGAAACCTTGGAAGAGAGTGTGTGCCCCTATGATTTAGAGGATGAGGAAGAACCAATTGAAGAGGTAGTAGATGAAGGGGAGGAAGATAGTAAACTGATCCGAGCAATATATGCAGAACTTCAGTCAATGAAGACACTGCAAATCGAAGTCCAGTCAATAAAGCAACCGGTCACAGTTCATACCACTCAAGAATGGGAGGATCTAGTAAAGTGGTTAGATTATTTTGAAGAGAATCCAGAAGAGCAAGAACTACAAGAATTAGAGGATGAAGAAGAAAGCATGGCAGAAGTGGATGAGGTCAAGGAAGAGAAACCCATGGCTGAGATAGCTGTGAAAGTAGAAGAGAGAGAAGAAAAAACCTAGCAAGAAGAAATATCATTAGAGGCTGAAAAAGAAACCACGGCTGAAGTATTAGATGAAGGGGAGGAAGAAGAAACCATAGAGAATTGGGTAGAGAAAGATGCAAAAATAGGGCTCTCCTTTGATTTAGACTTTTTCATCATCCCACCTTATACACCTAGCCAAAAATACAACTGAAAATTTTATTAGGGCTGCACAAGAGGATGAATGAGTGGCTGATATGTGTGAAGATTTACTTCTTAGAAGCCACAAGGTCACAAGAAACGATTTTTAACTCAACATCAAAATTTGGTTGGTCTACCATAAAGAATTGCAAAGGAAGAAAAGTGATGATGAATGGATTTGAAATAAACTTTCCTTTTGATCCAGGTGGAATGAAGCTACTGGTCTGGCTGAGGACCATAAACTTAGCGCTTCATCGGAGGCAACCCATGGCAGGTAAGTTAGTTTAGTTTTTCAATTCAATTGTACTTTGGTTTGAATAATCACCTTATGTGAATCCTAGATCTTAGGTCTAGTTTTGTTTTAGTCATTTTAGGTTAGTCTTTTTTATTTTTGGTTTGAATAAACACTAGAAAAAAAAGAAAATTTTTGTCTAAGGCACCTGTCGTTGAAAAATCTGGAATTTGAAAGCTAAGTGGAGTTGCATGAAGCCATTATTTCAGCTATACTTGATGTATTTCTAGATGTGTTTTTCAAAGTCTAAATGCAGATATCAGAAGAAGGAAGTTGGGACTATCATTCCCAACCATTCACAACAGCTTCCTTCAAAAGAAAAGCCATCAGAATGCTCATGAAAACTCTGTGCAAAAGAAGCAGTGCAGCAGCAACTCTATTCAAGCAGCCAATTTTGGAGCCGAATTCTGAACAATATAGAAGTGGAAACCACCAAGGAAAGGTAAGTAGTTCAAAAGGGCACTTAGTAGATAAAATAGGGCCAGCTTTGAGGAATTTTCATTGAGTAGAAAGGAAGTTATGACTGCTGCAACTTGGATAGTTAAAACTGTTTTCTGGAAAAAGTTTGGGTTGGAAACATTACCATCTTTCTGTCCTTGAGCTGATTTCTAAAATTTTTTGTAATGATTCTTGGAAAACTGTTTTAAGGTGATTAAAGTTCATACTTAGTACTTTCCATGAAACCCTTTTTTAGCTCTAGATGATAAGTAGTTAGGGAGATACAATGCTTGCAAAATACCTCCAACTCACTTTCTGCCCAGAATTTCAGATTTGCTGCCAAGTTTTCATATATGTGTATCTTTCACTTCCCTTGATGAAAATACATCAAACCTATTTTATTGTGCACCTCTGAACCTTAAAAACATGTTCCAAGTGGGATTTTAAAATTTGACATTCAGAATTTCAATTTATGAAGGAAAAGATTGGCGCTTCCGTGCCAAATTCTGGTGCTCCCGCGCCACATGTTTGATCAATTTCTGAGGATCTGTAACTCAGAATCATTCCATTCCAATTCTGACATGTTTATATTTATGATTTATATGCCTTGGTAGAATTTCATAAATTTCTGAATTCGTTTGCAATAATTTTGCGCTTTGAATGGTTCTAACCACTTTTGGTCAAGCATGAAGGCAGCTCAAGTTCAAATTCCTCATGGTGCCTCAAGAAATATGGAAGGTCAACCAACCAACATTCTCAGGGAAGTTTCTTACCCTCTATCTTATTTTATTGAATTGATCAGAATGCAAAATTTTAAGTTTGGGGTGGGAAACTCAGATTTTAAAGTCTAGTTGTTTTTCATTGTTTAGTTAGTTTTGATTTGTTAGTCTTTGTTTTTGTTTTGAGTCAATACCAGAAGAATGTTTCTAAATCTGAAAAATTTTTTGAAAAATTTTGTGGGAACTCTGATTTGTGGATTGAAAAGATAGGTCTCATTCATTCTCTTGAGAAATATATTTGTTTGAATGTTTGGTTTTGGCATTAGAAAAGCTGTCTTGGAAAGTGGTTTGATTGGTTGAATGCATTGAGCATGTTTATTTTGTACAATAGAACCAACCTGAAGGAAGATCGAGGCGAAACAAAGATAGGTTTTTCAAAATTATGAAATGATCTAGGCACTTGTTTTAAATCGTTGAGCCTTTTTGAGTCACCCACTTTAATGCACAAGATGCATCACCTTTTGTCAAACATTTTGAGCCGACAAGATCCCTGCTTTGTTTTCAATTCCCACATTACATGAACCAACCTTTGTGATGAATAAACTTGTTTCTTACTAACCTATATTTCTCCAAATTATTGAAGTGTTCTCTTTGAATGAGCATGGACAAAAATCTGAAGTTATGGAGAAATAAGGAGGGCTGAAGGATAGGTACAAAATTTCCTTTGAAAAGGAGAGGAAAGAAGGAGCAAGATGAAATAAAAAGGTGCTGGAATATTTGAGAGGAAAAGTGGTAAAAAAAAAAAATAAAAAAAAAAAAAAAAAAAAAGAAGAAAAAAATTGCTGAGTTAGGGGAAAGGCCACCTTGTGTGTGCACCGGGTCTCGGGCCTCAGCAAGCTTAGGGACTCTGAGTCAACAGGCAAGGTAAGCTAGACCCCAAACAAAGCCAATGAAAAAAAAAAAGAAAAAAAAAGGATGAAAAATAAATAAAGACCATTTTTCCTTGAGGAATGTAGTGTTTGGGCTTAAGGAGAAATTGCAAATATCTTTGGTTTATTTGATTGCTTTGAGGACAAAGCAAATTCTTAAGTTTGGGGTGGTGTGCTACAATCAGAGAAGGTTCATGCTCAAGAAGATGGAACATGGATATGAGGAGGAGAACTGACCCTGAAATTTTTATCCTTAATTTTCTCCTTACCCATTACCCATGCCCCATTACAACCTATAGAAGACCTTTTGATCATAATTTTGAAATTCTTTCATGTTACTGGAGATTAGACTGATGGTTGGTTTATTTTGTTTAATTTAAACTGCTCACATGCATGGGAAAGTGGTATGTATGGTGGAAGATAGCTTGATCGTGCCTTGACTAAGCAGGATAACAAACAATAGGAGAGGTTTGAATGAGTAATCTTTGATTGATGCTTTGAAAGGGTAACCCACTGATTTTTCTTAAACTTTGATGATTGGTCATAACTCTGGTTCTGTTTATTTTTTCTTATAGTTTAGCTCGAGGACGAGCAAAGGTTTAAGTTTAGGGTTGTGATAAGTGTCTAAAAGACACTAGTTTCAGGCCTCAATTGGGATTAGAAATTACATGTTGGAGTCAATATTCATCATAAAATCATTAAATATGTCTCAGATTAATATTTTCTCTCTTAGGAGTCCAGCGCAACAAGAATCATCAAAATTGGAGCTAAAATGAAGAAGATATGAGGATTTTAGTGCATAAAGGTAAAATGTTGCAGAGACCGGCGCGACCGCACCAGTTTGAAGGCAACATCCGGCGCGCCCGCGCCAGAAAATGGCGCGACCGCACCAAAATGGTCCCAAAAAGTTGCCAAACTCGACCATAACTCTTTCCATTCAAGTACTCTGCTCCAGTGGCGCGACCACGCCATGTTTAAGCTTATAGTTGGGATAAGTCGCAAAAAATATCGGGATCCTGACATCCAATCGAGTCCAAACTTGGGAGAAGGAGTCTAAGTGTCTAAGAAAGGTATCCATGAAGATCTTACTGTAATGTGCTCGAGTCTAGGTGCATTGAATGATAAAAGAGAAGAAGTTCAATTCAAAGAAGGAAACTGCTGCCAAGAGAAGAGTTTGAGTCCAAAAGTTATGAAGACTATATCTGGAGTTCCTGTAGTCCAATTGAAGCCAAATTTGGACTGAATATTCCTGAGGATATTAAGGACCATATCACAAAAAATCAGGCAAATCTAAGTTGGGTTTCTCAAGTTCTATTCTTCCAAAGTGGTGGACCCCGTGCTGGAATTGGCAGCAGAATCAAGCTACTTCTTCACATCATTTCTCGAGTTTCCACACTCAGAACGGCTTCAAATTTCGTGAGCAAGGAAAGGACTAAAAAAGGAAGGTTCTAATATAATTTTATTAAATTCTGAGGTCAGGAAGTTATAATTCATACCCCTGGACAGAACTTCAACTATAAATAGAGGTCCGAGGCAGAGCACAATTCATCCAGTTTTTACATCCAGTTCTAGCATTCAGTTTTCAGTTTAGTTTCTGTTTTATATTTTAGTTTAGAGAGTGTCTTGAGAGGCAGAGGAGACGTCCTATTGAAGCTTTTGAGGCAAGGCGGAGGAGCAGCCATTGGAAGTCATGTTCAACAAGTAGATCCTTCTCAAGGGAAGTTTGTACTTAGTTTATCTTTTCTTTTCTTCTTCATGGTTGTATTCAAGACCTTGTTTTGTTCTTTAACTTTCAGCATGGAGTAGTCTTTTAAATTGGGAGTCCATGACTCCCTAGGCATGTAATGAGATTGATACGTTTTAATCTATTTGGTTTTCAATTTGGTGCATGAATGAGTTTTCCATGTTGTTAATTCTTGATTCATACTTGCTGTCTGGCTATGTACTGGTTATAAGGTGACGCTAGGCTTAAGGTAAGACATGGTGATAGGATTTTACAAATCTTTATGAGTTTATGCACTAGGTAGATCACTAATCCTTGGGTTAATCCTCGACCTTAAAGTAATACCCTGTTGGATTAGTTGATCTGCCTATGACACAATGAGCTTCATGTTTATGCTATCAAGTAGAGTCAATCATGCTAGCTAGGTTTACTGTAGGAGATAGAAACAGGTGATGCCAATGCGGATTGTAGCCATAGTTTTATAAGCTCGTCAGAAATTGATTTCCAAAGCTCAACTTCTTTTCAATCTCAGAATTGCCTAGGGAGGGAATTGGATTCCCAATGCCTTTTTCAATACTGATTTTATCAAAAGCCCTCTCTTGATCTCTATAGGATTAGGTAGAATTCTCTGTTTTCATAACTCCTTTCCAATTGATTTCTCAAACTTTAGTTTTTAAACTAGAAAAACAATTATCTATTAGCTTGGTCCGTGTGGGATGATATTCGGACTTAACCTAAGTCTATATTACATTGATTAGTCCTCTTGCTAGTGATTAGCTATGATCGCATCAGTCGCTAACTCACTTTAGCAACGAACAGAGCCGTTACTATCTCACTTTAGCGATGAACGGAGTCATTGCTATTTCACTTTAGTGACGTACGTCCATTCGTCGCTAATTCACTTTAGAGGCGAACGGAGTCGTCGCTAACTCACTTTAGTGACAAACGGAGTCGTCGCTCAGTCACTTTTGCAACGAAGGTTCTAACTCGCTTTAGTGACGAAAAGAGTCATAGTAAACTCGCTTTAGCGACGAAAAGAGTCATCGTAAACGCACTTTAGTGCCGAATGGAGACGTCGCTAACTCAATTTAGCGACGAATGGAGACGTCGTTAACTCACTTTAGTGACGAACGGAGTCGTCGCTTACTCACTTTAGCGACGAACGGAGTCGTCGCACACTCATTTTTGAAGAGAACGTTTTTACTCGCTTTAGCGACGAACAAAGTCATCGTAAACTCACTTTAGCGACGAACAGAGTCGTCTCAAACTCACTTTAGCGACGAACGGAGTCATCGCTAACTCAATTTAGCGACGAACGGAGCCGTCGCTAACTCAATTAAGCGACGAACGGAGTCATTGCTATTTCACTTTAGCGACAAACGTCCATTCGTCGTTAATTCACTTTAACGACAAATAGACGTTCATCGCTATCTCACTTTAGCGACGAACGGAGTCGTCTCAAACTCACTTTAGCGACGAACGGAGTCGTCCCTAACTCAATTTAGCGTCGAACGTAGTCATTGCTATTTCACTTTCGCGACAAACGTCCATTCATCGCCAATTCACTTTAACAGACGTTCATCGCTATCACACTTTAGCGACGAACGTAGTTGTCTGTAACTCACTTTAGCAACGAACGGAGTCGTCGCTAACTCACTTTTATCAATGAATGTCCTTTTGTCCCTAACTCTCATTTGCGACGAATGGAGTTGTCGCTAACTCACTTTAGTTACGAACGACTATTAGTTAATTACTCACTTTGCTGACGAACGGAGTCGTCGCTTACTCATTTTCGCGATGAATGTCTCTTCGTCGCTAACTCGCTTTAGAAACAAACGGAGTCGTCGCTAGCTCAATTTTGCTACGAATGTTCTAATTCAGTTTAGCAACAAACGGAGTCGTTGCTAACTCACTTTGGCAATGAATGTTTTTTTTGACCCTAACTCTCTTTTGCAATGAACGGAGTCCTCGCTAACTCTCTTTAGCAACGAATGTCCGTTCGTTGCTAACTCACTATAGAGGTGAACTGAGAGAGGTAGTGACGAAAAGAGTCGTCGCTCACTCATTTTTGCAACGAACAATCTAACTCGCTTTAGCGACGATCGGAGTCATCGTAAACTCACTTTAGTGACGAACGGAGTCGTTGTAAACTCATTTTAGCGTTGAACGGAGTCGTCGCTAACTCACTTTAGCGAAGAATGTCCTTTTGTCTCTAACTTTCTCTAGCGACGAATGGAGTCTTTGCAAACTCACTTTAGTGACGATTGACCGTTCATTGCTAACTTACTTGGGCGACGAACGGAGTCCTCACTAACTCATTTTGGCAAAGAACGTAAGTTTGTCACTAACTCGCTTTAGCATCGAATGTTGAACCTCACTTTAGCAACTAACGGAGTCGTCACTAACTCACATTTGCAACGAATGTTCTTTCATCCCTAACTCCCTTTCGTAAAGAACAGAGTCATTCCTAACTCACTTTAGCAACGAATGTCCGTTCGTTGCAGACACACTTTAGCGACGAACGGAGTCGTCGCTTACTCAGTTTACCGACGAACGGAGTCGTCGCACACTCACATTAGCGACGAACGAAGTCGTCGCTCACTCATTTTTGCAGCGAATGTTCTAACTCGCTTTAGCGAGGAACAGTGTCATCGTAAACTCACTTTAGCGACGAACGGAGTCATCTCAAACTCACTTTAGCGATGAATGGAGTCGTAGCTAACTCAATTTAGCGACGAACGGAGTCATTGCTATTTCACTTTTGCGAGAAACATCCATTCGTCGCTAATTCACTTTAACGACAAATAGACGTTCATCGCTATCTCACATTAGCAACGAACGGAGTCATCTCAAACTCACTTTAGCGACGAACGGAGTCGTCACTAACTCAATTTAGCGACGAACGGAGTCATTGCTATTTCACTTTCGCGACAAACGTCCATTCGTCGCCTATTCACTTTAACGATGAACAGACGTTAATCTCTATCTCACTTTAGTGACGAACGGAGTGGTCGGTAACTCACTTTAGCAACGAACGGAGTCGTCGATAACTCATTTTTATCAATGAGTGTCCTTTTGTCCTTAACTCTCATTAGCGACGAAAGGAGTTGTTGCTAACTCACTCTAGTTACGAACGACTGTTAGTTGCTTACGCACTTTGCTGACGAACGGAGTCGTCGCCTACTCATGTTTGTGACGAATGTCTCTTCGTCGCTAACTCGCTTTAGGAACAAACGGAGTCGTCGCTAACTCAATTTTGCTACGAATGTTCTAACTCAGTTTAGCAACAAACGGAGTCGTCGCTAACTCAATTTTCCTACGAATGGTCTAACTCAGTTTAGCAACAAACGGAGTCGTCGCTAACTCACTTTGGCAATGAATGTTTTTTTCGACCCTAACTCTCTTTTGCAACGAACGGAGTCATCGCTAACTCTCTTTAGCAACGAATGTCCATTCGTTGCTAACTCACTTTAGAGATGAACAGAGAGTGGTAGTGACGAATAGAGTCGTCGCTCACTTATTTTTGCAACGAACATTCTAACTCTCTTTAGCGACGATCGGAGCCATCGTAAGCTCACTTTAGTGACGAACGGAGTCGTTGTAAACTCACATTAGCGTTGAACGGAGTCGTCGCTAACTCACTTTAGTGACGAATGTCAGGTTGTCTCTAACTTTCTCTAGTGACGAAAGGAGCCTTTGCAAACTCACTTTAGTGACGATCGACCATTCATTGCTAACTCACTTGGGCGACGAACGGAGTCGTCTCTAACTCACTTTTATCAACGAAAGTCCTTTTGTCCCTAACAATCATTTGCGACGAATGGAGTTGTCGCTGACTCACTTTAGTTACGAACGACTGTTAGTTGCTTACTCACTTTGTTGACGAACGGAGTCGTTGCTTACTCATTTTCGCGACGAATGTCTCTCCGTCGCTAGCTCACTTTAGCAAGAAACGGAGTCGTCGCTAACTCACATTTCCAACGAATGTTTTTTCATCACTAACTCTTTTTCGTAAAGAACGGAGTCATTCCTAACTCACTTTAGCAACGAATGTCCGTTCGTTGCTGACACACTTTAGCGACGAACAGAGTCGTCGCACACTCACTTTAGCGACGAACGGAGTCGTCGCACACTCATTTTTGTAGCGAACATTCTAATTCGCTTTAGCGACGAACTGAGTCATCGTAAATTTACTTTAGCGACGAACGGAGTCATCTCAAACACACTTTAGCGATGAACGGAGTCGTCGCTACCTCAATTTAGCGAAGAACGAAGTCATTGCTATTTTACTTTCGCGACAAACATCCATTAGTCGCTAATTCACTTTAACGACGAACAGACGTTCATCACTATCACACTTTAGCGACGAACGGAGTCGTCGGTAATTCACTTTAGCAACGAACGGAGTCATCGCTAACTCATTTTTATCAATGAGCGTCCTTTTGTCCCTAACTCTCATTAGCCACGAAAGGAGTTGTCTCTAACTCACTCTAGTTACAAACGACTGTTAGTTTCTTACTCACATTGCTGATGAACGGAGTCGTCGCTTACACATTTTCGCGACGAATGTCTCTTCGTCGCTAACTCGCTTTAGCAGCAAACGAAGTCGTCGCTAACTCAATTTTGCTACGAATGTTCTAACTCAGTTTAGCAACAAACGGAGTCGTCGCTAACTCAATTTTCCTACGAATGGTCTAACTCAGTTTAGAAAAAAACGGAGTCGTCGCTAACTCACTTTGGGAACGAATGTTTTTTTCGACCCTAACTCTCTTTTGCAACGAACGGAGTCATCGCTAACTCTCTTTAGCATCGAATGCCCGTTCGTTGCTAACTCAATTTAGAGATGAACTGAGAGAGGTAGTGACGAATAGAGTCGTCGCTCACTCATTTTTGCAACGAACATTCTAATTCTCTTTAGCGACGATCGGAGTCATCGTCAACTCACTTTAGTGATGAACGAAGTCGTTGTAAACTCACTTTAGCGTTGAACGGAGTCGTCGCTTACTCAGTTTAGCGACAAACGGAGTCGTCGCACACTCTCTTTAGCGACGAACGGAATCGTCGCACACTTATTTTTGCAGCAAACGTTCTAACTCGCTTTAGCGAGGAACATTGTCATCGTAAACTCACTTTAGCGACGAACGGAGTTCTCTCAAACTCACTTTAGTGATGAACGGAGTCGTTGCTAACTCAGTTTAGCGACGAACAGAGTTATTGCTTTTTCACTTTCGCGTCAAGCGTCCATTCGTCGCTAATTCACTTTAACGACAAATAGACATTCATCGCTATCTCACTTTAGCGACGAACGGAGTCGTCTCAAACTCACTTTAGCGACAAACGGAGTCGTCGCTAACTCGATTTAGCGACGAACGGAGTCATTGCTATTTTACTTTTGCGACAAACATCCATTCGTTGCCAATTCACTTTAATGACGAACAGACGTTCATCGCTATCTCACTTTAGCGACAAACGGAGTTGTCGGTAACTCACTTTAGCAACGAACGGAGTCGTCGGTAACTCATTTTTATCAATGAGTGTCCTTTTGTCCCTAACTCTCATTAGCCACGAAAGGAGTTGTCGCTAACTCACTCTAGTTACAAACGACTGTTAGTTGCTTACTCACATTGCTGACGAACGGAGTCGTCGCTTACTCATTTTCGCGATGAATGTCTCTTCGTTGCTAACTCGCTTTAGCAACAAACGGAGTCGTCGCAAACTCAATTTTGCTACGAATGTTCTATCTCCGTTTAGCAACACACGGAGTCGTCGCTAACTCAATTTTCCTACGAATGGTCTAACTCAGTTTAGCAACAAACAGAGTCGTCGCTAACTCACTTTGGCAATGAATGTTTTGTTCGACCCTAACAATCTTTTGCAATGAACGGAGTCATCGCTAACTCTCTTTAGCAACGAATATCCGTTCGTTGCTAACTCAATTTAGAGATGAACTGAGAGAGGTAGTGACGAATAGAGTCGTCGCTCTCTCATTTTTGAAACGAACATTCTAACTCGCTTTAGTGACGATCGGAGTCATCGTAAACTCACTTTAGTGATGAACGGAGTCATTGTAAACTCTCTTTAGCGTTGAACGGAGTCGTTGCAAACTCACTTTAGCAACAAATGTCATTTTGCCTCTAACTTTCTCTAGCGACGAAAGGAGTCTTTGCAAACTCACTTTAGTGACGATCGACCGTTCACTGCTAACTCACTTGGGCATTGAACGGAGTCCTCACTAACTCATTTTGGCAAAGAACGTAAGTTTGTCGCTAACTCGCTTTAGCATCGAATGTTGAAACTCACTTTAGCAACTTACCGAGTCGTCACTAACTCACATTTGCAACAAATGTTTTTTCATCCCTAACTCTCTTTCGTAAAGAACAGAGTCATTCCAAACTCACTTTAGCAACGAATGTCCATTCGTTGCTGACACACTTTAGCGACGAACGGAGTCGTCGCTTACTTACTTTAGCGACAAACGGAGTCGTCGCACACTCACTTTAGCGAGGAATGGAGTCGTCGCACACACATTATTGCAGCGAACGTTCTAACTCGCTTTAGCGACGAATAGAGTCATCGTAAACTCACTTTAGCGACGAACGTTGTCGTCTCAAACTCACTTTAGCGACGAATGGAGTCGTCGCAATTTAGCGACGAACGGAGTCATCGCTATTTCACTTTTGCGACAAACGTCCATTCGCCGCTAATTCGCTTTAACGACAAATAGACGTTCATCGCTATCTCACTTAAGCGACGAACGGAGTCATCTCAAACTCACTTTAGCGACGAACGGAGTCGTCGCTAACTCAATTTTGCGACGAACGGAGTCATTGCTATTTTACTTTCGCGACAAACGTCCATTCGTCGCCTATTCACTTTAACGATGAACAGACGTTCATCTCTATCTCACTTTAGCGACGAACGGAGTGGTCGGTAACTCACTTTAGCAACGAACGGAGTCGTCGATAACTCATTTTTATCAATGAGTGTCCTTTTGTCCTTAACTCTCATTAGCGACGAAAGGAGTTGTTGCTAACTCACTCTAGTTACGAACGACTGTTAGTTGCTTACGCACTTTGCTGACGAACGGAGTCGTCGCTTACTCATTTTTGTGACGAATGTCTCTTCGTCGCTAACTCGCTTTAGGAACAAACGGAGTCGTCGCTAACTCAATTTTGCTACGAATGTTCTAACTCAGTTTAGCAACAAACGGAGTTGTCGCTAACTCAATTTTCCTACGAATGGTCTAACTCAGTTTAGCAACAAACGGAGTCGTCGCTAACTCACTTTGGCAATGAATGTTTTTTTCGACCCTAACTCTCTTTTGCAACGAACGGAGTCATCGCTAACTCTCTTTAGCAACGAATGTCCGTTCGTTGCTAACTCACTTTAGAGATGAACAGAGAGAGGTAGTGACGAATAGAGTCGCCGCTCACTTATTTTTGCAACGAACATTCTAACTCTCTTTAGCGACGATCGGAGTCATCGTAAACTCACTTTAGCGACGAATGTCCTTTTGTCTCTAACTTTCTCTAGCAACGAATGAAGTCTTTGCAAACTCACTTTAGTGACGATCGACCGTGCATTGCTAACTCACTTGGGCGACGAACGGAGTCCTCACTAACTCATTTTGGCTAAGAACGTAAGTTTGTCGCTAACTCGCTTTAACATCGAATGTTGAAACTCACTTTAGCAACTAACGGAGTCGTCGCTAACTCACATTTGCAACTAATGTTTTTTCATCTCTAACTCACTTTCGTAAAGAACGGAGTCATTCCTAACTCACTTTAGCAACGAATGTCCGCTCGTTGCTGACACACTTTAGCGACGAACGGAGTCGTCGCTTACTCACTTTAGCGACGAACGGAGTCGTCGCACACTCACTTTAGCGACGAACGGAGTCGTCGCACACTCATTTTTGTAGCGAATGTTCTAACTCGCTTTAGCGAGGAACAGAGTCATCGTAAACTGACTTTAGCGACGAACGGAGTCGTCTCAAACTCACTTTAGCGATGAACGAAGTCGTAGCTAACTCAATTTTGCGACGAACGGAGTCATTGCTATTTCACTTTCGCGACAAACGTCCATTCGTCGCTAATTCACTTTAACGACAAAGAGACGTTCATCACTATCTCACTTTATCGACGAACGGAGTCGTCTCAAACTCACTTTAGCGACGAACGGAGTCGTCGCTAACTCAATTTGGCGATGAACGGAGTCTTTACTATTTCACTTTCGCGACAAACGTCCATTCGTCGGCAATTCACTTTAACGACGAACAGACGTTCATCGCTATCTCACTTTAGCGACGAACGGAGTTGTCGGTAACTCACTTTAGCTACGAACTGAGTCGTCGCTAACTCATTTTTATCAATGAATGTCCTTTTGTCCCTAACTCTCTTTCGCGACGAAAGGAGTTGTCGCTAACTCACGCTAGTTACGAATGACTGTTAGTTGCTTACTCACTTTGTTGACGAATTGAGTCGTCGCTTACTCATTTTTGCGACGAATGTCTCTTCGTCGCTAACTCGCTTTAGCAACAAACGGAGTCGTCGCTAACTCAATTTTGCTACGAATGTTCTAACTCAGTTTAGCAACAAACGGAGTTGTCGCTAACTCAATTTTCCTCCGAATGGTCTAACTCAGTTTAGCAACAAACGTAGTCGTCGCTAACTCACTTTGGCAATGAATGTTTTTTTTTACCCTAACTCTCTTTTGCAACGAACGGAGTCATCACTAACTCTCTTTAGCAACAAATGTCCATTCGTAGCTAACTCAATTTAGAGATGAACTGGGAGAGGTAGTGACGAATAGAGTCGTCTCTCTCTCATTTTTGCAACGAACATTCTAACTCGCTTTAGCGACAATCGGAGTCATCGTAAACTCATTTTATTGACGAACGGAGTCGTTGTAAACTCACTTTAGCGTTGAACGGAGTTGTCGCTAACTCACTTTTGCGACGAATGTCCTTTTGTCTCTGACTTTCTCTCGCGATGAATGTCCTTTTGTCTCTAACTTTCTCTCGTGACGAATGGAGTCTTTGCAAACTCACTTTAGTGACGATCGACCGTTCATTGCTAACTCACTTGGGCGATGAACGGAGTCCTCACTAACTCATTTTGGCAAAGAGCGTAGGTTTGTCGCTAACTCGCTTTAGCAACGAATGTTGAAATTCACTTTAGCAACTAACGGAGCCGTCACTAACTCACATTTGCAACAGAAGTTTTTTCATCCCTAACTCTCTTTCGTAAAGAACGGAGTTATTCCTAACTCACTTTAGCAACGAATGTCCGTTCGTTGCTGACACACTTTAGCGACGAACGGAGTCGTCGCTTACTCACTTTAGCGACGAACGGAGTCGTCGCACACTCACTTTAGTGACGTACGAAGTCGTCGCACATACATTTTTGCAGCGAACGTTTTAACTCGCTTTAGCGACGAACAAAGTCATCGTAAAATCACTTTAGCAACGAACGGAGTCGTCTCAAACTCACTTTAGCGACGAACGGAGTCATCGCTAAGTCAATTTCGCGGCGAACGAAGTCATTGCTATTTTACTTTCGCGACAAACGTCCATTAGTCGCTAATTCACATTAACGACAAACAGACATTCATCGCTATCTCATTTTAGCGATGAACGGAGTCGTTGGTAACTCACTTTAGCAACGAACAGAATCGTCGCTAACTCACTTTTATCAACAAATGTCCTTTTGTCCCTAACACTCATTAGCGACGAATGGAGTTGTCGCTGACTCACTTTAGTTACGAATAACTGTTAGTTGCTTACTCACTTTGCTGACGAACGGAGTCGTCGCTTACTGATTTTCGCGACGAATGTCTCTTCGTCGCTGGCTCGCTTTAGCAACAAACGGAGACGTCGCTAACTCACATTTGCAACGAAGGTTTTTTCATCCCTAACTCTCTTTCGTAAAGAACGGGGTCATTCCTAACTCACTTTAGCAACGGATGTCCGTTCGTAGCTGACACACTTTAGCGACGAACGAAGTCGTCGCTTACTAACTTTAGCGATGAACGGAGTCGTCGCTCACTCACTTTAGCGACGAACGGAGTCATCACACATTCATTTTTGCAGCGAACGTTCTAACTCGCTTTAGCGACGAACCAACTCATCGTGAACTCACTTTAGGGACGAATTGAGTCGTTTCAAACTCACTTTAGCGACGAACGGAGTCGTCGCTAACTCAATTTAGCAACGAACGGAGTCATCACAATTTCACTTTCGCAACAAACGTCCATTCGTCGCTAATTCACTTTAACGACAAATAGACGTTCATCGCTATCTCACTTAAGCGACGAACGGAGTCGTCTCAAACTCACTTTAGCGACGAACGGAGTCGTCGCTCACTCAATTTAGCGACGAACGGAGTTATTGTTATTTCACTTTCGCGACAAACGTCCATTTGTTGCCAATTCACTTGAACGACGAACAAACGTTCATCGCTATATCACTTTAGCGACAAACGGAGTTGTCGGTAACTCACTTTAGCAATGAATGGAGTCGTCGCTAACTCATTTTTATCAATGAATGTCCTTTTGTCCCTAACTCTCATTAGCGACGAAAGAAGTTGTCGCTAACTCACTCTAGTTACGAACGACTGTTAGTTGCTTACTCAATTTGCTGACGAACAGAGTTGTCGCTTACTCATTTTCGCGACGAATGTCTTTTCGTCGCTAACTCACTTTAGCAACAAACGGAGTCGTCGCTAACTCTTTTTTGCTACGAATGTTCTAACTCAGTTTAGTAACAAACGGAGTCGTCGCTAACTCAATTTTCCTATGAATGTTCTAACTTAGTTTAGCGACAAACGGAGTCGTCGCTAACTCACTTTAGCAATGAATGTTTATTTCGACCCTCACTCTCTTTTGCAACGAACGGAGTCATCGCTAACTCTATTTAGCAACGAATGTCCAAATGTTGCAAACTCACTTTAGAGATGAATTGAGAGAGGTAGTGACGAATAGAGTCGTCGCTCACTCATTTTTGCAACGAACATTCTAACACGCTTTAGCGACGATCGGAGTCATCGTAAACTCACTTTTACGACGAACGGAATCGTTGTAAAGTCACTTTAGTGTTGAACGGCGTCGTCGCTAACTCACTTTAGCGACGAATGTTCTTTTGTCTTTAACTCTCTCTAGCGACGAATGGAGTCTTTGTAAACTCACTTTAGTGACGATCGACCGTTCATTGCTAACTCACTTGGGCGACGAACGGAGTCCTCACTAACTCATTTTGGCTAAGAATGTAAGTTTGTCGCTAACTCGCTTTAGCATCGAATGTTGAAACTCACTTTAGTAACTAACGGAGTCGTCACTAACTCACATTTGCAACGAATGTTTTTTCATCCCTAACTCTCTTTCGTAAAGAACGGAGTCATTCCTAACTAATCGTTGCTGACACATTTTAGCGACGAACGGAGTCGTCGCTTACTTACTTTAGCGACGAACAGAGTCGTCGCACACTCACTTTAGCGACGAACGGAGTCGTTGCACACTCATTTTTGGAGCGAACGTCCTAACTCGCTTTAGCGACGAACAGAGTCATCGTAAACTCACTTTAGCGACGAACGGAGTCGTCTCAAACTCACTTTAGCGACGAACGGAGTCGTCTCAAACTCACTTTAGCGACGAACGGAGTCGTCTCAAACTCACTTTAGCGACAAACGGAGTCGTCGCTAACTCAATTTAGCGACGAATGTCCTTTTATCTCTAACTCTCTCTAGCGACGAATGGAGTCTTTGCAAACTCACTTTAGTGACGATCGACCGGTCATTGCTAACTCACTTGGCCAACGAACAGAGTCGTCACTAACTCATTTTGGTAAAGAACGTAAGTTTGTTGTTGAGTGCCTAGCAAGTGCACTAGGTCAGCAAGTAATATAGACTCGAGAGTCTAGATATGGATCCCACAGAGACCTTGATGAGAACTCAGTTTAAGCAATGATCTTTATATTGATTGAGGGAAAAGAAATTTTTGGTTTTGGTTTTGAAAACTGAAAAAAAATAGAATAAAACTACTAGAAAAAACTAATAGAGATAAAATGTTGGGGAAGAGTGTCAATCCCTCCTATTTGCAAACATGTAGAATTCTGATTTTATAGCTCAAATATCCTTGCCTTGACTTAGCTTTTGATAACCTAGTTACCCATATACAGGACATAACTTTCACTTATTCCTTGAACTCCTTCTCAACCGGAACATTCAATTCCTAAGTGCATAAATATAAAAGCTTAAAGATTTACTCTCTCTTATTCAGAACAAGAGTTTAAAAAGTCACATCGCCTCTCACTAGTCTCCTTCAAAACCGGAACAATCTAGTTTAAAAGCGAGTTGTTTTAGAAAACAGAGAATCATATGACTGACCCAAATCTTTACTGAAATTTAACTTCTCATTCGTACCTCATTAAAATTCAGCTATAAATCTAGATCAGCAATAAGCAATGAATACGGATTCTAAAACAAAAGCAGAGTACTTTATTGCTGTAAAATTCAGAATTCAAACATAATACAAACTAGGAATTCATGACTTCCACAACAAAGAGAGACTACTCCATGCTAATAGAATAAACACACAGTAATAAGGATTCAATTACAGCAATAGACATAAAAATAAACTAAGTACAGAAACCCCCTTGAAGGACTGCCTTTGGCTTCTCTTGCGCCTTGACTGAAATCTTCACCTTCTCTCTCTAAAGTGCCAAGAGGTCGTGTAAGACTCCCTCTGGAATTTTCTCTTCTCTATAACATAACTACAAAACAATAAAAACAAAATACAAACTATTCTAAGAGCTGGAACTCGGAACTGGATCTAAAAACTCCCCTTTGCTCTTTGCCTCGGACCTCCTTATATACTTGTTCTGCTGCCCATGCCATGTAAATTGCTCTCTGTCCAGGGGTATGAAGTACCCTTTCCCGACCTCAGAATTTGTTAAAATTACATAAGGACCTTCGTTTTGAAGTCCTTTCCATACTCACGAAGTTTGAATCAATTCTAAGTTGGTAAACTAGAGATATAAGGGAAGGAAGTTGCCTGATTTCTGCTGCCAACTTCTGCACGGGTCCACCTCTTTGAAGATGTGTAACTCGAGAATCCTGGCTTGGATTGACCTGAAATTTCGTGAAAAGATCCTCTGTCGTACCTGGAAGCTTTGTTCCAAATTTGGCTTCAATTGGAATTGTGAAATTCCTTCTCTGATCTTTCGAAAATTCGGATTTATCTCCTCCCTTTGGCAGCAGATTCCTGTTTGGAATTAACTTCTTCTTTTGGACCATTCAATGCATCTGGACTTAAGTAATTTACCTTAAACTCTTTTTGGGAACCTTCCTTAGACATCTGAGACTCCATCTCAAAAGTTTTGATTTGATTTGATTGCAGGTTCCCAAGATTTTCGTATTTTCTGCTACTGAGTCAACCGTGTGGCAGGGCCGAATTTTGGCGCGGTCGCGCCACAGAACCCGATATCCGTCTAAGGAAACCACTTGGCGCGGTCGCGCCGAAATGTGCTGTGATATGGCGCGGTCCCGCCAGTCCTTAAGGGATTTTACTTGGTCCCCGAATGGCAACTTCTCTTTCTTCTTTTTGCTCCCTTTGGCGCGGTAGCGCCCTCCAGTGGCCCGATGGCGCTTCCTGTGGCCCGATGGCGCTTCCTGTGGCGCGGGCGTGCCCATTCACATTCCCCAATCTTTGTCTTTCATGACCGTTAGGTCGTTGGACATTTTTTCACATTAGTTTGAATTTTCGAGGATTTGTTTGGCGCTGTCGCGCCATAATCGGCGCGGTCACGCCGTTCTTCTTTTTTGGCCTCTTTTGCTCATTTTTCCTCCGTTTTAGCTCCAAATCCCATTTTTATTCTTCTAACGGGTACCTGAGACATAAAACGTGTATTTGAGTTATATTTGTCACTTTTAAGCTCATAATCAACTCGAATTAGGAATTTATGATCAATAATTCATGCCTAAATAAGTGTCTTTTGGACACTTATCACAACCCCAAACTTAAACCTTTGCTTGTCCTAAAGCATACTCTGAACTAAACATCAGATAGATATGTACAGACTAAGAAAAATCCAGTGACCATCCCTTTCGAAGTTTTTAAAATAGATGCTGCACTCCCTTCCTAGTGATGGTTCTTCTTCCTTAGCCAAAACAGAATTTGAATTTTCTACAAATTTTTTTTTTTTTTTTTTTTTTTTAAATGCTTATTCCTTTACAAGTGAGACGTCTCACTTCAATTCCATAATCCAACCATCAGTCCACTCTCCACTAACCAGAAGGATTTCTCAATTCTGATCAGTAGGTCTTTATAGGTTGTAATGAGGCAGGGGTAATGGGGTATGATGAAAAATCTTGAGTACTTTTGGGTTTTATTCTCCTCCTCATATCCATATCTCATTCTTCCGAGCATGACTCGGATTTGTGACTCATCCCCCAAGCTCTTCCACCCTAAACTTATTCTTTTGCCTTAATCCCTCATTTTGCTTTCTTTTTCCTCGTTTTCTTTCCCATGTATACTTTTCTTTGGGTTTTGTCTAGGGTCTAGCTTACCTCGGCGGTTGACTCAGAGTCCCTAAGCTTGCTGAGGCCCGAGACCCGGTGCACACACGAGGTGGCCTTTCCCTTGACTAACCCACAACCTTTCATCTCTTTTTCTTTGGCTTTATTGGGAGTCCAGCTTACCTTGCCGGTTGACTCAGAGACTCTAAGCTTGCTGAGGCCCAAATCCCGGTGCACACACAAGGTGGCCTTTCTCCTACTCAGCCCAGAACTCTCTTTTTTCTTTCTCTTGCTCCTTCTTCCCCTTTACAAAGAAATATTTCTATACCCTTCATCGAACCCTCCTTATAACTTCAAAATCTTTATCCATGCTCATTCAAACAGAACACTTCAATAATTTGGAGAATCATGGGTAAGGAAGAAACAAGTTTATTTATCACCAAGGCTGGTTCATGTAGCATGGGACATTGAAACAAAACAGGGATCTTTTCGGCTCAAAGGGTTTGACAAAAGGTGATGCAACTTGTGCATTAAAATAGGTGGCTTTGAAAAAGGCTCAAACAATTTTTAAACAGGTGCCTAAATCACCTCAGAATTTTGAAAACCTTTCTCTATTTTGCCTCCAATTTTCCTCAGGTTGGTTCTAGTGGTTGAAATCAACTTACTCACATGTAGTTTGTTTTCAAAAACTGTTTTTAAAGAAAAATTCTCATCCATTCAAGACTAAGCATCTGAACTAATATATTTTTCCAGAAAGTGAATCATGTATTCATATGATCAGGGGTTTTCACTGGTATTCTCCAAAGTCTCTTTTGGATTTTCTGGTGAAGTTTTGACAAAACAGTGCTTTCAGATCCCTGCATGAAAAGTATCCCACCCCAAACTTAAATTTTTTCAAATCCCCTTAACATTTCATGAAGAGTATCCCACCCCAAACTTAAAAACATGCTTTGTCCTCAAAGCAGCAATAAACATAGGAGTGATAGAGATACTTCCCTGACTTTCAGGGTGGATTGAGGTTGGATGGATCTCCCTTTTTGGTTCTTGCATTCTTCTCTCATGGGTTAGTGATAAACATTTGCATGATTTTGAGCAATTGAAAATGAAAATTGACTAAAAGTGTCTCTCAGGCATAAAATGTATGTTTAAGAAGAATACCCTCTGTGGAGGTTCTGTTGCAGTACCTCTGTAGTGACCAAATCTCGTCAACCCAGTGGCGCGGCCGCGCCAGAATTTGGCACGGTCGCGCCGATTAATTCCAGGAAATCTTCAAATTCTGAATGCAATTTTCAATATTCCCACTTTGGACATGTTTTTATCAGTGATAAGCAGATGCAGAGTCATTTTTTCACATTTTCATTGGAGGAATTATGAAAAGCATGCTTTGACACAAATTTGAGAGAAAAACATAATTTCATTAATATGAATGGAGATTGAGTACATATTAATGAAATTGCATTATGCACACTCTTAGATACAATAACACACAAAACCAAGCTCACACACAAGATCAAAAGAACAAGTCCAAAAGATCATAGCAAAAGCTAAAAAAACTATTATTCTTCTTCTTCATCTTCTTCCTCTTCTTCCGAACCCTCTCCTTCTTCTTGTGAAGTATCTTCAGTGGGCAACTGATCCTCTGGTATGCCCTCATGCTGGATCCATAATTTCCACATCTTCATGTTGTAAGTGGCCAGCTTCCCTATCTTCTTTTCCAACCCACTCATCCTCTCATGGAGGACAGCCATGTCCATCTCCTTGGATGTGTTACAACTTGCTGCTGATCGAGTTGAGGGATGGTCTCTCATGATTTGTTTTACTGAACTAGCTGAGATACTTTTGGGAATTTTTTCCATTTGCTCTGTGGAGCTCAGTGCAATCCCATTGGCCAAACAAATGGCAGTGACGAGAGAGGGAAAATGGGGTCGTCCTCTCTTGTGGTTTGCCATATCTATGATTTGCTTGTGAATGATGGCCCCCACATTGATGGGAATGCCTTCAAATAAAGCATGGAGGAAGTAGGCCCTCTCTGGTGTGATTTCAGTAAAATGGGAAGTAGGAGTCAATTTTGTAAACAAGAACAGAGACCACACCTTAGCATCCAGATGCATGTCCTGTCTCTGGAAATGCAGCAATTTTCCTCTTCTGGTCTCCCACTTTGCTCCCCTTGGGCATAACCTCTCTGCTATCTCTGTGGCACTGACCTGCTCTCTTAAGACATCCATTGGTTCGGTGGGCTCATCAGGTGTGTGCAAGAAGCTGTTGATGTCATGGGGAAACAACTGGATCCACTTTCCCCTTACAAAGAATTGCCACATTCTTTGATCTGGCAAGTTAGCATAGAATTCTTGGACTAGGGTGATGCTAGCTTGTGTAGGACTTTGTACCCATTGGGTCCATCCCCTTGCCGCTATCATTGCTCCATACTTTTCCTTAATGAGCTCATCCATGACGAACCCTCTCTCGATGTGGACATTGCACTTGGAAAATATGTCATTGAACCTCTTGTGTCCATCTGCTGTTGCAAACCTCTCTTTATCCCAAGTTTTTGCCACTTTTGCTTTTGACCTAGCATAAAATTTTTTGGGGTGCCATTTTAGTTTGAAAAATGCTTTCTGGGCTTTTTGGGAGACTTGGTTCTCACTGGTCTGAAGTCGGTTTGGGCTGCACAATGGGGCGTTGGAAAGCTCTAAGTGTGTACTTTCACTCACTGAAATAAATTTTCCAAAATACTTTCCGGCGAATTCTATGGACGACCCAAAATGAGGCAAGAAAAACACTATTTTTCTGCCCTGAGATTTGCAGAAGCCGAAAATAAACCCCCAACATTGAGAACTTCGTTTTCCCTTGTTCCTAAATGGAAATACCCCAAACTTGGACCAAATTAAACTAGGAAATACCCTCTGTGTGGTCGTACCTTTTGTGTTGGGATATTGATTCCATATTTTTCCCAAATCGACACCAAAAATGCCTACGCTGAACTGTTTTTCTGCTTGAACACTGTGCTGCACCGAATTCCGAGGTGTTTCCGGCGGGTTTTCCGGCGAGATTTCTTCTGTCTGGGCGATGATTTGGGGAGGTTGAAGTTGAGCCTCTGGGCTTCTATCGATTTTTAGGCTTGAAAAACCCTAGGAATGGAGGTTTCAGTCTTTTAAAACCTGCCCCACATGAGTCGAACCGGCGCGTCGACCCCAATGGCCGCGCCAGTTCAGAACTAAGTATTCTGGGTTTCGCGATTTGGCGTGGTCGCGCCAGTTCCAGTTTCGAGTCTTCTAATTTTTTTGTTGTTTTCTGTTTTTTTGAAAGCTTTAAAGTTTTTTTATCTAACACTCTTCCTTATCCTAGGTTGAATAAAAATAATGAAACAAATCATAATCTCCTACAAATTCAAACAAATCCTAACACTTAAAAAAAAACACTTATTCAAGCCTACTTCACACAAAGCCTTAAAAGTTTTCATGAAAATTCAACTAAATCCTACAGCTATTGCTACACTACTGATACAAGTGATCTGATCCACCAGGATCGAATGGAAACTTAAACCATCCATGCATAAGGAAATTTTTGGCTTTGGAATTCATTAGATGGTGATTATGGCTTTCAAGCAAAGAGCTTGTCGCTCTTTCTCTTTTGTGGTTGGCTTTTAACTTGTTTGACTCCTTTACTTTTAGCCAACTTTTCTTCACACTGCCCAGACCTAATAAAATTTTAATTTCAACTTTTGTGGGATGTTTATAGGGCTGGATAATGAAGAAATCAATATCTAATGAGAGGAAGGAATGTTCATTTTCCTTAGTGTCCTCTATCCTAACCTCTTTATGCTCTTCTTGGGGTTTCACTTCTTGTTCTACCCCATCCCCTTCTTTCTCTTTTTCATCTTCTTCTTTTATCTGTATGATCTTTTCATCTCCTCCTTCTAGAAGTTTCTGAAAATCACAATAACTCTCAGCTCTCTCCATTGTAGCTTCCTCTATGAGTTCTGATATGACAGTGGCCATCTGTCTTATTCGTATTTCCAGATTTTTGATGGAAGCTTCTTGATTCTTTAGGATTGCTTCTTGAGCGTCAAGCCTAGCTTCATTCTGAGCATCTCTTTTTTCTTGATTTTCTAGGAACTTTAAAAAAATCTCCTCAAGTCTGGCTCTTTGTGAATTATCAATGGTTTCTAAACTAGGTTGTTCATCAGGTGGATTTAACATAGTATCTTTTTGAGCAGAATAGTTATCCACTAGAGTGGTCAGCCTAGACCAGTCTTCTTGTGGTTGAGGGGAATATGTATAATGATATGAAGAGTCACTAAACATAGGAGGGTGATTATACCTGAACCTGGACAATTGCCCATATGGCGAATTGTCCTGCCAATCATTCTCAAAATATGGATTTACATTTTGCTTAGGAAAATAATTGTCATGCTCTGCTTCATTGAAACTATTAGGTTCATTATCCACAAAAGAACATGATATATTAGAATCATACCTCCATGAATCATGATTAGAAGATGCATATGGCTGGGGAAATTCTGAATATGAGTTAGGATATGGACTTATCTCATTCTGCACATCTTTCCACCTCTCATATGAGTGCTCTTTGCAGCTCCAGATTGGGTTCATCTAGTGGCTCACCACTAATTCTGACTTTCATTCATGAATCTGGTTTAACCGGAAAAGATAAAATAAAAATTTTAATCTCAATCAACAAAATAAAATTCACTTAAACTTACTCTCAATTCAATGGTCCCCGGCAACGGCGCCCAAAACTTGTTGAGTGTCTAGCAAGTGCACTAGGTCAGCAAGTAATATAGACTCGAGAGTCCAGATATCGATCCCACAGAGGCCTTGATGAGAACTCAGTTTAAGCAAAGATCTTTATATTGATTGAGGGAAAAGAAATTTTTGGTTTTGGTTTTGAAACTTAAAAGAAAACAAATTTAAACTACTAAAAAAAACTAATAGAGATGAGATGTTGGGGAAGAGTGTCAATCCCTCCTATTTGCAAACATGTAGAATTCTGATTTTATAGCTCAAATATCCTTGCCTTGACTTAGCTTTTGATAACCTAGTTACCCATATACAGGACATAACTTTCACTTAATCCTTGAACTCCTTCTCAACCGGAACATTCAATTCCTAAGTGCATAAATATAAAAGCTTAAAGATTTACTCTCTCTTATTCAGAACAAGAGTTTAAAAAGTCACATCGCCTCTCACTAGTCTCCTTCGAAACCGGAACAATCTAGTTTAAAAGCTAGTTGTTTTTGAAAACAGAGAATCATATGACTGACCCAAATCTTTACTGAAATTTAACTTCTCATTCGTACCTCATTAAACTTCAGATATAAATCTAGATTAACAATAAACAATGAATACGGATTCTAAAACAAAAGCAGAGTACTTTGTTGCTGTAAAATTCAGAATTCAAACATAATACAAACTAGGAATTCATGATTTCCCCAACAAAGAGAGACTACTCCATGCTAATAGAATAAACACACAGTAATAAGGATTCAATTACAGCCATAAACATAAAAATAAACTAAGTACAGAAACCCCCTTGAAGGACTGCCTTTGGCTTCTCTTGCGCCTTGACTGAAATCTTCACCTTGTCTCTCTAAAGTGCCAAGAGGTCGTGTAAGACTCCCTCTGGACTTTCCTCTTCTCTCTAACCTAACTACAAAACAATAAAATCAAAATACAAACTATTCTAAGATCTGGAACTCAGAACTGGATCTAAAAACTCCCCTTTGCTCTTTGCCACGGACCTCCTTATATACTTGTTCTGCTGCCCATGCCATGTAAATTGCTCTCTGTCCAGGGGTATAAAGTACCCTCTCCCGACCTCAGAATTGGCTAAAGTTATATAAGGACCTTCCTTTTGAAGTCCTTTCCATACTCACGAAGTTTGAATCAATTATAAGTTGGGAAACTCGAGATATGAGGGAAGGAAGTTGCCTGATTTCTGCTGCCAACTTCTGCACGGGTCCACCAATTTGAAGATGTGTATCTCAAGAATCCTGGCTTGGATTGACCTGAAAATTCGTGAAAAGATCCTCTGTAGTACCTGGAAGCTTTGTTCCAAATTTGGCTTCAATTAGAATTGTGAAATTCCTTCTCTGATCTTCACAAAATTCGGATTTATCTCCTCCCATAGGCAGCAGATTCCTGTTTTGAATTAACTTCTTCTTTTGGACAATTCAATGCATCTAGACATAAGTAATTTACCTTAAACTCTTCGTGGGAACCTTCCTTAGACGTCTGAGACTCCATCTCCCAAGTTTTGATTTGATTTGATTGCAGGTTCCCGAGATTTTCGTATTTTCTGCTACAGAGGCAACGGCGCGGCCGCTCCGAATTTTGGCGCGGTCGCGCCACAGAACCCGATATCCGTCTAAGTAAGGAAACCACTTGGCGCGGTCGCACCAAAATGTGCTGCGATATGGCGCGGTCGCGCCAGTCCTTAAGGGATTTTACTTGGTACCCGAATGGCAACTTCTCTTTCTGCTTTTTGCTCCCTTTGGCGCGGTGGCGCCCTCCAGTGGCCCGGTGGCGCTTCCTGTGGCGCGGTCGCGCCCATTCACATTCCTCAATCTTTGTCTTTCATGACCGTTAGGTCGTTTGAAAATTTTGCACATTAATTTGAATTTCTGAGGATTTGTTTGGCGCGGTCACGCCGTTCTTCTTTTTTAGCCTCCTTTGCTCATTTTTCCTCCATTTTAGCTCCTAATCCCATTTTTCTTCTTCTAACGGGTACCTGAGACATAAAACATGTATTTGAGTTATATTTGTCACTTTTAAGCTCATAATCAACTCAAATTAGGAATTTATGATCAATAATTCATGCCTAAAAAAGTGTCTTTTGGACACATATCATTTGTCGCTAACTCGCTTTAGCATCGAATGTTGAAACACACTTTAGCAACTAACGCAGTCGTCACTAACTCACATTTGCAACGAATGTTTTTTCATCCCTAACTTTCTTTCGTAAAGAACAGAGTCATTCCTAACTCACTTTAGCAACGAATGTCCGTCCATTGCTGACACACTTTAGCGACGAACGGAGTCGTCGCTTACTCACTTTAGCGACAAACGGAGTCGTGGCACACTCACTTTAGCGACGAACGGAATCGACGCACTCTCACTTTAGCGACGAATGGAGTCGTCGCACACTCATTTTTGCAGCGAACGTTCTAACTCGCTTTAACGACGAACGGAGTCATTGCTATTTCACTTTCGCGACAAACGTCCATTCCTCGCCAATTCACTATAACGACGAACAGACGTTCATCGGTATCTCACTTTAGCGACGAACGGAGTTGTTGGTAACTCACTTTAGCTACGAATGGAGTCGTTGCTAACTCATTTTTATCAATGAATGTCCTTTTGTCCCTAACTCTCATTAGCGATGAAAGGAGTTGTCGCTAACTCACTCTGGCTACGAACAACTGTTAGTTTCTTACTCACTTTGCTGACGAACGGAGACGATGCTTACTCATTTTCGGCACAAATTTCTCTTCGTCGCTAACTCGCTTTAGCAACAAACGGAGTCGTCGCTAACTCAGTTTTGCTACGAATGTTCTAACTCAGTTTAGCAACAAACGCAGTCGTTGCTAACTCAATTTTCCTACGAATGTTCTAACGTCTGTTTAGCAACAAACGGAGTAGTCGCTAACTCGCTTTGGCAATGAATGTTTTTTTCGACCCTAACTCTCTTTTGCAACGAACGGAGTCATCGTTAACTCTCTTTAGCAACGAATGTTTGTTCGTTGCTAACTCACTTTAGAGATAAACTGAGAGAGGTAGTGACGAATAGAGTAGTCGCTCACTCATTTCACTTTAGTGACGAACGGAGTCGTTGTAAACTCACTTTAGCTTTGAACGGAGTCGTCGCTAACTCACTTTAGCGACGAACGTACTTTTGTCTCTAACTTTCTCTAGCAACGAATGGAGTCCTTGCAAACTCACTTTAGTGACGATCGACCGTTCGTTGCTACCTCACTTGGGCGACGAACGGAGTCCTCACTAACTCATTTTGGAGAGGAACGTAAGTTTGTCGCTAACTCGCTTTAGCATCAAATGTTGAAACTCACTTTACTAACTAATGGAGTCGTCACTAACTCACATTTGCAACGAATGTTTTTTCATCCGTAACTCTCTTTCAAAAGAACGGAGTCATTCCTAACTCTCTTTAGCAACAAATGTCCATTCGTTGCTGACACACTTTACCGACGAACGGAGTCGTCACTTACTCACTTTAGCGACGAACGGAGTCGTCGCACACTCACTCTAGCGCTGAACGGAGTCGTCACACACTCATTTTTGCAGCGAACATTCTAACTCGCTTGAGCGACGAACAAAGTCGTCGTAAACTCAATTTAGCGACGAACGGAGTCATCGCAAACTCATTTTAGCGACCAACGGAGTCGTCGCTAACCCAATTTAGCAACGAACGAAGTCATTGCTATTTTACTTTCGCGACAAAGGTCCATTCGTCACTAATTCACTTTAACGACAAAGAGACGTTCATCGCTATCTCACTTTAGCGACGAACGGAGTCGTCGGTGACTCACTTTAGCAACGAACGGAGTCATCGCTAAGTCACTTTTATCAACGAATGTCCTTTTGTCCCTAACATTCATTAGCAGCGAAAGGAGTTGCCTTTGCCTCACTTTAGTTACGAATGACAGTTAGTTGCTTACTCACTTGGCTGACGAACGGAGTCGTCGCTTACTCATTTTCGCGACGAATGTCTCTTCGCCGCTAGCTCGCTTTAGCAACAAACGGAGTCGTCGCTAAATCACATTTGGAACGAATGTTTTTTCATCCCTAACTCTCTTTTGTGAAGAGCGGAGCCATTCCTAACTCACTTTAGCAACGAATGTCCGATCGTTTCTGTCACACTTTAGCGATGAACAGAGTCGTCGCTTACTCACTTTAGCGACGAACGGAGTCGTCGCACACTCACTTTAGCGACGAACGGAGTCGTCGCACACTCATTTTTGCAGCGAACGTTCTAACTCGCTTTAGCGACGAACAAAGTTATCGTAAACTCACTTTAGCGACGAACGGAGTCGTCTCAAACTCACTTTAGCGACGAACGCAGTCGTCGCTAACTCAATTTGGCGACGAACAGAGTCATTGCTATTTCACTTTCGCGACAAACGTCCATTCCTCGCTAATTCACTTTAACGACAAAGTGACGTTCATCGCTATCTCACTTTAGCGACGAACGGAGTCGTCTCAAACTCACTTTAGCGACGAACGGAGTCGTCGCTAACTCAATTTAGCGACGAACGGAGTCATTGCTATTTCACTTTCGCGACAAACACCCATTCATCGCCAATTCACTTTAACGACGAACAGACGTTCATCGTTATCTCACTTTAGCGACGAACGGAGTTGTGAGTAACTCAGTTTAGCAACGAACGGAGTCGTCAGTAACTCACTTTAGCAACGAACGGAGTCGTCGCTAACTCATTTTTATCAATGAATGTCCTTTTGTCCCTAACTCTCCTTAGCGACGAAAGGAGTTGTCGCTAACTCACTCTAGTTACGAACGACGGTTTGTTGCTTACTCACTTTGCTGACGAACGGAGTCGTCGCTCACTTATTTTCGTGACGAATGTCTCTTCGTCGCTAACTCGCTTTAGAAACAAACGGAGTCGTCGCTAACTCAATTTTGCTACCAATGTTCTAACTCAGTTTAGCAACAAACGGAGTCGTCACTAACTCAATTTTCCTATGAATGTTCTAACTCATTTTAGCAACAAACGGAGTTGTCGCTAACTCACTTCGGCAATGAATGTTTTTTTCGACCCTAACTCTCTTTTGCAACGAGCGGAGTCATCGCTAACACTCTTTAGAAACGAATGTCCGTTCGTTGCTAACTCACTTTAGAGATGAACTGAGTGAGGTAGTGACGAATAGAGTCATCGATCACACATTTTTGCAACGAACATTCTAACTCGCTTTAGCGACGATCGGAGTCATCGTAAACTCACTTTAGTGTTGAACGGAGTCGTTGTAAACTCACTTTAGCGTTATACGGAGTCGTCGCTAACTCACTTTAGCGACGAATGTCCTTTTGTCTCCAACTCTCTCCTGCGACGAATGGAGTCTTTGCAAACTCACTTTAGTAACGATCGTCAGTTCATTGCTAACTCACTTGGCCAACGCACGGAGTCGTCACTAACTCATTTTGGTAAAGACTGTAAGTTTGTCGCTAACTTGCTTTAGCGTCAAATGTTGAAACTCACTTTAGCAACTAACGCAGTCGTCGCTAACTCACATTTACAGCGAATGTTTTTTCTTCCCTAACTCTCTTTCGTAAAGAACGGAGTCATTCCTAACTCACTTTAGCAACGAATATCCGTTCGTTGCTGACACACTTTAGCGACAAATGGAGTCGTCGCTTACTCACTTTAGCGACGAACGGAGTCGTCGAACACTCACTTTAGCGACGAACGGAGTCGTCACACACTCACTTTAGGGATGAATGGAGTCGTCGCACACTCATTTTTGCAGCGAACAGTCTAACTGGCTTTAGCGACGAACAGAGTCATCGTAAACTCACTTTAGCGACGAACGGAGTCGTCTCAAACTCACTTTAGCGACGAATGGAGTCGTTGCTAACTCAATTTAGCGACGAACGAAGTCATTGCTATTTTACTTTCGCGACAAACGTCCATTCTTCGGTAATTCACTTTAATGATGAACAGACGTTCATCACTTTCTCACTTTAGCGACGAACGGAGTTGTCGGTAACTCACTTTAGCAACGAACGGAGTCGTCGCTACCTCACTTTTATAAACGAATGTCCTTTTGTCCCAGACACTCATTAGCGACGAATGGAGTCGTCGCTAACTCACTTTAGTTACGAACGACTGTTAGTTGCTTACTCACTTTGCTGACGAACGGAGTCGTCGCTTACTCATTTTCTCGACGAATGTCTCTTCGTCGCTAGCTCGCTTTAGCAATAAACGGAGTCATCGCTAACTAAATTTTGCTACGAATGTTCTAACTCAGTTAGCAACAAACGGAGTCGTCGCTAACTCAATTTTGCAACGAATGTTCTAACTCACTTTAGCAACAAACGGAGTCGTCGCTAAGTCCCTTTGACAATGAATGTTTTTTTCGACCCTAACTCTGTTTTCCAACGTACGGAGTCATCGCTAACTCTCTTTAGCAACGAATGTCCGTTTGTTGCTAACTCACTTAGAGATGAACTGAGAGAGGTCGTGACGAACATAGTCGTCACTCACTCATTTTTGCAACGAACTTTCTAACTCGCTTTAGCGACGATCGGAGTCATCGTAAACTCACTTTAGTCACAAACGGAGTCATTGTAAACTCACTTTAGCGTTGTACGGAGTCGTCGCTAACTGACTCTAGCGACAAATGTCCTTTTGTCTCTAACTCTCTCTAGCGACGAATGGAGTCTTTGCTAACTCACTTTAGTGACGATCGACCGTTCATTGCTAACTCACTTGGCCAACGAACAGAGTCCTCACTAACTCATTTTGGTAAAGAACGTAAGTTTGTCGCTAACTCGCTTTAGCATCGAATGTTGAAACTCACTTTAGCAACTAACGCAGTCGTCACTAACTCACATTTGCGACGAATGTTTTTTCATCCCTAACTCTCTTTCGTAAAGAATGGAGTCATTCCTAACTCACTTTAGCCACGAATGTCCGTTCGTTGCTGACACAATTTAGCGACGAACGGAGTCATCGCTTACTCACTATAGCGACGAACGGAGTCGTCGCACACTCACTTTAGCGACGAACGGAGTCGTCGCACACTCACTTTAGCGACGAACGAAGTCGTCGCACACTCACTTTAGCGACGAACGAGGTCGTCGCACACTCACTTTAGCGACGAACGGAGTCGTCGCGCAATCATTTTTGCAGCGAACGTTCTGACTCGCTTTAGCGACGAACTGAGTCATCGTAAACTCACTTTAGCGACGAACAGAGTCGTCTCAAACTCACTTTAGCGACGAACGGAGTCGTCGCTAACTCAATTTAGCGACGAACGAAGTCAATGCTATTTTAATTTCGCGACAAACGTCCATTCTTCGCTAATTCACTTTTATGACGAACAGACGTTCATCGCTATCTCACTTTAGCGACGAACTGAGTCGTCGGTAACTCACTTTAGCAACGAACGGATTCGTCGCTAACTCACTTTTATCAACGAATGTCCTTTTGTCCCTAACACTCATTAGCGACGAATGGAGTTGTCGCTTACTCACTTTAGTTATGAACGACTGTTAGTTGCTATCTCACTTTGCTGACGAACGGAGTCGTCGCTTACTCATTTTCTCGACGAATGTCTCTTCGTCGGTAGCTCGCTTTAGCAACAAATGGTGTCGTCGCTAACTAAATTTTGCTACGAATGTTCTAACTCAGTTAGCAACAAACGGAGTCGTCGCTAACTCAATTTTGCAACGAATGTTCTAACTCACTTTAGCAACAAAGGAGTCGTCGCTAAGTCCCTTTGGCAATGAATGTTTTTTTCGACCCTAACTCTCTTTTGCAACGAACTCTCTTTAGCAACGAATGTCCGTTCGTTGCTAACTCACTTAGAGATGAACTGAGAGAGTGAGTGACGAACATAGTCGTCGTTCACTAATTTTTGCAACGAACTTTCTTACTCGCTTTAGCGACGATCGGAGTCATCGTAAACTCACTTTTGTGACGAACGGAGTTGTTGTAAACTCACTTTAGTGTTGTACGGAGTCGTCGCTAAGTCACTTTAGCGAAGAATGTCCTTTTGTCTCTAACTCTCTCTAGCGACGAATGGAGTCTTTGCAAACTCACTTTAGTGACGATCGACCGTTCATTGCTAACTCACTTGGCCAGCGAACAAAGTCCTCATAACTCATTTTGGTAATGAACGTAAGTTTGTCGCTAACTCGCTATTGCATCGAATCTTGAAACTCACTTTAGCAACTAACGCAGTCGTCACTAACTCACATTTGCAATGAATGTTTTTTCTTCCCTAACTCCCTTTCGTAAAGAACTGAGTCATTCCTAACTCACTTTAGCAACGAATGTCTGTTCGTTGCAGACACACTTTAGTGACGAACGGAGTCGTCGTTTACTCACTTTAGCGATGAACAGAGTCGTCGAACACTCACTATAGCGACGAACTGAGTCGCGCACACTCCATTTAGCGGCGAACGGAGTCGTCGCACACTCATTTTTGCAGGGAACGTTCTAACTCGCTTTAGCGACGAACAGAGTCATTGTAAACACACTTTAGCGACGAACGGAGTCGTCTCAAACGCACTTTAACGACGAACGGAGTCGTCGCTAACTCAATTTAGCGACGAACGAAGTCATTGCTATTTTACTTTCGCGACAAACGTCCATTATTCACAAATTCACTTTATTGACGAACATACATTCATCGCTATCTCACTTTAGCGACGAATGAAGTCGTCGCTTACTCACTTTAGCAACGAACGGAGTCTTCGCCAACTCACTTTTATCAACGAATGTCCTTTTGTCCCTAACACTCATTAGCGACGAATGGAGTTGTCGCTAACTCACTTTAGTTACGAACGACTGTTAGTTGCTTACTCACTTTGCAGACGAACGGAGTCGTCGCTTACTCACCTTCTCAACGAATGTCTCTTCATCGCTAGCTCGCTTTAGCAGCAAACGGAGTCGTCTCTAACTAAATTTTGCTACGAATGTTCTAACTCAGTTAGCAACAAATGGAGTCGTCGGTAACTCAATTTCGCAACGAATGTTCTAACTCAGTTTAGCTACAAACGGAGTCGTCGCTTAGTCACTTTGGCAATGAATGTTTTTTTCGACCCTACTCTCTTTTGCAACGAACGGAGTCATCGCTAACTCTCTTTAGCAACGAATGTCGTTTCGTTGCTAACTCACTTAGAGAAGAACTGAGAGAGGTAGTGACGAAAATAGTCGTCACTCACTCATTTTTGCAACGAACATTCTAACTCGCTTTAGTGACGATCGGAGCCATCTCAAACTCACTTTAGTGACGAACGGAGTCGTTGTAAACTACTTTAACGTTGAACGGAGTCGTCGCTAACTCACTTCAGCGACGAATGTCCTTTTGTCTCTAACTTTCTCTAACGACGAATGGAGTCTTTGCAAACTCACTTTAGTGACGATTGACCGTTCATTGCTAACTCACTAGGGCGACGAACGGAGTCCTCACAAACTCGTTATGGCCGAGAACGTAACTTTGTCGCTAACTCGCTTTAGCATCGAATGTTGAAACTCACTTTAGCAACTAACGGAGTCGTAACTAACTCACATTTGCAACGAATGTTTTTTCATCCCTAACTCTCTTTCGTAAATAATGGAGTCATCCCTAACCCACTTTAGCAACGAATGTCCATTCGTTGCTGACACACTTTAGCGACGAACAGAGTCGTCGCTTACTCACTTTAGCGACGAACGGAGCCCTCGCACACTCACTTTAGCGACGAACGGAGTCGTCGCACACTCACTTTGGCGACGAACAGAGTCGTCGCACACTCATTTTTGCAGCGAACGTTCTAACTCGATTTAGCGATGAACAGAGTCATCGTAAACTCACTTTAGCGACGAATGGAGTCGTCTCAAACTCTGTTTAGCGGCGAACGGAGTCGTCGCTAACTCAATTTAGCGACGAACGAAGTCATTGCTATTTTACTTTCGCGACAAACATCCATTCTTCGCTAATTCACTTTAATGACGAACAGACGTTCATCGCTATCTCACTTTAGCGAAGAACGGAGTCGTCGGTAACTCACTTTAGCATCGAACGGAGTCGTCGCTAACTTACTTTTTTCAACGAATGTCCTTTTGTCCCTAACACTCATTAGCGACGAATGCAGTTGTCGCTAACTCACTTTAGTTACGAACGACTGTTTGTTGCTTACTCACGTTGTTGACGAACGGAGTCGTCGCTTACTCATTTTCTCGACGAATGTCTCTTCGTCGCTAGCTCGCTTTAGCAACAAACGAAGTCGTCGCTAACTCAATTTTCCTCCGAATGTTCTAACTCATTTTAGCAACAAACGGTGTTGTCGCTAACTCACTTTTGCAACGAACGGAGTCATCACTAACTCTCTTTAGCAACGAATGTCGTTTCGTTGCTATCTCACTTTAGAGATGAACTGAGTGAGGTAGTGACGAATAGAGTCGCCGCTCACTCATTTTTGCAACGAACATTCTAACTCGCTTTAGCGACGATCGGAGTTATCGTAAACTCTCTTTAGTGATGAACGAAGTCGTTGTAAACTCACTTTAACCTTGTACGGAGTCGTCGCTAACTCACTTTAGCGACGAATGTCCTTTTGTCTCTAACTCTCTCTAGCGACGAATGGAGTCTATGCCCAATCACGTTAGTGACGATCGTCCGTTCATTGCTAACTCACTTGCCCAACGAACGGAGTCCTCACTAACTCAATTTGGTAAAGAACGTAAGTTTGTCGCTAACTCGCTTGTGCATCGAATGTTGAAACTCACTTTAGCAACTAACGCAGTCAACACTAACTCACATTTCCAACGAATGTTTTTTCTTCCCTAACTCTCTTTCATAAAGAACGGAGTCATTCCTAACTAACTTTAGCAACGAATGTCCGTTCGTTGCTGACACACTTTAGCGACGGACGGAGTTGTCTCACACTCACTTTAGCGACGAAAGGAGTCGTCGCACACTCACTTTAGCGACGAACGGAGTCGTCACATACTCATTTTTGCAGCGAACGTTCTAACTCGCTTTAGCGACGAACAGAGTCATCGTAAACTCACTTTAGCAACGAACGGAGTTATCTCAAACTCACTTTAGCGACGAACGAAGTCGTCGCTAAATCACGATAAACGGAGTCGTCGCTAACTCAATTTAGTGACAAACGAAGTCATTGCTATTTTAATTTCGCGACAAACGTCCATTCTCCGCTAATTCACTTTAATGACGAACAGACGTTCATCGCTATCTCACTTTAGCGACGAACGAATTCGTCGGTAACTCACTTTAGCAACGAACGGAGTCGTCGCTAACTCACTTTTTTCAACGAATGTCCTTTTGTCCCTAACACTCATTAGCGACGAATGGAGTTGTCGCTAACTCACTTTAGTTACGAACGGCTGTTAGTTGCTTACTCACTTTGCAGACGAACGGAGTCGTCGCTTACTCACCTTCTCAACGAATGTCTCTTCGTCGCTAGCTCGCTTTAGCAGCAAACGGATTCGTCTCTAACTAAATTTTGCTACGAATGTTCTAACTCAGTTAGCAACAAATGGAGTCGTCGGTAACTCAATTTCGCAACGAATGTTCTAACTCAGTTTAGCTACAAACGGAGTCGTCGCTTAGTCACTTTGGCAATGAATGTTTTTTTTGACCCTACTCTCTTTTGCAACGAACGGAGTCATCGCTAACTCTCTTTAGCAACAAATGTCGTTTCGTTGCTAACTCACTTAGAGAAGAACTGAGAGAGGTAGTGACGAAAATAGTCGTCACTCACTCATTTTTGCAACGAACATTCTAACTTGCTTTAGTGACGATCGGAGCCATCTCAAACTCACTTTAGTGACGAATGGAGTCGTTGTAAACTACTTTAACGTTGAACGGAGTCGTCGCTAACTCACTTCAGCGACGAATGTCCTTTTGTCTCTAACTTTCTCTAACGACGAATGGAGTCTTTGCAAACTCACTTTAGTGACGATTGACCGTTCATTGCTAACTCACTAGGGCGACGAACGGAGTCCTCACAAACTCATTATAGCCGAGAACGTAACTTCGTCGCTAACTCACTTCAGCGACAAATGTCCTTTTGTCTCTAACTTTCTCTAACGACGAATGGAGTCTTTGCAAACTCACTTTAGTGACGATTGACCGTTCATTGCTAACTCACTAGGGCGACGAACGGAGTCCTCACAAACTCGTTATAGCCGAGAACGTAACTTTGTCGCTAACTCGCTTTAGCATCGAATGTTGAAACTCACTTTAGCAACTAACGGAGTCGTAACTAACTCACATTTGCAACGAATGTTTTTTCATCCCTAACTCTCTTTCGTAAATAATGGAGTCATCCCTAACCCACTTTAGCAACGAATGTCCATTCGTTGCTGACACACTTTAGCGACGAACGGAGTCGTCGCTTACTCACTTTAGCGACGAACGGAGCCCTCGCACACTCACTTTAGCGACGAACGGAGTCGTCGCACACTCACTTTGGCGACGAACAGAGTCGTCGCACACTCATTTTTGCAGCGAACGTTCTAACTCGCTTTAGCGATGAACAGAGTCATCGTAAACTCACTTTAGCGACGAATGGAGTCGTCTCAAACTCTGTTTAGCGGCGAACGGAGTCGTCGCTAACTCAATTTAGCGACGAACGAAGTCATTGCTATTTTACTTTCGCGACAAACATCCATTCTTCGCTAATTCACTTTAATGACGAACAGACGTTCATCGCTATCTCACTTTAGCGAAGAACGGAGTCGTCGGTAACTCACTTTAGCATCGAACGGAGTCGTCGCTAACTTACTTTTTTCAACAAATGTCCTTTTGTCCCTAACACTCATTAGCGACGAATGCAGTTGTCGCTAACTCACTTTAGTTACGAACGACTGTTAGTTGCTTACTCACGTTGTTGACGAACGGAGTCGTCGCTTACTCATTTTCTCGACGAATGTCTCTTCGTCGCTAGCTCGCTTTAGCAACAAACGAAGTCGTCGCTAACTCAATTTTCCTCCGAATGTTCTAACTCATTTTAGCAACAAACGGTGTTGTCGCTAACTCACTTTTGCAACGAACGGAGTCATCACTAACTCTCTTTAGCAACGAATGTCGTTTCGTTGCTTACTCACTTTAGAGATGAACTGAGTGAGGTAGTGACGAATAGAGTCGCCGCTCACTCATTTTTGCAACGAACATTCTAACTCGCTTTAGCGACGATCGGAGTTATCGTAAACTCTCTTTAGTGATGAACGAAGTCGTTGTAAACTCACTTTAACCTTAGAATGGAGTCGCCGCTAACTCACTTTAGCGACGAATGTCCTTTTGTCTCTAACTCTCTCTAGCTTAATTAATGGAGTCTATGCCCAATCACGTTAGTGACGATCGTCCGTTCATTGCTAACTCACTTGCCCAACGAACGGAGTCCTCACTAACTTAATTTGGTAAAGAACGTAAGTTTGTCGCTAACTCGCTTGTGCATCTAATGTTGAAACTCACTTTAGCAACTAACGCAGTCAACACTAACTCACATTTCCAACGAATGTTTTTTCTTCCCTAACTCTCTTTCGTAAAGAACGGAGTCATTCCTAACTAACTTTAGCAACGAATGTCCGTTCGTTGCTGACACACTTTAGCGACGGACGGAGTTGTCGCACACTCACTTTAGCGACGAAAGGAGTCGTCGCACACTCACTTTAGCGACGAACGGAGTGGTCGCATACTCATTTTTGCAGCGAACGTTCTAACTCGCTTTAGCGACGAACAGAGTCATCGTAAACTCACTTTAGCAACGAACGGAGTCGTCTCAAACTCACTTTAGCGACGAACGAAGTCGTCGCTAAATCACGACTAATGGAGTCGTCGCTAACTCAATTTAGTGACAAACGAAGTCATTGCTATTTTAATTTCGTGACAAACGTCCATTCTCCGCTAATTCATTTTAATGACGAACAGACGTTCATCGCTATCTCACTTTAGCGACGAACGAATTCGTCGGTAACTCACTTTAGCAACGAACAGAGTCGTCGCTGACTCACTTTTTTCAACGAATGTCCTTTTGTCCCTAACATTCATTAGCGACGAAAGGAGTTGTCGTTAACTCACTTTAGTTACGAACGGCTGTTAGTTGCTTACTCACTTTGCTGACGAACGGAGTCGTCGCTTACTCATTTTCTCGACGAATGTCTCTTCGTCGCTAGCTCGCTTTAGTAACAAATGGAGTCTTCGCTAATGAAATTTTGCTACGAATGTTCTAACTCAGTTAGCAACAAACGGAGTCGTCGCTAACTCAATTTTGCAACGAATGTTCTAACTCAGTTTAGCAACAAACGGAGTCGTCGCTAAGTCACTTTGGCAATGAAAGTTTTTTTCGACCCTAACTCTCTTTTGCAACGAACGGAGTCATCGCTAGCTCTCTTTCGTAAAGAACGGAGTCATTTGTAACCAACTTTTGCAACGAATGTCCATTCATTGCTGACACACTTTAGCAACGAACAGAGTCGTCGCTTACTCACTTTAGCGATGAACGGAGCCATCGCACACTCACTTTTGTGACGAACGGAGTCGTCAGACACTCACATTAGCGACAAACGGAGTCGTCACACACTCATTTTTTCAGCGAACGTTCTAACTCGCTTTAGCGATGAACAGAGTCATCGTAAACTCACTTTAGCGACGAACGGAGTCGTCTCAAACTCACTTTAGCGACGAACGGAGTCGTCACCAACTCAATTTAGCGACGAACGAAGTCATTGCTATTTTACTTTCGCGACAAACGTCCATTCTTCTCTAATTCACTTTACTGACGAACAGACGTTCATCGCTATCTCACTTTAGCGACGAACGGAGTCGTCGGTAACTCACTTTAGCAACGAACGGAGTCGTCGGTAACTCACTTTAGCAACGAACGGAGTCGTCGCTAACTCACTTTTTTCAATGAATGTCCTTTTGTCTCTAACACTCGTTAGCGACGAATGGAGTTGTCGCTAACTCACTTTAGTTACGAACGACTGTTAGTTGCTTACTCACTTTACAGACGAACGGAGACGTCGCTTACTCATTTTCTAGACGAATGTCTCTACGTCGCAAGCTCGCTTTAATAACAAACGGAGTCGTCGCTAACTAAATTTTGCCACGAATGTTCTAACTCAGCAACAAACGGAGTCGTCGCTAACTCAATTTTGCAACGAATGTTCTAACTCAGTTTAGCAACAAACGGAGTCGTCGCTAAGTCACGTTGGCAATGAATGTTTTTTTCGACCCTAACTCTCTTTTGCAACGAACGGAGTCATCGCTAACTCTCTTTAGCAACGAATGTCCTTTCGTTGCTAACTCACTTTAGAGATGAACTGAGTGAGGTAGTGACGAATAGAGTCGTCGCTCACTCATTTTTGCAACGAACATTCTAACTCGCTTTAGCGACGATCGGAGTTATCGTAAACTCTCTTTAGTGATGAACGGAGTCGTTGTAAACTCACTTTAGCGTTGTACGGAGTCGTCGCTAACTCACTTTAGTGACGAATGTCCTTTTGTCTCTAACTCTCTCTAGCGACGAATGGAGTCTTTGCAAACTCGCTTTAGTGACGATCGACCGTTCATTGCTAACTCACATGGGCGACGAGCGGAGTCTTCACAAACTCATTTTGGCGGAGAACATAACTTTATCGCTAACTCGCTTTAGCATCGAATGTTGAAACTCACTTTAGCTATCTACGGAGTCGTAACTAACTCACATTTGCAACGAATGTTTTTTCATCCCTAACTCTCTTTCGTAAAGAACGGAGTCATTCCTAACCCACTTTAGCAACGAATGTCCGTTCATTGCTGACACACTTTAGCGACGAACGGAGTCGTCTCTTACTCACTTTAGCGACAAACGGAGCCGTCGCACACTCACTTTAGCAACGAACGGAGTCGTCGCACACTCACTTTAGCGACGAATGGAGTCGTCGCTCACTCATTTTTGCAGCTTAACGCTCTAACTCGCTTTTAGCGATGAACAGAGTCATCGAAACTCACTTTAGCGACGAACGGAGTCGCCTCAAACTCACTTTAGCGACGAACGGAGTCGCCGCTAACTCAATTTAGCAACCAACGGTCATTGCTATTTTACTTTCGCGACAAACGCCCGTTCTTCTCTAATTCACTTTAATGACGAATAGACGCTCATCGCTATTCACTTTAGCGACGAACGGAGTCGCCGGTAACTCACTTTAGCAACGAACGGAGTCGTCGCTAACTCACTTTTTTTTTCAACGAATGTCCTTTTGTCCCTAACACTCATTAGCGAAGAATGGAGTTGTCGCTAACTCACTTTAGTTACGAACGACTGTTATTTGCTTACTCACTTTACTGACGAACGGAGTCGTCACTTACTCATTTTCTCGATGAATTTCTCTTCGTCGCTAGCTCGCTTTAGCAACAAACGAAGTCGTCGCTAACTCAATTTTGCTATGAATGTTCAAACTCCGTTTAGCAACAAACGGAGTCGTCGCTAACTCAATTTTCCTCTGAATGTTCTAACTCATTTTAGCAACAAACGGAGTTGTCGCTAACTCACTTTGGCAATGAATGTTTTTTCGACCCCAACTCTCTTTTGCAACGAACGGAGTCATCGCTAACTCTCTTTAGCAACGAATGTCCTTTCGTTGCTAACTCACTTTAGAGATGAACTGAGTGAGGTAGTGACGAATAGAGTCGTCGCTCACTCATTTTTGCAACTAACATTCTAACTCGCTTTAGCGACGATTGGAGTTATCGTAAACTCTCTTTAGTGATGAACGGAGTCGCTGTAAACTCACTTTAGCGTTAGAACGGAGTCGCCGCTAACTCACTTTTAGCGAATTTAATGTCCTTTTGTCTCTAACTCTCTAGCGACGAATGGAGTCTTTGCAAACTCGCTTTAGTGACCATCGACCGCTCATTGCTAACTCACATGGGCTTACGAGCGAGTCCTCACAAACTCATTTTGGCGGAGAACATAACTTTATCGCTAACTCGCTTTAGCATCGAATGTTGAAACTCACTTTAGCTACTTACGGAGTCGTAACTAACTCACATTTGCAACGAATGTTTTTTCATCCCTAACTCTCTTTTCGAAAGAACGGAGTCATTCCTAACCCACTTTAGCAACGAATGTCCGCTCATTGCTGACACACTTTAGCGAATTTAACGGAGTCGCCGCTACTCACTTTAGCGACAAACGGAGCCGCCGCGACACTCACTTTAGCAACGAACGGAGTCGCCGCGACACTCACTTTAGCGACGAATGGAGTCGCCGCCACTCATTTTTGCAGCTTAACGCTCTAACTTCGCTTTTAGCGATGAACAGAGTCATCGAACTCACTTTAGCGACGAACGGAGTCGCCTCAAACTCACTTTAGCGACGAACGGAGTCGCCGCTAACTCAATTTAGCAACGAACGGTCATTGCTATTTTACTTTCGCGACAAACGCCCGTTCTTCTAATTCACTTTAATGACGAACAAACGCTCATCGCTATTCACTTTAGCGACGAACGGAGTCGCCGGTAACTCACTTTAGCAACGAACGGAGTCGCCGCTAACTCACTTTTTTTTCAACGAATGTCCTTTTGTCCCTAACACTCATTAGCTTAAGAATGGAGTTGTCGCTAACTCACTTTAGTTACTTAACGACCGTTAGTTGCTTACTCACTTTAGTGACGAACGGAGTCGTCACTTACTCATTTTCTCGACGAATGTCTCTTCGTCGCTAGCTCGCTTTAGCAACAAACGAAGTCGTCGCTAACTCAATTTTGCTATGAATGTTAAAACTTGTTAGCAACAAACGGAGTCGTCGCTAACTCAATTTTCCTCCGAATGTTCTAACTCATTTTAGCAACAAACGGAGTTGTCGCTAACTCACTTTGGCAATGAATGTTTTTTTCAACCCAAACTCTCTTTTTGCAACGAACGGAGTCATCGCTAACTCTCTTTAGCAACGAATGTCCTTTCGCTGCTAACTCACTTTAGAGATGAACTGAGTGAGGTAGTGACGAATAGAGTCGCCGCCACTCATTTTTTGCAACTAACATTCTAACTCGCTTTAGCGACGATCGGAGTTATCGTGAAACTCTCTTTAGTGATGAACGGAGTCGCTGTAAACTCACTTTAGCTGCTAGAATGAGTCGCCGCTAACTCACTTTAGCTTAATTTAATGTCCTTTTGTCTCTAACTCTCTAGCTTACGAATGGAGTCTTTGCAAACTCGCTTTAGTGACGATCGAATCGCTCATTGCTAACTCACATGGGCGACGAGCGAGTCCTCACAAACTCATTTTGGCGGAGAACATAACTTTATCGCTAACTCGCTTTTAGCATCGAATGTTGAAACTCACTTTAGCTACTTACGGAGTCGTAACTAACTCACATTTGCAACGAATGTTTTTTCATCCCTAACTCTCTTTCAGAAAGAACGGAGTCATTCCTAACCCACTTTAGCAACGAATGTCCGCTCATTGCTGACACACTTTAGCTTAATTTAACGGAGTCGCCGCTACTCACTTTAGCTTTACAAACGGAGCCGCCGCGACACTCACTTTAGCTTTAGCGACGAACGGAGTCGCCGCGACACTCACTTTAGCGACGAATGGAGTCGCCACTCACTCATTTTTGCAGCTTAACGCTCTAACTCGCTTTAGCGATGAACAGAGTCATCGTGAACTCACTTTAGCGACGAACGGAGTCGCCTCAAACTCACTTTAGCGACGAACGGAGTCGCCGCTAACTCAATTTAGCAACGAACGGTCATTGCTATTTTACTTTCGCGACAAACGCCCGTTTTCTCTAATTCACTTTAATGACGAAACAGACGCTCATCGCTATTCACTTTAGCTACGAACGGAGTCGCCGGTAACTCACTTTAGCAACGAACGGAGTCGCCGCTAACTCACTTTTTTTTTTCAACGAATGTCCTTTTGTCCCTAACACTCATTAGCTTAAGAATGGAGTTGTCGCTAACTCACTTTAGTTACTTAACGACTGTTAGTTG
This sequence comes from Aristolochia fimbriata, assembly GCA_019845555.1. Classification (NCBI taxonomy): domain Eukaryota; kingdom Viridiplantae; phylum Streptophyta; class Magnoliopsida; order Piperales; family Aristolochiaceae; genus Aristolochia; species Aristolochia fimbriata. Next base: position 14,631,195 of record CM034084.1, on the reverse strand, counting down.
CTTACTCACTTTTACCGACGAACGGAGTCGCCACTTACTCATTTTCTCGACGAATGTCTCTTCGCCGCTAGCTCGCTTTTAGCAACAAACGAAGTCGCCGCTAACTCAATTTTGCTATGAATGTTCAAACTCCGTTTAGCAACAAACGGAGTCGCCGCTAACTCAATTTTCCTCTGAATGTTCTAACTCATTTTAGCAACAAACGGAGTTGTCGCTAACTCACTTTGGCAATGAATGTTTTTTTTTTCACCCCAACTCTCTTTTTTTGCAACGAACGGAGTCATCGCTAACTCTTTTAGCAACGAATGTCCTTTCGTTGCTAACTCACTTTAGAGATGAACTGAGTGAGGTAGTGACGAATAGAGTCGCCGCCACTCATTTTTGCAACTAACATTCTAACTCGCTTTAGCGACGATCGGAGTTATCGTGAAAACTCTCTTTAGTGATGAACGGAGTCGCTTGTAAACTCACTTTAGCGCTAGAATGGAGTCGCCGCTAACTCACTTTAGCTTAATTTAATGTCCTTTTGTCTCTAACTCTCTAGCTTACGAAATGGAGTCTTTGCAAACTCGCTTTTAGTGACGATCGAATCGCTCATTGCTAACTCACATGGGCGACGAAAATGAGTCCTCACAAACTCATTTTGGCGGAGAACATAACTTTATCGCTAACTCGCTTTTAGCATCGAATGTTGAAACTCACTTTAGCTACTTACGGAGTCGTGAACTAACTCACATTTGCAACGAATGTTTTTTCATCCCTAACTCTCTTTCGAAAGAACGGAGTCATTCCTAACCCACTTTAGCAACGAATGTCCGCTCATTGCTGACACACTTTAGCTTAATTTAACGGAGTCGCCGCTACTCACTTTAGCGACAAAACGGAGCCGCCGCGACACTCACTTTTAGCAACGAACGGAGTCGCCGCGACACTCACTTTAGCGAATTTAATGGAGTCGCCGCCACTCATTTTTGCGCTTAACGCTCTAACTCGCTTTAGCGATGAACAGAGTCATCGTGAACTCACTTTAGCGACGAACGAGTCGCCTCAAACTCACTTTTTAGCGACGAACGGAGTCGCCGCTAACTCAATTTAGCAACGAACGGTCATTGCTATTTTACTTTCGCGACAAACGCCCGTTTCTTCTAATTCACTTTTAATGACGAACAGACGCTCATCGCTATTCACTTTAGCTTACGAACGGAGTCGCCGGTAACTCACTTTAGCAACGAACGGAGTCGCCGCTAACTCACTTTTTTTTTCAACGAATGTCCTTTTGTCCCTAACACTCATTAGCTTAAGAATGGAGTTGTCGCTAACTCACTTTAGTTACTTAACGACCGTTAGTTGCTTACTCACTTTACCGACGAACGGAGTCGCCACTTACTTACATTTTCTCGACGAATGTCTCTTCGCCGCTAGCTCGCTTTTAGCAACAAACGGTCGCCGCTAACTCAATTTTTTGCTATGAATGTTCAAAACTCCGCTTAGCAACAAACGGAGTCGCCGCTAACTCAATTTTCCTCCTGAATGTTCTAACTCATTTTAGCAACAAACGGAGTTGTCGCTAACTCACTTTGGCAATGAATGTTTTTTTCAACCCAAACTCTCTTTTTGCAACTAACGGAGTCATCGCTAACTCTTTTAGCAACGAATGTCCTTTCGCTGCTAACTCACTTTAGAGATGAACTGAGTGAGGTAGTGACGAATAGAGTCGCCGCCACTCATTTTTGCAACTAACATTCTAACTCGCTTTAGCGACGATCGGAGTTATCGTGAACTCTCTTTAGTGATGAACGGAGTCGCTTGTAAACTCACTTTAGCGTTAGAGATGGAGTCGCCGCTAACTCACTTTAGCTTACGAATGTCCTTTTGTCTCTAACTCTCTAGCTTAATTTAATGGAGTCTTTGCAAACTCGCTTTTAGTGACGATCGAATCGCTCATTGCTAACTCACATGGGCGACGAAATGAGTCCTCACAAACTCATTTTGGCGGAGAACATAACTTTATCGCTAACTCGCTTTTAGCATCAAATGTTGAAACTCACTTTAGCTACTTACGGAGTCGTAACTAACTCACATTTGCAACGAATGTTTTTCATCATCCCTAACTCTCTTTCGTAAAGAACGGAGTCATTCCTAACCCACTTTAGCAACGAATGTCCGCTCATTGCTGACACACTTTAGCTTAATTTAACGGAGTCGCCGCTACTCACTTTTAGCGACAAACGGAGCCGCCGCGACACTCACTTTAGCGACGAACGGAGTCGCCGCGACTCACTTTTAGCTTACGAAATGGAGTCGCCACCACTCATTTTTGCAGCTTAACGCTCTAACTCGCTTTAGCGATGAACAGAGTCATCGTGAACTCACTTTAGCGACGAACGGAGTCGCCTCAAAACTCACTTTAGCGACGAACGGAGTCGCCGCTAACTCAATTTAGCAACGAACGGTCATTGCTATTTTACTTTCGCGACAAACGCCCGTTTTCTTCTAATTCACTTTAATGACGAACAGACGCTCATCGCTATTCACTTTAGCTTACGAACGGAGTCGCCGGTAACTCACTTTAGCAACGAACGGAGTCGCCGCTAACTCACTTTTTTTTTCAACGAATGTCCTTTTGTCCCTAACACTCATTAGCTTAAGAATGGAGTTGTCGCTAACTCACTTTAGTTACTTAACGACTGTTAGTTGCTTACTCACTTTACCGACGAACGGAGTCGCCACTTACTCATTTTCTCGACGAATGTCTCTTCGCCGCTAGCTCGCTTTAGCAACAAACGGTCGCCGCTAACTCAATTTTTGCTATGAATGTTCAAACTCCGCTTAGCAACAAACGGAGTCGCCGCTAACTCAATTTTCCTCCTCAATGTTCTAACTCATTTTAGCAACAAACGGAGTTGTCGCTAACTCACTTTGGCAATGAATGTTTTTTTTCACCCCAAACTCTCTTTTTGCAACGAACGGAGTCATCGCTAACTCTTTTAGCAACGAATGTCCTTTCGCTGCTAACTCACTTTAGAGATGAACTGAGTGAGGTAGTGACGAATAGAGTCGCCGCCACTCATTTTTTTTGCAACTAACATTCTAACTCGCTTTAGCGACGATCGGAGTTATCGTGAAACTCTTTAGTGATGAACGGAGTCGCTTGTAAACTCACTTTAGCTTAGCTAGAATGGAGTCGCCGCTAACTCACTTTTAGCTTAATTTAATGTCCTTTTGTCTCTAACTCTCTAGCTTAATTTAATGGAGTCTTTGCAAACTCGCTTTTAGTGACGATCGAATCGCTCATTGCTAACTCACATGGGCGACGAAGCGAGTCCTCACAAACTCATTTTGGCGGAGAACATAACTTTATCGCTAACTCGCTTTAGCATCAAATGTTGAAACTCACTTTAGCTACTTACGGAGTCGTGAACTAACTCACATTTGCAACGAATGTTTTTTCATCCCTAACTCTCTTTCGTGAAAGAACGGAGTCATTCCTAACCCACTTTAGCAACGAATGTCCGCTCATTGCTGACACACTTTTAGCTTAATTTAACGGAGTCGCCGCTACTCACTTTAGCGACAAACGGAGCCGCCGCACACTCACTTTAGCGACGAACGGAGTCGCCGCGACACTCACTTTTAGCTTAATTTAACGGAGTCGCCACCACTCATTTTTTTGCAGCTTAACGCTCTAACTCGCTTTAGCGATGAACAGAGTCATCGTGAACTCACTTTAGCGACGAACGGAGTCGCCTCAAACTCACTTTAGCGACGAACGGAGTCGCCGCTAACTCAATTTAGCAACGAACGGTCATTGCTATTTTACTTTCGCGACAAACGCCCGCTTTTCTCTAATTCACTTTAATGACGAAACAGACGCTCATCGCTATTCACTTTAGCTACGAACGGAGTCGCCGGTAACTCACTTTAGCAACGAACGGAGTCGCCGCTAACTCACTTTTTTTTCAACGAATGTCCTTTTGTCCCTAACACTCATTAGCTTAAGAATGGAGTTGTCGCTAACTCACTTTAGTTACTTAACGACCGTTAGTTGCTTACTCACTTTACCGACGAACGGAGTCGCCACTTACTCATTTTCTCGACGAATGTCTCTTCGCCGCTAGCTCGCTTTAGCAACAAACGGTCGCCGCTAACTCAATTTTGCTATGAATGTTCAAACTCCGCTTAGCAACAAACGGAGTCGCCGCTAACTCAATTTTCCTCCTGAATGTTCTAACTCATTTTAGCAACAAACGGAGTTGTCGCTAACTCACTTTGGCAATGAATGTTTTTTCAACCCAACTCTCTTTTTTGCAACGAACGGAGTCATCGCTAACTCTCTTTAGCAACGAATGTCCTTTCGCTGTTAACTCACTTTAGAGATGAACTGAGTGAGGTAGTGACGAATAGAGTCGCCGCCACTCATTTTTGCAACTAACATTCTAACTCGCTTTAGCGACGATCGAGTTATCGTGAAACTCTCTTTAGTGATGAACGGAGTCGCTTGTAAACTCACTTTAGCTGCTAGACGGAGTCGCCGCTAACTCACTTTAGCTTAATTTAATGTCCTTTTGTCTCTAACTCTCTAGCTTACGAATGGAGTCTTTGCAAACTCGCTTTAGTGACGATCGAATCGCTCATTGCTAACTCACATGGGCGACGACGAGCGAGTCCTCACAAACTCATTTTGGCGGAGAACATAACTTTATCGCTAACTCGCTTTAGCATCGAATGTTGAAACTCACTTTAGCTACTTACGGAGTCGTGAATTAACTCACATTTGCAACGAATGTTTTTTCATCCCTAACTCTCTTTCGTAAAGAACGGAGTCATTCCTAACCCACTTTTAGCAACGAATGTCCGCTCATTGCTGACACACTTTAGCTTAATTTAACGGAGTCGCCGCTACTCACTTTAGCGACAAACGGAGCCGCCGCGACACACACTTTAGCAACGAACGGAGTCGCCGCGACACTCACTTTAGCTTAATTTAAACGGAGTCGCCGCCACTCACTCATTTTTGCAGCTTAACGCTCTAACTCGCTTTTTAGCGATGAACAGAGTCATCGTGAACTCACTTTAGCGACGAACGGAGTCGCCTCAAACTCACTTTAGCGACGAACGGAGTCGCCGCTAACTCAATTTAGCAACGAACGGTCATTGCTATTTTACTTTCGCGACAAACGCCCGTTTTTCTCTAATTCACTTTAATGACGAACAGACGCTCATCGCTATTCACTTTTAGCTACGAAACGGAGTCGCCGGTAACTCACTTTAGCAACGAACGGAGTCGCCGCTAACTCACTTTTTTTTTTTCAACGAATGTCCTTTTGTCCCTAACACTCATTAGCTTAAGAATGGAGTTGTCGCTAACTCACTTTAGTTACTTAACGACCGTTAGTTGCTTACTCACTTTACCGACGAACGGAGTCGCCACTTACTCATTTTCTCGACGAATGTCTCTTCGCCGCTAGCTCGCGTTAGCAACAAACGGTCGCCGCTAACTCAATTTTGCTATGAATGTTCAAACTCCGCTTAGCAACAAACGGAGTCGCCGCTAACTCAATTTTCCTCCCTGAATGTTCTAACTCATTTTAGCAACAAACGGAGTTGTCGCTAACTCACTTTGGCAATGAATGTTTTTTTCAACCCAACTCTCTTTTTGCAACGAACGGAGTCATCGCTAACTCTCTTTAGCAACGAATGTCCTTTCGCTGTTAACTCACTTTAGAGATGAACTGAGTGAGGTAGTGACGAATAGAGTCGCCGCCACTCATTTTTGCAACTAACATTCTAACTCGCTTTTAGCGACGATCGGAGTTATCGTGAACTCTCTTTAGTGATGAACGGAGTCGCTTGTAAACTCACTTTAGCTGCTAGAATGAGTCGCCGCTAACTCACTTTAGCTTACGAATGTCCTTTTTGTCTCTAACTCTCTAGCTTAATTTAATGGAGTCTTTGCAAACTCGCTTTTAGTGACGATCGAATCGCTCATTGCTAACTCACATGGGCGACGAGCGAGTCCTCACAAACTCATTTTGGCGGAGAACATAACTTTATCGCTAACTCGCTTTAGCATCGAATGTTGAAACTCACTTTAGCTACTTACGGAGTCGTGAATTCAACTCACATTTGCAACGAATGTTTTTTCATCCCTAACTCTTTTTCAAAGAACGGAGTCATTCCTAACCCACTTTAGCAACGAATGTCCGCTCATTGCTGACACACTTTAGCTTAATTTAACGGAGTCGCCGCTACTCACTTTAGCGACAAACGGAGCCGCCGCGACACTCACTTTAGCAACGAACGGAGTCGCCGCGACACTCACTTTAGCGAATTTAACGGAGTCGCCACCACTCATTTTTGCAGCTTAACGCTCTAACTCGCTTTTAGCGATGAACAGAGTCATCGTGAACTCACTTTAGCGACGAACGGAGTCGCCTCAAACTCACTTTAGCGACGAACGGAGTCGCCGCTAACTCAATTTAGCAACGAACGGTCATTGCTATTTTACTTTCGCGACAAACGCCCGTTTCTTCTAATTCACTTTAATGACGAACAGACGCTCATCGCTATTCACTTTAGCTACGAACGGAGTCGCCGGTAACTCACTTTAGCAACGAACGGAGTCGCCGCTAACTCACTTTTTTTTTTTCACGAATGTCCTTTTGTCCCTAACACTCATTAGCTTAAGAATGGAGTTGTCGCTAACTCACTTTAGTTACTTAACGACCGTTAGTTTCTTACTCACTTTACCGACGAACGGAGTCGCCACTTACTCATTTTCTCGACGTAATGTCTCTTCGCCGCTAGCTCGCTTTTAGCAACAAACGGTCGCCGCTAACTCAATTTTTGCTATGAATGTTCAAACTCCGCTTAGCAACAAACGGAGTCGCCGCTAACTCAATTTTCCTCTGAAATGTTCTAACTCATTTTAGCAACAAACGGAGTTGTCGCTAACTCACTTTTGCAATGAATGTTTTTTTTTCAACCCCAACTCTCTTTTTGCAACGAACGGAGTCATCGCTAACTCTCTTTTTAGCAACGAATGTCCTTTCGCTGCTAACTCACTTTAGAGATGAACTGAGTGAGGTAGTGACGAATAGAGTCGCCGCCACTCATTTTTGCAACTAACATTCTAACTCGCTTTTTAGCGACGATCGGAGTTATCGTGAAACTCTCTTTAGTGATGAACGGAGTCGCTGTAAACTCACTTTAGCTGCTTAGAATGAGTCGCCGCTAACTCACTTTAGCTTAATTTAATGTCCTTTTGTCTCTAACTCTCTAGCTTAATTTAAAATGGAGTCTTTGCAAACTCGCTTTTAGTGACGATCGAATCGCTCATTGCTAACTCACATGGGCGACGAAATGAGTCCCTCACAAACTCATTTTGGCGGAGAACATAACTTTATCGCTAACTCGCTTTAGCATCGAATGTTGAAACTCACTTTAGCTACTTACGGAGTCGTAAATTAACTCACATTTGCAACTAATGTTTTTTCATCCCTAACTCTCTTTCAAAAAAGAACGGAGTCATTCCTAACCCACTTTAGCAACGAATGTCCGCTCATTGCTGACACACTTTAGCTTAATTTAACGGAGTCGCCGCTACTCACTTTAGCGACAAAAACGGAGCCGCCGCGACACTCACTTTTAGCGACGAACGGAGTCGCCGCGACACTCACTTTAGCTTAATTTAACGGAGTCGCCACTCACTCATTTTTGCAGCTTAACGCTCTAACTCGCTTTAGCGATGAACAGAGTCATCGTGAACTCACTTTAGCGACGAACGGAGTCGCCTCAAACTCACTTTTTAGCGACGAACGGAGTCGCCGCTAACTCAATTTAGCAACGAACGGTCATTGCTATTTTACTTTCGCGACAAACGCCCGTTTCTTCTAATTCACTTTAATGACGAACAGACGCTCATCGCTATTCACTTTAGCGACGAACGGAGTCGCCGGTAACTCACTTTAGCAACGAACGGAGTCGCCGCTAACTCACTTTTTTTTTTTCAACGAATGTCCTTTTGTCCCTAACACTCATTAGCTTAAGAATGGAGTTGTCGCTAACTCACTTTAGTTACTTAACGACCGTTAGTTTCTTACTCACTTTACCGACGAACGGAGTCGCCACTTACTCATTTTTCTCGACGAATGTCTCTTTCGCCGCTAGCTCGCTTTTAGCAACAAACGGTCGCCGCTAACTCAATTTTTGCTATGAATGTTCAAACTCCGCTTAGCAACAAACGGAGTCGCCGCTAACTCAATTTTCCTCCGAATGTTCTAACTCATTTTAGCAACAAACGGAGTTGTCGCTAACTCACTTTGGCAATGAATGTTTTTTTCGACCCCAACTCTTTTTTGCAACGAACGGAGTCATCGCTAACTCTTTTAGCAACGAATGTCCTTTCGCTGCTAACTCACTTTAGAGATGAACTGAGTGAGGTAGTGACGAATAGAGTCGCCGCCACCACTCATTTTGCAACTAACATTCTAACTCGCTTTAGCGACGATCGGAGTTATCGTGAACTCTCTTTTTAGTGATGAACGGAGTCGCTGTAAACTCACTTTAGCTGCTAGAATGAGTCGCCGCTAACTCACTTTAGCTTAATTTAATGTCCTTTTGTCTCTAACTCTCTAGCTTACGAATGGAGTCTTTGCAAACTCGCTTTAGTGACGATCGAATCGCTCATTGCTAACTCACATGGGCGACGAAATGAGTCCTCAACAACTCATTTTGGCGGAGAACATAACTTTATCGCTAACTCGCTTTAGCATCGAATGTTGAAACTCACTTTAGCTACTTACGGAGTCGTAAATTAACTCACATTTGCAACGAATGTTTTTTCATCCCTAACTCTCTTTTTCAAAGAACGGAGTCATTCCTAACCCACTTTAGCAACGAATGTCCGCTCATTGCTGACACACTTTAGCTTACGAACGGAGTCGCCGCTACTCACTTTAGCGACAAACGAGCCGCCGCGACACTCACTTTTTAGCGACGAACGGAGTCGCCGCGACACTCACTTTAGCTTAATTTAATGGAGTCGCCACCACTCATTTTTGCAGCTTAACGCTCTAACTCGCTTTAGCGATGAACAGAGTCATCGTGAACTCACTTTAGCGACGAACGGAGTCGCCTCAAACTCACTTTAGCGACGAACGGAGTCGCCGCTAACTCAATTTAGCAACGAACGGTCATTGCTATTTTACTTTCGCGACAAACGCCCGTTTTCTAATTCACTTTAATGACGAAATGACGCTCATCGCTATTCACTTTAGCTTACGAAACGGAGTCGCCGGTAACTCACTTTAGCAACGAACGGAGTCGCCGCTAACTCACTTTTTTTTTTCAACGAATGTCCTTTTCCCCTAACACTCATTAGCTTAAGAATGGAGTTGTCGCTAACTCACTTTAGTTACTTAACGACCGTTAGTTGCTTACTCACTTTACCGACGAACGGAGTCGCCACACTTACTCATTTTCTCGACGAATGTCTCTTCGCCGCTAGCTCGCTTTAGCAACAAACGGTCGCCGCTAACTCAATTTTGCTATGAATGTTCAAACTCCGCTTTAGCAACAAACGGAGTCGCCGCTAACTCAATTTTCCTCCTGAATGTTCTAACTCATTTTAGCAACAAACGGAGTTGTCGCTAACTCACTTTGGCAATGAATGTTTTTTTCAACCCCAACTCTCTTTTTTGCAACGAACGGAGTCATCGCTAACTCTTTTAGCAACGAATGTCCTTTCGCTGTTAACTCACTTTAGAGATGAACTGAGTGAGGTAGTGACGAATAGAGTCGCCGCCACTCATTTTTGCAACTAACATTCTAACTCGCTTTAGCGACGATCGGAGTTATCGTGAAACTCTCTTTAGTGATGAACGGAGTCGCTGTAAACTCACTTTAGCTGCTAGACGGAGTCGCCGCTAACTCACTTTAGCTTAATTTAATGTCCTTTTGTCTCTAACTCTCTAGCTTACGAAATGGAGTCTTTGCAAACTCGCTTTTAGTGACGATCGAATCGCTCATTGCTAACTCACATGGGCTTACGACGAGCGAGTCCTCACAAACTCATTTTGGCGGAGAACATAACTTTATCGCTAACTCGCTTTTAGCATCGAATGTTGAAACTCACTTTAGCTACTTACGGAGTCGTAAATTAACTCACATTTGCAACGAATGTTTTTTCATCCCTAACTCTCTTTTCAGAAAAAGAACGGAGTCATTCCTAACCCACTTTAGCAACGAATGTCCGCTCATTGCTGACACACTTTAGCTTAATTTAACGGAGTCGCCGCTACTCACTTTAGCGACAAACGGAGCCGCCGCGACACTCACTTTAGCGACGAACGGAGGAGTCGCCGCGACACTCACTTTAGCTTAATTTAATGGAGTCGCCACCACTCATTTTTTTGCAGCTTAACGCTCTAACTCGCTTTTAGCGATGAACAGAGTCATCGAAACTCACTTTAGCGACGAACGGAGTCGCCTCAAACTTTACTTTTTTTACGCGACGAACGGAGTCGCCGCTAACTCAATTTAGCAACGAACGAACGGTCATTGCTATTTTACTTTCGCGACAAACGCCCGTTTTTCTAATTCACTTTAATGACGAACAGACGCTCATCGCTATTCACTTTAGCTACGAAACGGAGTCGCCGGTAACTCACTTTAGCAACGAACGGAGTCGCCGCTAACTCACTTTTTTTTTTCAACGAATGTCCTTTTGTCCCTAACACTCATTAGCTTAAGAATGGAGTTGTCGCTAACTCACTTTTAGTTACTTAACGACATCGTTAGTTTCTTACTTCACTTTTACCGACGAAACGGAGTCGCCACTTACTCATTTTTTCTCGACGAATGTCTCTTCGCCGCTAGCTCGCTTTAGCAACAAACGGTCGCCGCTAACTCAATTTTTGCTATGAATGTTCAAACTCCGCTTTAGCAACAAACGGAGTCGCCGCTAACTCAATTTTCCCTGAATGTTCTAACTCATTTTAGCAACAAACGGAGTTGTCGCTAACTCACTTTGGCAATGAATGTTTTTTTTCAACCCAACTCTCTTTTTTGCAACGAACGGAGTCATCGCTAACTCTCTTTAGCAACGAATGTCCTTTCGCTTGCTAACTCACTTTAGAGATGAACTGAGTGAGGTAGTGACGAATAGAGTCGCCGCCACTCATTTTTGCAACTAACATTCTAACTCGCTTTAGCGACGATCGGAGTTATCGTGAACTCTCTTTAGTGATGAACGGAGTCGCTTGTAAACTCACTTTAGCTGCTAGAATGGAGTCGCCGCTAACTCACTTTAGCTTAATTTAATGTCCTTTTGTCTCTAACTCTCTAGCTTACGAATGGAGTCTTTGCAAACTCGCTTTTAGTGACGATCGAATCGCTCATTGCTAACTCACATGGGCGACGAAATGAGTCCTCACAAACTCATTTTGGCGGAGAACATAACTTTATCGCTAACTCGCTTTTAGCATCGAATGTTGAAACTCACTTTAGCTACTTACGGAGTCGTAAATAACTCACATTTGCAACGAATGTTTTTTCATCCCTAACTCTCTTTCGTAAAGAACGGAGTCATTCCTAACCCACTTTAGCAACGAATGTCCGCTCATTGCTGACACACTTTTAGCTTAATTTAACGGAGTCGCCGCTACTCACTTTAGCGACAAACGGAGCCGCCGCACACACTTTACTTTAGCGACGAACGGAGTCGCCGCGACACTCACTTTAGCGAATTTAACGGAGTCGCCACTCACTCATTTTTGCAGCTTAACGCTTCTAACTCGCTTTTAGCGATGAACAGAGTCATCGAACTCACTTTAGCGACGAACGGAGTCGCCTCAAACTCACTTTAGCGACGAACGGAGTCGCCGCTAACTCAATTTAGCAACGAACGGTCATTGCTATTTTTTTTTTCGCGACAAACGCCCGTTTTCTCTAATTCACTTTAATGACGAAACAGACGCTCATCGCTATTCACTTTTTAGCTACGAACGGAGTCGCCGGTAACTCACTTTTAGCAACGAACGGAGTCGCCGCTAACTCACTTTTTTTTTTCAACGAATGTCCTTTTGTCCCTAACACTCATTAGCTTAAGAATGGAGTTGTCGCTAACTCACTTTAGTTACTTAACGACTGTTAGTTTCTTACTTCACTTTACCGACGAACGGAGTCGCCACTTACTCATTTTCTCGACGAATGTCTCTTCGCCGCTAGCTCGCTTTAGCAACAAACGGTCGCCGCTAACTCAATTTTTGCTATGAATGTTCAAACTCCGCTTAGCAACAAACGGAGTCGCCGCTAACTCAATTTTCCTCCTCTGAATGTTCTAACTCATTTTAGCAACAAACGGAGTTGTCGCTAACTCACTTTGGCAATGAATGTTTTTTTCAACCCAAACTCTCTTTTTTGCAACGAACGGAGTCATCGCTAACTCTCTTTAGCAACGAATGTCCTTTCGCTTAACTAACTCACTTTAGAGATGAACTGAGTGAGGTAGTGACGAATAGAGTCGCCGCCACTCATTTTTGCAACTAACATTCTAACTCGCTTTAGCGACGATCGGAGTTATCGTGAACTCTCTTTAGTGATGAACGGAGTCGCTTGTAAACTCACTTTAGCGTTAGAATGAGTCGCCGCTAACTCACTTTAGCTTAATTAATGTCCTTTTTGTCTCTAACTCTCTAGCTTACGAATGGAGTCTTTGCAAACTCGCTTTTAGTGACGATCGAATCGCTCATTGCTAACTCACATGGGCGACGAAAGCGAGTCCTCACAAACTCATTTTGGCGGAGAACATAACTTTATCGCTAACTCGCTTTTAGCATCGAATGTTGAAACTCACTTTAGCTACTTACGGAGTCGTAACTAACTCACATTTGCAACGAATGTTTTTTCATCCCTAACTCTCTTTCAGAAAGAACGGAGTCATTCCTAACCCACTTTAGCAACGAATGTCCGCTCATTGCTGACACACTTTTTAGCTTAATTTAACGGAGTCGCCGCTACTCACTTTAGCGACAAACGGAGCCGCCGCGACACTCACTTTAGCGCGAACGAACGGAGTCGCCGCGACACTCACTTTTAGCTTAATTTAACGGAGTCGCCACTCACTCATTTTTGCAGCTTAACGCTCTAACTTTTAGCGATGAACAGAGTCATCGAACTCACTTTAGCGACGAACGGAGTCGCCTCAAACTCACTTTTAGCGACGAACGGAGTCGCCGCTAACTCAATTTAGCAACGAACGGTCATTGCTATTTTACTTTTCGCGACAAAACGCCCGTTTCTAATTCACTTTAATGACGAACAGACGCTCATCGCTATTCACTTTAGCTTTACGAACGGAGTCGCCGGTAACTCACTTTAGCAACGAACGGAGTCGCCGCTAACTCACTTTTTTTTTTTCAACGAATGTCCTTTTGTCCCTAACACTCATTAGCTTAAGAATGGAGTTGTCGCTAACTCACTTTAGTTACTTAACGACTGTTAGTTTCTTACTCACTTTACCGACGAACGGAGTCGCCACTTACTCATTTTCTCGACGAATGTCTCTTCGCCGCTAGCTCGCTTTTAGCAACAAAAACGGTCGCCGCTAACTCAATTTTGCTATGAATGTTCAAACTCCGCTTAGCAACAAACGGAGTCGCCGCTAACTCAATTTTCCTCCTGAATGTTCTAACTCATTTTAGCAACAAACGGAGTTGTCGCTAACTCACTTTGGCAATGAATGTTTTTTTTCAACCCCAACTCTCTTTTGCAACGAACGGAGTCATCGCTAACTCTCTTTTAGCAACGAATGTCCTTTCGCTAACTCACTTTAGAGATGAACTGAGTGAGGTAGTGACGAATAGAGTCGCCGCCACTCATTTTTGCAACTAACATTCTAACTCGCTTTTAGCGACGATCGGAGTTATCGTGAACTCTCTTTAGTGATGAACGGAGTCGCTTGGTAAACTCACTTTAGCTGCTAGAATGAGTCGCCGCTAACTCACTTTAGCTTAGCGACGAATGTCCTTTTGTCTCTAACTCTCTAGCTTACGAATGGAGTCTTTGCAAACTCGCTTTAGTGACGATCGAATCGCTCATTGCTAACTCACATGGGCGACGAAAGCGGAGTCCTCACAAACTCATTTTGGCGGAGAACATAACTTTATCGCTAACTCGCTTTAGCATCGAATGTTGAAACTCACTTTAGCTACTTACGGAGTCGTAACTAACTCACATTTGCAACGAATGTTTTTTCATCCCTAACTCTCTTTTCGTAAAAGAACGGAGTCATTCCTAACCCACTTTAGCAACGAATGTCCGCTCATTGCTGACACACTTTAGCGAATTTAACGGAGTCGCCGCTACTCACTTTAGCGACAAAAACGAGCCGCCGCGACACTCACTTTAGCTTTAACGAACGGAGTCGCCGCGACACTCACTTTAGCGACGAAACGGAGTCGCCGCTCAAATCATTTTTGCAGCTTAACGCTCTAACTCGCTTTTAGCGATGAACAGAGTCATCGTGAAACTCACTTTAGCGACGAACGGAGTCGCCTCAAACTCACTTTAGCGACGAAACGGAGTCGCCGCTAACTCAATTTAGCAACGAACGGTCATTGCTATTTTACTTTCGCGACAAACGCCCGTTCTTCTCTAATTCACTTTAATGACGAAACAGACGCTCATCGCTATTCACTTTAGCTACGAAACGGAGTCGCCGGTAACTCACTTTAGCAACGAACGGAGTCGCCGCTAACTCACTTTTTTTTTTCAACGAATGTCCTTTTGTCCCTAACACTCATTAGCTTAAGAATGGAGTTGTCGCTAACTCACTTTAGTTACTTAACGACTGTTAGTTTCTTACTCACTTTACTGACGAACGGAGTCGTCACTTACTCATTTTCTCGACGAATGTCTCTTCGTCGCTAGCTCGCTTTAGCAACAAACGGAGTCGTCGCTAACTCAATTTTCCTCCGAATGTTCTAACTCATTTTAGCAACAAACGGAGTTGTCGCTAACTCACTTTGGCAATGAATGTTTTTTTCAACCCAAACTCTCTTTTGCAACGAACGGAGTCATCGCTAACTCTCTTTAGCAACGAATGTCCTTTCGTTGCTAACTCACTTTAGAGATGAACTGAGTGAGGTAGTGACGAATAGAGTCGCCGCTCACTCATTTTTGCAACGAACATTCTAACTCGCTTTAGCGACGATCGGAGTTATCGTGAAACTCTCTTTAGTGATGAACGGAGTCGTTGTAAACTCACTTTAGCTGTTAGAATGAGTCGCCGCTAACTCACTTTAGCTTACGAATGTCCTTTTGTCTCTAACTCTCTAGCTTACGAAATGGAGTCTTTGCAAACTCGCTTTAGTGACGATCGACCGCTCATTGCTAACTCACATGGGCGACGAAATGAGTCCTCACAAACTCATTTTGGCGGAGAACATAACTTTATCGCTAACTCGCTTTTAGCATCGAATGTTGAAACTCACTTTAGCTACTTACGGAGTCGTAAATAACTCACATTTGCAACGAATGTTTTTCATCCCTAACTCTCTTTCGTAAAGAACGGAGTCATTCCTAACCCACTTTAGCAACGAATGTCCGCTCATTGCTGACACACTTTAGCGACGAACGGAGTCGCCGCTACTCACTTTAGCGACAAACGGAGCCGCCGCGACACTCACTTTAGCGACGAAACGGAGTCGCCGCGACACTCACTTTTAGCGACGAATTAAACGAGTCGCCACTCACTCATTTTTGCAGCTTAACGCTTCTAACTCGCTTTAGCGATGAACAGAGTCATCGTGAACTCACTTTAGCGACGAACGGAGTCGCCTCAAACTCACTTTAGCGACGAACGGAGTCGCCGCTAACTCAATTTAGCAACGAACGGTCATTGCTATTTTTTACTTTTCGCGACAAACGCCCGTTTCTTCTCTAATTCACTTTAATGACGAACAGACGCTCATCGCTATTCTCACTTTAGCTACGAACGGAGTCGCCGGTAACTCACTTTAGCAACGAACGGAGTCGCCGCTAACTCACTTTTTTTTTCAACGAATGTCCTTTTGTCCCTAACACTCATTAGCTTAAGAATGGAGTTGTCGCTAACTCACTTTAGTTACTTAACGACTCGTTAGTTTCTTACTCACTTTTTACCGACGAACGGAGTCGCCACTTACTCATTTTCTCGACGAATGTCTCTTCGTCGCTAGCTCGCTTTAGCAACAAACGAAGTCGTCGCTAACTCAATTTTGCTATGAATGTTCAAACTCCGTTTAGCAACAAACGGAGTCGTCGCTAACTCAATTTTCCTCCGAATGTTCTAACTCATTTTAGCAACAAACGGAGTTGTCGCTAACTCACTTTGGCAATGAATGTTTTTTTCAACCCAAACTCTCTTTTGCAACGAACGGAGTCATCGCTAACTCTCTTTAGCAACGAATGTCCTTTCGTTGCTAACTCACTTTAGAGATGAACTGAGTGAGGTAGTGACGAATAGAGTCGCCGCTCACTCATTTTTGCAACTAACATTCTAACTCGCTTTAGCGACGATCGGAGTTATCGTGAAACTCTCTTTAGTGATGAACGGAGTCGCTTGTAAACTCACTTTAGCGTTAGAATGAGTCGCCGCTAACTCACTTTTAGCTTAATTTAATGTCCTTTTTGTCTCTAACTCTCTAGCGAATTTAATGGAGTCTTTGCAAACTCGCTTTAGTGACGATCGAATCGCTCATTGCTAACTCACATGGGCGACGAGCGAGTCCTCACAAACTCATTTTGGCGGAGAACATAACTTTATCGCTAACTCGCTTTAGCATCGAATGTTGAAACTCACTTTAGCTACTTACGGAGTCGTAACTAACTCACATTTGCAACGAATGTTTTTTCATCCCTAACTCTCTTTCGTAAAGAACGGAGTCATTCCTAACCCACTTTAGCAACGAATGTCCGCTCATTGCTGACACACTTTTAGCTTAATTTAACGGAGTCGCCGCTACTCACTTTTTTAGCGACAAACGGAGCCGCCGCGACTCACTTTAGCGACGAACGGAGTCGCCGCGACACTCACTTTAGCGACGAACGGAGTCGCCACTCACTCATTTTTGCAGCTTAACGCTTCTAACTCGCTTTAGCGATGAACAGAGTCATCGTGAAACTCACTTTAGCGACGAACGGAGTCGTCTCAAACTCACTTTAGCGACGAACGGAGTCGCCGCTAACTCAATTTAGCAACGAACGGTCATTGCTATTTTACTTTCGCGACAAACGCCCGTTCTTCTCTAATTCACTTTAATGACGAACAGACGCTCATCGCTATCTCACTTTAGCTACGAAACGGAGTCGCCGGTAACTCACTTTAGCAACGAACGGAGTCGCCGCTAACTCACTTTTTTTTTCAACGAATGTCCTTTTGTCCCTAACACTCATTAGCTTAAGAATGGAGTTGTCGCTAACTCACTTTAGTTACTTAACGACTGTTAGTTTCTTACTCACTTTTATCGACGAACGGAGTCGCCACTTACTCATTTTCTCGACGAATGTCTCTTCGCCGCTAGCTCGCTTTAGCAACAAACGGTCGCCGCTAACTCAATTTTGCTATGAATGTTCAAACTCCGCTTAGCAACAAACGGAGTCGCCGCTAACTCAATTTTCCTCCTGAATGTTCTAACTCATTTTAGCAACAAACGGAGTTGTCGCTAACTCACTTTGGCAATGAATGTTTTTTTTTTCAACCCCAACTCTCTTTTTTGCAACGAACGGAGTCATCGCTAACTCTCTTTAGCAACGAATGTCCTTTCGCTGCTAACTCACTTTAGAGATGAACTGAGTGAGGTAGTGACGAAATAGAGTCGCCGCCACTCATTTTTGCAACTAACATTCTAACTCGCTTTTAGCGACGATCGAGAGTTATCGTGAACTCTCTTTAGTGATGAACGGAGTCGTTGTAAACTCACTTTAGCGTTAGAATGGAGTCGCCGCTAACTCACTTTAGCGACGAAATGTCCTTTTGTCTCTAACTCTCTAGCTTAATTTAATGGAGTCTTTGCAAACTCGCTTTTAGTGACGATCGACCGCTCATTGCTAACTCACATGGGCGACGATTTGTTGAGTCCTCACAAACTCATTTTGGCGGAGAACATAACTTTATCGCTAACTCGCTTTAGCATCGAATGTTGAAACTCACTTTAGCTACTTACGGAGTCGTAACTAACTCACATTTGCAACGAATGTTTTTTCATCCCTAACTCTCTTTCAGAAAGAACGGAGTCATTCCTAACCCACTTTAGCAACGAATGTCCGCTCATTGCTGACACACTTTAGCGACGAACGGAGTCGCCGCTACTCACTTTAGCGACAAACGGAGCCGCCGCGACACTCACTTTAGCGACGAATCGGGAGTCGCCGCGACACTCACTTTAGCGACGAATGGAGTCGCCACTCACTCATTTTTGCAGCTTAACGTTCTAACTCGCTTTAGCGATGAACAGAGTCATCGTGAACTCACTTTAGCGATTTAACGGAGTCGCCTCAAACTCACTTTAGCGACGAACGGAGTCGCCGCTAACTCAATTTAGCAACGAACGGTCATTGCTATTTTACTTTCGCGACAAACGCCCGTTCTTCTCTAATTCACTTTAATGACGAACAGACGTTCATCGCTATCTCACTTTAGCGACGAACGGAGTCGCCGGTAACTCACTTTAGCAACGAACGGAGTCGCCGCTAACTCACTTTTTTTTCAACGAATGTCCTTTTGTCCCTAACACTCATTAGCTTAAGAATGGAGTTGTCGCTAACTCACTTTAGTTACTTAACGACTGTTAGTTTCTTACTCACTTTTTACCGACGAACGGAGTCGCCACTTACTCATTTTCTCGACGAATGTCTCTTCGCCGTTAGCTAGCTCGCTTTAGCAACAAACGGTCGCCGCTAACTCAATTTTTGCTATGAATGTTCAAACTCCGCTTAGCAACAAACGGAGTCGCCGCTAACTCAATTTTCCTCCTAATGTTCTAACTCATTTTAGCAACAAACGGAGTTGTCGCTAACTCACTTTGGCAATGAATGTTTTTTTTTCGACCCCAACTCTCTTTTTTGCAACGAACGGAGTCATCGCTAACTCTCTTTAGCAACGAATGTCCTTTCGTTGCTAACTCACTTTTAGAGATGAACTGAGTGAGGTAGTGACGAAATAGAGTCGCCGCCACTCATTTTTTTGCAACTAACATTCTAACTCGCTTTTAGCGACGATCGGAGTTATCGTGAACTCTTTTAGTGATGAACGGAGTCGTTGTAAACTCACTTTAGCGTTAGAATGAGTCGCCGCTAACTCACTTTAGCTTACGAATGTCCTTTTTCTCTCTAACTCTCTAGCTTAGCGGCGAATGGAGTCTTTGCAAACTCGCTTTAGTGACGATCGACCGGTCATTGCTAACTCACATGGGCGACGAGCGGAGTCCTCACAAACTCATTTTGGCGGAGAACATAACTTTATCGCTAACTCGCTTTAGCATCGAATGTTGAAACTCACTTTAGCTACTTACGGAGTCGTAACTAACTCACATTTGCAACGAATGTTTTTTCATCCCTAACTCTCTTTCGTAAAGAACGGAGTCATTCCTAACCCACTTTAGCAACGAATGTCCGTTCATTGCTGACACACTTTAGCGACGAACGGAGTCGTCGCTTACTCACTTTAGCGACAAACGGAGCCGTCGCACACTCACTTTAGCGACGATCGGAGTCGTCGCACACTCACTTTAGCGACGAACGGAGTCGTCACTCACTCATTTTTGCAGCTGAACGTTCTAACTTCGCTTTTAGCGATGAACAGAGTCATCGTGAACTCACTTTAGCGACGAAACGAGTCGCCTCAAACTCACTTTAGCGACGAAACGGAGTCGCCGCTAACTCAATTTAGCAACGAACGAAGTCATTGCTATTTTACTTTCGCGACAAACGCCCGTTTTTCTCTAATTCACTTTAATGACGAACAGACGCTCATCGCTATCTCACTTTAGCTTACGAACGGAGTCGCCGGTAACTCACTTTAGCAACGAACGGAGTCGCCGCTAACTCACTTTTTTTTTTCAACGAATGTCCTTTTGTCCCTAACACTCATTAGCTTAAGAATGGAGTTGTCGCTAACTCACTTTAGTTACTTAACGACTGTTAGTTTCTTACTCACTTTACCGACGAACGAGTCGTCACTTACTCATTTTCTCGACGAATGTCTCTTCGCCGCTAGCTCGCTTTAGCAACAAACGGTCGCCGCTAACACAATTTTGCTATGAATGTTCAAACTCCGTTTAGCAACAAACGGAGTCGTCGCTAACTCAATTTTCCTCCGAATGTTCTAACTCATTTTAGCAACAAACGTAGTTGTCGCCAACTCACTTTGGCAATGAATGTTTTTTTCAACCCAAACTCTCTTTTGCAACGAACGTAGTCATCGCTAACTCTCTTTAGCAACGAATGTCCTTTCGTTGCTAACTCACTTTAGAGATGAACTGAGTGAGGTAGTGACGAATAGAGTCGCCGCCACACTCATTTTTGCAACTAACATTCTAACTCGCTTTAGCGACGATCGGAGTTATCGTAAACTCTCTTTTAGTGATGAACGGAGTCGTTGTAAACTCACTTTAGCGTTAGAATGAGTCGCCGCTAACTCACTTTAGCGACGAAATGTCCTTTTGTCTCTAACTCTCTAGCTAGCGGCGAATGGAGTCTTTGCAAACTCGCTTTAGTGACGATCGAATCGCTCATTGCTAACTCACATGGGCGACGAGCGGAGTCCTCACAAACTCATTTTGGCGGAGAACATAACTTTATCGCTAACTCGCTTTAGCATCGAATGTTGAAACTCACTTTAGCTACTTACGGAGTCGTAACTAAACTCACATTTGCAACGAATGTTTTTTCATCCCTAACTCTCTTTCGTAAAGAACGGAGTCATTCCTAACCCACTTTAGCAACGAATGTCCGCTCATTGCTGACACACTTTAGCGACGAACGGAGTCGCCGCTACTCACTCACTTTAGCGACAAAACGGAGCCGCCGCGACACTCACTTTAGCGACGAACGGAGTCGCCGCGACACTCACTTTAGCGACGAACGGAGTCGCCACTCACTCATTTTTGCAGCTTAACGTTCTAACTTCGCTTTTAGCGATGAACAGAGTCATCGTGAACTCACTTTAGCGACGAACGGAGTCGCTCAAAAACTCACTTTAGCGACGAACGGAGTCGCCGCTAACTCAATTTAGCAACGAAACGGTCATTGCTATTTTACTTTCGCGACAAACGCCCGTTCTTCTCTAATTCACTTTAATGACGAACAGACGCTCATCGCTATCTCACTTTAGCTTTATTTAACGGAGTCGCCGGTAACTCACTTTAGCAACGAACGGAGTCGCCGCTAACTCACTTTTTTTTCAACGAATGTCCTTTTGTCCCTAACACTCATTAGCGAAGAATGGAGTTGTCGCTAACTCACTTTAGTTACTAACGACTGTTAGTTTCTTACTCACTTTACTGACGAACGGAGTCGTCACTTACTCATTTTCTCGACGAATGTCTCTTCGTCGCTAGCTCGCTTTAGCAACAAACGAAGTCGTCGCTAACTCAATTTTGCTATGAATGTTCAAACTCCGTTTAGCAACAAACGGAGTCGTCGCTAACTCAATTTTCCTCCGAATGTTCTAACTCATTTTAGCAACAAACGGAGTTGTCGCTAACTCACTTTGGCAATGAATGTTTTTTTCAACCCAAACTCTCTTTTGCAACGAACGGAGTCATCGCTAACTCTCTTTAGCAACGAATGTCCTTTCGTTTCTAACTCACTTTAGAGATGAACTGAGTGAGGTAGTGTGACGAATAGAGTCGCCGCCACTCATTTTTGCAACGAACATTCTAACTCGCTTTAGCGACGATCGGAGTTATCGTAAACTCTCTTTAGTGATGAACGGAGTCGTTGTAAACTCACTTTAGCGCTGTACGGAGTCGTCGCTAACTCACTTTAGCGACGAATGTCCTTTTGTCTCTAACTCTCTCTAGCGACGAATGGAGTCTTTGCAAACTCGCTTTAGTGACGATCGACCGTTCATTGCTAACTCACATGGGCGACGAGCGGAGTCCTCACAAACTCATTTTGGCGGAGAACATAACTTTATCGCTAACTCGCTTTAGCATCGAATGTTGAAACTCACTTTAGCTACTTACGGAGTCGTAACTAACTCACATTTGCAACGAATGTTTTTTCATCCCTAACTCTCTTTCGTAAAGAACGGAGTCATTCCTAACCCACTTTAGCAACGAATGTCCGTTCATTGCTGACACACTTTAGCGACGAACGGAGTCGTCGCTACTCACTTTAGCGACAAACGGAGCCGTCGCACACTCACTTTAGCGACGAACGGAGTCGTCGCACACTCACTTTAGCGACGAATGGAGTCGTCGCTCACTCATTTTTGCAGCGAACGTTCTAACTCGCTTTAGCGATGAACAGAGTCATCGTAAACTCACTTTAGCGACGAACGGAGTCGCCTCAAACTCACTTTAGCGACGAACGGAGTCGTCGCTAACTCAATTTAGCAACGAACGAAGTCATTGCTATTTTACTTTCGCGACAAACGTCCGTTCTTCTCTAATTCACTTTAATGACGAACAGACGTTCATCGCTATCTCACTTTAGCGACGAACGGAGTCGTCGGTAACTCACTTTAGCAACGAACGGAGTCGTCGCTAACTCACTTTTTTCAACGAATGTCCTTTTGTCCCTAACACTCATTAGCGAAGAATGGAGTTGTCGCTAACTCACTTTAGTTACGAACGACTGTTAGTTTCTTACTCACTTTACTGACGAACGGAGTCGTCACTTACTCATTTTCTCGACGAATGTCTCTTCGTCGCTAGCTCGCTTTAGCAACAAACGAAGTCGTCGCTAACTCAATTTTGCTATGAATGTTCAAACTCCGTTTAGCAACAAACGGAGTCGTCGCTAACTCAATTTTCCTCTGAATGTTCTAACTCATTTTAGCAACAAACGGAGTTGTCGCTAACTCACTTTGGCAATGAATGTTTTTTTCGACCCCAACTCTCTTTTGCAACGAACGGAGTCATCGCTAACTCTCTTTAGCAACGAATGTCCTTTCGTTGCTAACTCACTTTAGAGATGAACTGAGTGAGGTAGTGACGAATAGAGTCGTCGCTCACTCATTTTTGCAACTAACATTCTAACTCGCTTTAGCGACGATCGGAGTTATCGTAAACTCTCTTTAGTGATGAACGGAGTCGTTGTAAACTCACTTTAGCGTTGTACGGAGTCGTCGCTAACTCACTTTAGCGACGAATGTCCTTTTGTCTCTAACTCTCTCTAGCGACGAATGGAGTCTTTGCAAACTCGCTTTAGTGACGATCGACCGTTCATTGCTAACTCACATGGGCGACGAGCGGAGTCCTCACAAACTCATTTTGGCGGAGAACATAACTTTATCGCTAACTCGCTTTAGCATCGAATGTTGAAACTCACTTTAGCTACTTACGGAGTCGTAACTAACTCACATTTGCAACGAATGTTTTTTCATCCCTAACTCTCTTTCGTAAAGAACGGAGTCATTCCTAACCCACTTTAGCAACGAATGTCCGTTCATTGCTGACACACTTTAGCGACGAACGGAGTCGTCGCTTACTCACTTTAGCGACAAACGGAGCCGTCGCACACTCACTTTAGCGACGAACGGAGTCGTCGCACACACTTTAGCGCGAATTTAACGAGAGTCGCCACTCACTCATTTTTGCAGCTTAACGTTCTAACTTCGCTTTAGCGATGAACAGAGTCATCGTAAACTCACTTTAGCGACGAACGGAGTCGTCTCAAACTCACTTTAGCGACGAACGAGTCGTCGCTAACTCAATTTAGCAACGAACGAAGTCATTGCTATTTTACTTTCGCGACAAACGTCCGTTCTTCTCTAATTCACTTTAATGACGAACAGACGTTCATCGCTATCTCACTTTAGCGACGAACGGAGTCGTCGGTAACTCACTTTAGCAACGAACGGAGTCGTCGCTAACTCACTTTTTTCAACGAATGTCCTTTTGTCCCTAACACTCATTAGCGAAGAATGGAGTTGTCGCTAACTCACTTTAGTTACGAACGACTGTTAGTTTCTGACTCACTTTACTGACGAACAGAGTCGACACTTACTCATTTTCTCGACGAATGTCTCTTCGTCGCTAGCTCGCTTTAGCAACAAACGAAGTCGTCGCTAACTCAATTTTGCTATGAATGTTCAAACTCCGTTTAGCAACAAACGGAGTCGTCGCTAACTCAATTTTCCTCCGAATGTTCTAACTCATTTTAGCAACAAACGGAGTTGTCGCTAACTCACTTTGGCAATGAATGTTTTTTTCGACCCCAACTCTCTTTTGCAACGAACGGAGTCATCGCTAACTCTCTTTAGCAACGAATGTCCTTTCGTTGCTAACTCACTTTAGAGATGAACTGAGTGAGGTAGTGACGAATAGAGTCGTCGCTCACTCATTTTTGCAACTAACATTCTAACTCGCTTTAGCGACGATCGGAGTTATCGTAAACTCTCTTTAGTGATGAACGGAGTCGTTGTAAACTCACTTTAGCGTTATGCGAGTCGTCGCCGCTAACTCACTTTAGCTTACGAATGTCCTTTTTGTCTCTAACTCTCTCTAGCGGCGAATGGAGTCTTTGCAAACTTCGCTTTAGTGACGATCGACCGTTCATTGCTAACTCACATGGGCGACGAAATGAGTCCTCACAAACTCATTTTGGCGGAGAACATAACTTTATCGCTAACTCGCTTTAGCATCGAATGTTGAAACTCACTTTAGCTACTTACGGAGTCGTAACTAACTCACATTTGCAACGAATGTTTTTTCATCCCTAACTCTCTTTCGTAAAGAACGGAGTCATTCCTAACCCACTTTAGCAACGAATGTCCGTTCATTGCTGACACACTTTAGCGACGAACGGAGTCGTCGCTTACTCACTTTAGCGACAAACGGAGCCGTCGCACACTCACTTTAGCGACGATCGGAGTCGTCGCACACTCACTTTAGCGACGAATGGAATCGTCACTCACTCATTTTTGCAGCGAACGTTCTAACTCGCTTTAGCGATGAACAGAGTCATCGTAAACTCACTTTAGCGACGAACGGAGTCGTCTCAAACTCACTTTAGCGACGAACGGAGTCGTCGCTAACTCAATTTAGCAACGAACGAAGTCATTGCTATTTTACTTTCGCGACAAACGTCCGTTCTTCTCTAATTCACTTTAATGACGAACAGACGTTCATCGCTATCTCACTTTAGCGACGAACGGAGTCGTCGGTAACTCACTTTAGCAACGAACGGAGTCGTCGCTAACTCACTTTTTTCAACGAATGTCCTTTTGTCCCTAACACTCATTAGCGAAGAATGGAGTTGTCGCTAACTCACTTTAGTTACGAACGACTGTTAGTTTCTTACTCACTTTACTGACGAACGGAGTCGTCACTTACTCATTTTCTCGACGAATGTCTCTTCGTCGCTAGCTCGCTTTAGCAACAAACGAAGTCGTCGCTAACTCAATTTTGCTATGAATGTTCAAACTCCGTTTAGCAACAAACGGAGTCGTCGCTAACTCAATTTTCCTCTGAATGTTCTAACTCATTTTAGCAACAAACGGAGTTGTCGCTAACTCACTTTGGCAATGAATGTTTTTTTCGACCCCAACTCTCTTTTGCAACGAACGGAGTCATCGCTAACTCTCTTTAGCAACGAATGTCCTTTCGTTTCTAACTCACTTTAGAGATGAACTGAGTGAGGTAGTGACGAATAGAGTCGTCGCTCACTCATTTTTGCAACTAACATTCTAACTCGCTTTAGCGACGATCGGAGTTATCGTAAACTCTCTTTAGTGATGAACGGAGTCGTTGTAAACTCACTTTAGCGTTGTACGGAGTCGTCGCTAACTCACTTTAGCGACGAATGTCCTTTTGTCTCTAACTCTCTCTAGCGACGAATGGAGTCTTTGCAAACTCGCTTTAGTGACGATCGACCGTTCATTGCTAACTCACATGGGCGACGAGCGGAGTCCTCACAAACTCATTTTGGCGGAGAACATAACTTTATCGCTAACTCGCTTTAGCATCGAATGTTGAAACTCACTTTAGCTACTTACGGAGTCGTAACTAACTCACATTTGCAACGAATGTTTTTCATCATCCCTAACTCTCTTTTCGTAAAGAACGGAGTCATTCCTAACCCACTTTAGCAACGCGAATGTCCGTTCATTGCTGACACACTTTAGCGACGAACGGAACGGAGTCGTCTCTTACTCACTTTAGCGACAAACGGAGCCGTCGCACACTCACTTTAGCGACGAACGGAGTCGTCGCACACTCACTTTAGCGACGAATGGAGTCGTCGCTCACTCATTTTTGCAGCGAACGTTCTAACTCGCTTTAGCGATGAACAGAGTCATCGTAAACTCACTTTAGCGACGAACGGAGTCGCCTCAAACTCACTTTAGCGACGAACGGAGTCGTCGCTAACTCAATTTAGCAACGAACGAAGTCATTGCTATTTTACTTTCGCGACAAACGTCCGTTCTTCTCTAATTCACTTTAATGACGAACAGACGTTCATCGCTATCTCACTTTAGCGACGAACGGAGTCGTCGGTAACTCACTTTAGCAACGAACGGAGTCGTCGCTAACTCACTTTTTTCAACGAATGTCCTTTTGTCCCTAACACTCATTAGCGAAGAATGGAGTTGTCGCTAACTCACTTTAGTTACGAACGACTGTTAGTTTCTTACTCACTTTACTGACGAACGGAGTCGTCACTTACTCATTTTCTCGACGAATGTCTCTTCGTCGCTAGCTCGCTTTAGCAACAAACGAAGTCGTCGCTAACTCAATTTTGCTATGAATGTTCAAACTCCGTTTAGCAACAAACGGAGTCGTCGCTAACTCAATTTTCCTCTGAATGTTCTAACTCATTTTAGCAACAAACGGAGTTGTCGCTAACTCACTTTGGCAATGAATGTTTTTTTCGACCCCAACTCTCTTTTGCAACGAACGGAGTCATCGCTAACTCTCTTTAGCAACGAATGTCCTTTCGTTGCTAACTCACTTTAGAGATGAACTGAGTGAGGTAGTGACGAATAGAGTCGTCGCTCACTCATTTTTGCAACTAACATTCTAACTCGCTTTAGCGACGATCGGAGTTATCGTAAACTCTCTTTAGTGATGAACGGAGTCGTTGTAAACTCACTTTAGCGTTGTACGGAGTCGTCGCTAACTCACTTTAGCGACGAATGTCCTTTTGTCTCTAACTCTCTCTAGCGACGAATGGAGTCTTTGCAAACTCGCTTTAGTGACGATCGACCGTTCATTGCTAACTCACATGGGCGACGAGCGGAGTCCTCACAAACTCATTTTGGCGGAGAACATAACTTTATCGCTAACTTCGCTTTAGCATCGAATGTTGAAACTCACTTTAGCTACTTACGGTCGTAACTAACTCACATTTGCAACGAATGTTTTTTCATCCCTAACTCTCTTTCGTAAAGAACGGAGTCATTCCTAACCCACTTTAGCAACGAATGTCCGTTCATTGCTGACACACTTTAGCGACGAACGGAGTCGTCTCTTACTCACTTTAGCGACAAACGGAGCCGTCGCACACTCACTTTAGCAACGAACGGAGTCGTCGCACACTCACTTTAGCGACGAATGGAGTCGTCGCTCACTCATTTTTGCAGCGAACGTTCTAACTCGCTTTAGCGATGAACAGAGTCATCGTAAACTCACTTTAGCGACGATCGGAGTCGCCTCAAACTCACTTTAGCGACGAACGGAGTCGTCGTTAACTCAATTTAGCGACCAACGAAGTCATTGCTATTTTACTTTCGCGACAAACGTCCGTTCTTCTCTAATTCACTTTAATGACGAACAGACGTTCATCGCTATCTCACTTTAGCGACGAACGGAGTCGTCGGTAACTCACTTTAGCAACGCGAGCGGTCGTCGCTAACTCACTTTTTTTTTCAACGAATGTCCTTTTGTCCCTAACACTCATTAGCGAAGAATGGGTTGTCGCTAACTCACTTTAGTTCTGAGCGACTGTTAGTTTCTTACTCACTTTACTTGACGAACGGAGTCGTCACTTACTCATTTTCTCGACGAATGTCTCTTAGTCGCTAGCTTCGCTTTAGCAACAAAAACGAAGTCGCCGCTAACAATTTTGCTATGAATGTTCAAACTCCGTTTAGCAACAAACGGAGTCGTCGCTAACTCAATTTTCCTCTCGAATGTTCTAACTCATTTTAGCAACAAACGGGGTTGTCGCTAACTCACTTTGGCAATGAATGTTTTTTTCGACCCCAACTCTCTTTTTTGCAACGAGCGGAGTCATCGCTAACTCTCTTTAGCAACGAATGTCCTTTCGTTTGCTAACTCACTTTAGAGATGAACTGAGTGAGGTAGTAGTGGCGAATAGAGTCGTCGCTCACTCATTTTTGCAACTAACATTCTAACTTCGCTTTAGCGACGATCGGAGTTATCGTAAACTCTCTTTAGTGATGAACGCAGTCGTTGTAAACTCACTTTAGCGTTATGCGCGGTCGTCGCTAACTCACTTTAGCGACGAATGTCCTTTTTGTCTCTAACTCTCTCTAGCGGCGAATGGAGTCTTTGCAAACTTCGCTTTAGTGACGATCGACCGTTCATTGCTAACTCACATGGGCGACGGCGGAGTCCTCACAAACTCATTTTGGCGGAGAACATAACTTTATCGCTAACTTCGCTTTAGCATCGAATGTTGAAACTCACTTTAGCTACTTACGGTCGTAACTAACTCACATTTGCAACGAATGTTTTTTCATCCCTAACTCTCTTTAAGTAAAACGGAGTCATTCCTAACCCACTTTAGCAACGAATGTCCGTTCATTGCTGACACACTTTTTAGCGACGAGCGGAGTCGTCTCTTACTCACTTTAGCGACAAACGGGCCGTCGCTTTCACTCACTTTAGCGGCGCGAGCGAGTCGTCGCGCACACTCACTTTAGCGACGAATGGATGCGTCACTCACTCATTTTTGCAGCGAGCGTTCTAACTTCGCTTTAGCGATGAACAGAGTCATCGTAAACTCACTTTAGCGACGAGCGGTCGTCTCAAACTCACTTTAGCGACGAACGGTGTCGTCGCTAACTCAATTTAGCGACGAGCGAAGTCATTGCTGCTTTTTACTTTCGCGACAAACGTCCGTTCTTCTCTAATTCACTTTAATGACGAACAGGCGTTCATCGCTATCTCACTTTAGCGACGAGCGGAGTCGTCGGTAACTCACTTTAGCAACGAGCGGTTAAATCGCTAACTCACTTTTTTCAGCGAATGTCCTTTTGTCCCTAACACTCATTAGCGAAGAATGGGTTGTCGCTAACTCACTTTAGTTACTGAGCGACTGTTAGTTTCTTACTCACTTTACTTGACGAGCGGAGTCGTCACTTACTCATTTTCTCGACGAATGTCTCTTAGTAAGCTAGCTTCGCTTTAGCAACAAAACGAAGTCGTTAAGCTAACTCAATTTTGCTATGAATGTTCAAACTCCGTTTAGCAACAAACGGTCGTCGTCGCTAACTCAATTTTCCTCTGAATGTTCTAACTCATTTTAGCAACAAACGGGTTGTCGCTAACTCACTTTGGCAATGAATGTTTTTTTTCGACCCCAACTCTCTTTTTGAACGAGCGGAGTCATCGCTAACTCTCTTTAGCAACGAATGTCCTTTCGTTGCTAACTCACTTTAGAGATGAACTGAGTGAGGTAGTGACGAATAGAGTCGTCGCTCACTCATTTTTGCAACTAACATTCTAACTCGCTTTAGCGACGATCGGAGTTATCGTAAACTCTCTTTAGTGATGAACGGAGTCGTTGTAAACTCACTTTAGCGTTGTACGGAGTCGTCGCTAACTCACTTTAGCGACGAATGTCCTTTTGTCTCTAACTCTCTCTAGCGACGAATGGAGTCTTTGCAAACTCGCTTTAGTGACGATCGACCGTTCATTGCTAACTCACATGGGCGACGAGCGGAGTCCTCTCAAACTCATTTTGGCGGAGAACATAACTTTATCGCTAACTCGCTTTAGCATCGAATGTTGAAACTCACTTTAGCTACTTACGGAGTCGTAACTAACTCACATTTGCAGCGAATGTTTTTCATCCCTAACTCTCTTTTAAGTAAAGAACGGAGTCATTCCTAACCCACTTTAGCAGCGAATGTCCGTTCATTGCTGACACACTTTAGCGACGAACGGAGTCGTCTCTTACTCACTTTAGCGACAAACGGAGCCGTCGCACACTCACTTTAGCGACGAACGGAGTCGTCGCACACTCACTTTAGCGGCGAATGGATTCGTCACTCACTCATTTTTTTGCGAGCGTTCTAACTTCGCTTTAGCGATGAACAGAGTCATCGTAAACTCACTTTAGCGACGAGCGGTCGTCTCAAACTCACTTTAGCGACGAGCGGTTAGTCGTCGCTAACTCAATTTAGCAACGAGCGAAGTCATTGCTATTTTACTTTTTACGCGACAAGCGTCCGTTCTTCTCTAATTCACTTTAATGACGAACAGGCGTTCATCGCTATCTCACTTTAGCGACGAGCGGAGTCGTCGGTAACTCACTTTTTAGCAACGAGCGGTCGTCGCTAACTCACTTTTTTCAGCGAATGTCCTTTTGTCCCTAACACTCATTAGCGAAGAATGGGTTGTCGCTAACTCACTTTAGTTCTGAGCGACTGTTAGTTTCTTACTCACTTTACTTGACGAGCGAGTCGTCACTTACTCATTTTCTCGACGAATGTCTCTTCGTTAAGCTAGCTTCGCTTTAGCAACAAGCGAAGTCGTTAAGCTAACTCAATTTTGCTATGAATGTTCAAACTCCGTTTAGCAACAAACGGAGTCGTCGCTAACTCAATTTTCCTCTGAATGTTCTAACTCATTTTTTAGCAACAAACGGGTTGTCGCTAACTCACTTTGGCAATGAATGTTTTTTTTTCGACCCCAACTCTCTTTTTTTGCAACGAGCGGGTCATCGCTAACTCTCTTTAGCAACGAATGTCCTTTTCGTTGCTAACTCACTTTAGAGATGAACTGAGTGAGGTAGTGGCCGAATAGAGTCGTCGCTCACTCATTTTTTTTTGCTAACATTCTAACTTCGCTTTAGCGGCGATCGGAGTTATCGTAAACTCTCTTTAGTGATGAGCGGAGTCGTTGTAAACTCACTTTAGCGTTATGCGGTCGTCGCTAACTCACTTTTTAGCGACGAATGTCCTTTTTTCTCTAACTCTCTCTAGCGGCGAATGGAGTCTTTGCAAACTTCGCTTTAGTGACGATCGACCGTTCATTGCTAACTCACATGGGCGACGGCGGAGTCCTCTCAAACTCATTTTGGCGGAGAACATAACTTTATCGCTAACTTCGCTTTAGCATCGAATGTTGAAACTCACTTTAGCTACTTACGGTCGTAACTAACTCACATTTGCAACGAATGTTTTTTCCCCTAACTCTCTTTTCGTAAAGAAGCGGAGTCATTCCTAACCCACTTTAGCAGCGAATGTCCGTTCATTGCTGACACACTTTAGCGACGAGCGGTCGTCTCTTACTCACTTTAGCGACAAGCGGGCCGTCGCACTCACTTTAGCGACGATCGGTCGTCGTCGCACACTCTCACTTTAGCGGCGAATGGAATCGTCACTCACTCATTTTTTTTGCAGCGAGCGTTCTAACTTCGCTTTAGCGATGAACAGAGTCATCGTAAACTCACTTTAGCGACGAGCGGAGTCGTCTCAAACTCACTTTAGCGACGAGCGGTCGTCGCTAACTCAATTTAGCGACGAGCGAAGTCATTGCTATTTTACTTTTCGCGACAAGCGTCCGTTCTTCTCTAATTCACTTTAATGACGAACAGGCGTTCATCGCTATCTCACTTTAGCGGCTGAGCGGAGTCGTCGGTAACTCACTTTAGCAGCGAGCGAGTCGTCGCTAACTCACTTTTTTCAGCGAATGTCCTTTTGTCCCTAACACTCATTAGCGAAGAATGGGTTGTCGCTAACTCACTTTAGTTCTGAGCGACTGTTAGTTTCTTACTCACTTTCTTGAACGAGAGTCGTCGTCTTACTCATTTTCTCGGCGAATGTCTCTTAGTTAAAGCTAGCTTCGCTTTAGCAACAAAAAGCGAAGTCGTCGCTAACTCAATTTTGCTATGAATGTTCAAACTCCGTTTAGCAACAAACGGTCGTCGCTAACTCAATTTTCCTCTGAATGTTCTAACTCATTTTAGCAACAAACGGGTTGTCGCTAACTCACTTTGGCAATGAATGTTTTTTTTTTCGCCCCCAACTCTCTTTTTTGCAGCGAGCGGGTCATCGCTAACTCTCTTTAGCAACGAATGTCCTTTTCGTTGCTAACTCACTTTAGAGATGAACTGAGTGAGGTAGTGAATAGAATAAAGTCGTCGCTCACTCATTTTTGCAACTAACATTCTAACTTCGCTTTAGCGACGATCGGAGTTATCGTAAACTCTCTTTAGTGATGAGCGGAGTCGTTGTAAACTCACTTTAGCGTTATGCGGGTCGTCGCTAACTCACTTTAGCGACGAATGTCCTTTTTCTCTCTAACTCTCTCTAGCGGCGAATGGAGTCTTTGCAAACTTCGCTTTAGTGACGATCGACCGTTCATTGCTAACTCACATGGGCGACGGCGGAGTCCTCTCAAACTCATTTTGGCGGAGAACATAACTTTATCGCTAACTTCGCTTTAGCATCGAATGTTGAAACTCACTTTAGCTACTTACGGTCGTAACTAACTCACATTTTGCAGCGAATGTTTTTCATCCCTAACTCTCTTTAAGTAAAAAGAACGGGTCATTCCTAACCCACTTTAGCAGCGAATGTCCGTTCATTGCTGACACACTTTTTAGCGACGAGCGGTTCGTCTCTTACTCACTTTAGCGACAAGCGGGCCGTCGCTTTTACTCACTTTAGCGGCGAGCGGTCGTCGCACACTCTCACTTTAGCGGCGAGCGGAATCGTCACTCACTCATTTTTGCAGCGAGCGTTCTAACTTCGCTTTAGCGATGAACAGAGTCATCGTAAACTCACTTTAGCGACGAGCGGAGTCGTCTCAAACTCACTTTAGCGACGAGCGGTCGTCGCTAACTCAATTTAGCGACGAGCGAAGTCATTGCTGCTATTTTACTTTTCGCGACAAGCGTCCGTTCTTCTCTAATTCACTTTAATGACGAACAGGCGTTCATCGGCTATCTCACTTTAGCGACGAGCGGGTCGTCGGTAACTCACTTTAGCAGCGAGCGGTCGTCGTCGCTAACTCACTTTTCAGCGAATGTCCTTTTGTCCCTAACACTCATTAGCGAAGAATGGGTTGTCGCTAACTCACTTTAGTTCTGAGCGACTGTTAGTTTCTTACTCACTTTCTTGCGAGCGAGCGGTCGTCACTTACTCATTTTCTCGGCGAATGTCTCTTAGTTAAGCTAGCTTCGCTTTAGCAACAAGCGAAGTCGTCGCTAACTCAATTTTGCTATGAATGTTCAAACTCCGTTTAGCAACAAGCGGAGTCGTCGCTAACTCAATTTTCCTCTGAATGTTCTAACTCATTTTAGCAACAAACGGGTTGTCGCTAACTAACTCACTTTGGCAATGAATGTTTTTTTTTCGACCCCAACTCTCTTTTTGCAGCGAGCGGGTCATCGCTAACTCTCTTTAGCAACGAATGTCCTTTTCGTTGCTAACTCACTTTAGAGATGAACTGGGTGAGGTAGTGGCGAATAAAGTCGTCGCTCACTCATTTTTGCAACTAACATTCTAACTTCGCTTTAGCGGCGATCGGAGTTATCGTAAACTCTCTTTAGTGATGAGCGGTCGTTGTAAACTCACTTTAGCGTTATGCGGTCGTCGCTAACTCACTTTAGCGACGAATGTCCTTTTTCTCTCTAACTCTCTCTAGCGGCGAATGGAGTCTTTGCAAACTTCGCTTTAGTGACGATCGACCGTTCATTGCTAACTCACATGGGCGACGGCGGAGTCCTCACAAACTCATTTTGGCGGAGAACATAACTTTATCGCTAACTTCGCTTTAGCATCGAATGTTGAAACTCACTTTAGCTACTTACGGTCGTAACTAACTCACATTTGCAGCGAATGTTTTTTCATCCCTAACTCTCTTTTCGTAAAGAACGGTCATTCCTAACCCACTTTAGCAGCGAATGTCCGTTCATTGCTGACACACTTTTAGCGACGAGCGAGCGGTTAATCTCTTACTCTCACTTTAGCGACAAGCGGGCCGTCGCACTCACTTTAGCGACGAGCGGTCGTCGCACTCTCTCACTTTAGCGGCGAATGGAGTCGTCACTCACTCATTTTGCAGCGAGCGTTCTAACTTCGCTTTAGCGATGAACAGAGTCATCGTAAACTCACTTTAGCGACGAGCGGAGTCGTCTCAAACTCACTTTAGCGACGAGCGGTCGTCGCTAACTCAATTTAGCGACGAGCGAAGTCATTGCTATTTTTTACTTTTCGCGACAAGCGTCCGTTCTTCTCTAATTCACTTTAATGGCGAACAGGCGTTCATCGCTATCTCACTTTAGCGACGAGCGGTCGTCGGTAACTCACTTTAGCAGCGAGCGGTCGTCGCTAACTCACTTTTTCAGCGAATGTCCTTTTGTCCTAACACTCATTAGCGAAGAATGGGTTGTCGCTAACTCACTTTAGTTCTGAGCGACTGTTAGTTTCTTACTCACTTTCTTGACGAGCGAATTCGTCACTTACTCATTTTCTCGGCCGAATGTCTCTTAGTTAAGCTAGCTTCGCTTTAGCAACAAAAGCGAAGTCGTTAAGCTAACTCAATTTTGCTATGAATGTTCAAACTCCGTTTAGCAACAAAGCGGTCGTCGCTAACTCAATTTTCCTCTGAATGTTCTAACTCATTTTAGCAACAAAGCGGGTTGTTGTCGCTAACTCACTTTGGCAATGAATGTTTTTTTTCACCCCAACTCTCTTTTTTGCAGCGAGCGGGTCATCGCTAACTCTCTTTAGCAGCGAATGTCCTTTTCGTTGCTAACTCACTTTAGAGATGAACTGGGTGAGGTAGTGGCGAATAGAGTCGTCGCTCACTCATTTTTTGCAACGAACATTCTAACTTCGCTTTAGCGGCGATCGGAGTTATCGTAAACTCTCTTTCTTTAGTGATGAGCGGAGTCGTTGTAAACTCACTTTAGCGTTATGCGGTCGTCGCTAACTCACTTTAGCGACGAATGTCCTTTTTGTCTCTAACTCTCTCTAGCGGCGAATGGAGTCTTTGCAAACTTCGCTTTAGTGACGATCGACCGTTCATTGCTAACTCACATGGCGACGACGGCGGAGTCCTCTCAAACTCATTTTGGCGGAGAACATAACTTTATCGCTAACTTCGCTTTAGCATCGAATGTTGAAACTCACTTTAGCTACTTACGGTCGTAACTAACTCACATTTGCAGCGAATGTTTTTCATCCCTAACTCTCTTTTTCGTAAAGAACGGTCATTCCTAACCCACTTTAGCAGCGAATGTCCGTTCATTGCTGACACACTTTAGCGACGAGCGGTTAGGTCTCTTACTCACTTTAGCGACAAGCGGGCCGTCGCTTTTACTCACTTTTTAGCGGCGAGCGGTCGTCGCGCACTCACTTTTTAGCGGCGAGATGAATCGTTAACTCACTCACTCATTTTTGCAGCGAGCGTTCTAACTTCGCTTTAGCGATGAACAGAGTCATCGTAAACTCACTTTAGCGACGAGCGGTCGTCTCAAACTCACTTTAGCGACGAGCGGTCGTCGCTAACTCAATTTAACGACCGAGCGAAGTCATTGCTATTTTACTTTTCGCGACAAGCGTCCGTTCTTCTCTAATTCACTTTAATGACGAACAGGCGTTCATCGGCTATCTCACTTTAGCGACGAGCGGTCGTCGGTAACTCACTTTAGCAGCGAGCGGTTATCGGCTAACTCACTTTTCAGCGAATGTCCTTTTGTCCCTAACACTCATTAGCGAAGAATGGGTTGTCGCTAACTCACTTTAGTTTCTGAGCGACTGTTAGTTTCTTACTCACTTTCTTGACGAGCGAGTTAGTCACTTACTCATTTTCTCGACGAATGTCTCTTAGTTAAGCTAGCTTCGCTTTAGCAACAAAAGCGAAGTCGTTAAGCTAACTCAATTTTGCTATGAATGTTCAAACTCCGTTTTAGCAACAAAGCGGTCGTCGCTAACTCAATTTTCCTCTCGAATGTTCTAACTCATTTTAGCAACAAGCGGGTTGTCGCTAACTCACTTTGGCAATGAATGTTTTTTTTTCCCCAACTCTCTTTTTTGCAGCGAGCGGGTCATCGCTAACTCTCTTTAGCAGCGAATGTCCTTTTCGTTGCTAACTCACTTTAGAGATGAACTGGTGAGGTAGTGGCGAATAGAGTCGTCGCTCACTCATTTTTTTGCAACTAACATTCTAACTTCGCTTTAGCGACGATCGGAGTTATCGTAAACTCTCTTTAGTGATGAGCGGAGTCGTTGTAAACTCACTTTAGCGTTATGCGGTCGTCGCTAACTCACTTTAGCGACGAATGTCCTTTTGTCTCTAACTCTCTCTAGCGGCGAATGGAGTCTTTGCAAACTTCGCTTTAGTGACGATCGACCGTTCATTGCTAACTCACATGGGCGGCGACGGCGGAGTCCTCTCAAACTCATTTTGGCGGAGAACATAACTTTATCGCTAACTTCGCTTTAGCATCGAATGTTGAAACTCACTTTAGCTACTTACGGTCGTAACTAACTCACATTTGCAGCGAATGTTTTTCATCCCTAACTCTCTTTTAAGTAAAGAGCGGGTCATTCCTAACCCACTTTAGCAGCGAATGTCCGTTCATTGCTGACACACTTTAGCGACGAGCGGTCGTAAACTCTTACTCACTTTAGCGACAAGCGGGCCGTCGCTTTTACTCACTTTAGCGGCGATCGGTCGTCGCACACTCACTTTAGCGACGAGCGGATCGTCACTCACTCATTTTTTGCAGCGAGCGTTCTAACTTCGCTTTAGCGATGAACAGAGTCATCGTAAACTCACTTTAGCGACGAGCGGTCGTCTCAAACTCACTTTAGCGACGAGCGGTGTCGTCGCTAAACTCAATTTAGCAGCGAGCGAAGTCATTGCTATTTTTTTCTTTTCGCGACAAGCGTCCGTTCTTCTCTAATTCACTTTAATGGCGAACAGGCGTTCATCCGGCTATCTCACTTTAGCGACGAGCGGGTCGTCGTCGGTAACTCACTTTTACTTAGCGAGCGAGTTAAATCGCTAACTCACTTTTTTTCAGCGAATGTCCTTTTGTCCCTAACACTCATTAGCGAAGAATGGGTTGTCGCTAACTCACTTTAGTTCTGAGCGACTGTTAGTTTCTTACTCACTTTTCTTGACGAGCGAGTCGTCACTTACTCATTTTCTCGGCGAATGTCTCTTAAATTAAGCTAGCTTCGCTTTAGCAACAAGCGAAGTCGTCGCTAACTCAATTTTGCTATGAATGTTCAAACTCCGTTTAGCAACAAGCGGTTCGTCGCTAACTCAATTTTCCTCTGAATGTTCTAACTCATTTTAGCAACAAAAGCGGGTTGTCGCTAACTCACTTTGGCAATGAATGTTTTTTCGACCCCAACTCTCTTTCTTCAGCGAGCGGGTCATCGCTAACTCTCTTTAGCAGCGAATGTCCTTTTCGTTGCTAACTCACTTTAGAGATGAACTGGGTGAGGTAGTGGCGAATAAGTCGTCGTCACTCACTCATTTTTTGCAACGAACATTCTAACTTCGCTTTAGCGGCGATCGGAGTTATCGTAAACTCTCTTTAGTGATGAGCGGTCGTTGTAAACTCACTTTAGCGTTATGCGGTCGTCGCTAACTCACTTTAGCGACGAATGTCCTTTTTCTCTAACTCTCTCTAGCGGCGAATGGAGTCTTTGCAAACTTCGCTTTAGTGACGATCGACCGTTCATTGCTAACTCACATGGGCGACGGCGGAGTCCTCACAAACTCATTTTGGCGGAGAACATAACTTTATCGCTAACTTCGCTTTAGCATCGAATGTTGAAACTCACTTTAGCTACTTACGGTCGTAACTAACTCACATTTGCAGCGAATGTTTTTTTCATCCCTAACTCTCTTTTTAAGTAAAGAGCGGGTCATTCCTAACCCACTTTAGCAGCGAATGTCCGTTCATTGCTGACACACTTTAGCGACGAGCGGTCGTCTCTCTTACTCACTTTAGCGACAAGCGGGCCGTCGCACTCACTTTAGCGGCGATCGGTGTCGTCGTCGCTCACTCACTTTAGCGACGAGCGGGTCGTCACTCACTCATTTTTTGCAGCGAGCGTTCTAACTTCGCTTTAGCGATGAACAGAGTCATCGTAAACTCACTTTAGCGACGAGCGGTCGTCTCAAACTCACTTTAGCGACGAGCGGTCGTCGTTAACTCAATTTAGCGACGAGCGAAGTCATTGCTATTTTACTTTTCGCGACAAGCGTCCGTTCTTCTCTAATTCACTTTAATGGCGAACAGGCGTTCATCGGCTATCTCACTTTAGCGACGAGCGGTCGTCGGTAACTCACTTTAGCAGCGAGCGGTGTTAAATTCGCTAACTCACTTTTTTTTCAGCGAATGTCCTTTTGTCCCTAACACTCATTAGCGAAGAATGGGTTGTCGCTAACTCACTTTAGTTCTGAGCGACTGTTGGTTTCTTACTCACTTTCTTGACGAGCGGTTCGTCACTTACTCATTTTCTCGACGAATGTCTCTTAGTTAAGCTAGCTTCGCTTTAGCAACAAGCGAAGTCGTCGCTAACTCAATTTTGCTATGAATGTTCAAACTCCGTTTAGCAACAAAGCGGTCGTCGCTAACTCAATTTTCCTCTGAATGTTCTAACTCATTTTAGCAACAAGCGGGTTGTCGCTAACTCACTTTGGCAATGAATGTTTTTTTTTTTACCCCAACTCTCTTTTTTTTGCAGCGAGCGGGTCATCGCTAACTCTCTTTAGCAGCGAATGTCCTTTTCGTTGCTAACTCACTTTAGATGAACTGGTGAGGTAGTGGCCGAATAAGTCGTCGCTCACTCATTTTTTGCAACGAACATTCTAACTTCGCTTTAGCGGCGATCGGAGTTATCGTAAACTCTCTTTAGTGATGAGCGGGTCGTTGTAAACTCACTTTAGCGTTATGCGGTCGTCGCTAACTCACTTTAGCGACGAATGTCCTTTTGTCTCTAACTCTCTCTAGCGGCGAATGGAGTCTTTGCAAACTTCGCTTTAGTGACGATCGACCGTTCATTGCTAACTCACATGGGCGACGGCGGCGGAGTCCTCACAAACTCATTTTGGCGGAGAACATAACTTTATCGCTAACTTCGCTTTAGCATCGAATGTTGAAACTCACTTTAGCTACTTACGGTCGTAACTAACTCACATTTGCAGCGAATGTTTTTTTCATCCCTAACTCTCTTTTCGTAAAGAGCGGGTCATTCCTAACCCACTTTAGCAGCGAATGTCCGTTCATTGCTGACACACTTTAGCGACGAGCGGTTAGTCTCTTACTCACTTTAGCGACAAGCGGGCCGTCGCTTTTCTCACTTTAGCGGCGAGCGGTCGTCGTCGCACTCACTCACTTTAGCGGCGGCGAGCGGTCGTCACTCACTCATTTTGCAGCGAGCGTTCTAACTTCGCTTTAGCGATGAACAGAGTCATCGTAAACTCACTTTAGCGACGAGCGGTCGTCTCAAACTCACTTTAGCGACGAGCGGTGGTCGTCGCTAACTCAATTTAACGACGAGCGAAGTCATTGCTATTTTACTTTTCGCGACAAGCGTCCGTTCTTCTCTAATTCACTTTAATGGCGAACAGGCGTTCATGGCTATCTCACTTTAGCGACGAGCGGGTCGTCGGTAACTCACTTTAGCAGCGAGCGGTTAAATCGCTAACTCACTTTTCAGCGAATGTCCTTTTGTCCCTAACACTCATTAGCGAAGAATGGGTTGTCGCTAACTCACTTTAGTTCTGAGCGACTGTTAGTTTCTTACTCACTTTCTTGACGAGCGGTCGTCACTTACTCATTTTCTCGGCGAATGTCTCTTAAATTAAGCTAGCTTCGCTTTAGCAACAAGCGAAGTCGTTAGCTAACTCAATTTTGCTATGAATGTTCAAACTCCGTTTTAGCAACAAGCGGTTAAATCGCTAAACTCAATTTTCCTCTGAATGTTCTAACTCATTTTAGCAACAAGCGGGTTGTCGCTAACTCACTTTGGCAATGAATGTTTTTTTTTTAGACCCCAACTCTCTTTTTTTTGCAGCGAGCGGGTCATCGCTAACTCTCTTTAGCAGCGAATGTCCTTTTCGTTGCTAACTCACTTTAGAGATGAACTGGTGAGGTAGTGGCGAATAGAGTCGTCGCTCACTCATTTTGCAACGAACATTCTAACTTCGCTTTAGCGGCGATCGGGAGTTATCGTAAACTCTCTTTAGTGATGAGCGGTCGTTGTAAACTCACTTTAGCGTTATGCGGTCGTCGCTAACTCACTTTAGCGACGAATGTCCTTTTGTCTCTAACTCTCTCTAGCGGCGAATGGAGTCTTTGCAAACTTCGCTTTAGTGACGATCGACCGTTCATTGCTAACTCACATGGGCGACGGCGGGGTCCTCACAAACTCATTTTGGCGGAGAACATAACTTTATCGCTAACTTCGCTTTAGCATCGAATGTTGAAACTCACTTTAGCTACTTACGGTCGTAACTAACTCACATTTGCAATGAATGTTTTTTCATCCCTAACTCTCTTTTCGTAAAGAGCGGAGGTCATTCCTAACCCACTTTAGCAGCGAATGTCCGTTCATTGCTGACACACTTTTTAGCGACGAGCGGTTAGTCTCTTACTCACTTTAGCGACAAGCGGGCCGTCGCTTTTACTCACTTTAGCGGCGAGCGGTCGTCGCGCACTCTCACTTTAGCGACGAGCGGGGTTCGTCACTCACTCATTTTGCAGCGAGCGTTCTAACTTCGCTTTAGCGATGAACAGAGTCATCGTAAACTCACTTTAGCGACGAGCGGTCGTCTCAAACTCACTTTAGCGACGAGCGGTCGTCGTTAACTCAATTTAGCGACGAGCGAAGTCATTGCTATTTTACTTTTTCGCGACAAGCGTCCGTTCTTCTCTAATTCACTTTAATGGCGAACAGGCGTTCATCGGCTATCTCACTTTAGCGACGAGCGGAGTCGTCGGTAACTCACTTTAGCAGCGAGCGGTGTAAATCGCTAACTCACTTTTTTTCAGCGAATGTCCTTTTGTCCCTAACACTCATTAGCGAAGAATGGGTTGTCGCTAACTCACTTTAGTTCTG
The DNA here is from genome assembly GCA_019845555.1 of Aristolochia fimbriata. NCBI lineage: Eukaryota > Viridiplantae > Streptophyta > Magnoliopsida > Piperales > Aristolochiaceae > Aristolochia > Aristolochia fimbriata. The sequence goes on along the minus strand of CM034084.1, from coordinate 14,589,698 downwards.
AGCGACTGTTGGTTTCTTACTCACTTTCTTGACGAGCGGTCGTCACTTACTCATTTTCTCGGCGAATGTCTCTTAAATTAAGCTAGCTTCGCTTTAGCAACAAGCGAAGTCGTCGCTAACTCAATTTTGCTATGAATGTTCAAACTCCGTTTAGCAACAAGCGGTCGTCGCTAACTCAATTTTCCTCTGAATGTTCTAACTCATTTTAGCAACAAAAGCGGGTTGTCGCTAACTCACTTTGGCAATGAATGTTTTTTTTTTCCCCCAACTCTCTTTTTTGCAGCGAGAGCGGGTCATCGCTAACTCTCTTTAGCAACGAATGTCCTTTTCGTTGCTAACTCACTTTAGAGATGAACTGGGTGAGGTAGTGGCCGAATAGAGTCATCGCTCACTCATTTTTTGCAACTAACATTCTAACTTCGCTTTAGCGGCGATCGGAGTTATCGTAAACTCTCTTTTGTGATGAATGGAGTCGTTGTAAACTCACTTTAGCGTTGTACGGAGTCGTCGCTAACTCACTTTAGCGACGAATGTCCTTTTTTCTCTAACTCTCTCTAGCGACGAATGGAGTCTTTGCAAACTCGCTTTAGTGACGATCGACCGTTCATTGCTAACTCACATGGGCGACGAGCGGAGTCCTCACAAACTCATTTTGGCGGAGAACATAACTTTATCGCTAACTCGCTTTAGCATCGAATGTTGAAACTCACTTTAGCTACTTACGGTCGTAACTAACTCACATTTGCAGCGAATGTTTTTTTCATCCCTAACTCTCTTTTCGTAAAAAGAGCGGTCATTCCTAACCCACTTTAGCAGCGAATGTCCGTTCATTGCTGACACACTTTAGCGACGAGCGGAGTTAGTCTCTTACTCACTTTAGCGACAAGCGGGCCGTCGCACACTCACTTTACTTTAGCGGCGATCGGTCGTCGCGCACTCACTTTTAGCGGCGAGCGGGAGTCGTCACTCACTCATTTTGCAGCGAGCGTTCTAACTTCGCTTTAGCGATGAACAGAGTCATCGTAAACTCACTTTAGCGACGAGCGGTCGTCTCAAACTCACTTTAGCGACGAGCGGTCGTCGCTAACTCAATTTAACGACGAGCGAAGTCATTGCTATTTTACTTTTCGCGACAAGCGTCCGTTCTTCTCTAATTCACTTTAATGGCGAACAGGCGTTCATGGCTATCTCACTTTAGCGACGAGCGGTCGTCGTCGGTAACTCACTTTAGCAGCGAGCGGTCGTCGGCTAACTCACTTTTTTCAGCGAATGTCCTTTTGTCCCTAACACTCATTAGCGAAGAATGGGTTGTCGCTAACTCACTTTAGTTCTGAGCGACTGTTAGTTTCTTACTCACTTTCTTGACGAGCGAATTAGTCACTTACTCATTTTCTCGGCGAATGTCTCTTAGTAAGCTAGCTTCGCTTTAGCAACAAGCGAAGTCGTCGCTAACTCAATTTTGCTATGAATGTTCAAACTCCGTTTAGCAACAAGCGGTCGTCGCTAACTCAATTTTCCTCTGAATGTTCTAACTCATTTTAGCAACAAAGGGGTTGTCGCTAACTCACTTTGGCAATGAATGTTTTTTTTTAGACCCCAACTCTCTTTTTTGCAGCGAGCGGGTCATCGCTAACTCTCTTTAGCAGCGAATGTCCTTTTCGTTGCTAACTCACTTTAGATGAACTGGGTGAGGTAGTGGCGAATAGAGTCGTCGCTCACTCATTTTTTTGCTAACATTCTAACTTCGCTTTAGCGGCGATCGGAGTTATCGTAAACTCTCTTTAGTGATGAGGAGCGGTTCGTTGTAAACTCACTTTAGCGTTATGCGGTCGTCGCTAACTCACTTTAGCGACGAATGTCCTTTTTGTCTCTAACTCTCTCTAGCGGCGAATGGAGTCTTTGCAAACTTCGCTTTAGTGACGATCGACCGTTCATTGCTAACTCACATGGGCGACGGCGGAGTCCTCACAAACTCATTTTGGCGGAGAACATAACTTTATCGCTAACTTCGCTTTAGCATCGAATGTTGAAACTCACTTTAGCTACTTACGGGTCGTAACTAACTCACATTTGCAGCGAATGTTTTTCATCCCTAACTCTCTTTTCGTAAAGAGCGGGTCATTCCTAACCCACTTTAGCAGCGAATGTCCGTTCATTGCTGACACACTTTAGCGACGAGCGGAGTTAGTCTCTTACTCACTTTAGCGACAAAAGCGGGCCGTCGCTTTACTCACTTTAGCGGCGATCGGTCGTCGTCGCACTCTCACTTTAGCGGCGAGCGGAATCGTCACTCACTCATTTTGCAGCGAGCGTTCTAACTTCGCTTTAGCGATGAACAGAGTCATCGTAAACTCACTTTAGCGACGAGCGGTCGTCTCAAACTCACTTTAGCGACGAGCGGTTCGTCGCTAACTCAATTTAGCGAGCGAGCGAAGTCATTGCTATTTTTTTACTTTTCGCGACAAGCGTCCGTTCTTCTCTAATTCACTTTAATGGCGAACAGGCGTTCATCGGCTATCTCACTTTAGCGACGAGCGGTCGTCGGTAACTCACTTTAGCAGCGAGCGGTCGTCGCTAACTCACTTTTCAGCGAATGTCCTTTTGTCCCTAACACTCATTAGCGAAGAATGGGTTGTCGCTAACTCACTTTAGTTCTGAGCGACTGTTAGTTTCTTACTCACTTTCTTGACGAGCGGGTCGTCACTTACTCATTTTCTCGGCGAATGTCTCTTAGTTAAGCTAGCTTCTTCGCTTTAGCAACAAAGCGAAGTCGTTAAGCTAACTCAATTTTGCTATGAATGTTCAAACTCCGTTTAGCAACAAGCGGTCGTCGTCGCTAACTCAATTTTTTTCCTCTGAATGTTCTAACTCATTTTAGCAACAAGCGGGTTGTCGCTAACTCACTTTGGCAATGAATGTTTTTTTTGACCCCAACTCTCTTTTTTGCAGCGAGCGGGTCATCGCTAACTCTCTTTAGCAACGAATGTCCTTTTCGTTGCTAACTCACTTTAGAGATGAACTGGGTGAGGTAGTGGCGAATAAAGTCGTCGCTCACTCATTTTTTGCAACGAACATTCTAACTTCGCTTTTAGCGGCGATCGGAGTTATCGTAAACTCTCTTTAGTGATGAGCGGTCGTTGTAAAACTCACTTTAGCGTTATGCGGTCGTCGCTAACTCACTTTAGCGACGAATGTCCTTTTGTCTCTAACTCTCTCTAGCGGCGAATGGAGTCTTTGCAAACTTCGCTTTAGTGACGATCGACCGTTCATTGCTAACTCACATGGGCGACGGCGGAGTCCTCTCCAAACTCATTTTGGCGGAGAACATAACTTTATCTCCTAACTTCGCTTTAGCATCGAATGTTGAAACTCACTTTAGCTACTTACGGTCGTAACTAACTCACATTTGCAGCGAATGTTTTTCATCCCTAACTCTCTTTAAGTAAAGAGCGGTCATTCCTAACCCACTTTAGCAGCGAATGTCCGTTCATTGCTGACACACTTTAGCGACGAGCGGTTTAGTCTACTCACTTTAGCGACAAGCGGGCCGTCGCTTTTACTCACTTTTTAGCGGCGATCGGTCGTCGCACACTCACTTTAGCGGCGAGCGGAATCGTCACTCACTCATTTTTTTTGCAGCGAGCGTTCTAACTTCGCTTTAGCGATGAACAGTCATCGTAAACTCACTTTAGCGACGAGCGGTCGTCTCAAACTCACTTTAGCGACGAGCGGTCGTCGCTAACTCAATTTACAGCGAGCGAAGTCATTGCTATTTTACTTTTCGCGACAAGCGTCCGTTCTTCTCTAATTCACTTTAATGGCGAACAGGCGTTCATCGCTATCTCACTTTAGCGACGAGCGGGTCGTCGGTAACTCACTTTAGCAGCGAGCGGTGTAGTCGCTAACTCACTTTTCAGCGAATGTCCTTTTGTCCCTAACACTCATTAGCGAAGAATGGGTTGTCGCTAACTCACTTTAGTTCTGAGCGACTGTTAGTTTCTTACTCACTTTACTGTGAGCGAATTCGTCACTTACTCATTTTCTCGACGAATGTCTCTTAATTAAACTAGCTTCGCTTTAGCAACAAGCGAAGTCGTTAAGCTAACTCAATTTTGCTATGAATGTTCAAACTCCGTTTTTAGCAACAAGCGGTCGTCGCTAACTCAATTTTCCTCTGAATGTTCTAACTCATTTTAGCAACAAGCGGGTTGTCGCTAACTCACTTTGGCAATGAATGTTTTTTTCGACCCCAACTCTCTTTTTTGCAGCGAGCGGGTCATCGCTAACTCTTTTTAGCAGCGAATGTCCTTTTCGTTGCTAACTCACTTTAGAGATGAACTGGGTGAGGTAGTGGCGAATAGAGTCGTCGCTCACTCATTTTGCAACGAACATTCTAACTTCGCTTTAGCGGCGATCGGAGTTATCGTAAACTCTCTTTAGTGATGAGCGGAGTCGTTGTAAACTCACTTTAGCGTTTATGCGGTCGTCGCTAACTCACTTTAGCGACGAATGTCCTTTTGTCTCTAACTCTCTCTAGCGGCGAATGGAGTCTTTGCAAACTTCGCTTTAGTGACGATCGACCGTTCATTGCTAACTCACATGGGCGACGGCGGAGTCCTCAAAAACTCATTTTGGCGGAGAACATAACTTTATCGCTAACTTCGCTTTAGCATCGAATGTTGAAACTCACTTTAGCTACTTACGGTCGTAACTAACTCACATTTGCAGCGAATGTTTTTCATCCCTAACTCTCTTTTCGTAAAGCGGGTCATTCCTAACCCACTTTAGCAGCGAATGTCCGTTCATTGCTGACACACTTTAGCGACGAGCGGTCGTCTCTTACTCACTTTAGCGACAAGCGGGCCGTCGCGCACTCACTCACTTTAGCGGCGAGCGGTCGTCGCGCACTCACTTTAGCGGCGAGCGGAGTCGTCACTCACTCACTCATTTTGCAGCGAGCGTTCTAACTTCGCTTTAGCGATGAACAGAGTCATCGTAAACTCACTTTAGCGACGAGCGGTGGTCTCAAACTCACTTTAGCGACGAGCGGGTCGTCGTTAACTCAATTTAGCGACGAGCGAAGTCATTGCTATTTTTTACTTCGCGACAAGCGTCCGTTCTTCTCTAATTCACTTTAATGGCGAACAGGCGTTCATCGGCTATCTCACTTTAGCGACGAGCGGTCGTCGGTAACTCACTTTAGCAGCGAGCGGTTAAATCGCTAACTCACTTTTCAGCGAATGTCCTTTTGTCCCTAACACTCATTAGCGAAGAATGGGTTGTCGGCTAACTCACTTTAGTTTCTGAGCGACTGTTAGTTTCTTACTCACTTTCTTGGCGGACGAGCGAGTTAGTCACTTACTCATTTTCTCGGCGAATGTCTCTTAGGTTAAGCTAGCTTCGCTTTAGCAACAAGCGAAGTCGTTAAGCTAACTCAATTTTGCTATGAATGTTCAAACTCCGTTTAGCAACAAGCGGTCGTCGCTAACTCAATTTTCCTCTGAATGTTCTAACTCATTTTAGCAACAAGCGGGTTGTCGCTAACTCACTTTGGCAATGAATGTTTTTTTTTGCCCCAACTCTCTTTTTGCAGCGAGCGGGTCATCGCTAACTCTCTTTAGCAGCGAATGTCCTTTCGTTTCTAACTCACTTTAGAGATGAACTGGGTGAGGTAGTGGCGAATAGAGTCGTCGCTCACTCATTTTTTGCAACGAACATTCTAACTTCGCTTTAGCGGCGATCGGAGTTATCGTAAAACTCTCTTTAGTGATGAGCGGATTCGTTGTAAACTCACTTTAGCGTTATGCGGGTCGTCGCTAACTCACTTTAGCGACGAATGTCCTTTTGTCTCTAACTCTCTCTAGCGGCGAATGGAGTCTTTGCAAACTTCGCTTTAGTGACGATCGACCGTTCATTGCTAACTCACATGGGCGACGGCGGAGTCCTCACAAACTCATTTTGGCGGAGAACATAACTTTATCGCTAACTTCGCTTTAGCATCGAATGTTGAAACTCACTTTAGCTACTTACGGTCGTAACTAACTCACATTTGCAGCGAATGTTTTTCATCCCTAACTCTCTTTAAGTAAAGAGCGGGTCATTCCTAACCCACTTTAGCAGCGAATGTCCGTTCATTGCTGACACACTTTAGCGACGAGCGGTTCGTCTCTTACTCACTTTAGCGACAAGCGGGCCGTCGCTTTTACTCACTTTAGCGGCGAGCGGTCGTCGCACACTCACTTTAGCGGCGAGCGGATTCGTCACTCACTCATTTTTGCAGCGAGCGTTCTAACTTCGCTTTAGCGATGAACAGAGTCATCGTAAACTCACTTTAGCGACGAGCGGTCGTCTCAAACTCACTTTAGCGACGAGCGGTCGTCGCTAACTCAATTTAACGACGAGCGAAGTCATTGCTATTTTACTTTTCTTTAGCGACAAGCGTCCGTTCTTCTCTAATTCACTTTAATGGCGAACAGGGCGTTCATCGCTATCTCACTTTAGCGACGAGCGGTCGTCGGTAACTCACTTTAGCAGCGAGCGGTTAAATCGGCTAACTCACTTTTCAGCGAATGTCCTTTTGTCCCTAACACTCATTAGCGAAGAATGGGTTGTCGCTAACTCACTTTAGTTCTGAGCGACTGTTGGTTTCTTACTCACTTTACTTGACGAGCGAGTCGTCACTTACTCATTTTCTCGGCGAATGTCTCTTAGTTAAGCTAGCTTCGCTTTAGCAACAAGCGAAGTTAAATTAAGCTAACTCAATTTTGCTATGAATGTTCAAACTCCGTTTTAGCAACAAGCGGTCGTCGCTAACTCAATTTTCCTCTGAATGTTCTAACTCATTTTAGCAACAAAGCGGGTTGTCGCTAACTCACTTTGGCAATGAATGTTTTTTTTTTTGCTCTCTTTTTTTGCAGCGAGCGGGTCATCGCTAACTCTCTTTAGCAACGAATGTCCTTTTCGTTGCTAACTCACTTTAGAGATGAACTGGTGAGGTAGTGGCGAATAGAGTCGTCGCTCACTCATTTTTTTTAGCAACGAACATTCTAACTTCGCTTTAGCGACGATCGGAGTTATCGTAAACTCTCTTTAGTGATGAGCAGTCGTTGTAAACTCACTTTAGCGTTATGCGGTCGTCGTCGCTAACTCACTTTAGCGACGAATGTCCTTTTGTCTCTAACTCTCTCTAGCGGCGAATGGAGTCTTTGCAAACTTCGCTTTAGTGACGATCGACCGTTCATTGCTAACTCACATGGGCGACGGCGAGTCCTCACAAACTCATTTTTGCGGAGAACATAACTTTATCGCTAACTTCGCTTTAGCATCATCGAATGTTGAAACTCACTTTAGCTACTTACGGTCGTAACTAACTCACATTTTACAGCGAATGTTTTTCATCCCTAACTCTCTTTAAGTAAAGAGCGGGTCATTCCTAACCCACTTTAGCAGCGAATGTCCGTTCATTGCTGACACACTTTTTAGCGACGAGCGGTCGTCGTCTTACTCACTTTAGCGACAAGCGGGCCGTCGCTTTACTCACTTTAGCGGCGATCGGTCGTCGCACACTCACTTTAGCGGCGAGCGGAATTCGTCACTCACTCATTTTGCAGCGAGCGTTCTAACTTCGCTTTAGCGATGATGAACGAGTCATCGTAAACTCACTTTAGCGACGAGCGGTCGTCTCAAACTCACTTTAGCGGCGAGCGGTTTGTCGCTAACTCAATTTAGCGACGAGCGAAGTCATTGCTATTTTACTTTTTTTGACGACAAGCGTCCGTTCTTCTCTAATTCACTTTAATGACGAACAGGCGTTCATCGGCTATCTCACTTTAGCGACGAGCGGTCGTCGGTAACTCACTTTAGCAGCGAGCGGTTAAATCGCTAACTCACTTTTCAGCGAATGTCCTTTTGTCCCTAACACTCATTAGCGAAGAATGGGTTGTCGCTAACTCTCACTTTAGTTCTGACATTTGTTAGTTTCTTACTCACTTTCTTGACGAGCGGAATCGTCACTTACTCATTTTCTCGGCGAATGTCTCTTAGCCGTAAGCTAGCTTCAAACTAGCAACAAGCGAAGTCGTCGCTAACTCAATTTTGCTATGAATGTTCAAACTCCGTTTAGCAACAAGCGGTTTAATCGCTAACTCAATTTTCCTCCGAATGTTCTAACTCATTTTAGCAACAAGCGGGTTGTAAGCTAACTCACTTTGGCAATGAATGTTTTTTTTTCCCCAACTCTCTTTTGCAGCGAGCGGGTCATCGCTAACTCTCTTTAGCAGCGATGTCCTTTTCGTTTCTAACTCACTTTAGAGATGAACTGGGTGAGGTAGTGGCGAATAGAGTCGTCAAGCTCACTCATTTTTTACAACAACTAACATTCTAACTTCGCTTTAGCGACGATCGGAGTTATCGTAAACTCTCTTTAGTGATGAGCGGTCGTTGTAAACTCACTTTAGCGTTATGCGGTCGTCGCTAACTCACTTTAGCGACGAATGTCCTTTTGTCTCTAACTCTCTCTAGCGGCGAATGGAGTCTTTGCAAACTTCGCTTTAGTGACGATCGACCGTTCATTGCTAACTCACATGGGCGACGGCGGAGTCCTCACAAACTCATTTTGGCGGAGAACATAACTTTATCGCTAACTTCGGCTTTAGCATCGAATGTTGAAACTCACTTTAGCTACTTACGGTCGTAACTAACTCACATTTACAGCGAATGTTTTTCATCCCTAACTCTCTTTTAAAGTAAAGAAGCGGTCATTCCTAACCCACTTTAGCAGCGAATGTCCGTTCATTGCTGACACACTTTAGCGACGAGCGGTTCGTCTCTTACTCACTTTAGCGACAAGCGGGCCGTCGCTCGCTCACTTTAGCGGCGATCGGGTCGTCGCGCACTCTCACTTTAGCGGCGAGCGGATTCGTCACTCACTCATTTTGCAGCGAGCGTTCTAACTTCGCTTTTGCGATGAACAGAGTCATCGTAAACTCACTTTAGCGACGAACGGGGTCGTCTCAAACTCACTTTAGCGACGAGCGAGTGGTCGCTAACTCAATTTACAGCGAGCGAAGTCATTGCTATTTTACTTTTCGCGACAAGCGTCCGTTCTTCTCTAATTCACTTTAATGACGAACAGGCGTTCATCGCTATCTCACTTTAGCGACGAGCGTGAGTCGTCGGTAACTCACTTTAACAGCGCGCGGTCGTCGCTAACTCACTTTTCAGCGAATGTCCTTTTGTCCCTAACACTCATTAGCGAAGAATGGGTTGTCGCTAACTCACTTTAGTTCTGAGCGACTGTTAGTTTCTTACTCACTTTACTGACGAGCGGAGTAGTCACTTACTCATTTTCTCGGCGAATGTCTCTTAGGTTAAGCTAGCTTCGCTTTAGCAACAAGCGAAGTCGTCGCTAACTCAATTTTGCTATGAATGTTCAAACTCCGTTTAGCAACAAGCGGGGTAATCGCTAACTCAATTTTCCTCCTCGAATGTTCTAACTCATTTTAGCAACAAGCGGGTTGTCGCTAACTCACTTTGGCAATGAATGTTTTTTTCGACCCCAACTCTCTTTTTGCAGCGAGCGGGTCATCGCTAACTCTCTTTAGCAGCGAATGTCCTTTTCGTTTCTAACTCACTTTAGAGATGAACTGAGTGAGGTAGTGGCGAATAGAGTCGTCGCTCACTCATTTTTACAACGAACATTCTAACTTCGCTTTTAGCGGCGATCGGAGTTATCGTTAAAACTCTCTTTAGTGATGAATGGAGTCGTTGTAAACTCACTTTTAGCGTTGTGCGGTTAATCGCTAACTCACTTTAGCAACGAATGTCCTTTTGTCTCTAACTCTCTCTAGCGACGAATGGAGTCTTTGCAAACTCGCTTTAGTGACGATCGACCGTTCATTGCTAACTCACATGGGGCGACGAGCGGAGTCCTCACAAACTCATTTTGGCGGGAGAACATAACTTTATCGCTAACTTCGCTTTAGCATCGAATGTTGAAACTCACTTTAGCTACTTCGGGTCGTAACTAACTCACATTTGCAGCGAATGTTTTTTCATCCCTAACTCTCTTTTCGTAAAAGAGCGGGTCATTCCTAACCCACTTTAGCAGAATGTCCGTTCATTGCTGACACACTTTAGCGACGAGCGGGTCGTCGCTTACTCACTTTAGCGACAAGCGGGCCGTCCGCTTTACTCACTTTAGCGGCGATCGGTCGTCGCTACACTCACTTTAGCGGCGAGCGGAGTCGTCACTCACTCATTTTGCAGCGAGCGTTCTAACTTCGCTTTAGCGATGAACAGAGTCATCGTAAACTCACTTTAGCGACGAGCGAATTAGTCTCAAACTCACTTTAGCGACGAGCGGTCGTCGCTAACTCAATTTAACAGCGAGCGAAGTCATTGCTATTTTACTTTCGACAAGCGTCCGTTCTTCTCTAATTCACTTTAATGACGAGCAGGGCGTTCATCGCTATCTCACTTTAGCGGAGAGCGGTCGTTTTGCGGTAACTCACTTTAACAGCGAGCGAGTCGCCGCTAACTCACTTTTCAGCGAATGTCCTTTTGTCCCTAACACTCATTAGCGAAGAATGGGTTGTTCATAACTCACTTTAGTTCTGAGCGACTGTTAGTTTCTTTCTCACTTTACTGTGACGAGCGGTGGTCACTTACTCATTTTCTCGGCCGAATGTCTCTTCGTTTCGCTTTAGGAACAAAGCGAAGTCGTTAAGCTAACTCAATTTTTGCTATGAATGTTCAAACTCCATTTAGCAACAAAGCGGGTCGTCGCTAACTCAATTTTCCTCGAATGTTCTAACTCATTTTTTGCAACAAGCGGGTTGTCGCTAACTCACTTTGGCAATGAATGTTTTTTCGACCCCAACTCTCTTTTTGCAACGAGCAGAGTCATTGCTAACTCTCTTTAGCAACGAATGTCCTTTTTCGTTTCTAACTCACTTTAGAGATGAACTGAGTGAGGAAACTAGTGGCGAATAAATTCATCCCCTCACTCATTTTTACAACGAACATTCTAACTCGCTTTAGCGGGATCGGAGTTATCGTCCTAACTCTCTTTAGTGATGAATGAGTTCGTTGTAAACTCACTTTAGCGTTATGCAGATTAAATTAAGCTAACTCACTAACTTCGGCTTTTGCATCGAATGTTGAAACTCACTTTAGCTACTTGCGGTCGTAACAAACTCACATTTGCAGCAATGTTTTTCATCCCCAACTCTCTTTCGTAGAACGGAGTCATTCCTAACCCACTTTAGCGAATGTCCGTTCATTGCTGACCTGCCGAGGCGAACGCAGTCGTCGCTTACTCCACTGGCGACAAACGGAGCCTTCCTTTACTCACTTTAGCGACGGTCGGATGGTCCGCACTCACTTTAGCGGCCAGATGGAATCGTCACTCACTCATTTTTGCAGCGAGCGTTCTAACTTTGGCACTGCGATGAACAGGTCATCGTAAACTCACTTTAGCGACGAGCGGGTGGGTCTCAAACTCACTTTGCGGCACGTGAGCCAGTCGTGGCTAACTCAGGCCAGCAGCGAGCGGGGCTATTTATTTTTACTTTTTTCAGCGACAAGCGTCCGTTCTTCTCTAATTCACTTTGTGTGACAAAGCGTTCATGGCTATCTCACTTTTAGCTTCACGAACG